>JAOQGH010000012.1:123031519-123047960 GCA_025769975.1 Gallinago jamesoni
CCTCTTGTCCTGTCCCTGGGCACCACTGGAAAAAGCCTGGCCCCATCCTCCTGACACCCACCCTTGAAGTATTTATAGGTGTGGATCAGATCCCCCCTCAGCCTTCTCAAGACTAAAAAGACCCCAGTCCCTCAGTCTCTCCTTGTAAGAGAGATGTTCCAGTCCCTCATCATCTCCGTAGCCCTCTGCTGTCCCCTCTCCAGCAGGGTACATCTTCTCAACATCTTCCCTTCCCCCCTTGCTCCAGTCCGTGCTTGCCCAGACCAGCTCACACTTAGGAAAGGTTCAGAAATATCTCCAGGCAATGCAGAATCAGACATTCTCCCTGTCGTTTCCTTCACAGAACCCCAGGACTCCTGCCTTTAAGCCCTGTGGGACACTACAGGAGAGCTCTCCGACAGCCCCGAGGGAGCAGTGGCCTTTGTGGAAGTGAGGAACCGCTATTCTCTGGTTCATCTAAATGCCCCCCAAATCACACCTTGTGACAACTGGTAACACTCACTTAAAGGAAGGTATATTAATAAACACATTTTTCATAATTAGTCTGTTTCAGCTCTGACTTCATTTTTTTTGATTTCTGGTACAATGGAAGAACTCCAGCACACCCCGAGAGGCACCAGAGCACAACTGGAACTGTTAAGGCAGGGCTGTCGCTCCCCTCCAAGGCAGAATGAGAGTTCTGCTCCTTTAGTTTTCCTGAATTCTGGGCATTTCTCCTTTTCACAGCTGCACGTATGACTGCTCAGGAGCACATTCTCATGGTAGCTCAGCTCTAAAAAACCTTTTGTCTAGAGAAAATGACTGAAGAGATTAACATTCCAAAATAAATTTTATTCCCGGTACTGCAGGAAGCATCACCAGCTGTGTCTTAGTCCTTTGTTACAGTAGTTTTAACCAGAAAATATAATGCTTATGAGAACAAATTATCAATACAATTAGTATATTAAATCAGATTATCCTTTGATTCACCTACAAATTATCTGTTTTTTCCCCTGTAATATTTTCAATATTTTCCGCAGTTTACAAATCACAAACCACAACAAAAAAAAAGGTATAGTTTTAAGTTTACAGTGCCCCAAGGAAGCTGCTGAGTATTGACTTCGGAGTCCTATAAAGCTAACTTGGCTGTTCAATACACAAGTTGAAGTCTTGGTCTCATCAGTCTCAGCTTTGACTACAACGTTTCACCACGTGGTAGATGAAAAAAAACAAACAATGAAGTATCTGGCAAAAGGAACCACTCTCTTCCCCAATCCTTTTTTTCTGTGAAATGCATGGAAAAAATAAAAGAATTAAAGCCTCACCTTAGGATGCAGGATCTTGGGTTAATGCAAGCTGTTTATTTATGCCGTGAGACACAGAATTCCTGAACTTGGCCAATGCCAGAGGCTACAAACCCAACACACGGAGGATGAGGTGCTGCAGCGGTAGCCAATGCTTTGGCGTAAAAAGCCAGCACAAGTTAAGTATCAGAAGGTCAAGTCCAGAAGAAAACCAGGGCAGCCAACTGCCACACAGCCCAGCCAGCAGAAGGGAGCTCTACAAGAACCTGGAAGCAGGTTTTGTGCTGATCTGTACCAGGGATGGAAACCAGGGCATACACGTTACTGGGATTTCACCCATGTGGAGCTGCAAGAGGCCAAATTCATACAGCTTCGGTAAACCACACAGCGGGACAGAGAGAGGGAACGAAAAAAAAAAGAGGAAGATAACATTATTTAAATATTCAGGAAGAAAAAACATTCTAAACAGGAAAGAAGTTAAATCCTCCGTAAGAAGAATGTGACACCTAACAGTCCAATACAGAAAAAATGGGCCTTTTTCCCACAATTCTGCAATTCCGTGGCTTCAGAAAGAACGAGGAGTCCATGGGAAACAAAGGTCTATTACGATTATAAACTATGAACACAGGACCTGGGATGTGTAAAACTCTTAATTAATAAGGACAGTTAAGGATAGTGATGATCCTCACTTCAAAGCCAGGGCTGCTCACTCACTTCTGGGGGAATGGCTAGTGAGTGACATACAGTGACAATGCAGAGACTCAGGTGGGGACCAGCAAGTGTCTCCGGGGGCTATTCTCCACCAGACTGCCCAGTTCTGATACTTCCCATGAGGACAGATCTGCTCCTGCTGGTTCCTGCAAACACCAGAAACCTGGCAGGCTGCTGGAACACAGCACAGAACGCGCGGCAGCACACTATCTGCAGCAGCCCCTCTGAAGTCTGTTGACTCGCAGAAGAGCAGCAGAATTAATGAAGTTTTGGGCTGCCCAAAGATACTTCCAGGCCCGCTAACTATATTTAATTGCATCAGATGAAAGCGTTGTGTGTCATTCTCAAGATCAAAACCTAGAATTTAAGATCTTCAAACAGGCCGGTGGGTCGTTTTAATCAGATGCTGAAGAATGTAATAAACCATTTCATAAAAGTAGATCAAAGATACTGGATGAGTTGTTACCATACTATTTTTGGGACTGACTATTGATGACAGCCAATCAACAACACAGCCACCATCAAGTGATTTACTCAATTTAACTCTGTAGGTTTTTGAGAATTTTATTTAAGAACCAAAAAGGGATGCGCTGTATTTTTGTGTTAATGAGACAGCTCGGGGTAAGGCTGTTGAAAAAGGACTGTGATTTCAAAAAAAAAAAAAATCTTATAAAACCAGGTCAGAGAATAAACGGATGAAGTGTTAAAACAGGGAATAATAAGAACATTGCAAAGCCAAGAGCTCTGTAGTAAGTAGTAACAGTAAAAAACAGGAAGAGTTATGTATTTTTTGATAAGCCTACCTGCACATGGTGTGGTGAGCCGTGAGGGGGGGTCTGGCACCCACCTCCACCACCCCAAAGGAAGGTGAGTGGCAAGTCCCGAAGACAGCAATTTGTCAGTAAAGTTTTCTCCAGCATCTCTGACTCAGAAGAAGATGGGTTAACCTGGGTAGGTGCCACACTCCAATGGATGATGGATGGACCATGTCCCTCAGCTTCATGGAGGAGAAGTGGGAGGTGGGCACATATATATAACACTGAAGGTCACAAACATATAATTGAGTGAGAAAATGAGATGGGTCATCTCATGAAGGTCTAGAAGGTGCACTGTAGTGGTTCTATCTGCTGTAAGCACAGGTGAACTATGGAATATCTGTTTGTCCAGCAGAGAGATCACTTAAAGCTCATGGTCGTGGTCTACTGCTAAGAGAGCAATTCTGAACTAGAGAAAGGGTATGTCCTGCTATTGGGGCTGAATATGATGAAAACTATTAATAATCTCCTGAGATGACAGTCCATCTTACATTTTACATTACCCTGGGAAATCAAATTTAAAATACACAAATTTAAATTATTCTTCAGGTGTGACAAGGATGACTTCCCTACTACATCCATCTACTCACTAAGTTGGTAACGGCAGAAGCTTTTACAACATGGTCAAGAAAATCCACAGAATGGGTAAGAGGATACTGGGCACCTTGGCTACCTTTGAGGGAAGTGTACGAGACGCAGGTAGGAAGGAGCAGGGCGAAAGACTCTGGAGGTAAGGAGAGACCTGACAACAGAGGAGTACCAAACCAGGCTCAGGTAGTCTGAGAGCAGAAGAGCTGGTAAACTCCTTTCTTTCCTTTCCTTCAGAAGCAAGTTGCCACTGTCACTCAGTGAAACAAATAATATCAGTGAAGACATATGTTACAACAAATTACAGAGTCTCCAAACCCACCTTTACGCTGCCTGTTTACAATAGTTTCTGAATTTTTCCATTAATCTCTGTAACATAGTATTTCCTGTACAGTACAAAACCACATCAACTCCCCGTCAGGCATGCAGTTCTGTCATTTCAATTTTGTATTTCAGTGGCTGAAGCCTGTGTACCTCTGAGCCACATTTAGGACAGGTAAAATACATATCAAATAAGTAGTTGCTTTTAATGCAGTAGTAACAGAAGACGTGTGGACAGCCTATGGAGTGAGGCAGGGTAGGCCATTCCCCGCACAGCGAGCATTCCTTGCCCTGAGCTGCTAACGTGTTCTCGCCATCGGGAAGACCCCCAATAGGCAAACACCAGGAAGAAATTCTCAGTTTCAGTTTCTGTACGTTAATAAGCGGTAGCAGATAGATCAGGAACTCAGCAAAGCCATGCCACAGGAGCTCCCTGTTCATGTACTCAAATCCCACCTGACGAATGCTTTGCGGCTTGCAAAAAACCGACCTAATTCCTAGGATGCGCTCTGTAAGCGTCGCAAATGTTCCTTTCTGAAGAAAAATCAGAAAATTTACAAGTCCACAAAGTTTAAGAAGTCCAGCTCCAAAGTTAATATAATGCTTAATTCTGCAGAAAGACTGCAGCTGACGATCGCTAAATAAATCGTAACATCTTTCTTCCAGCCATCTTCCCCCAACAGTGAGGATAAGATACCACAACTTCTGGTGTTTGCTCAGAGGTTGGTACTTCTCTGTCTGGGATAAGTTATTCTTGTACTGAATATTCAGAATGGCCTGTCCCACAGTCGCGTTCTTGGAATAGATAGTGAATCTCCACAAAATAAGCCATAAAAATGCTTTCAATTCTGGTTCAAAATGAGCCAGCGCCCCCGGTTTAAATCCATGGAAACAGCTGGTGAACTGGGACCACACTAGTTGTTCCAGGGCTTTGTTGAGCTCAAGAGCATCGAGTTGACTTATTCTGAGCACAGGATTCACGCTCTTTTCCTTCCCAGGGCTGGAGGCCATTTCTTCACACAAAAACTTTCTAGGAATAAACACAAATAGATTTTTATTATAGTGAGGCATTTCCAATTCTTATCAAAGATAACAAAGCTGTAAAATACCAGCAATAAACAAGAAGTAACAAAACAGCTTCTCCAGAATGTTGTATTAACATGATATTAATGTGCTACGAGTCCCTTCAAAAAGCTTTACATTAACTTTTTTTGAGATGCACTTTTATACTGTTATCTTGGACTATTTCTCACAAACAGTAACATTGGTATTCTGTTACAGAGAAGTGTTTGACAACTCCCAGATATTTAGAAAACACCACAGATTTACCATTTGGCTTTATAAATAAATAAATCGACTGGGCATATCTGTAATATTTAACTGGACCTTAAAATAGAAGATCAGAAACACAAACTGTAAAACTATACAGTGGTTTACAGAGAAAGAGGGAAAATGCCCACACTAACTAAAATTTGGAAGAGACCAGTGGGGTGGACAGAAAACATGGCTGTGGGAATACTTCAGTAGCTGCAGCTGGAAGTAAAAATTGTAGAAATACTAACTAACTTAAGGATTACATACAGAAAGATATGGATGTAAATTAAGGCAGGAGTGATAAAACTTGCTGAATAAAGGCAACAATTTGTTTAGTTCAGAGAAGAGTCATTACATGAGATTAACGAAATATTCAGCATTCAGACATAAATTATCATACAGTACCTCACTGGAGCTTCTTGTATTTTCTCAAGCCTTTTGACAGGTTGTGCTACTTGTCCTTTAACAAATTTCCTCGCAAGATGATTAATGTATACTAGAAACTTCAGCAAATGTATACTTTTCTTGTTCAAGCATTACAGAAAAAAAATAAAATATTTTTTTTAAATTGATTGGTTTAAGTGTTATTGTATCAGAATTCTGTGACTAAGAAAATAAATGTAATAAATTGCAAGAGCAAAATATGGGTAACACCTCGGTAATGAAAAATTGTGGGGTAACCGATTCTTTCTTTCTGTTATCCACATAAAAACCCCAAAGTGATTTAGGAGAAGTGGTGTATTTCACATAGTATGCAATATATTCCACTTTCTAAACCAGATTCTTTGCGAAACAGACAAGCAAGGGTCAACAGCCTTCTGGAGAGAGTACAGAAGGTGGTACTTCAAATCCTTATTTGTAGGAGGAAAACCCACTACAACACAAGCCTGGAAAGAGAAAACGGCCTCAAGTAGTGCCAGGGGAGGTTCAGACTGGATATGAGAAAAATTTCTACAGGGAAAGGGTTATTGCACATTGGAATGGGCTGCCCAGGGCAGTGGTGGAGTCACCAACCCTGGAGGGATTTAAAATCTGGGCAGACACAGTGCTTACAGGCATGGTTTAGGGATGGTTTTTGTCAGAGTTGGGTTGATGGTTGGACTTGATGATCTGAAAGGTCCCTGCCAACCCGGGCAATTCTATGGTTCTATGATCCTATGAATAAAAGATGCCATATATAAGCCTGTGTAGGAATAGTTGCTAATGAAGCTAAGAATACTAAAAAAATATAGTAGAAATCCTTCAAACCAACAACACTTTGCTGAAACAGAAAGCACCATAAGTTTTACAATCCAGTGTAAAACTTTATTTGTAGCAATCCTACTGTTTTCTACACCTATAGTTGGGCAGGTCTGTAAGGGAAACATCATACAAAGCTGACAGGAAAGACAATTTTGTTCTTAATGTGTGCTGTGCAGCAGTAGTCTCCAATTAACTAAGCCTGACTGTATGGGTAGAGCGTACAATAGCTCCACTCTGATTCCTTCAACTCCCTCTTCCTCATCCCCGAGGAGAACAGGGCTGAAGACTGTACAAGGGCAAACAGCCACGGGGCTCACTGCATCAGGTGGGAGCCAAGGACACACCGAGGCAATATTCCCCAACATCTCGCTCCCACTGCTGTCCTTCCAGAGCACGCACCGAGGCACGTGAAGCGTGGGTGCAAAGCATCATCCAGTAGCATCCCCATACCTCACCTCCTCCTCCAGTTGGAGATCAAAGGATCAAGTCAATCCCTACTGGATCTTGCTCCGTCACTTCAACAACTCCAGTTCAATCACTATCTGCCTTCCCACCCCTCAGCTTCTCAGCCCACCACCGATAATGGTCTGCTCTGCTTTTCGTTCCACAGGAGGAAACTCAACAATGGAGAAGAATTTCCAGATGTCCTCCTTTATAATCCTTTAAATTATGCTTACACTGTTCCTATGTAAGCAAAGCTTGCTTTCTGATGAGCAATTAGGTAAGCGTTCTCAATTTAAGCACTGAAACCGGGCACTGTGCTGAAGTGCTCTGCTGCAAAGATCCCGGGAAGTTGCCACAGGCCATGGTGCTAACGGGACCCTGCAAGTGACTTACAGATTATGTCCATAGCTTTGATCTTGCCACCTAAGCACATCACAGCACGCTTACTCTGACTGAAGTGTTCTGCTACGCACCGGGCTTGCTTCTGAACTGACTGGAGGTTTTACTGCGCTTCCCAGGGAAGCACTGGAAAGGGAAACCTTGAAATCTGCATTTTTTTTCCTATGAAAACTACCTGCAAATGTCCTCATGATCTGGAGAACAGCACCTTGCTCTTTGAGAGAAGAGGCCGAAATTATAATCTTTATTTTGCTGCAGAGAGAATTGTCATTATATTTTTCATCTATAGTGTCCATTTTTTTCAAGGGACAATAATAAATAAATAAATGATCATAAATACATTTTTCCCTTTTAAAATTACATCCTCTTACAAAAGTCCTTTCTGTAACTTGTTAGATTTCTCAGTTTGCACTGCTTTCACAAACAGTGGTCCTAGAGCAGGAATAATTGAGACTGGTTTAAAACTAGCCAATAAGCACAGCCTGTAAGTGTCACAACACTGAACTTGCACTTTTTAACGCTATTCTGCTGAGCTATACAGACTATAAAGGGAATACTGTTTTTCCCTCCATATTTCCATATTCAGTTTTATGTGTCGTGTCCTTACTGTTTACTTATTTGGTCTACTTTAAGTTATTTAAAACTTAAGAACCCAGAATTGTAAGAACCCATGAAAGAAACAAATACCCACATTCAGTTAAGGACACACCGGGCTTAGCTTATAGGATCAGAGCTTTGCTTATGGGCTAGAGAATAAACTGGACGTGTGATTAACTTGTTACACAAATACACTTTGAGACCAACCACTAAAGACCACGACTGCTACTGGAAAGGTTCTCCATTTCCCACTGTCACAGATACTGTGTAGAAAAGAATAAAAAACTGCCTCCCAGAAATAAAACCTCAAGGGACGTTTCTTTCTTTAATAACCTATAGTTTGTCTGGTGTTTTTTTTTAAACAAAACATATGAATGATCCCACTTGTACAGTACACTGTGCAACAACAACAACAATAATTATCGTACATCACCAGGGAAAGAGGAATTTCTCCTGGTGTATGTTAGCGCTGTTATCGAGCATTGTACAAATTATGAATGAATATATTTTATTTGGAAACATGTTATTGACAGAAATCTATCAATAGTAATGCGAGTATTGTCAACAGCTTGTCAATATTAATGTAATTATGATTAAGGGGATAACATGGATTTTAGCTATAACACCAAGTAACATCTCCTGCGTTGCTGCTATCAATATGAGCATTATTATTGACCTGCTCTGGGACTATCAGTACGAGATGTATTACCATCAGGCATATTTGTCAATGCATCCTGCCCACAAAAATTCTACATTTAAATTTACAGGTCTGTAAACTTTGCCTGCAGAAACAGACCAATCTGAGCAACCTCTAGGTGCCGTGTTTCCCACAGGGCTATGAGGAACCGTGGGGTTTGTGCCGTCTCAGCGACTGCAACCACAGCCCCTGCTCTTCTAGCACAATCTGTAAAAGACAGACAGATATAGATTATATGCAGAATCTTTAAGTATGATTTGTCAAAACACTTTTTGAGAAGCCAAATAAAAAATATATTTTATTAAGTCAAAAATGACCTCTGATCCTCGCTGCTCTGGCTTAAAATCGCATTTAGGAGGCAAGAAGCAGCTCACCCATCACTTCACCGAGTTCCTGATTTAACTGTTTGAGATAATCTCCTCTGTGCAGCCCAAACAGCCAGACTGAGCCCTGCACTGATGCAGGAATGGAACGGACACCACAGATGGCCTCACCCTAACCCAGCGTGAATGCAGGCTCGAGAACATCTTCACAGACGTTTACCCACCAAGAAAGCCTATTCCACCCTTTCTCTAGGTAGCTTAGTCCAGTGTTTTAATTACAAGTTAAATTACAAAGCATCTCTTGTATTCCTTCTAAAGCACCCTTATTACAAATAAAGATGGTTTTCATTCCCCAGGAGAAAACAATGACATCAATGGAGAAGAATTTCCAGTTTGTCTGGAGGTTCTCAAGAGGAAGAACAGTGGGGCAGGCGAGGGCACTGACTACATGCAGACATCTGCCAAACCAGACAATGTTCTCCTTCCTACAACATGCCTGGTGTGACCCTCCAGGAAACACAAAAACAACAAAAAAACACCTTTACTTTTTTCCAGCAGAACAGTTAGCATTTACCTTGAGCTCTACTGTATCTTCAGACCTA
Source organism: Gallinago jamesoni (assembly GCA_025769975.1). Taxonomy (NCBI): domain Eukaryota; kingdom Metazoa; phylum Chordata; class Aves; order Charadriiformes; family Scolopacidae; genus Gallinago; species Gallinago jamesoni. The sequence continues at coordinate 123,040,856 of JAOQGH010000012.1, forward strand.
TCATTTTTCTGCCCGAGTAATTATTTCCTGTTCTATATTCATGTATTTGAATTCTTCCTCTTGAATGCAATGCTTCATTTTTCATCTTGCTCATTCCAGAGACTCTATCCGAATTCATCAGTGTTTTGGATTCAGATCCCATGTTCAAAACAAAAAACCCCAACCAATCCAAAACTTTCGACCCCTCTCCAGTTGAGTATCATCAGTAGCTTCTGTGCACCTGTGTTCTCTTCCATCATCGAACTCATTAATGCCTTTTCATCTTGACAGGCTACAATAAATAATTACTCTGTAAAGGCAATTTTTCAACTTGCTGCTGATAATATCAGCATCTAATGGAGATAGTATCGATAGCGCGTTTCCTTAGCTCGCTGATGGGGGGAAAAAAGACTTTATTAAAATCAAGCTGTATTGTACTTAAAGTTCCCCTCCTACTCCCTAAGCCTGTCATCTTTTCCAAAAGGAGAACACAGACCAAGGTTTCTTATGGACAAGTCACGTCAAACCACAGTGCCTGTTTTATAGTTGCTCTTCTGCTCAGTTTTAGATACAAATTAATTGCTAAACTCCTGAACCTTTATTTGGAACCGAAAGCAAGAGCTTCAACAATTCCCTTAGAAGAGTAAAGAGACACAAAAGCACACACACACAAGCCCATTTCGCTGGCTATTTTCACCCTCTGGGACATTAAATAAATAAATATATAAAATCAGTGGTGCCTAATTCCTCAATCATTCTGGGATGAATTTTATTAGGATTTGCCACTTGAGCACATCTATATTAAGATTCCTTAGGCTATTCTTTCTGTGCTTCGGTTCCACTCTTATTTCCTGTCTAAGATTAATTTTATGAAAGCAGCAGGTCACAATATATCTCTTTTATAAAGCATGAAGTAAAGAATCAGTCTTTGAAAATCTGTTACTCGTTCTCTTTTCTTATTTAATAACAGATCTAGGTAATGGACCTATCCCTTTGTGACTCCCCTTACTTAGCTTTTTGGACCCTTTCATTGATTCTTTTTTTGTGCTTTGTAAATTGAAACTTATTTTATTCTTTAGAGTCACTGAGGTATTTTTTTTAGTTTGAGGTGGGGGTTTTTTGAGTTGTTCTTGTGTTTTTTGTTGGTAGTTCGGGGTTTTTTTGGTGAAAATGTATTCAGTTTCACTGTTCTGTTCAGTTACTCTCAACAGCAGAGGATATTTTAATGTCAATTTGAAATCAATAAACTTTAAAGATAAGAAATCAAAGTATATGTATCCAGTTAATTTTAAAATCTTCCTTTACATCAGCTCTCATAATAAAACACACTCGGCCTCCAGCTGCTCAAAGCCTCATGTCTTACCATTAATTCTCATCTCTTTCTTGCTCATCAAGTGTAGAAAGAAATATCCTCAGATCAAAGTCTAAGTGGGAGCCCCAACTGTGTTGTCTCTTAATCACTGTAAAATTAACTTATCACTATATCATTACCTCAAATAACCTTACAAAAGATTGATTTTGTATTACTGTCTGGATTTCTATATACTTCAGCTAAATACCTATCATTTTGTAAAGCACATAAACTGATTCTTTAACCACTTGGAATAGCTACTGACACTAACGGAAAGAAAGAGTAATACACTGCAATCACAGAAAATATTAATTTCTGATATTCCTGGGAGGCAGGACTATTCCCCAAAACAAACAAAGTAAAGGAAAACACTGAATGAATAACTGTGTAACAAATCAATCCCATGGACAAAATGGAGATTTTCACTAAGAAGACTCAGTGAGCAACTAGTAACAAATCCCAGAGCCCTAAATGCTAGTTACGTTTAATGTCAGAAAATCAAGCCCAAAACAAAGACACATTCAAATCACAGGTCGCTTTTCCAACTTTAGGTCAGGAAACTTAGATTCCATAAAATGGGCCCCAAGAGTCTAGCCTCTGCGGAGTGCCTGGAGACAGCAGAACACAGAACGATAGCTCATTGATTTATCTTCCATAAACTACCTGCCAAAGTTTAAATATTGGGGCTTCACGTTCCAAAATCCAGAGGAACTGCGGAGAGCCAGCAGTGACACGGCAGGGATGCAGAGCAGTGGGCAAGAAGCTGCTCAGCAGTCATTTCTGTTGGCATTTGATGGAAACTGAAAATCCCACACCAGTATAACCCAGTGCCTCGCTGCAACCACCACCACGATTACTGGCCACCACTGGAGACTCTCTGAACCCTAAGAGCTCCCACTGACTTAAAAAAAAAAAAGGTGATCAGTCAGCACTCTTAAAAGACATATTATTAGATACAAATAAAATTAGATATGATAGACTAATTACTGCATAACTAATATTTAAAATACTACCTTTTAAATTGTATTATGTTAAATTTAAGGCTACAAAAGGTCAAACTACATTCATATTCCCTGTAGCATAAAAGCCATAGATACCATCAGTCTACCAACTTCTGAATATGGCCCTAATTTTCCTTTATTAGAATAAATAGGAAGCATGTAACAAGTCATATGTTCAATCACTATTATCCCATGTCCCATTCCCCTTCCCTCCCCAACTTATTTCCTCTTTTTTGTCACCCCTCACCTTAGCATGTCAAATTGCAAACTCATCTCTAAAGGGATGTGTCAATTCTGCTTGTAAATCCCATTCTCTGCTGTACTAACTGAAATCTACCTGTTCAATTACATCAGGGATAAAGAACCCAGAAGCTTAACAAATCAAAGCTGTGTTGTACCTTGAGGCTTTCCAGAAAACATGGTTCAAAAAAGTTCCTTCCACACTAAGATGAAGAACCAAAATATATGCCCAATAGGCAATATTGACTCTTCTTCTCTGGAACTAGGCAATGGGAACTCTCTGGAGAAGAGCCTTACATCTACTGTTGCCCAATCCAAAGGGAGGAAGGTCTGGCTGGAGCAGTTTAGCTGTGGCTGTGATGGGTAACCAGGAAGGAAGAGCCCCTTGCAAGGAAGAGGCCATACCTCCAACTAAGGCACTATCAAGAGGTCTAAGAGCATGGGAAAGACAGGGAGCATTTGTGCTACAAACGTAGGTCTTAACTATTGATGAACACATCAGCAGATGGCAGGGTGCGAAGAGACTTTGGTTATGATGAGGATAGGAGGTTCTGGCACAAAAATGGCTCACCAGACAGGTAGGGAGATCCAGGATGAAGACTGGGAAGATACGCTGTGGAAGGGGTTCAGAAGCAATGCCTGCTCTATACACCCTGACACAATTTATCACAAACAACAGAACCCTGAAACTTTGCATTAAACACCTTGGGCTCATCTTTTATGAAACACAGTCATTGCCCAGATTTCATTCCAACTTTCCTCCTTTTTACATACCTATGCATACTAACTGCACACTCATGAATATTCAGTGGTATGCAAGTGTAACAACGCTGATCCAAGTACTACACTGCAGGAACAGAACGTCCTTTAACCTTTTATTAGAAATACTTATTAGATGAGAAAGGTAAAAATCTATCTTAAACACAGAGCTAACTCATCGTTAACCTCTGTGAACATCTGTACCAAAAGGAGGACTGTAGGTAAAAACAATGTTGTTACAGACTGTACATATTTATGATAGGTTAGAGCCAAGAAGGCCCTCCATCAATCAAATGACTGTTCACTGCCAGTTTGGGCTTGTACCATATGGCATAACTTGGGAATAAGTGGATCTAATTATCATCAAGAACTCTCAACTAGTGGAAGGATAAAGAACAGTATTTAACCCGATACATACACCTCATTTTTTGGGCTTGTGTTCTACAGAAACATAAGCTGATGCCATTTCTGACAGCTCCAGTCACTCCCTCCCCTCTCCCTTAAACTGTGTTCGCCACCTTTCCTTATTCCATTTACCCTCTACTGAACTGTCCCTCCATATTAGACTGGCAGAAAACAAACCTCTTTATAAATTTAACTTTTTTGCAGATTTAGTACACAAGCAGGTGCACAATAGCAGTAAGAAGAGCACCAGGGGCAGGAAAAACAGGTAATTCTGAAACTGGCTGCCTTTGAATCACAGCATCACACTCTTGCACCCACCACCAGCCAACTGCCAGACAGAAACCCAGGTCTTTCATTCGACCAAAAGAACTGTTCCCATGGTCTTCAAACCCAACATGTGGAACGTGCACAGATAACACCACAACACTGGAAATACCAATAATGAAACTTTTTGCTGTCTTTCAAATACAAAAAGAAACAAGTATTTGTAAAAGTCCACGGTAGGACTTGTGCAGACTTGGAAGTGAGAGGCTACACTCTTTAAATGTCCCACGCTGCGGTTCCTCCCACGCTTACCTTTCTGATGTGATTGTACTTTGAAATGTTTGGCACACACAGTGACTAACAGGGATGCTGGGAAAATTAGATGTGCTCAGTGTCCCCAAATCTTGACAGTTTTATTACTTGGTAATTACGGTAACTTTAAGCACATGACGGAAGACTGATATGCTTTCACCACACTCTCTTCAATCCTGGAACTTCATTAGCATTTTAAAATCCACTGGCAGGGTTGCACACACACATTACAAGTAACAGTTGAGCAGAGGGATAATCATTTCCTTACCAGGCAGCCCGAGCTGTGCACTGCCACAGCTTCTGCAACTCCTCTGCAACACCAACCTGAACTCCCCTTCTTCATGATTTAGTTCTGCCCCACAGCCTCATGGCCCAATATTAATTTCCTTTCTAGGAAAAGTTCCTTTCTCCTTGCCAGCCCACCTCAGTGACGTCTGTCTGATCCTCTGCTTATAGAATTAATAATATTATTTTTGAATGTATTTTTCAAGTTCTCTTAGAATTTAAATTTGGATTATTTCCTTTCTTTTCCAGCCTTACTGTCAATACTAGCAAAAATATAAGGCGGTGGAGATAAGCAGTGGCAGGGTTTTTAGAGAGGTTGTTCCCAGGTAAGCACTGTTACAAACACAGTGATTCAACTCACTTCTAAAGACCAAAACCCTCCTCAGGTCCTCTCCTGTAGGGAAGGAAAGAAGTGTCCAGGCCCAGTCAGAGTCACCCTTGATTCAAGAGCTGCCCCACTGCCATAATTCTTCTCTCTTCAGTATTATGTACTTGTCTTCCTCTTCCTCAAAGTTTTGTATTTATCTTAATTTTGAAGAAAAGAATTTCTTCCTCTGAAAAAAAAAATCTGCATTTAGTTTCCCTTTGAAAACAGTTTGAGACAATCTCAAACTTCCAAATTTCTTGCATTCCACCTCCAAATCAAGAAAACCCCTACCGCCACCTCCAAGAAAGGCATGTTACAAAGAGACAGCATCCCTTCTGTTCTCCTGCTCCAGAAGATTTTTGTGAAGTTGAGATGTGAACTGACAGCGCCTGTAGATGTAGGTCAGACGTACGGCTCAGGAACCATTCACCTCCTCTGAGCAGCTGTGGGACTGAGACCCTGCTGCCTTCTCTGTCCCTGTACAGCACAAGCCGACTCAGCGGTCTCCAGCTTTTTAGCAAAACACCCCCTTTTTAAAATTCTTTTTTTTTTATTTGCTGCTTTAAACTTTATACTGGAAGAGCACGGGGAGTGCTGTGGAGTAGGTGGTGGTGTGAGCATACCAGTTAGTTAAAATGAGAGTTGTGGCATCGCACCCCTTCTCTTCCCCCCTTCCCTGGTCTAGGTGAAAAAGGATATATTCTATTAGGTCTCAAAAGACAAAAAAACCCAAATCTGTCCACCTGCCTCCCCCCCCCCCCCCCCAAATCAACAAAACCCTGTCACCGTTAACGGCAGGAGCGATACAGTCAGCTCAAACCTGTTCCTACTTGTAGCCATACACAACTTACCACCATTTAGGTTGGAAATTGAAATTCGCTCTCTGCATGCTCTAAACAGCGGGGTGAATGCAGGCGCTGTTCCTGGAAAGCGAACATTTGGAAGCCAGACTTTGTTAGGGAGAAATCTACATCGGGGTAATCTAGTGAAAGGCTGATTTTAATTGACAAAATTATCATCTTCCAACTTCCAACACATCGCATACAAATGCAAATGCATCCTTTTCAGAGTTTGTATCTCATAAGTTGTTCAGCTTAGTATGGACTAAACATATGTATAAGGCTAATATATTTGTAGAGTGCTAAGGGTACTCATGATGTGAAGGATCAATACACACTTTACAGTATTTATAGAATGGAGTTGGTAGTGATTTGAAGAAAAACATGCCTCTCTCGAAGCTTGCAGCAAAAGGCTCTTTTTTTGCAGTCATCCTAAAGTACTATGGAGTGGTTTCCTGCGCTGAATTTCCTAAAGTATGTGTGTGAAAGTCTGCTGGTGGTTGCCAAATCCTGCTTGTGGATCTACTGCAGGCTTCTGGGAAACAACAACAAAAAACATAAAAAAGGAAAAAATTCCAGAGCTGACTGTTACCCCCTCCCTTTTTATTTTTATGTGTCATAACAGGGACAAGCAGAAAGGGATCAGTGTGTTTCTTGCCAGCTTGTGAAATCCAGTCCCTATGTGCTTAAGAAGGGCCAGCCAGAGCCAGGTTCCCAGGGCCATGTCCAGACAGCTTTCTGTACCTCCAAGGAAGGAGACTCGATGGCCTCTCTGGGCACCCTGTGCTGCTGCCTGGTCACCTTCCCAGTGACAAAGTGTTTCCTGATGTTCAGACAGAGCTTCCTGCATTTCAGTGTGTGCCCATTGCCCCTTGTCCTGTCACTGGGCACCACTGGAAAGACCCTGGCTCTGTCCCTCCTTGCCTCTGTACCTCCTTCAGGTATTTATATACATCAATAAGATCTGTCAAGAGTCTTCTCTTCTCCAGGCTGAGCAGTCCCAGCTCTCTCAGCATGTCCTCACAGGAGTCATCTCCAGTTCCTTCATCAACTTTGTGGCCCTTTCAAATCACAGAACCAGATTTTTTAGGGTTGGAAGCAACTTTTCAGATCATTGGGTCCAACTATCAACCCAACTCTGACAAAAAACCATCCCTAAGCCATGTCTCTAAGCACTACGGCTGCTCATGTTCTGAATACCTCCAGGGACGGTGACTCCACCACTGCCCTGGGCAGCCCATTCCAATGTGCAATAACCCTTTCTGTGTAAAAATTGTTCCTAATCTCCAATCTGAACCTCCCC
>JAOQGH010000012.1:123056473-123070051 GCA_025769975.1 Gallinago jamesoni
TGAGGGTGGCAGAGCCCTGGCAGAGGCTGCCCAGAGAGGTGGTGGAGTCTCCTTCTCTGGAGACATTCAAACCCCCTGGATCCATTCCTGTGGGACCTGCTCTGGGTGACCCTGCTCTGGCAGAGGGTTGGAGGAGATGGTCTCCAGAGGTCCCTTCCAGCCCCATATCATTCTGTGGTTCTGTGAATACTTCATGAGTAACTCTTGGTGAAGCCACCTTTCCTTGTTCACTCCAGTTCCTGAAAGGAACCGTAAACAAACAGGGGTCGTTCATATCTGAAGTTTGTCCTTATTTATCTGCTCACCTGATACTTGCATTTCCTCCTGCTCTGTTCACGTGGAGACCACCTGGCCCCTGTGCTACTGAGAAGTCTCCCTCTTTTCCAGAGTTCAGTGAGGATGAAGATAGTGAGTTCACTGGGCTGGTGTTACAGGCTGGACAGTCAGCTTTTTCTCAGCTGGGAAAGAGCATGCTGGCTTAAACTGTACCACAGTGGTGAGAGAGGGAGTTTTCAGATAGGCAGGATGACGTGGGTGGCAAGCTGAAGTTACCTTTCTCTTTGAAAAACTTTCAACACCGCTTCCTCCCTGCAAGCAGGGCTTGAATTGTTGTGGTTTGCTGGTGATTCAATAATCAAAATCTTATTTGTAGTGTCTTTGTAGCAGACTGCACAGATTAGGAATTCAGTCGCTGCAGTTAATGTTCTTCCTGAAGCGGAAAACCACAAGTAAGGGACTGAAATATGAAGAAAGAGTGGGGGATGGAAGAAAAATTAAAAGCTAAAGCATACCTTTGTCCAAGGTTTTCATTCGTGTCTAACCTTCCCTGTCATTTCTATCTTTCTAATTCTTTCAGGAGATGATAGAAAAATCTCCTCTCTGACTACAGAAAAGCACTCTCAAATTTCTGTGCCACCACTTGAAACGGGGTGATGCTTTAAAAGCAGACATTTTCCATGGCCTTAGCGGCTCACGGGTCTCTTCTGAAACCAAAATAGCCACTGTGCATACCTAGTAAGTACTGTTCATAAACATTTTTATAATGTTTGACCTTAAGAGTGACCTGAAGATTAATGGATATGTTGTATCAGTTTTAATGGGTCTCTTCTCCCTTGGATGCACACATGTGACTCCCATTAGCCTTAATGGGAGTTCTATGTGTGCCTAGAGGTTAGAGGAGATCTCCAAAGGTGCTGCTATGCACTGTTGTATTAACGATCTCATAATTGCTGAGGTGCTGCACCTTTGCATTGTAAGCAAACTAATTAAATCAGGCTGGTGGAAGTTGGTGTACTAGCATACCTGGCACGTATGTGTGTTTTCCTGCCAGTCCCTCAGTACGCAGAGGTAGAGGTTAATTCAAATGTGGAATTTTAATTTTAACTAGGACTTGCCTTCCTTTTTATTTATTTTTTTTTTTATCCAGAATGATTTCTTGACTTTGATTCCTAAGAAAGATGATTGTTCATGCCAATAGAGAGGAAGAAGCTGAATGCGGTGTTTTATTTTATCATTAAAGTGTATATTGAGAAAAGGGACTGAATTGATTCTTATTTTTGATGTTCGAAATCATGTGCTTTGAAAAAGGCAGTTAGGTCTAGAGGATTAACGTGAAGCTTGATGTTGAATTTTAATTATGGCTTTGTTACTCATTTCTTCTAAGTGCCTTTAGACAAAGCACTTCACCTTTTTTTTTGATTTCCTGATATGTAAAATACCTGCTTGCTTCTTAGTGTTGTAGACATAAATTAGTATCTGTTCTGTGCTTTGAAATTCTACAGTTGGTACATCCAACTGTGTTCTGCTGGCAGAGTCATGACAGCTCAGGGGGAGGGAAAAAAATCCTAGTATGTCCCCTATAGAGCCAGCAGAAGCGCTGGTGGAGGTGCAGAGCTGTAGAAAGAAGGGGAATTTACATCTATAGACATGAGACATTTGTAGCAAAACACACAACGATTAGAATTTCTCTGTCCTTGGGACCACGTGCATGCTGTATTCCGTGCTATTTCCATACATTTGAGAATCAACCATAGTGTAGTCTTCTTTGAAGATATAAATTTGAGGAAAAGAATGAATCTTAATATTTACATTCGGGTGGAAAAGAAGGGATTATGTGGTAACCTCCACATTGAAGGTTGGTTAGTTGGTTAGTTTTTTTTCTTTTGTCTGATTGATGTATTATATAAGCACAATAATTTTGCTAATTGCGAAGTCTTGTATCTTTTCTGTTTTTTTGGGGGGGTTTTGAATGTTTTTTTCTTAATAGTGATTTTATCTTGCCCATTTGTGGTTCTTAGTCTCTAATAGAAAGCAGGCAATGTCCTCAGAGACTCTGATGGAAATGCCTTTAGCACTGTCATTTAAAATACCTGTGCAAATTATGTGACTGGGTTTGTGAATATACCTCCTTACATTTGACTCCAATGCATAAAATACACGGTATAGTTTAATCAAAATTTTCTTTCTCACGTGATTTTCAAATGTTAATTTCCATGTTTTTTTAGCAATATGTGATTATTTTTCCATTACTTTTTCCTTCTAAAGAAGAAATAGTTATTCTTATCAGAATATGTATTCTTATCTAGAATATTGGTAAAGAAAGTTGAAAATTAAGACAAAATTTAGCTCATTTCAGTTTTTATATGTATACTTATCCATGAAAAAGAAGGACCAGATGTATGTTGTAGCTCTGACAAACTGTGTGCCTTTAATTTCCAAGTTTTTAGGTTTGTTTCTGTGTACTTGAGGTTCTTTGTCCTAAATTTTGCTTTGATGGCAGATACTAAAATCCCAGAGACAGGGACCAATTTTTACAGTGTCAAGAACCTGCCCCTTTCATGAAGAAAGCTTCTACTGGGAAAAATGCCCTATTTTTGCTGTTATTTGTAGATCAGTTTTCTAAGCAGAATAAACAATGTCTTCAAAAGGATTTCGATTTATTTTTTTTTCCCAGCATTACTATGCTTATATGATTTTTGGCAGTATAACGGTTGACTGAGAGCGAGTGATTTATTCTCTCCCCCATATCGTAGGGGTGATTGGATACCGGCAGAGGTTGCCCAGACAGGTTGTGGAGTCTCCATCCCTGGAGAGTGTTAAAACTCAACGGGACACAGCTCTTAGCGCCCTGCTGCGAGTGCAGGGTTGGATGAGACAGCCACCCGAGATCGGTTCCAGCCTCAACCGTTCCTGGAATTTGGGTAGTTACCTTCTCAAGACCTTTTCGTTGTAGACCAGCTTTCAAATACCAGTTCAAATATTTAGAACTGTAATGGAGATTGAGTAGTTTTCACCCCGATCTTAAATTAAAAAGCACATCCGCAGACTCAGTGTAACAGGACTGGCCACGTGGAATGGTATAAGGTGGAACAATTGACTGTGCTGAGGACATGAGAGTTTTCTCAGAATGGAAAGACTATATCAATATGCAAGCTGCCTACATTTTAGCCTCATTTGACATACTGCCTAATTAATTAATGCAATAAATATTAATTGCATTAATTACGTTTAGTTTTTATGTGTAAACTCTTAATTGCCTTACAAATTGCTTTTATATTAAGTATTCATAGTTTTAACATGAATGAAGGTTTTTTTGGTTATAATAGTTAAATTTTAACTGAGAAATAGAAATATTAGGTTGTTTACTGGGAAGTTAAGGTGTTGAAGCTGAGAGCAAAAGCAAGATACTGTGATTTTTTTTTTTTGAGGTATATCCTGATTTTGGAAGCTGCTTTTGAATAGTTCTGTTAGAACTATAATAGAACATAATTTAGTTCTGATTCCCTGAGGTTGCTGCAGTTCTGTAAAAATGTGGCCAGGTTGGTAAACTAAAACACAGGTTTGCATTTTAGCCTCTCTGTTCAGCGGTCCGGTGCATTTGCTAACAGTTGTAAGCTTTAGTGAGCTGAAAAATGGAATGATTTAGGCATCCGTTGGCTTTTCACTGTAGGTGTTACTGAAACACAGTGCAAGTGGAAAAGGGATTGGTGATACCATCTCAGTGATTCGTTTGAACTTGCCCCCAGGATTTTGGAATCTTGTCATTCATTCCATAAAGTCGTTGTGTGTGCCAAGTATATGAAAAGTCACTGATTATATCCATGGGAAGGTCTGTGCATTGCATGTCCCCAAATAATTGTAAGGATGCTAATAAATCATTCTGGATTAATGATTTCTATAGGAAATCAGGAAAGAAAAAAAAAATGACATGAAAACCTAAAGTTGATTTTGGTAACCCGTGCTTTTCATTATCTCTACTGGACGCTTCAAAAAGGGAGGAAACTGGATGGTGAAATTTGTTAGTGGTCTGTGGAGAGCTGGATTGGATATGCTTTCTCTACCTGGTGTTGAACTCAGGCACAAAAAAATTAGTACGTTAGTGCAAAAATTGCAGATGTCAAAGCAAATTGGCTAAAAAGGGCCAAAACTTGTCTTGACTTTTTCTTTTTTATTTATTTTTATAATAAGATCTAAATGTTGTCTGTCCTTTTTCTTTGTATTCAGGTTTGGAGTGGGACAAGAAGCAGAGTCCAATTCTGCATTCTTCTATGGGTGAGTGGTTTGTCCCGTTTGGTTCATTTTGTGCTACTGTCGCAGAGAAACGCTGTAGGAATTGGGAGCTCTTTAACTCCATTTTCATAAACCACAGTTGCTCGTGGCTGCGCTAAAGGGGCTAATCTGATTCTGAGTGAAGGCATGTGGCAGATAAACAGGAGTATTTGTAGGGTGCATGTTAATGATGATTTCATCAACTTGATCCAGACTTTGCAAATTATTTCAAATTGGAGGAGATTATCACCAAACATGGTCTTTGCCATGTAAGGAAAGAAATTTCATTTCACTGTTCATGTACTTACATGTGCGAAATCGTCTGCGTTATGCAGATGCCTAAGAGGAGGAGAACTGGATTTGAGAGGAAACCTGTGTAGTATTCTGATATCAACAGTGACTTAGATCACATTGGTATCGCATCAGAATAATGTTTTACAGCCTCTGCCAATTTAAAAATCAAATTGATGCTAGATTTGTATAGAACAACACATTTGACTGACAGAAAAGGCTGTTATAGATGGAAGTGATGTTCTATCCTTGTATAACAAGGGCTTTGACTGACAGTTTAACAATACAACACTTTCTATCCCGTATATTCTAAATGATTATTATTACAGTACAAAACATTTTTGCACTTGCTGTATATAGATAACGTGTACACTTTTTGTGTAATAACATTCAAGATGAGAGGATTTCTTTTATGTCTTAAAGATGATGACAATTAATGAAGGCTCTGTCTGACACTTCTAACCAGTGTCAAGGATTGCTATTGTGGTGCATGGGAATGTAAAAACTCCTGGGTGCTTAGTTCTCGGCGAAGGATCAGGGGAACTCTTGACACATGCTATATGCTGGATGAAATAAATCTCCTTGGAGAGCAATAGAAATATTTCTTAACCTGAAGAGTACCCTTTCTGTTCTATAATCCCTCTTTTCAGCTTTGCAGTTCTTTGCATCACTGTAAAATGCAGTTTTAATCTGAAAAGTAACTGTTTAAAATGGTACCTATTAATGCAACAGATTTGCTTTCTGGGCTTTGCAGTCAACATCTCTCTGGTATGAGATTCGCTATTGCTCTGAGGAGACATATCTGTGTGAGATAAAGAAGGTACTTTTTTTCTTATTTGGGTCTCTCCCTCATTTTCTTTTGGAAGGACCATCTTTTAGTATTATCCTTCTCGTTTTAAGATTTACACTTTGAATTGCTGGCATCCTTTGTCCCTTTAGATCGTTGCAGCGCTGTGCACGTGAACCTCATTCTCACAGCACAGGTACCTCCTTTGTGGAGGTTTTCCTGAGAGCGGGAGCACTACAGTGTGTCTGCCTTATAGCTGATGATGAGACGAAGGTCAACATTAAAATGTAAACTCTGTAAACTTCAGTTTAGTGTTGCATCTGACTAAGGCAGAAGGCATGCTCTCTTGTGACCCAACCAAAGAAAAAAAAATATTAAAGAAAGGAATGAAAAAACCAGGGCCACATTCATCAAAACAGGTCCTGCGCTTATCTTTCTGATTATCTAGACTCGGAAAACATGTTAAATACAAAGATTGCTTTTCTAATATCTTTTTTTAATTGCCTTATTCTGAAGTCTTAAATAACTGTATTTGGTAAGGGAATTAAATACATTATTTTTTTCAGCTCATTATGTACGATCAGAGGGATCTTGGAATCTCTGGTTTATTCACTATGATTTTACTTTTCTGTGGAAGGACAAACTCAGTAAATGTTTTATCCAACAACAGGGTTATTTATTAGCTTGGGGCAGTGATGGCTATATCTCCTGCAAAGCACTAAAAAGATCTTTAAAAAATATTTACCCTGTTACTGGTGGTGCCAGCTCAACTCTTTGTCAGTTTTAGATATAATACCAGTGCTTCTCCAGCGGTGATTTATGACATGAAGGAAGGGATAAAAGTAATTTGGGAAATAATATTATCCAGTTAGAAAGCGATCACTCAGAAAAAATTGTAGCTTTATCAATATAAACTGCTAAGTTTTTAAGTGAAGCAAACTGAAAAAAAAATTCCATTATCTGGAATTATATCGATCTTCACATAGTTCATCGTTGTAACGCAAACATCTGCTACTTCATTTGAGAGAGGACTAATGATAATCAGTGGTGTGTGGGCCAACTTCTGGAGGTTGTTAAGAGCACAGGCTTTGCTGTTCGCTGAGAACCGCTGAGATTTGTAAACTCAGGTTGTTCTGGTTCCTGAGCAGGATGTATTCTGGAGGGACAGAGCTGTACTCTGCCTCCTCTCAGCTGTCCCTGTCCCCTTGTTCTGCACAGCTTCCCCTTCCCTGCCCTCTTTTTCCACCTTAGCTCCCATCCTCACCTGACTTTCTCTGTCCTCGCTTTGCTCATTGTCCTTCCTGAGCAAATACAGGTCTAAAACGCTCTCATTTTAGTTTCTCCCCCTTGTGCTGTGTTGGGTTTTTTTGTTGTTTTTTTGACCTTTTGTATCATTGTTCCAGTAGCAGTTGTCTGTCTAATCTACCTAATTGTCTTTGGTCTTTCTTCCCTCTTCTAGGCTTCTCTCATCTGTGAACTCTGGGTGCTCAATTAGTGGAGGAACAAAAGGCGCAGAAGGAGATGTTCCCTTGCTGGCTATTCTTGGCTTTGGCCTTGTGACAGCCTGGAACGGAGAGAACTACAAAGGCCTGGATTAGCTCCTTCAGCTCCAGCTTGGTGGGTAACTCACTAGAAATGTTATTTTATTTTTTTTTTTAAGAGAATTTTACTTTTGGAATCGACTTTGTGCTGAGCATATGCAAAATATAATTTGCAGAGATTCGCAGCTTGGCCAAAGGTGGGAGAATTTCTGCAGGGTTCGTGAGAGCACAGCATTAAGATAGTTCATCCCATATGCCTTAGTTCAGACCTTTGTGCTGAATTCTGATGAGGCTTTTAAGCAAAACATTTCCTCACTTTTAACAAGGACAAAGCATTTCCTACGCACTTCAGTTTTTAAAGTGGATGCAACGTTTTTCTTGCCATCCATATGTGTAATTCTTTCCCTGGCTTGAAAAAAATGGGAAGTGCAGTGTGGGACAAACGTAAAACCATGCCAGCCAAAGCGTCAGGATTTGTCACTTGGGGAGCTGAAATACTAGTTTTTCGAATTGTGCAAAGTCTGGTATCTGTAAACATTTGCTGCACGATGAACAGCACTTCTAAATACGTGTGAGGGAAACGAATACACAATTGTCAAGTTACTTTATTTTTCTAATTTAAAAAAAAATTAATCTCCTTAGCAGAGACATTTCCTTTCAGAATAAAGACCTGATTCTAGAGTCTCACAGATAATATTTAATTTGCAATATAGTGTAATGAAAATATGTTAATAGCTTTTTCAATAAGTTAATAGCTTTCAAGTTCATACTAATTAGTTTGTTAAAATATTCTATTGGTAAAATACTTTTTTTTTTCCTAATAAAAGTTAAAAATGTAGCACAGTTTTATAGGGACCATCTTGCCAGTAGTAAGGGCAGAATGAGAAGTCGTATCAAGATTATTAGAAAAAAATAATTAGTGAGTGAATGATGAAGGAAGCTGCCGTAATTGTCATCAGAGATAAGTTTCTGTCATGTTACAGCAAAACCTGAAAGCGTGTAGGAGTGAATCTTGCAGAGAAAGTAAACATGCTTGGGAACAGAGCTGTGAAGGTGAACTTAGTGGTGACATCCTTGGTCCCAGATGCCGTGCGTTCCGGACTGCCTACAGCAGCAGCTGCAGGGAAGGTGAGTGGTGGCCCATTTTCTGCCCATGCTTAAGGACTACAGCAACACAGAATTAAAATATATGCCTTCATGTTGAGAAGATAACCTTTGTCTCTCATTTTCCATGTTAATGCTCTATTGTGCAATACTTTCTTCAGTGACATGTAACAAAGTGTGTTTTCTTTGAATTTTTTTTTTTTTAAGTGTTGTATTTCCCCCTACATCCTGCCACTGTAAAATCCAGCTTCATGCTACCTCCCTCGTCATTACCATCCTTTAATACTACCTCTGGTCCTCCCTAGGGGAGTACCCCTTATGGAATCATGGAATTGTTTTGCTTGGAAGGGTCCTTTAAGATCATCAAATCCAACCAATAACCCAGCACTGCCAAGTTACCACTAATCCCCATCCCTCAGCACCTCGTCTGCCTGGTGAGTTCACCACTGCCCTGGGCAGCCTCTTCCAAGGCTTGATATCACTTTCTGTGTAAAAATTGTTCCTAATCTCCAATCTGAACCTCCCCTGGTGCAACTTGAGGCCGTCTCCTTTTGTCCCATGGCCTGTTCCTTGGAAGAAGAGTCTGACCCCTCCCCTGGCTACACCCTCCTTTCAGGGAGTTGGAGAGAGCCAGGAGGTCTCCCCTCAGCCTCCTTTTCTCCAGGCTGAACACCCCCACCTCCCTCAGCTGCTCCTCACAAGACTTGCGCTCCAGACCCCTCACCAGCTCTGTTGCCCTTCTCTAGACCTGCTCCAGCCCCTCAATGGCTTTCCTGTCTTGAGGAATGGACACAGCACTTGAGGTGGGGCCTCACCAGTGCTGGGTGTAGGGGGACTGTCACTGCCCCAGTCCTGCTGGCCACACTGTTCTTGACGCAGGCCAGGATGCTGTTGACCTTCTTGGCCACCTGGGCACTCTGTGGGCTCACGTTCACAGAATCTTCATGGTTGGAAGGGACCTTTGAGATCGAGTCCCACCAGTGTCAGTTGACCAACACCCCCAGGTCCTTTTCTCCTGGGCAACTCCAGCCAGGAGTTGGATTTAGGTGGAACTTCACATTTAGGTGGAACTTCTTATACTCAATTTGTGCCCATTTCCTCTTGTCCTGTCACTGGATATCAAATATTGTTGTAGTACCTTCAGCTTCCTTTCACTCTTGGTGGCTGGGTGAAAGGCATCATGTGCTCTGGCTTATTCCAAACAAAGCCTGTGCTTAGTGCTAAGAATGTGTGTGCTGGACCTCCTGCTGGCTGTTGGCAAAGTGAATAACATCTCACGTCTCCCTCTTCTGCCATCAGTCCGGGAATTAATAGAGATTATTCCCACCTTTGTATTCCCAGACCTTACCCATTTACTGGGTACCACAACAACTGTAAGATTTTGGGGAACGCGGTCTTTTTCAAATTTGTTAGAACTAGGTCCCTGGGTTAAAATTTAAGGCAATATACTCAGCGAGGCAATCTGGAGCTGGGGAATTTTACTTGAGATCATTTATTGCAAACCGACAGATCGCTGTTTTGAGTGTTGAGGAAAAGAAATGATAATCAGTTAGACACACGCCTACAGAAATATTGGTTTTCCCTCTGATCCAGCCCAGGTGCTGTAAGTTTTGCCATACCCGGTCCCTGCGAACACCCCTAGAATGGTGATGGGCAGGCAGGAGGCTGAGGTGGCCTCTGTGTCAGTGGTTCCTGTGGGGGTCACCTTGAAGCCCCAGTCCCTGAGGGGTGTCCATCCCTGCTGTGCTTTGCCTGCAGTCACAGTCTCTGGGATGTCCCTGCTGCCTTCTGGAGTGCCCCGTCCTCATGAAGTGTGTCTCCAGCACTTCACGCCTGCCTCTGCCTGCCTGAAATCTGTCTGAGCAGGAGTGTCCTCTCCTCCTCCCACACGCTGATGCTTTTTTCCTCTATTTTTATCTCTTCTGGGACAGGCTGGGGCCAGTTTTGACTGGCACGTGTCAGTTCATGGCCTCCTCCCACACTGGTCACCACTGCAGCTCCTGCTGCTTACAGCCTACAAAATATACTCATTTACAGCTAAGTAAAACAGGATGAATGAAGGGACAGAGAACATAATGTGTACCTCAATTCCTATAAAGCCGTGGAGAAAAAAAGGAGGGCACTGATTTTTCCTGTGCTGTGTTTTGGGTAAAGGCAAGGTATTTGCATGATCATCATGGGAAGAATGAGGTGGTCACTATGAAGGAAGAATTTTTTCAGTGAATTTTAGTCGTATTTAGGCATCTAATAAGAGTCTTCCTTTTAGAGTGGTATTAGATAGGAAAGACCAGCAGAGAAATTACACTTTAGCTACTGTCTTACATTTTTAGTTAGTGGTTCTTCTTTCATACAGTACAGCTGTTATAATTACTAATTAAGCAATTAACTACTCATTGGGTAAAAATATATATAAAAAAATAATTTTAAGATTTCCGTTTTATTCATAGTCCCTGGGAATATGAAGATCAGGTCAACATGTGAATTTTCTTGTTAAAATTCTAGCTTTCTGTTCATTCAGACTTCTCTCGAATGGCCCACTTTATTGTGGCTAATGTAGCACTTCAGAAAACGTCCTCGCTCCCTCCTAACACAGTGTCTCAGTTCTACATCGGTTACAATTGGTGAGGTCACTTTGCTTTTATATTTTTATCCTAATAGCATTTTTCTTCTTGTTCTGGAGAATAATTTCCTGGTTCCATACGTTATTGGAAGTATTTCTTTCTGTTGATTATCATAAGGTTTCAACTTTTTTTTTTTAGTCATTTAATCTTCAAGCATAACTGTATAATTATCAGTTTCATTTGAAATATGGTTTGGTCAAACATGATGCTGTTTTAGCTTGCTTGTAGAAAATTAATAGAATCCAATGTTGAACCTTGATTTTTAAAATAGTCTTATAATAATTATTCATTATTATAATGTCTTATAAGAATTATTCATTATTTAATTTAAACTGTGTTGGTGCTTTTCAAAGGAGACAAAATCCTGCTCGCATGGGGAAAAGGATGAAGCTGTAGAAAACGATAAATATTATATTTTCACTGCGAGTTAGAAAAATAATTTCACTTCTTCCAGTCTTTGTGGTCGTCATGAGTTTGTGGAAGGAGCTGAAGGAGGCAAAGGAGTTTGTACAGCAAACAGGGTTAGAATTGTAAAAGGAGTTAAGATTTGTCTTGGGCAGCTTCCAAAAGCTATATCCTAAAGGAAGCCCCGGTGTTAGTATGTTACAGAACCTTTAACCTCTAGTTCAGTCTAAACTTCTAATAAAAGTGAGAAGGCTTGCCCTTTTCCCCAGCGGTTCCTTGGGGCTACATTTTAAACATTTTGATTCTGTTTAGTTGTTTTTATTTCAATAGGCATTAACTTCCACGGGCATGCTTATTATGGCAATTAGGCAAAAAGAAAGTGATGAAATAATGTTGAAAGATGAGGAACAAATGAGTATTTTAACTCACGGTAAATGCCAAAACTTTGAATGAGGTGATCCCCTTTTAATGTTATGATTTTTTAGTGTTTGATTTTTCTTTTCTTTTCAATTCATGTGCCAATAAGACTATGTCAGTTCTTTATAAATGATGTAAGTCAACAAACTAGAGTTTGGCTTCAAATAGCTGAATATTCTTAAAGACTCCAGTGAGGAAGTTGCTTAGTCCAATGATGTGTTTCTGAAAGCAGAGCAGATAATTAATGTAGGGTCATTACTACAGACTTGCTAGAAACATAAATTTGTTTGTAGAATTTTTTTTTTCAGTGTTATGGCTGCTTCTTATTATGTCTTTCTACTCCTGTGCTCAGTGTCTTTTTTTGCCAGGACATTTCTGTGTAGGCTTTGGGTTTACTCATTCTCCAAAATACTTCCTAAATTGGATTAATATTATCTTCCTCAGCCCACCATGACTGAGGGAAACTAGAAAGCTGATTTAATGAAAGAAGTTTAGGAAAAGAGTTAATTAAAACTTAGAGAAACCTAGAGGAGATTTCTGATACTAGGCTCTTGAGTCTGATAGAAGACGAAGCAGATCAATGCACGGTAGGTGAAGTTAGGCAGATTTAGATAAGATTTAATTTTATAGTGAGGGTACTTAACCAGTGGAACAAATGGTATAGGAATATGATGGGCTCTTTAGAGCCTGAAGTCTTTTAAATTGGAATTGGAGGTCATTTAATACAATAAAAGTGTTGCTTTAGCAGGAGTTTATAGATTTAATTTGGAATCACAGAATTCTGTTGTCTGCGTTATTCAGGAGGGCAGCATAGATGATCGTAATGTTTTTCATAGCTCTAGGTTCTATAAATCTACAATTGGAGCTTTTACCCATGTGAGAAAGAGCAAAATAGTGGGTTAGCGAGGAAGGGAAAGGGAGAGCAGAGTGAGCTGAGCATGAATGATGCTGTGGCACGAGCTGTCACTCATGTATGAGATACCTGTGCAGAATGGTGTGCCATAGGTATGTTGCTCAATTAGCTAATGAAAGGAAGATGTCCCCATTGAAAATAGGAGGTGGGAGGGGATTTTAAAAGTCTATCTGCACCTTGCAATGCAAAAGTAATCACAGAATGATACAGGGTTCGGCCTTTCATCGTAAGAGAGATGCTCCCTCATCATCTTTGTAGTCTTCTGCTGTGCCCTCTCCAGCTGTCACAGCTGCCTTTTTTGGAAAGATTTTGAGGTATTTCTCCCATTTGTGCAAGGAAGAAATGCTGGTGAAACGTATAATGCATTGTGAGTTCTTTTAGAGCAACTGCATTAATATTTTGCTAGGGAATTCTTGCTTTTAACTAGAGTTCGTTCGTTTAGTTTCTTAATGGGTTTTGTTCACCCCCCTCGTGTGGTACCCTTTGTGCCTGTGTTGTCCCTGACAGACGAGTTCACCATCAACGGAAAAGAGTGACCAGCTGAAAAGCAAGCAGAGGACACCAGGCTGCGTGGTGTGGTGGACGCACCCGAGGGATGGGGTGCCAGCCAGGGGCACCGCGACAGGCTCCAGAAGTGGGACCACGTGAACCTCCTGGAGTTCAACAAGCCCTGCGTGTGGGTCAGGCTGGGAATGAAGGGACTGAGAGCAGCCCTGCTGAGACAGACTTGGGGGTGTTGGTGGATGGGATGCTCAACATGAGCTGGCAATGTGAGCTCACAGCCCAGAAAGCCCCCCCCCCCTCATCCTGGGCTGCATCCCCAGCAGCATGACCAGCAGGATGAGATGGGGGGAGATTCTGCCCCTCTGCTCCCCTCTGGGGAGACCCCCTCCCAGTGCTGCCTCCAGCTCTGGGGCCACCAACAGCAGAAGGACATGGAGCTGTTGGAGC
>JAOQGH010000012.1:123076991-123091727 GCA_025769975.1 Gallinago jamesoni
CTGCCCAGAGAGGTGGTGGAGTCTCCTTCTCTGGAGACATTCAAACCCACCTGGACACGTTCCTGTGGGACCTGCTGGGTGACCCTGCTCTGGCAGGGGGTTGGAGGAGATGATCTCCAGAGGTCCCTGCCCACCCCATAGCATTCTGTGGTTCTGTGATACATCTTCCTGTGCGGGATGGACATGTCGGAAAGTCTTTCTCCAACTTTGTCAGACTCGTGCTCAGAAACATCCATTTGTGAATGTGGGACCTGAGGCTGTTTCTCCGTTATGAGAACACAACAGCTGACCCTGAGCAAAGAATGCTTTTTCTGGTTTTTCCAAATTTAAGTAATTATCTGGATTATGAAGCTATAGAAAAGAACTTTAGGGGAAAAGTCTGCAATAATGAACGTGCTCCCTCTTCCCTGCTGTTTCCTGCAGCATGTAAATAAAACTTGTAAATGGCCTGGAATGGGATTGAGTGAAGAGGATAAGGCAGAGGTAGGTGCTGCTTGAATTATTAGTGTAGCTGAAGGAAACTGTCATCAACACACAGCGTGAGAAACCTGGGTTGGGATTGCACAGAATTCTTTCTCCTCAGTTTCTGAGGTGCGTGCAGTTTGCAACAGGAGTTAAATGCTGATTTGGGAAACAGAAGCCACGCCGAAATGCAGAGCGGGGAGGTGAGCCCTGTACCTTGTGAAGCTGTGCCTGTTCTCCTCGTGGTGCCCAGCTTGGAAACCGCTCCTGGGAGAGAAATTACGTGGTTGGGTGTCAGAATTATTTCTTTTCCTCATTGCTGATCTTCCTATGGACATTTTCATTCCCGAGTAGGATTTTCTCTGCTGGTCTGAAATGGTGAGTAAGGGAAGAGCGGGAGCGTTGGAACCAGCCCATCTGGAGCTGTGCGAGGGTTTCTCGTGTGGGTCCGGGACATGAGGCAACTCCAGAGTAACAGATCTTACGGGTGGGGAAGGGGCTGTGGGGTCATCCAGTCTGTCTCCTCACAAATGCAGCACTATTCCCTACACAGCATTTTGTCCATTTTGGTTTTAAATATCTCAAATGATGGAGATTCCACCTCTTCCCCTGGGATGCTTTTGTGCTGCTTTGCAGGTCTCATTGCCAAGTCGTTCTTCATGATACTCAGCTGTAGTTTTGTCTCTACTGGGTTTTATTATTACTCCTTGTAATTTAGTTTTTCTTTTCAAAAATAATTCTTTCGTAATTATAAAAATCAGCCATAGAATTATTATGTATAATTATGATTTATGTAATTGAGCACAGTGTCTGTCTGTGTTACCCTTAATCCCCTGTAGTGAAATTGTGTATTTATAATTTTCACTTGTTTTATTTCCATGTCATCGCTGCCGGCTCTCAAACCTCTTCCTCGGTGCACTCACACTTATCAGTGCACGTGGGCACCTCTTCATAGTGACCCTCTCACCATTTCCTGGGGACAGGTGAAGTGCTCTGGGAGTGTTGGTAGGGACCTGTGAGGAGGGTTCCCGTGCTGTGTCAGAGATGGGTCCTGCCGGTGGGACAGAGGCACGGAGGAGCTGTCGTAGTTTGATGGTGCATGGCGTTCACACGTGTGTGTTGGTGACATTCCTCTCTGACAACAGAGAAACCGTGTGGAAGTGATTCCCAAGGCAATAAATGGCTTTTTGCTGAACAGATCCAGCAACCTGGTCTGGAGGGAGGTGTCCCTGACCAGGGCAAGGGGGTGGAACTCCATGGTCTTTAAGGTCCCTTCCAACCCAAACCATTCTGTGATTCTATGATTTTTGTGTCACGATGGACCTGATTTGTGGTCTGGCATAAACTACAGTTCTTCATGATGGTCTTCTTGGGCTTTATTTTAGGATTGAGCTAGTTCCATCGCTTTCCAGTTTAACACAGTATAGAATACTGGTGTGCAGTGCAGGATGCCCGAGTCCCACGCGTGGCCTCTCTTCCTTCACCTGCAGGAAAAGGCCGGCTGTCAACAGCAGGACCATTTTCTGTAACAATAAAGAAAACGATTTCAGGGTGTAATTTCAGAGTTAGCTGAAGGCGTTGCTCGCTGTCCCTCTCTCCCTTCTGTGGAGTAGCACAGAGAAGTTTCATTATCTGGTGAAAAGTCCAGGAAACTGAAGATCAGTATTCCCTTGGGCTCGTGGTGGCTCCTGCAGCACAGGGACTCTCTGGAATGCCTCTGAGAACACAAGGTTTGCCTTTTATTTTTTTTTTTTTTAAGGCAGCACATCTTTGGTGAGTTTAACCTACCAAGTGTATTTTTATCAGTGTGTCCTCTCCTATGGAGTTTATCCTTTTGGATTCTGAGAAAAATACCCAACTGGCTGCTATTTGCAATGGGTACCTCTGGGTTTGTGTTCTTACTCACCTAACGTCCTTGCAACTCCTCTGTGCCCTGTCGTAGACGTGGGATGGAAATGCTGATCGTGACTTACGTGTAAGTGCGTGGAAAATAAAACGAGTATTGTGTGTATTTCTGCTGCCTGTCAAGTATATTGAGATTTGAGAAATTTTCTTGTGTTCTCTTTTCATGGTATTTAGAGACATGGCTTAGTAATGTGGGTTGTTTTGTCGTTGCTGGTTTTTTTTTTTGTTCTTTGGGAGTCTTTTTTTGTTCGTTTGTGTTTGTTGTTTTTTTTTTTTTTAATCAGAGTTAGGTTGATGGTTGGACTAGATGATCTTAAAGGTCCCTTCCAACCTAGACAATTCTATGGTTCTATGATTCTATAGAATCTGAGATCTTAGAGTAGTGGAGCCCCTGTCCCTGCCGATGCACATCAGCAAGTACAGTGCTTTGAGATGCTGTGGGTCTTGGGGGTCCTAGAGGGATTCTTGTGCTTGATTAAATCAAATAACCCTTTTCTATGACAAATTCAATCCCCGCTCTTGATACTTGGTGATTAAAATCTGTAGGTAGAAAACCTATTCTTTGTTCCCAAAATACTGCCCCACATACTCATGCCCTTCCTGCCCACTTCTGACCTGTCCATCCAGCACCCTTTGGAGATTGTTTTTGCACCGTTCCTAAATTGCATGCTAAAGAGAGAGAAACTCCCTAACGTACATGTCTATACTCCACCTCACTTTTTTTCTTTTTTTAGTCTTTCAGTTTAATGGGAAAGTGCTAAAGTTCCACATGAAGATGTGTGAAGTAGCCTGGCACCCACAGATCACTTGGTCGTGCCATGCAGTCCCCACCCTGGAGGCTGAGGAGCACTTGAGCCTGGTCCTTCAGCTCCATCCTCGTATCCAGGCTCTGGCAAAACTCCCAGGTATGTAGTGCTATCATTTAGATAATGTAGGTTTTGTTCCGCCACTAAATATTTCTGTTGCTCAGAAAATGGGCTAAAATGAGAGATTACTTGCAGAAGATGATCATTGAATGGGAATATGTTTCTAACTCTGCTGAATTCTTTTTTCAGCTGAGAGAATTTTCCCCAAATGTCTTTTCTATACCTGTGCTGTGCACATCACTCGTGGCTGATTTTTGTGAAACTTAGTATCTTTTTCTGAAGGTGGAATTTGATAGTTCTAATGTTCCGTGGATGAACATGAAAAGCAAAGTAGAATTCTTGTGTTTGCAGAGAGTGCTGGGATTTTCAGTACTGATGATATGAGCATGTGTGGCTCACAAAGTGATTAATCTACAGTGTTTGGACAGATTTTGCTTACTGTTACTGAAGTTGTTGATGGCTGGTTGTTGCTGTAAAGGTTAAAATAGTTATTTTAATGTGGCTTGGTGAAGGAATCTTTAGAGTAATTTCTCTGCAAGTTTCAATTTCTGCTGAGTTTTGGGGATTTTTGTTTTTATAAAATGTGTTTCTTTTGAGTGTGTGTTAATATTGAGAGATGAAAAGCAGAAAAAATAATTTGACCTTTCACTGTTGAAAGAATAAATATTTATCATTTTCTTCAATGATGCTTACTGGATTTTAAAAGGATTAAGTGAGTAGTAATATTGAACACCTATAATGTATCACCCTTTGACCTGTGGTGAACTGTAATTGTTCTTTCTTAGTTAAAACACTTCCACATTGTTTGTAGGGTTTCCAGTATAAATTCAGGCAGGTTAAGGTGCAGCAGCCCTTCCCTGCCATCTGGGAAAGATGGTGTTCTTTTGGGAAAGCTTGGTTGGAGTGCTAGGAAGCATTACATAGCCCAGGGCTGAGAAATGGTAGTGCTGATGAACTTACCACAGAATCCTGGAACTGTACAAACAAACACAATCCTCAGCAAACATGAAAAATGACTTATCACAGCTACAATTCCCAACCTATGGTCCCCCTACCTTTTTTTCTCAAGGAACGATCTACTTTCCAGCTGGGCCACCTTGCAGGCACCGTTCTGGGGTATCTGAGTGGAAAGTCCTCTGAAGAGGACTCAGCACTTTGCTCCTGGCTTAGCCCTTGGCTCTGCCTGATCGAGGGGGAACTCGAGTTGGGTTTCAGCTGGACTTTTGCAATGCTTTCTGAAAAAGAAGATGAATTTCCTCATATTCAAAGAGATGCGATAGGGGTTCTGTGTCAACTGGTTGTGTGAGGAATCTGTCAATCTATCTGTAGACCTGTAACACTTTTAATCAAATATAGGGAATTAAATTGTATAAATGGTCGTATCAAAACAAGTGAACAAAGTTAGACTGAGCCACTTAGTCAACAGATAAATATTTCCAGATATGATTTTTCATACCACAGATGCAGGACCTTGAGGGACAGGACAGAGGGCTCCAGTGCCTTCTCCTTCCTTTCTGCTGCTTAGAGGGTACAGGTGGGAAAATAAAGCAGAGAGAACAGAAGGGAATAGAGGGATGGCCAAGGGTTTAGTAAAGGAAGACGAGAGTTTCTGCTGGAGGGTGAACAGTCAGTGTAAGCACAGCATCAGCAGGATGCACTCAGGTGTGCTCTTTGGGGAATTTTAGTTTTGATTATTCAAATAATCAATTATTTTTGTATAATGAAGTAAGTGATTTCTAAAGTTTTATTTTCTGGTAACAAATACTAGACATCATCTTTAATACAGTTATACAGTGATCAGAAAAAACGTCAGAGGTTGTCCACGAACTCAGCAGGAAAACCAGAAACTTTGGAAAAGCCTTAAAAGGTGGACACTAATGTCAGGAAACATAGCTGCTTTTAAGGTAGCAATTGATTGAATCATATTATGGATTTAGTGTGTTATAAGATGAGATTCTCAGAAGCTTTGCAAATGATGTTACTAAAATTAAAATACAGTCCAATGAGAAAACATAACTTATTATATTTAAAGGAAAAGCCTCCAGACTCTGTGACTTGAACTCGGCTGGCTTTCACTAATGTGATGAAATACCCTACGTGTTCAATTATTACCATTATTGCCATCCTGACAATAAGGCAAATGCAAAGTTGCAACGTTGCATGAAACATTGCAAAGTGCTACTCGTGTCAAATGAGTTTAAGGTTGTGGGTTTAAAATTAATATGTTGAATTATTTGCAAAATTGTATGTGACCATTTAAATAATGGACTTATTACAAGGCCAAGGTCTAAGGGCCCCATTCTGGGACTTGTCTATGCAACCTTAATTGTGGCATTCCTTTGTTCATAGTCCTATACATTTTCTTTCTAATACATAGATTTTTATGGAATTGTTATGAAACTGGGTGTTATTCATTGCTATATTTTGGTTTTGTGTGAAAATCACACCCAGAGCTGTGCGCTCTCTGTTGTGGTCCCAGTGTTACCTACTAGGTGAGGTTATGGGATTTTACTGCTTGTTAAAGTCAAGGAGAAAAAAATCATTGATAAGTCTGTACCAAATGCTTGTACGCACATCAAATAGAAATAAATAAGATAAAATAACCCCAAACCCTACTCAGAGAAGTGGTAGGGCTTGATAAAGTCCTTGGAAATTGGAATAGGAAGAACTGAAGGCTACAGTCTGGGAGCTGCTCCATGGCAGGTAGGCACTCTCCTTTGGTTCCAGTCCTATTGTTCTGCTCGGGACAATTACCATGTCAAAGGACTTAACCAACTGCTTTAAAATGTCATTAATTTTCTTAAATGAAATGTATCACAGGAAATAGCTCCAGTGCTTAATTTCAGAAGGTTGGATAATATACCGGGGACCTATCTTGGGACAAGCAGTCCTCTAACATTTTGTTTGCCCTTGAGATTTAGAAGGAATCATATCTATAGTATTCATAATAAGTAGCAATTTAACCAAGTTCAAATTAGATGTGAACAAATGGATTAACAAGCACCTCATTAAAATTTTAATTTCCATTTCATTTATCACTTTTAATAGAATCAACTCTGTTTCAGGGTGGGGGAGGATTCATTTCCAAGTATAACATTAATTTCACTTGTTTTTAGCAATAGCTTGAATTTTTTTTTTATAAAATATATTTTATGTAGTTTCAAAATATCTGAGCTGCGCATAAAACTAATAAATGTTTAAGGAATAAGAAAAATCTAGCTTGATTTAGTGGATATTTTTTAAAGTACTGAACTTCACCATGTAGTTGTCTGTAGTATTTTCCTCTAAGTGCTGATGTGTGCTTACTTTTAATGATTTTAAGAAGAATAAATGAATTTAAAATAAGCACGTATTTGGAAGTTATTTAAATAATTTCACTGGAAATATTAGTGTAAATATTTCAGAAGTAAATTCTGACTTTTAAACTTTACATTCAGATTCCAACTTCAAAGCGATATTTTAAAGTGCTCAGAATTCCTTGGACAGCACATATCATAAAAGTGTGCAGAATTTTCATAATTTAATGTTTTCTTTCAAATAAAGCTATTCTAAGGCTCCAGTTTGAACATATCTATTACTGAAGAATGATTTAATAGAAAAATGCATGTCTTAAAAATGTATTTATTTTCAAGGGAAAATAAAATAAATGATAGGTATAGAATTGTATCTTGTGGTGGTTCATCTGAAGTTCCTGTGTTCAACAGTGACCTGTTCCAGGTGTCAGGTGCCCGTTTTTCAATTACAGAAAGGTTGTTCCATAGGCATATTTTTCCCCAAATATTTCCTTCATGCTCCTTCCATTTCGCGTGGGTGTCTATGACACTGGTCACTGAGAGAAAGAGAGTAATTGTGTAGGGCCCTTTTTCTATGTAGCACCAATATGAGTGTCAAATTCTGAAGTGTCTATCAAATAATTTAGAGAAATCCAAATAATTGTATTTTATTTTTTTTTACAGAGCATATGGGGAAGCAGGGAGTTTTCATGGTAATGGCAGGGTCTGTGCTCGAGAGAGAGAAAAGAGGAATGAAAATGGTATTTCAGGCACTTGCAAGACCCTTCTAGCACATGTTTTGGGCAAGAGAGAAAAAAATTATGTGAGCAAACAAATGTCTGAGCAAGAATGCCAAACACATTTTTATTTAACACATATAAACGCATATATTTATTTAAGATAGAGAAATAGATCTTGGGCTTCTTGGGCTAAAGTGCAGGTCAAGGCTAACCTTGATCAACCGGGATTTTTGGTGGGTTTGGCTTTTTTTTTCCTAAATAATATATTTAAATGTAGCTTCTATGTAATATCGTAATGAATTTTAGGCAGCTGTTTTTCACTCTGTTTCAGCTATGGTGCAAAAATCTTAAACTGCAATAGGTGCCACAACATTCATTAAGATCTTAGAAAACAAAACCAAACCAAGCACCGTCCTCAGGAATTAATTAAAAATAAAGCTGATCATTCTAAGAGTAGCCTCTTCCACAGTAAACCATGAATAACGTGTTTCTCACTGTTTTGCAGTTTGAGTGGTTCTGAGAACCCAGAAAACCTACCTTAACTGGTTAAGAAAACCCTAATTCAGGAAAACGAACAGATTTCCCATCTGAAGGATGAAGGCGGATTAAAGACACAGACGCCTCGTGTGGGTGCACAGGTATGTGGGGGGTTTGGGGTGTCGGGGTGACTGGTGGCTGTTTCCAGGCAGAGCTGTGAGTGTGGGGCAGCGAGGACAAAAGGTTCCCTGGGTGTAGGAGATGTATTGGGTCACATTAGATATGTTCTGAGGCCTCCGTTATTCCACTGCTGCGCCAGCCCAAGTTTCTCCTCCGCTGGATTCCTCTACGTGCTTGAACTTCTCTTTCGCCAAAGAAGAAGTAGAATCTTTTATTTTTCTGGAATCTTGTGTTCTTGAGAGTTTTTTTTGTCTCGCCGCAAGTTTATGTTGTGTGTAATTATAATCTCTGGTATAAAAATGTTTAATTTCAGGTACCTTGATGTCACCTGAGGTCCGCTATTTCATTTATATCGTACAGATGCAGAGCTAATTTCTAATAAATGCCATTTTGTAAATCATACCTTGCTGTACTTTTTTATTAACTAATGTTTTGACAGGTTCTAATCAAACTTTTCTCTCTACCTTGTTGGAGACAAAAGAATATGTCAAGGCACTAAAGGGTACTTCTGAGTTATTAAGGTAAACTAATTCTAGTAATTGCTATGAAGGTAGAAGACTGAAGTACAGGCTAAGGTTAATAAAGATAATTTAGGCTTTTTATTTATATATATACTTTCTGTTTCTGTCAGGATTTACCTTTCCCAAAATGCCTGTTTAGCTTGGATTCAGCTGGTGGACGGAATATCACTGAAGACCAGGCACGTAGCTGGGAAGGTACAGATAACTTTTTGCTCTTTTTCCAAAAGCTGCAGTTTCCTCCTGTAAAATGAAGTCACATTTTATTGAGAAGATATCTTGGGTGGAAAAAGAACCAAACAACAAAACCAAACACAAACCCAAATAAAACCAAAAACCCAGAGAAAAGCAACCAGAGTCTGTTAAGCTCAATTTGCTGGGTGTTTTCAAAGACACAGCGTTGTCTTTCTGCCATTAAAAATCACATGGAAAAACCCAATCTTTGAAGGAAATATCTGTCTTTTACAAAAAGGCAGACTCGGTGAACAAGCACTTCGGTTCCGTGAAGCACTAATGCACAAGATGATGGTGAAATATTGCCATCAAAGGCAAGTCTCCAGCACTGACAGATATTTTTTAACGTTCTTGTGATTGAAAGACTCAGAGCACTTTTCTTTTTGTATCTTTTTAGCGTCTTAATCAAAATGTCTGAGGTGCACAGCTGAACGCTTACCGAAGTCTCAGGGCTCTCGGGGGGCCTCTGATGGCTCCCACGTTTGGGCTGTTATCTGACGGATTCCACATTAGGCCATTTCAAGCATTGTTCCAGTCAGTAGACAATCCCAAACTGTAACGCGAAGTGGGGCCTAGTCTAAATGATAGTGAAAAGGTTTTTTCCCTTTTTTTTCCACTTAAGTGAATGAATGGCAATAATATTTACAAAGGAATGTTCATCTGATGCCTGCTAGGACTTAAATCTTTAGATTTTGAGACTGATCGTGTAGATCAGTCTGAAGCTTAGAGATTGTCGTAGAATCCTGTGAAGGTTCAGGTCAGGAGGGATTTCAGGAGGTCATCTCCCTGCTCGGAGCAGGATGGGCTGTAAGTCGGACTGTACCTACTCTGGGCTTGGAAACCTCCGAGGATGGAGCCTGGCATAACCTGTTCCAGTGCTGGACTGGTCCTTAGAGGGAACAGAAATGTCCCCATCTCTGGTCACAACCTGTCTTGTTTCAACTTAAACGTTCATTGTGTTTTACAGGGCATGTGCTGTGGCCACTGACCATCTTGGTGGCCCTCCACTGAGCACAGTGTGTTTTATCAATGGCTTTCTTCTAGTGGAGGAGGTGGGAAAACAGAATTCACTACCCCAGATGCCAGCTAGCAAGTACCAGGATGGAGTGCTGAAGGGGAATAACCATTTCCCTGATGTACTGGCTGTACTCCATGTGGCCTAGGGCAGTTCTGGCCACCCTTGTGCCAGGAGATGCTGCTGCCTTGTTTTAGCTCGCTGGTTGCCCAGACAGGTCTTTTCCAGCAGAGCAAAAGTTGCCTCCTCCGGGTCATTGGTTGGGATGTTGAAGAGGAGAGATCCCAGCATAGCCCCCTGTGGTACTCCAGTTGTCACTGGCCTCCAGGTAGAGTTTGACACATTAACTGCTACCCTCTGAGCCTGACTGGCCAACAAGCTTTTTAATCTGTCCATGTGTTCTCCATGTTCTCCATGCATCCTGACTAACATCTTGCATTGGATACAGGAATATTGTAGGAGACGGTGTTTAAAACTTGCTGGTCAATAGCAGATCCCAGACACAGTTTAAATGTCCTGGAATGAAGAACAACATTGATGCTGTTCAGGACTTTTTCATTGTTTCTGTCTGGAAGATAGTCCAAGCTTGGATCCTGAAGGTCCCATGTTAGGTCTCAAGGCCCCACCTGAAATTCTGGGTTCAGCTCTGGGGCCAAAGAAAGACATGGATTTGCTCAAGTGGTTCCAGAGGAGGCAACAAAGGTGATGAGGGGGCTGGAACACCTTCCTTATGAAGCTGGGCTGAGAGAGATGGGGTTGTTCAGAGTTGTTAAAGAAGAAAAGATTCTGGGCAAACCTCATAGCGTCCTTCTGGTACCCAAAGGGAGCCTACAGCAGAGATGAGGAGGGACTCTTGATTTGGGAGTGGAGTGATAGGGCAATGGGTAACAGTTTCAAATGGAAAGAGGGAAGATTTAGATGAGATATTAGGAAGAAATTGTTTATTATGAGGGTGGTGAGAACCTGGCCCAGGTTGCCCAGAGAAGCTGTGGCTTCCCCATCCCCTGGAGGGGTTCAAGGCCAGGCTGGATGGGGCTTGGAGCAACCTGGTCTGGTGGGAGGTGTCCCTGCTCAGGGCAGGAAGGCAGGGGATGGGACTGGATGGTCTTTAAGGTCCCTTCCAACTCAAACTGTTCTGTGAATCTATAATTAGACTATTTTCACCATGCCTTTCTAGTATTAGAATCCTATATTGCAGTGCAGGGTTGATACTACTAGAGAAGGTAATTCAAAGGAATTAGAATTTTGAGTCTTTTATGGTCTTTTGTTCCTGTCTTTCAGGTGGCATAGGCCAAGCAGGTGGTTCTTTAGATTGCCTGGCTGCAAGCTGGGTGAGAGTTATGGTCCATAGCTCAGCCTGGATGAGGTGAACTGTTGGCTGACCAGTGGGGCTGTGTAGAGAAGGTCACTGACACAACAGCAACACAGGTCAGGGAACACTGATGTGATCCAACAGTTTCTTTTTGAGGTCTTTCTTATCCATGCTTCTTGTCTTATATTTGTTAAGCCCAAACCATAATTTTTCATTTTTACTTGAGTGGATTCCAACATGTTCCCTCAGTGTTGTCACAGTAGAAGAGAGCGTAGTCTTTGATTTGTTATTGGTTGAAACCACTGACATGTTGAAAAACAGGTATCATCTCCAAAAACCCTCCAGCATCACCAATTCTTGCTACAGCCTTTACGCCCACGTGGGGGGCTTTTGTGATTCCCTTTTCTATCTCCGTGCAGTTTTCCAGGATGGGTGTATTGACAAAATAACCTTCAAGACCTCTGGGTTTGAAGCCAATCACACAAGCCTGTGCTTTTCTGGGGTTTCTGTTCTGCCTGTGGTCTTTCCCAGTCTCCTCAGCACCCTGTCAGCTTCACTGCCTTCCAACTCCTGGCAGCCAGGGCATGGGAAACACTGATAAAGACAGAGGGGAAGGCCTTTGACAGTAGAAGTTTTTAAAATTATGTGGAAAAACGTTAAAATAAGATTGAAGAGCTTAAAAAGGGGCATTAAGAACTTGTTATTGGCTAAAATGTGTGACTATTTAGGGTTTGGTTGTTTGGGGCTGATCTGCTGATGTAAAATCAGTTACGCTTGTGTTGTTCAAAGCAAACCAGTGAGCATAACCACAGAAATGAACCAGGAAATAAATAAAGATGATTCTTGTTTATTAATGTACTTAAAACATGGGAAAACTTCAATGACTTACATTTTCTAACAGGAACTGCAGTCCTTCCCCCAGCTGACCTGGCCTTTGTCCTCCACCCCAGCACAAATTCCAGGTTGACATCTCTCTTCCTGTCGAAGCTGTAACAGTGATTAGAATAGACTGGAGATCTGTTGGGTGAAATAATACAAGAAGTAGAAAAACTTACCAGGAAAATTATAAGAAACCTAATTCACTTTTTTTTTTTTAATTTAAAAATGTGCAATATTAAAAACGTTAAGACAAAAAGGGGTTTTTCATACCTGTCTTGAGTTAGGTATTGAACAAAATATGTGTTACTGAGTAATGATACTGCTGACTGACCTACAGGATGTAAGTATGGCAAAGTGTATAGATGAAATCAATCACTTATTTAGTGAAATTTTTGGCAAATGTATTATAACAGAAACAATTTTTTAACCACGTAGTCTATAACGTGATTTTTCTCATTATTTGAGTTCCTGTGAGAGCTGTTGGATTGTTAGAGACCTAAAAACATTCTTCATTTGCTATTACAAATATTCAAACTTTACAGAAGAGCTCATTAAACTTATAACTATTGTGTGAAATTCCGTATAAATTTTACTAATTTGCTCTCTTTCATTTTATTTCCTATAAAAAGCAGTCTTCCAGTGTCTAGTCTTGTGGCCCGTGCCTTAACCACTGGGTTTATATCCTTCCTGTCCGTAGAGCGTTGAAAGGTCAGTGGAATCAAAGCCCGTTGCCTTTGGCCATCCGTTCCCAGCACAGACCTTCTTGCCTTGGCTGAAAGCCGCTATCAGAGTATCTGAGAGAGGTTCCTTTCAAAGCTGCAGCGCTTACTTTTGTTTCCCCTCCTGATCAGAGAGGTGAAATCTCCCAAGAATTTGGAGCTTCGAAGCAATTTGCGGAACCAGCAAGCGGTCTGACTGACCTCAGCCTCCTGTTTTGCCAAGTCTTTGAAGAAAAGCTGGTTTTAAGGCAGGCAATGGCAGGGTAACGTGCATAAAAATTCTGTAGTTCTTTACAACTTTAAAGAAACTATGTTAGCGTTTGAAATGCTTTGTAATGTCAGCCACTAAAAGTTATTTGTAATTTCAGTCTCTTACTGGAAATGCAATTCACTAGGAAGTTATTTCCTGAATTAAAAAAAAAAAAAAAAAAGGTAAAACAAGGTAATAAGAAGGATTTGTTAAGAGTTTATTAAGGACTTGGTGGAACTCTTTGCTGCCGGTGGTCATCAAGTTACTGTGTAAATTTTAATATCCATGCTGTATGGACTCTGAAGGAATATTTGGATGGTACTTCTCAGCCTGGCCTCTAGAGAACATTCTGCCATACTATTAAAAAAACCAAACCAAACAACAAACCCCTGAGAACTGTTTCTGCTCCTGTTTGCACTAGAGTTTGCCACGTTACAGTTTGGGAGCAAGATGTCTGCTGTCGAATGGGATGTCTGACAAATACATCAGCCTCATCTGATTTTGCAGGTAGCCCTGTCTGAAGCATCTGGCTGAGCCAGATGACCTGAAACTGTCCCTCCCAACCTCAGTTCCGAGACAAAATGCACTAAAAGTGTATTTCAGGCTCCTATTCTGCCAGATACCCTTATTGTTCTGTGTTGGCAAAGCATCTTCTTGATGCTTCCCTCATTCAGGTGTGCACCGTGATTTCTTAGTAGTACCATTTTCTGTAGAATACTGCTTTTGCACGGTTTACCAAAGGAAATAGTCTTAGATCAGTAATATTAGCTGAATTCTTAGAAATAAAATCTCTAGCATTTATATATCAAGTGAGAAATGCATACATTTTCAATTTGGGAATCAAGTTATAGGACTGGGTTGGGAAAAATCCTGAAATCTCAGTAAGAGTAGCATCCTGACAGCCTTAGAGTTTGAGGACATACTGGCCTGTGGAGTTAAAACAACATTTCAAACTCTGGGACCTGCGTCGAAAGGCCAGATGCCTTTGCTGTGTTGATTTTGTAGCCGTTGGTGTGTAGATGTTTGAGTTGTCTTACTGGATCATCCAAACTCTCACAGAGGGGCCAGTGTGGAAAGGCTAGAAATATTATAATGAAGCAAGGAGATTGTGTTTACTTTTGGGTAATATTCTCCAAGCGCCTGGCAACGTTCATCTTGCTCACAAGCAATACTACTGTCTCTTGTAGCCTTTGAATTTTTATTCTCTGTTTTTCCTATTGAGTTACAGAGGTTTCCAGGATGAAAAAGTGCATTGGAGATTATTGCCACACTTCTATCATTATGGTACAAAGAGTAGTATTTCCTTGTTTGGAATCATTTGATGATTTCCTCTGAAGATTTCTAGTTCGTTTGTTATGTGGCTATATAAATAATTCCTTGCTCTCTTCATGCTCCTTGTGACTTTTTAAGTCATTGTCACATCTCTTTGAGCTGGCTCTTTTCCAGATGGGCAATGAGTGTGTCTCTGGCTGCCTAGAAGCTGTTCTCTACTTTGTTTACCCTTAATTTGCATTTCTTAAGACTAGATATTGTCCTAGGAATGAAAACAGTAGGACCAGAACATATGGATGTGGAGGAGTGAGTGCTGTAAGTAAGAACTAACATATCAACCGATGGAGTCTGTTGAATTCAATGTTCTGCTCCAAAAGGCATTGTAAGAGCTCCTTAGGAAGGAGAAGACAAGACTCAGACAGAAGTCTGCTACTTCTGGAGGTGATTATAGCCTCTGCTAATGTGTCCAGCATGACATCTGGCTGAGAGGTATCATAGAATCACAGAATGGTTTGGGTTGGAAGGGACCTTAAAGATCATCCAGGGCCATCCCCTGCAATGGGCAGGGACACCTCCCACCAGAGCAGGTTGCTCCAAGCCCCATCCAGCCTGGCCTTGAACCCCTCCAGGGATGG
>JAOQGH010000012.1:123100428-123110493 GCA_025769975.1 Gallinago jamesoni
CAAGGCCAGGCTGGATGGGGCTTGGAGCAACCTGGTGTGGTGGGAGGTGTCCCTGCCCAGGGCAGGAGGTGGGAACTCCATGGTCTTTACGGTCCCTTCCAACCCAAACCATTCTATGATTCTATAAAATGTTAATTTAGTTTTTTCCACTAAATACTGTAGTATACTTTTTCACTGAATATTTTTATGATTTTTATATATATATTTTTTTAGTGTACTTGAAGCTTATATGAAACTTCTGGTGCCAGAAGAAGCGCAATGAACCATTAGCATTCTGATGATGTAAGTACTAGTAACATTTATTTCCTAGAATAACTCCTTCCTAACGTTAGTATATTAAATACCTACATGTAGGAAAAAAACTAATCTAAACCAGAACCAAACTGTTATTAAAATATGCAGGCAGTTACCTTCTTACTAACACTACATAAACCAAGCCTATAGATGATTCCAAAGACATGGAAATCAAAGATAATTATTTAACACAAAAGGCATATGTTAAATACGAATTTCACAAATGTTACCATATGCCTGTCTCATGGATAAGTGAGATAGTCAGAAACAATAGATTTGAGAGTGAAGGTAGGAATATATAAAATAAATATCCAGATTTTAAAAAATGACATAAATGGATATGACTCACTAGATTTAACTGATTTATAAATTTTACATGTATTTTCAATTAATTCTAACCTTGTATATCTTCTTTGCAAGAACTTCTTTCCCAGAAACTAGGAAAAGCAAAGTTAGTTGTGCAAACTTTCTCAATTGTGGACCCTTTCTTACAGATATTACTAATACCTTATTAATAAATTGAAAGCCGAATATATATATAGAACCTGATATATTTTTTTGTATTCAGCCCCCGTGATCAAGTGTTTTATGTAAGAGCATCATCTCATTGCTGAGCAGCTAGTTTGAATAAGAAAGTTTGTAAAAATGAATTACCTTCCGTTGTTAATATTTGTGAAATAGTATTGGGTTTGCATTTCGATTGCCAGAAGGTACATGACAGAATCTGTCGAAGGCATCCTGAAGAAAGGACTCAGTCATCTTTCTCCAGCTGTGAGGAACAGGAGAGAATTTCTCACAGGATGGCAGTGTGCACACCTTCCCACTGAATTTTGGGGATTTTTAAAAAATTGAAAGCTAAAGCATGTTTTCTAAAATCAAAGAGGGATTTAAGTGACCAAAGCATCCAAAGCTGTCAGAATCAGAATCCTGATTCCCAACAGAAAATGTGCTGCGATCTTTCAGTCACATATTTAGACTGTTCATTTAAATTGGTCGTTTAAAGTGATGGGTGCTGGGACACTAAGAGGGTTCAGAGACCTTCTGACTTCTGGACTTTATCTCAGTTGCTTCCTATCTCAGAATGGTAAAAACATTAAACCAAGTTGACAGAGTTAGGAAAAATAAATCACAGAATCACAGATTTGTAGGGGTTGGCAGGGACCTCTGGAGATCATCTGCTCCAACCCCCTGCCAGAGCAGGTCCACCCAGAGCAGGTCCCACAGGAACGTGTCCAGGTGGGTTTGAATGTCTCCAGAGAAGGAGACTCCACCACCTCCCTGGGCAGACTCTGCCAGGGCTCTGCCACCCTCACAGTGACAGAAAAGTTGTGAAAATTGCTCATGCTACTGAGATTTCACAATTTTCTTCAAGAAAGGCTTTCATCCTCCAGAGTACAGACACCCAGCGTAACATTAACAACGCAATGTCTCATCATGCAGCTTTATCTAATATAAACCCTGAATTGAAAAAAATACGGATTCTAAAGAAATCACATAGGTATGTTTTTCTCCTGTTCTTCTTTTTACAGTTGTACAGAAGTTCAAGAAGTGCAGAAGTTCACAAACTTCCCCAGTTCAAGAGGGACAGGGAGCTGCTGGAAATAGTCCAGCGAAGGGCAACACAGATGGTTCAAGGATTGGAGCATCTCCCTTGGGAAGAAAGG
Source organism: Gallinago jamesoni (assembly GCA_025769975.1). Classification (NCBI taxonomy): domain Eukaryota; kingdom Metazoa; phylum Chordata; class Aves; order Charadriiformes; family Scolopacidae; genus Gallinago; species Gallinago jamesoni. The sequence continues at coordinate 123,102,387 of JAOQGH010000012.1, forward strand.
CTGAGAGAGCTGGGACTCTTTAGTCTGGAGAAGAGAAGGCTGAGGGGAGACCTTGTCAATGCCTATAAGTATCTAAAGGGTGGGTTGAAGGATGATGGAGCCAGACTCGTTTCAGTGGTTGCCAGTGAGGGGATGAGGGGCAACAGGCACAAGTTGGAAAATGGGAGGTTCCACTCAAATGAGAGGAAAAACTACTTCATGGTGAGGGTGGCAGTCCCCTTCTCTGGAGATCTTCAAGCCCCGACTGGATGATCTCTATGGTCCCTTCCAACTCTAATAATTCAGTGAAATTCAGTGATTGAGCTCGGAGAGCAGTTTTACACTCACCCACTCGTGGCATCGTTTTGCTGCCGGGTGGCTCCGCTGGCCGGGCCCCACTCTGACAGCAGGTCAGAGACACCATACCAGTTAAAACCAGCGATGGTTACTGGGAGCGGGAGCCTCCACCATCACTTTCTCCACTCCCCCCCCCCGGTCTTTGCTCAGCTGGGAAGTTTTGCCATCTGGCGGCTGGGGGCCTGGGGGGAGCCGCGGCAGTTGGCGGGATGGCAGGGTGCCAGCTCCTGCCATCTGTGCGCCTGACATTTCCTTCTAATTAACAGTGGGGGTTAATTGTTCTGGCAGGCTCAAATGTAGTGTCTAACATCACCCAAGGGAAGGGCGTACAAGCGCAGGAGCGGCGGGGGAGCTGCTGGGGACGGGGGCTGCTGACAAACCCATGGAGGGAGGGGGGTTAACCACTGCGGAGGGGTTTACTCGCTGGCCACATGCAATAAAGCTGAGTTTTGGGGTTTTTTTGTTGTTTTGTTTTGGGTTTGTTTTTTTTTTTTTATTCTGATGAATTATGCCAAGCCTGTAATGATGTAGAAAGAAATCAAGCTTTGAAAGGCTGAGACTGCTGCCTTGGGGCAATTGAGAGGGAACAATTTGCATGTTATTACTGCATATTCATACCTAATTGTGTTAGGCTTTGCTAATAGAGCAGAATGACAGTATGAAAAATCGAGCAACTGCTTTACAGCCAACAAAGCTAGTGTTTTTTCCCTACACTGTGAGTGCTGAATGATCATTTAGACATTTAGTTGTTCAATATGACAAGCCTACCATTTGTTAGCTTGACATATAGTAATTTATAAAGGAGTATTCTAATTTTACTTTTAGTTTATTCTCATTTTATACAGTATTCATGGTAGCAATTTGAATGGGGATATTCATAGCTATTGTGAGTAGTTGTGATTCAAATAAAACTATTTCGTATGAAGTATTTCTGTTGTTTTATGATGTATTAATTTAAATGGTTAAATAGCTTTTTCAGTTGTTAATCTAACATAAACGAGAAGTTGATGAGAAATCTCTATTACAATCATGTTGCTACACACTGATTTAGCTCATGTTCCCACGCTCCCATTAAGACCCCTATTTCTGGAGTGTTGGGGTTGCAGGTTGTTTTAAGAGGTTGTCAAGTGGTACCATACCAGATCTATAGATTCTAAATCTGAAAATAGTGATATATTCAATTTAGGCTGAGTTACAACCCAGCGTCTCGGTGTAAATATCTGAAAGCATCAAACAGGATGTGTTTTTTGTCACATATATTTATGCAATAGTACAAAAATAGTCCTGTCTCTGCAGGAAAACTGTTCCTCGGTTTCACTGTCAGTTCTTAATGGTTTACTCTTCTAAATTTATAGAATCTTCTTTGACCCTGTTCCACAGACATGACTAATACTCTAGAAAACATCACCAGAGATCACATACACTAAAATATTAGCAGTCGCTGGAAATGTTGAAATCAGCTATCTTAATTTTTAAAAATACTGAAAAAGTTGATAGAAGTACCAGACATGATCTAGAACTCCTGAAGGAAGGCCAGAAATAAGATTTTTTTTCAATAGCTCTTACTTAATTTTGGGATGCAAATGACTTGAATATGTATCAGGTCCAAATGGCCCAGGTTAAACTGATGGTAAAGGTTTCCCAGCGGGAAGTGCCCTTAGTTCATGAATGTATTGGGCAATCCCAGAAACCAGAGGTGAAGTTGTCAGAACTGGGACACAACAGAGGGAATTAGAAGAGACCAAGGTGGAGTTTCAGTTGTTTGTGTGCTTTATTGTTGTAAAATGAAAAGAAAATTTTAATATGGTGGGTGAAACTTGAGATTCAAAACTTCTTTTTATTATTTGGTAATTGCTGCCTGCCTTCAGAGGGGGACAGATAATTTCTGACATATAATGAAATTATTTCAGGAATACTTATTTCTTTATTTTGATGCCTTGTGCTGATATGTTTTATGTAAGGTATATAAATACTGCAATCTGTGCAACAGAACATTTTAGAAGAACCTTACATAACTCAAGTGCCTCCAGTATGGTGATGTTCTGAAACTGGAGGTATTAATCAGTAATTTTTTTTTTTAAACTTCTGATGTGGAACCTTACTGCCAAACTGCTATTTTTATTTTTTGTTTCCTTTTGTGAGGAGATTGTGATTTATAAGGAAATGAGATGAAACCATGAGGACTGGTGTTGAGCCTCTGATGTTACAATTGCAGCGAGGGACAATGTGACTAATACAGTAGGAGTGACCTTAAAGTCTCGTGTGAAAAAGACATCTTGCTGGGTAGATTTATAGTTTTCACCTTTTAAATAAACCAAATGAGCTTAATGCTTTATTTCCTTTCAAAACCAAAAAAAAAGCCTCAACTGGTTATATTTACCTGGATACTACAAGGAATGTCACTGAATATATATGAACATCTTTAACAAATCAACATTCTGAAAATGCCTAGAGCTAATGTAATTTATTATGCATGGAAGAGGATGCTAAATATATTGGCCTTCAGCAGAAAATAATAAAATGGTTTGATTGGGTTTAATTTAATTATTGTTGTAAGTGAAAATCCTCTATTCCTGCCTTCTCTGTCCTTCAAAGAATTCCTTATGGAAGAGAAGCAGTAAAGAAATCCACTTACCCTGTTGCAAAAAGGTACATCTCAAGGCCATTACGAGGGCTCGGCCACTCCTTTCCCTCTGCTCTTCTCTTCCCTTCGGATTTCAACTGCAAGAGCTGAGCTTTGGTCCTTTGCCACCTGTACTCTCAGTTTGTGTCTAATCTGGTGCCCTCCTAACGTAAAACGAAGCAGAAAATCTGCCAGCACTTTACAAGACAGAAAAGTTAAATTAAAATGTAGTTAAGGTTCTGGTTAATGTTCCTCTTTCAGGACTTACCAAAGAAGATCCTACGTTGAATCTGGGTGTCCCTGGCTTCTCCTCCTCCCTTCCCACAGGTGGGTGAGCTCTCCCTGACACATTTCCTGGGTCAAATTCCAGATCTTGTAGTCATAGGAATTTTTTGTCATTATTTTCCCTACCAAAAAAAAAAATAAATTTCTGGCCAATACTATCGCTATTACTTCTTTTTCTCAATTACTCATAATATACTGCAGTTTTAAATTCATGGGTAATCTACGTGCTTCATCCTTTCTAAGCAGTTTCTTCTTAGAACAAGTTTCTTTTATTCCTTTCAGTAGGTTCCTTTGCTTTTCACAACACAGAAGCTGATGTCTTTTCATCACTTAATCGTCTTTCTCATATACTATTTTCTGTCATATACTATTTTCTGTCATATACTATTTTCTCTCATAAAGAAGGTCCATTTCGGAAGGTAAGTCATGTCACTTTTTTGATAGGAACCATATGAACATTTGCATAAAATATATTTTCTTTTTTTTTTGTATGATCACTTCACAATTATAGAAAACATTTGAAGCCTTATACGCTTAGGATTTTTTTGGTGAATTTGTACAGACTGTTGTAAGTCTGAAAGGTGGGAAGGGGAGTGTGTTCAGTGGAACGTTACAGCAAGAGGACGGTGCAATCTGGGCAGCCAGAGCTCAGAGTCAGTAGCCATTACGGGCTGAACCTTGGATTCTGTTCCGCTCCCACTGGAAGAGTCTCCCCCAGCTTTGCAGTGTGAGTTCACACACATCCCTGCTCCTCCACTCTGCGTTTGTACCTGGGCAATTCTGGTGAGCAAGAGGCAGACAGAAGAAGTACAAATCAGGGAAAGAGTTACAGATAGTTTTTATTTACCCACCCTTACCTGTCCTGTCTTTTTCCTTTTCCTTTCTCCTACATGCTACCTTTTAAGAAATATATTTCACGCTGTGATGAGTTCTTGATATTTCTGTGCTTATTTCTAGATACTAATTTACTTTGGAACCTTTTGGCCTGTGAAAGAAGTGAAGGAGTTGTTGTCTTTTTACTCGCCTTGATTGACAAGACCTTTTGGTGTTGAGGAACTTTTGCTGTTCTGATTAGTGGTGAGCGTAAAAATAAAACCATCTCTAAGAGATTCTCTTGCACATGGTGATGGGGGGGGGAACACAACCAATACCATTAGTGGTAAGTTTTCTAGCTCAGATTTTTCCTCCTGCAGGAGTACAGCTCAGTCGTGTCATGCTGCCACATCAACAGCCCTGCAGCAGGAAAGATCCTTTACTTTGTGGGTGAGGTCGATACAATTTTGATGGATGTGAGTGCTTGGCATGTTCATCTTTAATTACCATCTAGAATTGTGTCAGATATATTTTTTTTTTTTTAAACAAGGAAGAATAAAAACAAGCCTCAAGAAATAGTAAAAATTTGGTTTGGCTGAAGCTTACTGAAACAGAGTTGTATTGATTTTGGCTCCTTCTGTTCCATATATTTAGTGATCTGAACACGATTTTTGTTATTCAATATCAATAATTGTATTATATTATAGTTGGAAGGTATATTTTGAATTAATGTTTCCCATACTAGAGAACTGCGGATTTTACTATAAATTGCAAGAATACTTATTATTAGCTTGATGCCAACTATGTGTTTTTGTTAACATCCATAGTAAGTGTTCATACTGCGAGGAACATGATACTAAGCTGGGAATTTAAATCCTTCAAATTGTGATCTCATGGAATTGCAGAGTATTTGCTGTTGTCGATGGGTACAACTGAGAAGGGACTGGCTCCATTTTCTTAATTTTCATTATTCCCCTCCATCAGATGTTTATACCTACTGATAGGATCCCCCCGATGATGTCAGGGACCAGGTAGTTTCCAGGCAGTTGATGCCCTCAACCTCTACTCAAAGAGAGATGATCCCTGATTCCTCTTGGTGGCTCTTTGCTGGACTCCAGTATGTCCATGCCTCTCTCATACTGGGGAGCATCGTCTCCCTGTACAGACCTGTTCCTTTCCCCTCCTACTGTATCCATAAAGTTCTCACATCAGCCAAAAAGCCCTCATCCAATTGCTCCCAGAATTGAGTTCAGTCTTCACTTGAAAATTTCTAGGGGTTTTGTCACAGTCTTTGGCTCAAGCAGTTAAGATTAATTAAATTAATCCATGAAACAACATGGGCAAAATGGGAAACTGTAGCCCTGAATGTGAATGATTAATGACACAAAGTGTCAGGAGTTGGCTCCCTCACCTTGTGTAGATCGGAGCTTCATGGCAGCTATTCTGCAGGAATATAAAGATGAATTAACAAGGGTATTTTTTTTCCTGTTCTCTGTGCTGACTGGGATTGGGTAACCTGCTGTAAGGCACTAGAAAATAAGATGAAACTGAGTTTACAAAGAAAAAGGAGTTTCCTTTGGAGTTCCTCAGAACATTGTGAAAACCTTTGAAATAAAATGTTGTCTTTGACAGAGGTTAACGCTGGAATGACGAGAAAAAAAAGTGGTCCTCTGCAGAGAACTGGAATCTAAGTTTTAGTGACAAATTTTTAACATGGCACATGGCTATCCATTCCCTGGGTAAATTCTGATCCTATTACAAAATCTTTCTTTTTGTTAGAGAACTACAAGTAACATCTTACCTTCCTTTTTTTTTGTGAGGCCCAGCAGGTTCTGCACGGTACCCGTATTAAGTAGGTGACACTTTTATATTTAAGAGCCTCAAATTTACATAAATACCGCAGATAAGGTGTGGAGAATGAGATGGAAAATCGAGGAGTGCTGGTGTAGCTGTGACAGGGGGTGTCTCTCCCTGCCTGCTCTGATCTCTGCTGTGGAGGTGCCATCCTGGTGCTTCAATCCCAGACAAACAGACACACAGCTTTTCCAAAGCTCCCATGAATGAACTGCACACGCTATTCACAAGGCAGAGCTTTTGCAGAAGAAGAGTCCTGGCCTCCTCCTGGCTACAAACGCCCACATCTGGAATAAATCTAACTTAAATCACGGAGTAGGAATCATTCTGTGCTTCTCCCATATCTCCTCGCAGGTCAGGGCTTAGCCAAAACCGGGCTGTGCCCGTTGTCTTGCTTTCCTCTAAGCGTCAAGAAAATTATTCGACGTGTTTCTGTGAACACTGAATGTTTTCCAAAGGGCTTGGGAAAGTTTAAGACTGTATTTTAACTTCTGTATGAACACAAGAGGCAAAATTCTTAAGTATCGGTAAAACTAGTAATTTAGGGGAACTTTAACACACTTTTCTAGTCTCACACAGAGCACAGAACTGTAACATTTCTCTTGCCATCTGATTATTGGTAACTGCTCATGGATTTGTTACGTTGTTTGACATATATATATATTAACATAAATAGCCATAATATAGCTTTGCTTGCATTGCCATTATGCAAATTACATCTGTTTAAAGATAGTTTGTCTAAAGTAGATTTCATATCAAGGGGACATAGCTGTTTTATATTTTATTTTTTATTTTTATTCCTATATCTCTTTATAATTGATTAATGATCATTTGGATGAATAATTCATAGCTCAGATAGCTCCTGGCTTATTAATTGTTTCATTTCAGAGGAAGTAACTGAGAGTTAAGGAGCAGCAAGTTGTCACGTGGAGGGACCCGTTACACTTCAATGCTCCAGTGATGCACGGAGTAGAAGTGGTCAAAGGACTTTGTATCTTCTTCTTACATCTAGTGCTGTACTTGTGAAGAAAAATGCTGATAATGAAGATTAAAGGGTATTAGGGTTTGGGTTTTTTTAGCTAGAAGAGGCATTTGATAGCCTGTGATTTGGAAAATTTTATGATCCTGTTCTAGTTTTGTTTTTCTTTCTATGTCTTTTTTTTTCATCATTGGTTTCACTGAAGAAAGCCAAACAGAGAGAGCAGCAAACTGAAAAAACAGCACCCACGCTTAATACTAGACGGGATTAAATACGCAAACGATTAAATGATAAAATTAACCTCAAATTGTAGATAAGTCTTTTGCCTCTGCAGTCAAAATTAATCTTGAGGTATGTTTAGATGAAAGGAACAGTATCTGAATCAACATTGATCTTTTGGTGGGGATATACAGGCGTTTGGCTTCCCTTGAGAGCCTGGGACCCTCGCTGGATGGGGCTTAACTCTCATTTTAGGCAGGAGAAGAAGAGAAGTTGTTGCTCCTTGTGGAGAGGTCTCGAGTGCTGTGGGCAGTGTTGTGGTCAACGTATGAAGATGAAACATTTTTTTTGAAGATTTTACTTTAGGAATTGCTAATAATAATAACTTTGCAGTATTTCTGCTAATAATAATACCTTTGCAGTATTTCTATATTGCCATGTGACATAGCTAACCTCGCCTCGTGCCTGTACAGTGGGCTAGTTATAGAAGGGTAATTAATGAAAGACAAAATTATTCCAGGGATCTTGTGTCTTAGCTTTCTGTTGCGGTTATCTCGCTGTTATTTGAAAGCACTGAATTATATTTTTTTTTTTTTTTAGTATAGGGAAGGAAGTAAAAATAAAAGTCAAATAGCCTGCAGTCAGATTTCTTTGTTTTCATCTTGACATTTAAAAACCAGTAAGTTATTATATATCATGGCAAACAGGTGAGGTTGTATCATCTCCCTCTGCCAAAGCCCAAAAGTTGTTAATAAGATGCATATATCTTCTCCTTTTCTCTACTTAGAATTGATAGCCTCTTCTGTAAGCAAACCAAATAATCCCCAGGTAATTTGCGTTTCCCACGTGAGCAGAGCTGCTGCCTGGCTTTTGAGAGCAGAAGGAGAAGACACTGGGAAAGACACACTCTTCACCGCCCTGAGCTGGTGAGGGGTCTGGAGAACAAGTCCTACGAGGAGAGGCTGAGGGAACTGGGCATGTTTAGTTTGGAGAAGAGG
>JAOQGH010000012.1:123110850-123133350 GCA_025769975.1 Gallinago jamesoni
GTTTGTTTTTTAATGTGGTTGGACTCAATGATCTCAAAGGTCCCTTCCAACCACTAAGATTCTGTGATTCTGTGATCTCCTGAAGACAGAGCAGCCTGTGGTCCCAGTCCTGCCTTCTTTTAACCCTTCAATTCCCAGCGAGAGCAGCCGCTGTCTTTGGCAGTTCCTCACGGTGTACAATAGGTCTGTCCCAGGCTGGGGACTCTCAGTTGACGGAAACCTCAGTTATTGTGATTTCTGGGACTAAAGAGGCTCAGCTGACTGCAACACCACTGATGTTTTCTGACGTTGGATAAATTCAAAGTCAAGGGATCTCTCCATTTTTATTTTTTTTTCTTCAGGAAACTCAAAGCTCTGCAACGGAATTCTGTACCTAAAAAGTGCCTCCCAAATTGGTATGTCTGGGAGAGGCTGCAGGAGAAGTTACATAAAAATGAATTGAATGCGTTTTCAAAGAAAATTGTAGTATTTTTTTAATATATAACCTGATACCTTAACTTAATGTTAAGCAGCCTGCTGTGGAAAAATGCCAGAAACTCTGAATTCAGGTAACATAGATGAGGATAAGGAACCTCAGGAACAGCAGAATTATATAAATGGGATTTAAGGCTTGGACTTTCTCTGGGTATTTTTATAGCTTTCAAGTGCCTTGTGATGTTAAGTAAATTAATAATTGTTTCCTCCTCCAGTAATGTTCACTGACTTCTATTCATATAGGCACAGATTTAGCACATTTTGGCATTTCCAGAAATTTCTCAGTTCCGTGCCATGTACTCTATCGCTCGGATGCCAACATGTTCATGTACAAATAAACAGCAGATTATTTCAGAAGAGCTGCCGAAAGGAATTCCAGAAAAAATATTAGAAAATGATTTGATATAATTGTTTGAAGGAAGATTAAATAATGTGTAGAGGATTAAGTGTAGGAGAGAAGTCCAAGAAAAATGCAGCAGGTCACTGAAGCACGGCTGTTCCCTACAGCTGTCCCCTGCAGCCTCCGAGTGGAAACTGGGGGTTACTGGGAATGGGACAATCTTGTATGGAGAAGGGAGGACCAAAATATACTGACCAAGAAACAGAGGAAAGCTATTTGATAGAGTTGAACTCATCTGCTCGGTGAATTTTCATATGGCTGAAAAAAGGAAGGTGCTCTGCAGTGCACAGAAAGGTTGAGGTGGGGTTTAAATTTTTAAATTTAATTTTTAAAAATCCTTTTTTTTTTTGTTTTTTGATTAACTGACACCATGACATTTCATGGAGTTCTTGCCGTGTTATCAGTTTTAGCTGCTATTTTTAAATTCAGAGGAAATCTGTGGGACCAGTGAGAATATATAGATTTTCTCAGAAGTTACCTAGAAGAACACAGTCTAATAGAAATCCTTTTTCTCTTGAAGAGCTATGAGAAACGTAGTCTGACTCACTGGGTAGTCAAAGGAAAATACAGAAAGTGGCCAGCAGCAGGGTGAGGAACCGTACTCTCCCTCGCTGGGATTTTTCATTGTGCCCATCTTGACGGAGATGGCAGTTTTGTGCCACGGATTTGTAGTTAACACTGGAACTCTTCTCAGACATAAGGGAATTCCAGCGACGTTCCACAAAGGAGAAGAACAGAAATAAGATAAAAATGGCTCCAAATGAAACACATTCTCCTTATTTTTTTTAAATTTTTTTTTTCTGTGTTGAACTGCGGTTGAGGTAGCCCTTTCCATGTGTTCATTTGAGAAGGTGTTTGCTCCCTCCCCACCTCAAAAATGAGATTTTTTTCTGAAATGAAAAGGGGCTTGGGCCAACACTCAGACATTGTACGAGACACCGGCCCGGGATCAGAGGACGGGAGATCAGATTTCTGCCATTCCTACCCTTTACAAAGGAAATCCCAGCCTTCATTTTGTACCCCCGGTACCTGAAGGGCAGAGGGGCGTTAGGAGCTTTTTGTATGGTTTTGATGCGCTCTTGTCTATTTTGGACGTGTCCCACTGCTTCATAATAATGCTCCTGCTCAGGTGAAACGGTCTCCTTTGGGCACTGATATCTTTCCCATGAATGAGACATTAAATATCCTGTAGAAAGCTGTTGAGAGGAGATAGATAGATAGAAAATTCACCATCCAAACTGGGCCCGTTTCCAGGTTCCTGACCAGCAGCTGCCGTTCTCATCCCAAGGTCGGGAATGGGCGGAATGGGGTGTCAGGCTGCTCTGTTACTGCTTCTATACCTTTACAAATAGGTCCCCTGATAGCAGATCTGGGCTCCTAGGCCCAAAAGAAACTGGTTTCTGTGATTTTATAAAAAACCCTAAAGAAGAATTTTCTAGCATCCGTTAGATCCTTCCACCCTCTCCTTGGTAAGCTCGTGCTGCATTCTGTATTTGATGCAATGATTAAAAGTGGTTAAATTATTAGATTTATTCCAGAACTCCGCAGTCAAATGGCTTCTAAATTTATCACTGCATTTTTGGTTGCCAGTTATTTACTTTAATTTTTAATAAATCCCTGATTAATGTTATTTTTTTTCATTGTGTGAAGCAACGAGTACAACTGGGAAACTAAAACAAAGTCAGGATTGTCATAACTTATTTTTAATTAAAGTTATGAAAACTATAAGGCATTATTTTTGCTGTATAATAGGCATGGTGCCTTTTTTTTTTTTTTTAATATGTATATAGAAAAGAATGTAAAACCAGTGGTATCAAAATCTTTTTGCTAATGTTTTTGGAAGACCTATCAGTTTGTGCGCTGCGCGTGTCTGTCATTCAGACTCGCATCAACCTGACAGAGGCAAAAGCAGAAAAAGGCAAAAAAACCCCTAATATGAACTTCATGCAAGCAGAGTCCCAGCAGGTGTTTTATGTTACAGTTTATAAGGAACTGGGCCGTTTTATGCAGGAAAACTTAGAAGAGGTGAAGTTCCTCTGAGCACATCTTTATCGTTGAAAAAGCCCATTTGTTTTCTGCTGTGAGATTATAGTTTGAATTCAAAGGAGTCATTCTCCGAAGAAAACGTCAGGCTTATTTGTTCAATTTTACATCAAGAGTGCAATGAATGTAAATACTAAGATGAAATAATAGCTGAAGGAGTCTGCCCACCACCAGGTTTGTTTGGTTTCTTTTCTGATTATTTTCTACAATATCTCACCTTTATATATTAATGTAATTAAAATAAGAATGTCAGCTCCTGCTTTGGGCCTAACTTGGCCTTTACCAAACTAGCTTGACTTTTGGAATTCGTCAGTATTAGGTATGAATTTTAAAAACAATGTTAAATTATTTTTTTTTATAGGCTGCTGTTTTCCTTTTGCTCCTGAAGGTAATCTAACAGGGACGCTGTTTTGTGTTTGCTTAGGATGCATTTATGAAAAAGAATTGGTTTCACTATTTCATTCTGACAACAAACTTCCTCGTAAGCAAGTGGAAAAAAAAATAAAAAATCAAGAATTTAAAAAAATTAAGGGCGTGCTGAAGTCTGTTGCGTACGGTTCCACCCAGGCTCGTACATTACAGGGGTAGTTTAATCACCCATAAGAAATTACCAGCTTCTCTGTTGGCGAAGCATGACATTTCAATTGCACAGCCAATAAAAGAATTACATGAAGAGGGCTGCAGTGATTTACTGTACAGGAAGCCCCGGGACCAAGGTTACCATGGTGAGGTACCTCTCCGCGCACACAAGGTCAAGTGAGAGTGACCCACCAGTGGACAACCTCCAGCGCTAACATCCTAATATATTGCGCCAACGGGGGCTGCTGCTTCTGCTTTTTAAATAATTATAAACATTTTAATATTTGAGATTGTCTCGTTGCTGAGGGTTTTTTTTTGTTTGTTTTTTTCCGTGCGGGCACTAATGATGACAGAAATCTTCATTTTGTGCTTCGGCAGTGGTAGTTTCACAGCAGTAGGTGAACATCTGCGTTTAGCAAATTTTTATGAATCGTAATTGTGTACAGCAATGTGTCTTTGGGTATGTTCGGAGGCTAAGAAAAGCTTACCAAGGGGGTTCGGATATTTAATCTGGCGTGTACGAGAGTCTAGTTGATGCTTTTCATATTTTCTGACTCTGCATTACTGTATATTGCAGAATCCTTCTTCCAGCTCCAGTGGGGCCGGAGACAGGGAAGCAGGGAGCATTGCAAATAGGCTGTGTACAAATATTGTCAAAGAAAACATACAATTATAATTAAAATGTTCAGAAAAAGAGCCTGAAAAGCAGGGAGTTCATCTAATGGTTCTCTGAAAAATATTTTGTTGATGCATAAAATGAGAACTATACTAATAAATGTCTCTTGAATTACATATGCTGTAAGAAAATGAAACCCTTTGGGTTATGAATCTTGGATTTAAAGAGGCAGTCATCAAATATTTAAGATGAAAATGCGGTAACACATGCTAGCTGTCATGTGTGAGTTTGGTGAATGTTATGACAAGGTTTTTAAAACATTCATAGTCAGAGTATTTTTATAAAAATGTTCATTAATTCAAACAGACATTCGTATCTGGCAACCCGCGTTACAATCGAGATTTCTAGATGCATGAGAAATCTCTGCAAAGCCAAGAAAATACGGGTGAAATATATAGCAATCATGTTTAAATTATACATTATAAGGCATACCTATCGGTATGTTGTCATATTATGCATTAAATTTAGTGCATAAATCAGGTTGTTATAATTCTGATGTCGCCAAAAGGCACAAAATATGACAAACAGGACTAGGCATGTAGATATTATCATACTCAATAATTCAATGAGCATTTGTTTTATGTAAATTAACTCCTGTTAATAAAAATTACACTCATTTATTACGCCGCTTCCATGTGATAATTAAAAAAAGTCCTTTTTGTTGAAAATCGTTACAAAATGTGAATAATGCATTTGTTTAATATCTTTATAAACAAGATCTTACCAACAGATTAGTTCTGGAAATGGAAGCGTTATTGATTTCTATAATAATTTCATAATAGTGTTACGTTGCGGGGCTGAAACTGCTAATCTGGGGTTTGTGGAGAACTCTATGCATTTAAAGCAGTGCTTGAACTCTCACATGCAGCACAGAAACAATATTAATTCGATACAGGCTGCTATTGTTGAATCTGCAGGAAAAAGTACCTTTCAAAAAAATGGAGAATAAAAGAGGAAGATACTTTTAAATGCAGCTTTTAACATAATGGACACAACTCTCTACTAAAATAGTGTTGCCATAGAGTGGGTTTTTTCAACACATTCAAGCATATTGGGTGGTAACATACCAAAATTTCAACATGGTCGCAATCTTCTTAATTTATACTTGAAATATATACCAATCTGGGAAAATTTAAGAGCCGTGTTCTTAATAACTTCCTGAAATGTCTGAGATTACGAGGAGTGTCTAATAGAGGATGCAATATTTCGCCTGACCTTGTGTCTACTTTCCCATTAAAAAAAAAAAAGACAAAAAAAGAAAGAAAGAAAAAAAAAAAAGCTTGTTTTTGCCTGCTTTTAATTCCAGAATATCAGGGTTCATTGGATTTTCTTTTTTTGATTCCTCTCTTTTTTTTTTTTTTTCTTTTTTTCTCTTTTAGGTACAGAATTTCTGAAACCATTAGTTTGCTGATTTTACCAGAACAACAGAAAAGAGAAGTGAATACGTGCGTGGGACAGGATTCAAGGCAAGGTCTGCCTGGTGCCAAGGAAATTCCTCAGGGCTGAAGACGTTTGTCTGAGGGCTGCAGATGGCCTGGGTGAGCCCCGACACGGAGAACCTCTGGGCACCTTGGTCAGACACAGACATCCATGAGGATGGTCAAATTCTGGAACCAAACCTGCTTCCACCCTTCATCGCAGCACCCAGGAAGCCTCTTGGAACTGTACCTTTGCAAGATTTTTAAATAGTCCATCTAATTGACACAAGATTAAGAAAAAAAAAGTTTTTCTAATCAGGTTACCAAGTGACTGACCTGGTGAGTCAAGTCTGTGTTAGGTCTTGAGTGGTCCACAGGGACTTAATGAGAAGCTAAAAGCACAGAGTAAGAAATGCCAGATTTTTGATCTATCATGAGGCCGTTGGCAGCTGACCAGCCAAGGCCAGGCTGGATGGGGCTTGGAGCAACCTGGTCTGGTGGGAGGTGTCCCTGCCCAGGGCAGGAGGGTGGAACTAATTGGTCTTTAAGGTCCCTTCCAACCCAAACCATTCTGTGATAAAACAAGTGGAGTCACATTTCATGATCAGAAAAACATAGGCTAGATTAGTAGTATTGTATTAGCTAATATTAATATTATCATAGTATTATTACAGTTTTTTTAATGATATGGTATAATATAATAGTATTATTAGTGTTATGTCACGACTATGATGGGAATGAACGTGTGGGAATCAATGTGGAAGTCTCTCGGGTGGTCATGAAAGCACAGGTTACATCTGCTGTTTACCCAAGATTGAATCAAAGAGAAATTTATAATAGGTTTTTGAAGAGAAAATTAAAAATTTGCCAGAGAAAATAAGCACAATAAAGCAGCTGTAGTGAACCAGAAGAAAGTAAACCCATTTGTTTATGTTCTAGAACATCAAGTTCTTTAATTTTTGCTTGAGTTTTCAGGTTCCTTTGCTTAATAAGGTGTTAGATCTTTACACAGGCTCCTTCAGGCTTTGGTGGGTCCTGGAAATCTGGAGATATTCTCATTTCTTCATTCAATATGTAGCAGGGCTTTTCTCCTGTCTTTGTTTCTTGGAACTGTACCTTCGCAAGATTTTTAAATAGTCCATCTAATTGACACGAGATTAAGAAAAAAATGGTTTTTTAATCATTGTGGACCAGAGCAGTAAAAAATGAATTTAATTCACACTGCGTTTGATTCAGATGTCAACTGAAGAACCCAGCATGGCAGAATATATGTATTAAATTAAATATAAAATTTTAGTGTACTTTGTTATTGAGATTTTAAATTTTGATTCCAGTATCCTTCACTTTAAATTACACAAAAGTGCAGCCGAGGTCAGCCCAGCTATGATGCTGAAAGACTCACCAAGGACTCTCGTTTTCCTCTTGATACAGCAGTTGTCGAAGTAGGCGACGTAGGTGTCTGGTTTAAACTGAAAAGGGGGTGATACTAAGTAGATAATATCTGAGTGATATATTTTTTTTTTGCCACTGAATTATTTAGGAGAATGTAGGAAGGTGCAGCCTCCTGTGTTGTTACTCAGTTTGCACCAAAGATGGGTGGATGCAGATTGTTACCTGCAGACCCTTTCCTGGCATTTGGGAGCAATCCAAAATACAACTGATAATATTCAAAACTATATCTGTTTTTTATAAAAGATATTCTCAACCCTTAAATATGTGTGAGGCTGTTAAAATACACATCGGTCTCCTGTTCTCTAAAGGAATTCAGGCCATATTTTTCTGGAAAGGCTGCCTTCTTTGGAACTTTTCTTCCTTTTCTACCATTTCTAAGATTTGCCTTCCCTTTAAAGAGTATAAAAAGACTTTAGTTTAGTTTTTAGGATTTCTTATTGTTTACTTCACAGTTTGACTGTCCGTGTACTTACTGGTGGAAGCTGTGGGGTTTTTTATCTGAGAAAATGTCTTTTTGTGGATTGCTTTCATCCAATTAATACTTTGAAACCGTAAGTAGCATCCAGGTAGTAGGGGAATACGCAGCATTTAAATTACTACCTAAACGCAGAGGGATTTTTCTCAGTGGACTCTTTTTTGATAACATAATTACATTTAATATTTAAGCGCACACAAAGTCTGTATGCCCGTGGGAAAGAAGCCCCACACGACAGGCAGTAACCTTTGTTCAGCGGGAGAGAGCATCAAAGCAAGCAACACGTGTGAAAACATCACAGAACAAAAATAGTGTTTTGAACTGGAGGTAAATCCTCACTCCTCCTCCTTCCAGCCGTATCTCTTGGAGCAGGGAAGGGAAAGGATCCCTGAGGATCACCTGGAGCCTGGTTCGGGTGCTGCAGGAGCGGCCACTCTCCCGAGGCTCTGCTGATGCTGTTGTGGGATGAATTGCACTCAGACGGGGGCTTCTCAAGCACAACTGCCCCATTTCACAGCAGCGTGTGAGTATTTGGCTCCCGGTCCCCAGAGCTCTCCCTTTGCCAGCAGTCACAGCGTCACACTTACACGGGCAGGCTGTTGGGGAGAAGGCAGTTGTTCTCAGCCAATGAACTTACATTGTGAGATATACAACATAACAGACTTTTGGCTTCTTTTTTTTTTTTTTTTTTTTTTTATATTTTTAGCAAGGCAAGCAGGAAACCTAAAAAAAACAGAAAAAGTCTTTTGTCAGCTTCTGAGATAAGAATAAAAAATTAAATTCAGGGTTTCTCTGAGACTTTTGGTAATGTCAAATGGAGCAGGATTCCTGTCTTTATCTGTTTGTCTTCAAGAAGTCTTCTAACAAGCTTAATCATACTTAATCTTTCAAATTGTGTAGACCATAGAATAGAGGAAAAAAAACACCAAAAGGAATAGAAAATTCCATATCCACGTGAACTTCTGTGAAATTTTACCGTTACAGAAATCTTAATCTGAGGGCTCAGAAGGGATGTGCTGTGCATTAAAGTTTCAAAAATGCAGACTGTAAATTTCTGATTTTGTCTGAGTGCTTCCCAGGAGTTTCCTGGGCACTGTTACACTAGGGGCCTCTCAGCTAGGGCAATCCTCAGGGATGGATTGATAAAGAAGAAAGACAGAAAAGGATTAATCATGTGCTCAGGAAACCCAGGCTGTGAGAGCAGTGAGTTCTGCTTCTCTGCCCTGGGAGGACCAGTGTTTCCCCCGGAGCTGGCTGGGTCTGTAACGAGGTGTATCTACCTGGTTACCTGCGTAAACTCCCTGTTTCGTTCTGTTTTCTGTAAACTCCATTTCCTTCTTGTTTTCTGTCCCTAGAAGACTGAAGGCATTTACCTGTGCTGACTGGGGTGGTGAACTACACCCATCAGAGACTGGCTGTTGGTCTGAGGTAGTAGGAAATAGCTGGTAAGGAGGTAAAGACACGTTGAAAGAAGACATTCCTGAAAAACGTCTTTTTTCCTCCCTGAAAACCTGGAAACTGATGACAGTCACTAATTTTAAAAATATCAATATTTCTTGGCATTAGTAATTTCACTTACCATTGTCTGGCGTCGTACAGCATCTCCCTCATGAAAGTGTATTGAGAAAGGGAACTTTCACAAATACCTCATAACTTTTCAGTCGGTCTTTCAATGTGGTTGGGTCGTGTGTGCTGTAGGCACTGCATGGATGGCCGATCAGCTTGAAGTCTGTCATATTTTAGAGCTGTTAGAAAACCAGAAAAAGTCAGTGTCATGCGTGGGTTGTTATGTACTGATGAATTGTATTTTTAAGTTCTGATAGGAAAAAAAGCTAAGCCAAATTATTTCAGATTTTCCTTTTTTTAGAGGAATCCCAGAATATAACGATGAGCAAACAGGCAAGACATTTTATGTACTTGTCTTTAGAGCTTAGTTTTGCCTGTTTTGTTCACTGTCACGTGCAAGGATGTCATGAGCCTTTAGTAAGTGGGCAAACCCCAGGCTGTGCTGTTTCCTTCTTGATTCTCTAAGATATAATATCAGTTCAGTTCTTGATATTTTTCCAACTTATAAAGACCAGCATGAAATACAGGCATCTTAAACTCATTTTAGGCTAGAGATATGGGTGTAAAGAGAGAGCAACTTTGAAACCAAGCTAATAAAATCTTTTTGTGCTTGGCTAAGACCATGGTGTTTTCGTATGTGAGGTGGCAGAGGGTCTGCTCTGCTCTTAGGGCAAGAAAATTCAGTAGCAGCCCAAATTATTTTGTCATTTGCAGTTGTTTGCTGTAGCTTTAGCTGTTGATACTAATTTTCCAGCCCATGACTCAAGATTAGAAAACTTTAATTTTTGCATTACCTGTTGATGGTAGATTCAGGATGTCAGGCCACTGTAGATATCGTTCTGGTTTCTGTAACTATGTATATTAATGTCACAGAAACATAGAATTATCTGGGTTGGAAGGGACCTTTCAGATCATCAAGTCTAACCATCAGTGTCTCCCTTTGAAATATTAAGTACCTGTTTATTTCTTCCTCTAGGTATGAGAGCTGCTGCCTGCTTGGCATTACAGGCTCGAAGAAGAGGACAAATTCCACTACGTGAAGGATGACCCCTGCAGCTGCTTTTCAGAGGGAGAATCTCTCTTCTAACGTAGCCAAAATTTCTCTCCTTTTGTCTCTAACAGTTGAATTAAGCTTCCAGTTTTCCTTCCTGCTGAAATTGACACCTCTGAAACAAGCATTTACCTTTCACATGCTCAAAGTCAAGAACATTGTTGATATTCACAGGCCCATAGGCATCAGGAGGTTACCTATGCTCTTCATTTTCCAGATTTCTGCTCGATGGCTGTCCAAATGGATAGTGGCCTGAACTGAGTTTTGCTATGGAACTGCTGAAATGGATGCTCCTTGTAAAATCTGAGCATAATCCACCAGACGTCAAGCAATATTACTGGAACCATTGGAGAAATTTCTCATCATTTTCTCTCATACCATCACCAAATCCAATGTTGGTTTGGGTTCTTGAGGGCCAGTATGCTTCTACATTTCCTGGTTGCTTTAAGTGCTCTGACACTGCTCTGCTACACAGGTGATAAGGCATTTTCTTGGAGTTATCTAAAGTGTGACTGCACATTTGGACTATCAACAGAAGAAGGAGAAGTTACATACCTGTAAAGGATAATCTTTGAGATTTGGGGTCAAAAAGTACAAATTTTCTGGCTGCTTTTCTCTTTCAAAGCTATTTGGTGCTTCTAGATGTACATTTCTTTAGATGAACAGGAATATATACCTTATATGTCTCTGTGCTGAGCATAAGCAATTGAATATGTAGAATATGAATGTGTCTGTGTGAGTAGGAAAGGGAAAAGAAGGCTTTCTTCAAGTAATACAGTGTAAGAGCAAGCTCCATGTTCACATACGTGTGGTCATTTCAAGAGGTCTCATTTCTTTAAACACTACTCTCATTGCTAGTGAGGCTTCATATTTTTGGGCTGAGTTATCTTCAAGTATAAGATGTGCCTTTGGATTTTGAGAATTACCTTATGAAGAAGGGTTGCACCCCTTGAATTATGCACATCCACTTGTTGCACCTGAGCAATCAGAACAGGCATCACAACTGACTAATCTGATTGCCCTCTGTGTTGGAACGGTTGGTTCCGTGGGTCAGAGAGAGCCTGTAATGTAATATAACTCAACTTTAGCAAGACTTTGAACATCCTCTTCAACTGTATTTTTATTTATAAGCTGAGATGAATGTGTTGGATGCATGGGTTGGTTGATGGATTGAAAAATAAGCAGGCATTTGGACTCAGAGGGTAGCAATTAGTGGCTCAGCTTCTAGATGAAAGCCAGTCAATACTGCAGCCTTTCTTATGCAGTTATTTTCAGCAATGATCAGTATATTGAGATAGAATGGCCCTCAGCAAATTCACACGTGAGGGTAAGTTGGGACGGGAGGGTTATGTGACGTGCTGGACAGAAAAATGTCAAGAAACTTAGGGGCTGGACCAACAGAAACCTAGTGAAGTTCAAAAGGAGAAGTGCAATAACCAAGTGCCTCGGTACAGCCTGGGAACCAACTGGGAACAAGCTCTGCCAAAAGGAGAGGCTACAGCAGGTTGTGGGTTGGGTATAAACAGAGCACTGTCATCACAAACAGGGCTATGTGAGGAGGAGGGTGGAGAATATACCAAAGGAAGTTGTTGTTCCTTTATACTTCAGCTGAGCAGGCTGTACTTGGAGTATTTTGTTCATATCAGTGTTACAGTTCAAGGAGGATGGTGGAAAACTGGAAAGGGCAACAAAGGATTATCAAGAGTATGTCATGGTTAGAGACCTGGAGCACACGATCTCCAATGAGAGGTGTCTTAGCCTGCTGTGAGAAAAGCTGAGGAGACCTTTAGTAGCAGTCAGTGAACTTTGGAGGTAAACCACCAGGATGGTGGAGTAATGGCATTTGGTGGAATAAAAGGTAAAAGCTACAAGTTTCAGCTTCAGCGTGGATGTTAGAAAAAGTGCTTCCCCAGGAGGGTGACAGCGGGGCGGTTTATGAAGCTGGATGGTGGAATCTCCATCCTTGGGGTTTTTTGAAACTTGTCTGGACAAAGCCAGTGCTGACCCAGTCTAGTACTGGTTGTGATCCTACTCTGAGGGAGATGTTCAAGGAGGTGGTCTGGAGCCATCCATGGTAATCAACATCTCTATGATTGTGCCTTGTACTGCTGGATACTGGCCCACTTCAGTTGTCCTTGTTCTCCGGATCAGGTGAAAAAATCCAGCCAGGGACTGTGACCACTGTGTTTATTACACGTGGAGACATAATAGTATAGGAATTCAATGATTAATTAAATATTTCCTTTTCTTCCCGTGAGCATCAGAAGATTTACATATGGAGACAAGAGAAGCCTTACTCTCATAATCCCTAAATGGCAGCAAGAAACATGTTTTGTTATCTCCATTCCCTGGGACTCCTAATATTGTTTGTATAAATTAAAAACTGTTAATAGCAGAGCACTGTAATTGATTAGCTTCTGTATGTTTACAGCTCTCTTTAATTGCTTAAAAATGCCATTTGTCAGCTTCATGTTCTATTGACAACGCTATCGATTTATCCGATTTGGGCTTTGTCTTGTCTCTCGTACATAAAACTCACATATGCAGTTCAAATGGGAAATGACTCTATTGATTTCCTTAACTTGAGCCCAAATGCTAAAGATTTTTGGATAAGCTTTCTCATTACTTAAGCCAAAATCAATAAGAGAGAGCATCTTTTAATGAAAGAGCAGTTTGAGCAACGTACTTCAGAAATGGGGTCCTGTTCATCCTTTGCTTTAGGAATCGATCTCCTGGGTTCCTTAAGTGAGGTGCAATTGGTTGACATTGTGGTTTGTCTTTGTGTGTAAACTTCCAG
The DNA here is from genome assembly GCA_025769975.1 of Gallinago jamesoni. Taxonomy (NCBI): domain Eukaryota; kingdom Metazoa; phylum Chordata; class Aves; order Charadriiformes; family Scolopacidae; genus Gallinago; species Gallinago jamesoni. Next base: position 123,123,782 of record JAOQGH010000012.1, read on the forward strand.
CTTCAGAAAAGAGAAGACGAGCGACGGGGACAGCGGAGGGAAAGGCTTTCTCTGCCACGGAGAAAGGACCAGCTTCCCATGGAGGTACCGCACTCTACGTTGTGTGTTCTGCAGAATTCTGTCTTTTTGTGGCCATTTTTCAACTCTATAACATATAGGGAAAATAATACGCTTTTCAGTCTTTTCTGTGTCTATTATTATTCCTTTGTGCTTTGTTACTACACTATTTAAAAACGCTGCATGCTTTAATGATACAAGTAGTTATTTTGGAACCGTCACCTCCTTCTGTGATTTTCCTGCGTGACATACACCGGCAGCCTACAGTCCGACCAGACTGCTCTGGTCACCTGTGTCGTTTGTTCTGGTGTTATTTCAGCCCCAGCCCCAAGGAATCATTCGTCGTGGCTCCAGACCCAGTTGTGCAAAAGGAAAAGGGAGATAAAACACGGGGAGCCAAAGCTGAAGAGCTCCGGGACGAGCTGGGTGAATCCAGCCCATTGCATGGGCAGGCCAAACCTTCAGGTACTGTGCCAAGATATCATTAACTGCTCTGAACTACATAAATTAAGCTGATTATGCCTTCACTTAATTAACTGAGAATGACCTATTGATGTATAGGCAGAGAAGGGTAGAGACTACCTGCTGCACTGCACTAAATTTATAGGTTTTCAATTAGTTCTACTATTGACCGAGACTACTTAGAAAAGTAGTTTACTTTTATGTTTTGTAGCAGGTTTTTAAATTAGTAAGTTATTTGGAAATTTTCTGTTCCTGTGCTCTTGAATTATCTGAAAAATGATCCAGTGTAAGTTGCTTGTTCATCTAAATCTCTAATTTTTGCCTCCTGCTGGATCAACCTATACAATATTTGTCTCTGAAACTGCTGTCGTAAGTTATTATAAGTATTGATTAATCATCTCCCAAATATTAGTCATCTCCAAATTTTAGTCATAACAGTTTTAGAAATTATCGAATCAAATTATTTGTTTAAAAGAATATTATTGAGAAATGCAAGTAAAATCTCCACAAAAATCTGGTAATTTTATTAAACACTGAGTTATATATTTTCTTTCCAAAAAAGTACATTGGCTATGAGCTTAGTTAAACTCCATTTGAAAAAGAAGTTTTTTACAGTCTTACATACATTACATGGTAACTATTTACTAAGTGTATTAGATAATCTCAGTAATATACTTACAGATTGTGTTCAAAAGAAAATGTGAATTTGTCTAACGTAGGGACTGTTATTCTGCAGAACTGCGGAGTCAATTAGTGTGTAGTTACAAATTCACTTCAGCTGTAGACAGGCTTTGGAAAAGTCATGCAGTTAGGAACCAGAGATAGGGAAAAAAATGTAGCTGTTAATTAGTAATGCTGCTGCAAATTTTGGAGAAAAGTAAGGAGCTTAAGTATGTTGGCACATAAGAGTGGAACTGTTACATCAGGCTGATGGATCTTCTGTGATGTTTCTGGTTTGAAAGAGATTTATTTCAAACATACAATAATAAAACATCCTACAGGTAAGGTTATTTATTAATATATCAAGGAAAATAAAACATCACATGCGCTTAGCGAAAAATACCTCGATACTCATGTTTGAGTCCCTTAACAAAGTTTTCTGTAGCTCATTCTTAAGTCTAAATTTCTGGGGGTAGTATACCTGCATCCACACAAATGTCAAAGGTACATTTCTATGACCAAAGTTCATGTAAAACCTGCATTTTTTTTTTTTTTTTCAAAAATGGTAGGGTAAATGGAAGGATTTGTACTGTCTTACCATCCCCAGGAATGGATGTGGGCAATAAGCCTTTGGCACGGACTGGTCACCCAGGGCTCACCCCCCCCGTGGTGGTAAGCTGGCTCTCCCGCGGTCAGAGCCACAGCGACACCCCCAACATCTGGCTCTCAGCGGCTCTCCAGCTGTTTGGCTGTCTCCGATGACCACGGCGAGACTCTGCTATGTCCCCGTTAACACGGGACACTTCTTATTCTTCTGTATGATAATTTCCATAATTGTTTTGTTGTTCACTGATTCATTTATGGTGCTATTGGTAAATGGCTTATAAGTTCTGCCACTTGCCTGAGACCTCTCTGGCTCTCACTGTCCGCGTTGTCCATCCAGTTCATTTATATTCCCTTCTTGTACTTCAGATCTTCCCATCTTAGCTCACGTCTCTCCTTTTATCCTCCCTCTGTTAACATTTGCCCGGGCCTCTGCCTGTTTTTCTCTCTCCTATTTCTCATTGCCATTTGTAATTACCTGGCTCATTTTTTAAGCCTCATATCTACCACTTAGATCTGTTTCTGCAGGAGGTCTTATCTGTGGATCCTTCATACACAGGGTGGTCAGAGATGACACTTCTCTGCTGCGCTCTCTTTCTTTCCCCTTTCTCTTTGCATCCATCTGCAGCAGTTCGTTCACCTTAACCATCTTCTTTCTCTCCTCTGGCATCACAAAGCTCTTACCCACCCCCTCACACCTTAAGCTATCCTCACTCTTTCCTTCCTTAGCTTCTTTTCCCAGTTACCCAAGAATTCTCTCCAAACGCTTGTGACTCTCATCTCCCCCCATTTTCTTACTCCCGTCCTCTCCCTGAGCAAACATCTCAAACTAAAGTAGTGAGATCTTTTCCCACTTCCATCATTTGGACCATGCCAATTTTTATTCTTCTCACTTTGTCTCATGAAATTAATTTTTTTTTTATCTTTAACCTTCATGGGTTTTTTTTTCTCATTTCTACCACTTGTCACTTGCTGTGTCACTTTTTATGTCACATATTTAAAATTTTTCCTTTTTTTCCCCAAGTGATGTCAGAGTGAAATAGCAATTTATTTGTCTGCTCCTTCATTGGCTGCCTTTATACTTCCTTCTATTGCAATCCTGCTCTGTTTTTCATGGATTTGGGTTTGCCTTAGGCTTGTTCCAGCTAGTCCACCTTATGGTGATCTTTAATAAATTGACTGGTCAGTGATTGCTAAATTCTGCATTGGAGGAAGAACGCTGATGAGTGACCCTTTCCTCCCCTCCTTGTCTCCCTGCCAGGAATCCAGACCCCTGCACAGTGTGTGGCCATCAGGTTTTACAGCTTGCATATTCATGTTGTCATATTTTAATTACAGCGTTCAGTCCTCTCTTCTTCCTATTTATCACATTCACTTGCAATTAACTTCAAATTGGATTACAGATTAATTAGGCCAGGAATCATCCCTACTTTGGTGGTTTTTCTATTGTCCTGCATAAGAGGCTGCACCTTTATTTATAATGTACCAGTGGTGGGGTGTGCTGGTGGCAGGGGTTCTCATGGCACCTGTGTTCCCCCAGATGACTCCTGGGAATGGCTCAGGAGTGGGGAGAGGTGCAGGCTCATCTCCAGTAGTGTTCCACTATGTGTTTCCCACCAGGGATGCTGGCTGCTCCCTGGTCATTGGCCTCACCGACAGAGAATAGCTCCCGTTCCACTCAATTTGCTGCCTTGGATGGAGCCTGTCTTGATCCTGATTGCCTTTTGATTGCTGCCTACAAAATAATTTCACTAATAATTGCAACAAGTCAGGCTGAGAGAGTTGGGATTGTTCAACCTGGAGAAGAGAAGGCTCTGGGGAGACCTTAGAGCCCCTTCCAGTCCCTAAAGGAGCTCTCAAGGGGAGATGGGGAGGGACTCTGGATCAGGGAGGGGAGCCATAGGAGGAGGGGAAGAGTTTTAAGCTGAAAAAGGGGAGATTGAGATGAGATCTGGGGAAGAACTTCTTTGCTGTGAGGGTGGTGAGAGCCTGGCCCAGGTTGCCCAGAGAAGCTGTGGCTGCCCCATCCCTGGAGGGGTTCAAGGCCAGGCTGGATGGGGCTTGGTGTGGTGGGAGGTGTCTCTGGAGGTGGCACTGAGTGGTCCTTAAGATCCCTTCCAACCCAAACCATTCTATGATTCCATGCTCTCCTTCCCATCTCCCTTTGGCACAGCAGCTTCATCTCTGACAGGTGTGCCCAAGGCATCAGTTCACGAACTTCTACACATCAAACCTTCTATTTCCCTATCACTTTTTTCTTTACATTTCTCTTTTTTATTTAGAGTGTTTCCCCAGCATTTTTCAAAATGAGATAACGCAGCTGTAGTTGGATGTTAGCTCTAATGGGTACAGATGGTCACTCCTGAGAGAAGAAGTGAGCGGTTTGCCTCAGATGTACTGCAAGTGGGACCCTGAACTTCTCCAGCAGGAAACCAGCTGAGGAAGACAGAAATACTTCTGCGTTGTGAATAGCTGAACAAGATGTCACACCATCACTGGAACTCTCAATCTGCATGTCCCTGTTGGGGTTTTTCCACTGACTAACTGCTGGATGATATCTTAGGTCACGGTTTTACGTGAGTAGCATCCTTTGAGTACTTGTCCATCCATGTGATTCACACTCTGTGAATGTGCACTGCAGGCTTATTGTGTTGGGAGTACCCACTGTTTCTGTCTAATCTTTCAAACTATATAAAATAATAAAAATTAATGAGTAACACCCAAATTTTTTTTTCCCAGCAATTCAGAAGTATCTCAGAGCTAGATTTTAAAAAGGGGTGGTGTGGTGTGTGGAGAGAAATAACTGAAGAGTATCCTCTGTCAAGTGCAGCCTCTTCACAGTGTGTATTCACACCATGCATTACTCTTAGCAGTACTTTTCCTTTGTAGTGAACATTACCTGGAAATGGATCCTGAAATCTTCTCAGAAGAGCAGAACCATGGGACAGCTCTAGGAAATGCATCCTTTGAATGTCCTGTCTTGGTGGAACTGAATCCACAGCTCCAAGTCACCGCTTGGCCAGTCCCTGGCAACCTTCAGTGACACCTATGCCATGGTTAGCATCCTGGCAGGTTTCTCTGACAGCAAACCATCGTGTTTTCTGTCCAGCTGGACAATGTCTACCTGGAGATGTCCATGGCCTTTGAAGTCTTAATGGAAAACAGAACACAAAGATACGATTGTCCAGAGGATACAAAGTCACTTTGACCTTGCAACCATTGGAACTAGAGGATAAAATAATAAATTACTTTCACGGCTCAAACTGAATTCCAATAAAATTGACCCAGAACTTAATATATCTTTGATATTTAGAGGAGAATTCAGGAGTGACAGTTACTGAGACCTGTTCAGCACTGGTCCATCGATGAGTAAGTGGCCAGTGGCTCGAAGGCTGATCCATAAGTACAACGAAGAGCAGGTTTAGGTCCTGTGAGACGTACTGCTGAAGTGCAACATCTCAGACCAGAAAAACCTAATTAGGTAAGTAAAAAATTGCAATTGCAAGACAATGGGGTGAGAAAAGAAGTAAACAGCAATGAATTACTGCAAGGGGATTTAGCAGCTTTAAGTAACTTCATAGAGGAAATGATAAAACCCATACTCTTAAGAAAAAATAGGAAGCATTGGACAAGGTAAAATATATTGTGTGACCTAAAACAGGAGTTTGGAAAAAACCCATTGTCTGAAGTATTTTATGATCCAACCACTACTGGTATAAGGCTAAACAAAAACATTTATTGAAGTAATCCAAGGCATCCATTGGTTCATCTGCTCCTCCCTGCACTGGGACAGGGTCCCTGTGGAAGCCCCTGCCTGGCCCCACCACCATGGTCGGGGCAGTGACAGCCTGGACCTTGCTGTGGTCTGTCCAGCACAGCAGAGTCAGAGAGATGAAGGAGGTAACGAATGATGAAACTTTATCATAAGTCAGGCTTAATTACTCCTTCTGCTTGAGAAACCAACAGGTTGTATGATTATTCTGACTGGGGGTCTGGTTGGATTTTTTTTTTTTTTTAAATTTTTTTTTAAAGCAGAAGCATGATATCTTGTCTGGAATGTAGAAAGTATTTTAATGCTATTTCATGAGTTGTACTAGAATCAAAGGAACTTTGGGCTGAATGTGGCTTTTCTCTTTCAATTGCTTGTATTTGGAGATCTTGAGTTTAGGTGACGGGGACAATACCACGTTGTGGTATCAATAAATGGCATCATATAAACGGCTTTTGATTATTTAAGTATTCTGATGTTTTTTATTGTTTCCTTTCTTTCACATCCATAAATTTAGGCAAACCAATATTTATGCTTCAGCTCAGTTTAAAACTATAGGTACCTTGGAACTTCTTAGCAAGAGAGATCTTCCAGCCATCTTTGAACTTCTATTGACTTCAGAAGTTGGTATTTGTGGTTTAGACTTTGCAGAGGTTTGTGAATGCTCATTTAGAACAAGTTAATATAAGCTTTCTAGTAAAGCCATTTGTAAAATGGCTTTAATTAACATGCCATTTACCAGACTTTTAATTCTCTTTTAGAAATGGTCACGGTACTCACAAACTCCCTTTTGCTCAGTTGTGTTTCTTAGCGTGCTTAATGTCTTAGGGAAAAAACAATCAAAACTGTAAAATTAGCCTTTGTTAGACAACTCCATTGAGAATAAACTCTCTTCATGGGGAAATTATATTGAAACATTGCATTCTTACTTAATTTGAACAATGTGAACAAGGTTGAGAAATGTACCTTTTAATCTACAAAATGCAATGCTGTTTAAAGATTTTCAGAAGTGTGTCTGTTAACGATAACTACAACGTAATGTTTTGCTAGAACTTTTTTCAGTTTTCAGAAGATTTTAATTTGAAAAGCATCAGTGTTTCTTCAAGTTGGGTGTGGAAGACAAGGTTCTCAAGTGTATGTTAGCTACGTACGGCTTGATTATGGAAAATACTGCTTGATGCTGAAGATCGTGCATCAGTTCATCAGCTGCTTTTGAAGGTAAATTGCCCTTTAGACCCTGGCTTGGTGTTTAGGTGCTGCTCATGTCCCCCGGGACAAACACCCGTCCGACAGCACCTGTTCCACCAAACAGGAGCTATTGCAAAAAAAACCAAAACCAAACCAAAATAAAATAATTACTTGTTTTCTTGCATTAACCCTAAATCAAGGAGTAATTGCTGGAGTTCATGAAAGATCAGCAGATCGGGGAGGCTTGGTTAATCAGGCTGGTGGAAAAAACGAACTTTAAAATATCTTGTTGCTTTTTTCATTTTCTGAATTTCATCCTGATGTTATCTGAACTCATTTACACACAATGTGCATTGGATTGGGCTTGGGGGTTGTCTCCAAAATTTTATTTTACAACCAGAATGCACTTCTTTTTGCTCTTTGGTTTCTTTGTCACTTTTAATATCTTTGGAGATTCTTGAAATATTTGGTCCTGCAAATGTGACCTGTTGTTTCAACAAATGGACTGATTGAACCTGTCAGACTGGTGGGATTTACAGAAAATTTACTGGAGCACAAGTGAAACTGCAAGAAATTTATTATCCTAAGTTGCTGAGTGTAAGAGTAATCTCTTTTCATCAAAATACTATCTTGCATTAAATTACAAAAGAAGAAAATTAATTTGTAAAGACTATGTAGATTCAGTTAGAATACTTACAGTAATATGAATCTATTTTTAAGTATCCAAATGAGAGCAGAAATATTTTCAATCAAAATTGAAGTAGCTGAGTACTCCTCAAAAGTTTGGCTTTAAATCCTTTCTTAAGCAGTATATGTAGAATAGTGTACTGACCTACAGAAAAATAAAGATTTTGTTCTAGGAAGTCCAAAATGACCTTTTTTTTTTTTTTTCCTTGATTCCATTTATTTTGAAAATATAACGTTGAATATTAAATCAGGGACTCTTACAATAGAATCCATTACACGAAAATGAAACACACTGGTATATTCAGCAAGGGTTTAGTAATTTGTCAAATACAACGTTTAAAGTATATAATTGTCATTTTTTGGGCCACTGTCTAATTTAACACAGTGAAATATGCTGACCATGTATTTTTTTTTATAATGATATAGAGGAACACATGATATTTTTTTCTGAGCTGTATTACAACAGGTGGTTGTTTTATCTGGACAGACATCTCTTTCTGTCCCCTAACGGGTTGGGTTGTACTTTGCAGCTTCCAGCATCTGACCGAGGACGTTTCCCTGGTGAGGGCAGACGTGTTTCGGTGCCGGTTTTGCTGTGTTAAAGCTGAGAGTTAACTTTGTTATTATGCCTGTCTGAATGCTAACACTGTAATAAAAATAGTTTTTAATAGTCCCGTGAAGCAGACCACATAAACCAGGAACATTTATTTTCATTGAAGGCTTGTGCTAATTTTTTATTAAGAGATACATTAAACGTTGATCCATCCAACCTCTGATTGAACCTTCAGGGTTGTCACATATAGGGGCAGCTGAAGATTTATTATGCAATATAAAATTAGGCGTATACAGTAAGCTTCATAATAAATGACCTTTGCAGGCTGGAGATTGCCACATGGAACAGTTTCTTTTGTTGCATGGTAGAAAGGGATTTGAAAAAACAAAGACATAGAAGTTGGAAATCCTAAAAAGAAAAATACTCTCAAAGAAAATGTAAAGTTGTTTCCTGATGAGAAAATACATTCTAGAAAGTCTGTCTTTCAGTGGTGGAAAATCAAAATACAGTAGGTGACAGACAAACACACTTTGGCAACGCCTTTTTGATGTGGTATTGAGAGAAATACTGCGGAATGATGAGATAATGAGTCTGACCAACCTAGATTTTGGTAATGTATCAAGACGAGCTTGTTAAACATTTATGACATAGCTCACTAAGAAAAGGTGCATTTTGAGGCCCTGACTGGAGTCCTGTGTCCAGTTCCAGGCTCCCCAGTTCAAGAAGGAGATTATCAGTCAAGGTCAAGATATGAATATAAATAATTTTGCTTTTCTGCCTCCTCATCAAGGAGCAGATGGCAGCTATAACTCCCAGATTTTATATAGTCTTTTTCCTCCCTTTTTTTCTTTTTTTTTTTTTTTTCATCCCGGCTCCTGTACCCATTTAAAACCTTTCATCATAAATGTCATGGCTGTTATGCATCGCAGAGAAAGGGGATGGATGTGAAGAATGGTACCAGAAGTGCCCAAATTCCTCCAATGCTTCACCTTCTGCTGGGCTTTTCCGTTCACTCTTTTGGGGCAGTTCCCTTTCAGAAGGAAGAACAGGGTGATGGAGAGCTGGCTTAGTTCCAGCCACCTATGTTAGCAGCTAGGATGAACAGGGAGCCTGTATTTCTCAAGTTTTCCTTTCACATTTTTTTTCTTCTTTAATGCTGCTTTTACTTAGCGACAGAACAGCAATAAAATTGCCTCAATGGCAGATGTAATCCCTTGATACCAAGATTCTGGAAACCCTCCTTGTGGGTTTGGGGTGTAGGAAGGTTAGATTTCTTTCCCTTTTTGTAACCAGTTGCAGAGTCCTCGAAAAAAAGATGAAACAGAACAGAATGGAAATTGCCTCGTCATGGCATCCCACCTTTTTGTTTTTTTCTTAAAAAGTTCACCAGCAGATCATGGCAGGTTTTTCTCACTTTTGTGTTCATAGAAACACTCAACGTGGACACTCAATCCCCTCATCCAGATCATCGATGAAGATATTAAACAGAACCACCCCTCATACCAAGGCCTGGGGAACACCACTTGTGACGACAGCCAACTGGATTTAACTCCATTCCCCACCGCTCTCTGGGCCCATGAGAGGGGTTAA
>JAOQGH010000012.1:123138350-123140286 GCA_025769975.1 Gallinago jamesoni
TTATCCCAGATCCATTTGATTTTAATCTTGCAGACTAATTAAGACAGTGGCCATATTTTGTTTAACATAATTCAGATAGACTACCGTCTAGCTTTTTTTGATGAAACTATCAAATAGTGATATATTCTGTAATAATAGTAAGATATAACAGGTGCACGTCTCTAAAAGTATTTAGAAAATATATTATTTTAATTGTACTAAAACAAATTGAAAGTGATATCAGAACAGTTTATTGCATATTGATTCAGTATTTGATTATTTTACCATTTCAAGGTTGGGTTTTTTTCCCTAAGACAAAATAATGCATACATTAAAATTAAATTAAACCGTTCTGCAAAACGGATGAATGCTAAAAAAACATGGGCTCTCATTTTCTTCAGGGACATTGAATAATGATACTTTCACTCTTCATATTTATGAATTACGGTATAGTATACACAGTGGCAGCATATGGAGGTTGAATCATTTTCTGCACAGCTGTGCCCTGATATTGCTGTCGACAGCTATGCATTGTAAAAAAAAAAATTAGTATTCCAGTTCTTAAGGCTATACTGAATATCTTTTCAATATGTTTTTATTGGAAAGGTGTATTTTATATGAATTTTTTTTCATATGCCATGTAAGCTGAGGGTGTTTAAAGTACCATTTAGCTGAAAAGTACTTAGCATATCTTCTAAGTAAAATTTGGACTGAAGCAGGAAATATTTCATATGTAAAATCCAGCCGACGTGAGCATCCATGTTCCTCTCATCCTTCAGACTCCAACGGAGGGAACGCGTGAGACTTGGGCAAATTTGTGATTGTTCATTGCTTCCCCACCAAAGGCCGGTGAAAATCATAAACGTAATGTATGCTCATTCCAGCCTGCCCAATATTCTTCCCAGCCTCTGCTGTAAATTCCCGTCCCAGGAGGCCGCCAGCTGAATTCATTGTGTGTTTGGAGCGTTCTCGGGAGCTCTGAGATGGCCGACACCAGATGGTGCTAGGGAGGCCACCATCACAAACCTCTGCGAGGTGGAGTCCAGCAGCAGGCCGTGGTGTCTGAGGTTGTGCTGTTGGGTGGTGCCTGCTTCCTGGTAGGTGGATCTTCCTTTGGCAGTGACAATTAATGTCCTCACGAGGGTATCTTCTCAGGATGTTTCTCTCTCTTCAATGCAAGTAGATGATCTCCAGTGGTCTCTTCCAACCCTGTATCTATCAGTCTGTGATTCCATTTTCAGTTTCCTGTTATTGTTGGGCTAGGTAAGCAAAAAATATGTAGAAAAGTAAGTAAATGTATCACTACTGTTTGTTAGTTAATGGTTTCCTTCACATCTTTGTATTTCAGGCTTTAGCAGGGGAGGTAGGGTAAGCCGGTTGCTCTTGTGTAGGCTACACAGAGCATGTGTGAAGGCTCTTACATGCAGCAGTTTTTCTTAAAATTTTCTCACAGAATTTCTATCAATGAGTACATTATATTTCTTTATTAGGGCAGGGACAGGTAATGAAAAGATTGATATTTCTTTTGAGGAAAAAACTGAAGAAGAAAAAAAGAAGGCCCGCTACACTGGGTATCTATCTTTCCATAAGACTGTGTTGAAACTGTTGAATCTCCAGCACTTACACTCTGGAATTTTGAGCATCTTGCACAATTCTGTGATTCATGACGAGTCACGAGAGGTTTCTCAGTAGCCTGCGTCATAGTGGCTGTGTGTTACATACCGTCTAATTGTAGGGTACCCTCATCTCAACAGAAATACTTCATTAGGCAGAGGCTGTGGAAGTAGTGGTGGTAGATGAGATGTTCAGGTGGTAGAGCCCTCGCTGAGCGTGTGAGAGGCAGCAAGATCCATACCCGCCTTCTCCAATGCTTTTGGTGAGACCCTGGCCTAGGTTGCCCAGAGAAGCTGTGGCTGCCCCATCCCTGGAGGGGTTCAAGGCCAGGCTGGATGGGGCT
>JAOQGH010000012.1:123147803-123172379 GCA_025769975.1 Gallinago jamesoni
TGGATGGGGCTTGGAGCAACCTGGTCTGGTGGGAGGTGTCCCTGCCCAGGGCAGGGGGTGGCACTGGATGGTTTTTAGTTCCCTTCCAACCCAAACCATTAGATGATTTTATTTATTTATTTATTTATTTTTCCCAACTGTACAAAAGTAAATATTGAGAAAAACAGTCAACTGAAACAGATACCTACAGACTAGGAGGGCTCTTCAGACTCACTGCTGCCAGTAGCGCAATGAGGAGTCCGTGATGGTTACATTATTAAAATCAACCAATATTTTGAAAAGTTAATTTTTAATGCATTCAGTTGTGTTCATTAAAAGTATGGTTTTTGTTCTCCTAAAACATTGTAAAATTACTTCTAGAGTTGCTTTATAACTTTTTCCAGCTCCTGCTTTATGAGGTTTTTTTTTTTTCTTTTTTTCTTCCTATTTATTGCAATCGAGTGCTTTTCCGGTAATAGCTCCCATAATTTTTCCTGATGCTGAGTCTGCAAGATGTTGCAGTAATCATTTAATCAGTAACAACACATTTTTGTATTCCTAGTGCATGATTAAATTAATACAGTTTACATGTGTTACATTTAGAGAAATCACTGACTCATCAAACAAAAATAAATATAGTAGTCTAATTAAATCTCTTCTGATTTTACATCATATAAAAATACTCAAAATAGGCCAGGATTTTTGCATGTTAATTATAAATAAGCAACTGTTTCTAACAATTACATTGTAGGTAAACTTAACTGCCAGGAAAAATATAAAGTGAGAGGAAATATCTCTAACACTATTTACACAGATAATTTAATTTGCTTGGTTCTGGGCAAATTTAGTTTGTTCTCATTGTTGTTATAATTTGGCTGTGATCTCTTAGCAAGAGTTTTGCCAAGACCTAAAAATAGCTCAAGATCTTTTATGACAACAACACAAGATCTTTAAAATATTTTTAAAGTAGTAAATTGTGAATCAAAACATTTCTGAATCATGATCATGTATTCACTTCATTTGCAAATACGTTTTGTTCTTTATTACATTTTTTCTGTGTTTTTTTCAAATGTTAATGGGTTTTTACCTCTTATCATCATTGATTTGGCTTCTTCCAGCTTTATTATCTTTCAGTAATACTAACAAAAAAAAAAAGTCTTGAAGACAATGTTCAAAATATCAATATAGTTACTTTTTAATCACAGGAAAGATTTTAAATTAGGTCACTGTCAGCTCTAGGTTACTTGAAATTCCCTGACAGCCTTTTCTGTAACTGAAAAGCTACCAAATTTCAAGGACAGGTTGGAGGGGGCTTGGAGCAACCTGGTCTGGTGGGAGGTGTCCCTGCCCAGGGCAGGGGATGGACCTGGTTGGTCTTTAAGGACCCTTCCAACCCAAACCATTCCATGTGCTATGATTCTATGTCCGTGCCTCCTCTTACAGTGTTAGTTTGAAAATCTTTACCAAAAATTTATAATAGCTAACTCCTAATTAAATGCCTTTCTTAATTCATAGGAATATCCAAAAGGCTTCTATTTATTAAAATGGCTGAATTCAGACCTACAGTTGCCCTCTTCTCTTACGTGTTGAGACCTCAAGTAAAGGGCTTAATGCAAAAATGTATTCTTTAATCTCAGGACTGTTACAATATCAGGATTAAGCAAAAAAATTTGGCTTGGATTCCTGTGCTTACCAGTATCTAACACAAAATTGTGTCATGTAAATGCACTTCAGTATTTATGTAATTCTGTTTATTTTCTGGCCTTAAACAGCTGTCACTGAATGCCATCACCCATTTTGAAGATTTGATAATGGCTTATGTCTTGATAATATATAAACAGTTTTAGCATGTATATAATTATAGGTAAGTGTGTATATGTATCATGGTAAAACAGAGAAATGGTTGGATATAATTGAAAAATCTAGATATCGTGACTGCCTCTGTAATTCCATATATAGACACGCTCTTCAAAGGCTGAAGGTCATTGAGAAGCTATATGGAATACAGGAATTTTAGTTGTAGCTGAATATTTTCCATTGGGATAGTCTTTATAAATCCATTGTAACTCCATATGCTCATGTCCGTGGTTCAGCCTTTTCAGGGCTTCTTGGGAGGGATCGATAAAAACTGGTAATAGGAGGCTGTGGAATTTTATATACCCACTATCTTCCAGTATGTTTGCTCTGGACAAGTCTTAGGAGAGATGGCTGAAATGTCTGAACTCCACAGAATACTCCTGGGCCTTCTCTACAGTTTTATTTAACCCTAAAGTGTGAATCTGCAGAACTGGAATAATGGGCATGTTTATTTTTTCACTTTATACAGCTGGTTCACTGAGCTTCTTATTTAGCTGAGCTTCTAGGACTTTGGTTACACCAAATTTCATGGTGTTTCTTTAGTTGTTGAACATATTCCAGTACTCTGATAGCACAAGTAGTCTCTCTGTTGTTTGTTTTCATTATTAATATTACTTTTCAAGCTTATTTGAATCATATCTTCCTATTTCAAAGAACTGGAAACAGTCTGCTTTTTTGGCCTTTTTAAACTGTTGATATGAAAATTCTTCCAGCTCAACAGATTAAAAGCCATAATCCCTGAAAATGGTGATTCATGGTATTATTCAAATTAGTTATCTGAAAAGATTGTGTTGGTGATTAAATACAAGACTACAGCAAATTTTATGGCACGTAGTAACATGTAAAATTCATGCTATACTTTTATCTCGCTGTATTTCAAAACATTTCCAAAAATGATTTCATGAAGTGGGGAAGCCAAGGTATAGAAAAGAGCAGTGATTTGTTCAAGGTTACCCAAAAGAACAGATTCTGAGCTGTGTAAAAAATCTCAGTGTTGTGAGACCCTTTTTGTGCCATTTTATCTCATCTGTCCTTTGTCATCTCCCTAATCTCTGCTTGAAACTGGGAATAAGATAACAAAACCTCATTAATGTTCTGTATTCCTCTAATCACAGTTTGAAATTCCTATGTTGTTGATTTTTTAAAGAATATAGGTAGCAGTAATAGAAAGTACCAACAAAACTTTCAGGCCACTTTCACTGTTGGTTTAATTTCTTTCTGAGGTGTAATAGGAATGAACTAGCAAGTGGAGCTGTTTCATAAGTTAAAGGTCAGGCATGATTTCTTGGAAAATAATGAAATGTCCTCATATTTATGAAATATCCAAATATTTATATGAAATATTTCTCAGCTCTTGTTTGAATAGCCTCATATGAAGTATTTAAACTTTTCTTTAAAAAAAAAAAAAAGACAAACACACATGTATTTATTGTATTTTTAAATAGGACCTTAATTTGTTCATAAATCTAATTTTCAGAAGTTTTGAGCAACCAGTGTATTGCTTAGTAGGAGTGATAAGTACCAAACCCATATCTTTTAACCTTTCACCAAAACATTTACCTTTAAACAAGCACTTTGCTTGGCTGGAAATGCGGGTGGATTTGGGTTAGTTTTCTGCCAGTTGACTTACTCAATAACATCAATAACCAATATTAACATTTTTATGTTAAAACCAGTATCTTATGATGAATAAATGTAAAATAAACCGATTTGTGACATTCACTAGCATAAGCAAAAGAGTGAACAAACCTAATCTGTATGTGAATTCCTGTTTGGTGTTACATAATGGTAATTTAGCAGATTTTATAGCCTACCAGGAAGCCAATACTAGTGCTATAAAAATGAGCTAGTAAATTGAAACATGGAAAAAAAAAGCCCACCAAACTAAAAAAACCCAGAAGAAAATAAACTCCAAGAAGTTTTCCATATCCTTTGATTACTCTTTTAACATAATGCAAAGTATTGATTCTTAGTCCTATTTTTAGCTCAAAAAATATGAAGCAAAGGTGAACAATACCATAAGTCACAAAGTCTAACAAACTTTACTTTGCAAACCCTTTCTTCTAGCTTTTTTCTCGTTTTGCTAATCCAACACTAAGGGGAAAAAAAAAATTGAAAATGAGAAACATTTAGTTTTGTATCATGAGTGACTATGATTTCTTCTCACATCATAATTGTTACCAGTGTCTGCTGTGAGCTCTCTTCTTTCATTCGTAGGAGGTCGTATTCGAGCCCTTGGTTTCCATGTTCCTCCTTATTTTCTCCCCTGCCTGCCTGTAGTCCAGAGCAGCAGGTCTTTAAACTCATGAGCACATCTTCTGAGAGACAGAAAAGGGTAGTAAACAACTTTGCATCCCTTGTATTACTTGTCCTCATGAGTTTGAGCAGATGTAGTCTGAGAAACTTTATTTTCCAGAATATCTGTTCTTGTCTCTTATTTTAAGTCATGCACTTTTGGAGAAGGCGGCGTTCTTGGTGACCGTGGAATGTCACCCTTCAGAAGCAAACTCTGCTAGCTTAACAAGATGATATAAGCTTTGCTTTCAAAGACTAATTTCTAGCAACATCCCATGCTCATAACATTGGGCCTTCACCTGTAATGGCAGAGAAGTGGTCTCATCTGCTGAGCACAAACAGGAGTAAATTTCTGTTTCCCTGTGGAAAAAATTGTCAAATTGCAGCCAAGCACTCAAAGCCATGACCTGCAAATATTGCATTTGTTTCTATAATCTTCCTTCATCCTGTGTGTAATTGCACACAGCAGTAGCTTTATCATGATATGACAAGACACGCTGTGCCAACGAGCATCCGTCAGTGTTTCTGGGCCCCTCTGTCCTTCTGCATCCACGTGTCCTGTGGAGAATCAGGTCCACTCTCTTGGGTAACTTCCTTAACTATTGCAGAGTGGCCACCAGATCCATTGGTTCCACACACTGAAGCTCTGCGATGCTCCACTTTCCTTTTAGGAAGTTTCAAACTCCAGCAGAAAGTTATGTTTCAGTGAGTAAGTACAATATCTTTCACAGGTCAGAACCGTCTCTGAATTTCCAGCCCTTTGCTGGTGAGACATGCCTGAGATGCTGAGCACAATCTTGATTTATATTCAGAAAAGATTAGAAATTCAGAGCAGGCGTAAAGAACAACTTCTCGAGTCTGTAGGGGAATGGAGATCCTTTGTTCAGAGAAGAAGGGAGGCGATGCTGTTGTCTACCCAGATCTGTAGTGGAAGGAAAGGATAAGCTGAGAAGGAAAAGAAGTTAAGGTCATTTTAACTAAGGGGGGGGAAAAATCTAATAGTTGCAGTCTACACACAAAGAAGTTTATATTGTCTCTTACAAATCTGTCCTAGGCGTAGAGGAGGAATATCTTTATCACTTCGTGTGCCTGTGGCTTTTCCAAAGGCTTTATCTTTCATTAATTTCTCCAAAGCCATTCTCCGGATTTTTGTCGACCCATCTTTTGTCGTTTCCCACTGTTATTTTGTTTTCCCATCTCCCCATGGTTTGCCTCATCTCTCCATTATGTTTTTTCCAGAGTCACCGTGCAGGGCTCAGTGCTGCCTGCAGTTGGGGTGAAAAGTTTCTATTATCTCTGAACACCACCAGTGACATTCCGTGGGCACAGGAAAGGGATGTAGTTGTGCTGTAGAGTAAGGCTTTCTGATGAAAATGTGTATGAACTCTACGGCTGCCTCTGGGCTCACCTGTCAATGTGTGTGAATTCCTTTCTAGTCTATCAATTTTTAATATGACACAATTTTTTCCTTTTATTTATCTCTTTAAGGTAATACTCACTCCCATCATTACTTAGTTCTTGTCAAAGTATTCAAATTTGTAGTATGTCTGTGAAATTGCACTTAAGTATAGAAAATTCCAAGCAAGTTTATTCTGATAAAAAAATCATATAAAAGCAGGTAGGTTTTTTGTTTTTTGCTTTTCTCAATTAGGGAAGCAATAGCAAAACTATTGGTTTTGTTTGCTTTCAAATCTCGGTGCTGTGGAAGCCCCCACTGCTCATTTTGGGGTGATTCCAGGTGGAAGCAGAGTTGTTATTTAATGGAGTTATGGAGAGAGAAAAAATGATAGGCAGATTAAGCAGCTAGGAGTCTCATTTAAAAATGCTAGTTATATTTTATCCCAGTTTAAACTATGTGGTTAATTAACATAATCTTAAAGCCACAGGATTTCATATTTCACTTTTTGCTAATAATTTATAATTGAAATAAAATTACTTCTGGACTTCCTCATGATGAACTACTATAAGATAAGTAAATCCTTATACACATATAATTAGATTATAAATTTTGGGCTGGGAGGAGGAATAGGACGTTTCTATCTGTATATTTGTGCGGCAGATCATACAATGGAGTCATAATCCTCTATGAGGATACTTATGGGCTATTTTAATATACGCTGGAAGGTTGATATAAGTTTTCCCTAACTTATACGAATATATATTATGATTTCTTAATATATGTCTACTACTTAAATAAAAAACCTGCTGTGTACAACCTGACAATTTTTACGTTGACGAATGAAACCTTTTATTACTTAATATTTCTTCTCATTGCAAATTGGCCTAAAGGTAACACCTGCCCCTTTCACAACACACAACTGAGGACCAAAAGCAAATGGAAGAATTGACTTCACTCTAGAATACGCAAATCATTCAAATGACTTTAATCGCTAATAGAAAACCCTCAAATCCTTAATGTATTTAATTTTGACAGGTAATTATCAACACAATATAAATATGAACACATGTAAAAGGGTAATTATGGATATGTACACACTGAAGATTTTAAAGTATTTTTATAACTATTTATGTGTATAAAAAAAACCCCCTTAGTTGGCTTTTTGGAAGGAGTACTTGATTCCGGAAGATACTGTATTTTAAATCACCTACAAAGAATTTTCTATCTTTCCATAAATGTGACTTGTACTTCCACCTTGTTTCTTTCCATTATTTCAGTCCCAAAGTCCACCAGGATAATTGGACAATATATTTGGTAATCCTACAGCTCTGCTTTGAAAATGAGTCAAGTTACTCTGTTGAGGATTCTGCTATGAGAACGTGCCTCCAAGGACAGGCCTATGCTTTCTCCTTCCTGCAGAAGCAAAGGTGCTCAATCAGGCTTTGAAATTCAATTACTATGCATTAAAACATTATTTTATGTCCTAAATTATTTTAATTTTGAGTTGTAAGCTATTTGAAACGCTGTTATATTATCACGACAGTTGTTCTTCACTTGCAATTGTTCTCCATTCCAGAAGAAAACTGGAATATCAAAAGGAGAGCAACTTCTCCAGCGTCCCACCGTGTGCGTGAGCTCACCCTCGGTCGTCCGGCTGTAACCTTGGCTCCCACCAGAAGGCACCTTTCTCCAACGCACCCACGCTAACACGTCAGCCGGGACACTCTCCCCACTGTGAGTTTTTTACACCTCCACTATTTTCATACCATTTCTGAACTTTATGAACAATTAGTTTTTCTCTCCTTTCATGTTATTGAAGGGCGCTGCGACAAGAGCAGATACCTGCAGGATCTCTTTAAAAATAATGGCATAAGTTGGTACTTCTCTATTTTAAATAAGGTCGAATCCTTTCTTGTTATTTATCATTTATATATATATATATATATCTCTTGAAATCTTGAATCAATACTTTTTTTTTGTACTAAACACACTTTTAACAAGTTATAAAATGTACGTCAAAGGCTATTTTTCATTTACTCTTTAGAATTTGTCATTAGCAATGCCTCTGTATTTTACATTTTTATTGATTCTGCTGTTTTTTACATGATAATGCTTGGGATTGCTATGAGGGTAACCAACATAGACTTAGACTCTTTATCCCATTTACTTGTAAAAAATAACGGTGGTTTTTTTTTTCAGTCCACTGGAAGCTTCCTCAGAATTCTGAGACTGATTATTAATAATGATTAATTGATAATTGAGGTTAATTCTTTAGAAGAGTCCTTAAAAAATGAAATAAAAAAATCCTTAAATAAAAGTTACCCAATCCTGACAATTAATAAAGCTTAAATTAAACAGCTGTCATCTACCATATCTCTAACAGATGGAACAGAAAGAATTGTCATGTCACTCTAAATGAGAGTTATTTAATTCTGCTTCCAACAACAGAAACCAGATAGAAAAGACCTAAATTTTGTGTACGAATGCAGGCAAGACCCACAGTGGAGCCCCAGGAAAATCCTTAAATCTTAAAGGTTGTGTTCTGAAATGCTACCTACTGTAGTAGAGTGAGATGCTCCAAATATGTAGAAAATAAGGTAGAAACTTTGAGGAAAACCCCTTATTGTTAATTCCTGAGAGCACAAGCCTTGGTCCCCGTGGTGTCAGTCGAGTACTGAACGTGGTTTTGGGTTGTCCTCTATGAGCTTCACACACAGCCCGTTTGCCAGCCGGGAGCCAGTGGTTCTGCTAAACTTGCCTGGAAAATGTCTACAGAGTTTACAGAAGGACTGTCTTCTGTGTTCAGAAGTTTTCAGTCAAGGCAAAAAGAGAAATAGGGGTATTTTTCAATTTTTGGTTTACATTTTCTTTACTTTAGGAAAATTCTTCGGAAAGGTCATAGCGTCACTCCTTGGTGTTGAGATGTGTTTCAAAACGCACCCCAGAAGCTGAGTAACCTTCATCTTGAAGCTACTGTGAGTATTTTTCCTACTACTTCCACCTGAAATTAGAAACAGTCACAGGATTAGTGATCAGCATTGAACTAGTGGTTTCTCTAATTCAGTAATATTTTTAAAATCGTAGAGTCTTGGTGTACTGGGATCACTTCAGTTGCACACAACTCTGCTTAGATAGTCTTAAAAAAAAATTAAAATGTGAGCTACAAAACTGTGTAAAATTCTGAACAGGTGATACACAGAGTGCCAATATCCCAATTTAAAGACACGAGAAATCCCAATCAGCTAGTAAATAAATAAATAAATAGGAACATGAAGTTTATCTTCCAAATAAAACATACATTGTCTTGTTTATGATATAAATGTAAACCCTTTATATACTTTTTTTCCCCTTAAAAGTGTAGAGTGTGACTTACATCAAAAATAACAAAGAAAACAACGTAATTCCTAAGAATTAAATAAGTCCGATAAATAAATTGGACTATAAAAATGGGACTACATAAGTTCCAAAGTAAATAAAGCCTAGAAATAGAAGCATGAATTGAATGTTTTTAAAAAATGTTTTTAGATTTAAGGTGGGATAGAGCTATCCAAAACTGACATTGAAACTTTTGGAAATCTAGAACTTAACCTCATCTTAACCTGGGAATTTGACCTAATTTTAATGATGTGGGTGCAACACCTCCTGGAGTGTGAAGGAACACTCATGGGTCACACAAACGGGAAAGGAGTGACTGTACTCTGTGTGTGTCTGTGTACAGACATAAATATATGTTCTTTATGATTCAGGGGGGAATCCAGTATTTAAATTTAGCAATCTAGTCTTACAGCCTGGTAATCATCATGTAGATAGATAACATACCTAAATTATCAATGTATAACCAGAGCTATAAGCTGACACTCATGATTTATTGTTGAGTAGGGTTATTTACGATGCTTACGTGTTTCTTCATAATGATTTTTTTTTCCTCCCCAGTTCCTTCCATTTGCACAGAGCTATGTATAGACTGGAAGATATTTTGGAAGCAAATTTTGTCAAGAGAATTGCAAAAAGCATAAGGAAACTATTAGATGTAGTTTTCAGTAATTTAAATTTCTAATATTTGATTTTTAAATGATGAAACATCCAATAACCCAAATGACCCTACACAAACATATACATGGAATAAATTATTTCAAATGAAAGCACGAAAATTATTTGTTCAGCTGCTCTAGTGACTGGAAGGTTAGGAACAAAAGCTATTATTGTTCAGTGTATTTTTTCACAGGAAATAGACAGTGGCAAACATACAGTAGTTCAACACGTGAGATCAGAGACACAGTTTTTATAGTAAACCAAAACCAGATGTTGGAAGGGCTCAAGACCTTTACAGAAATTATTAGTTATGTTTGCCTTTGAAAGCAAAGAAAGTTTACAGAGAGTCATGTACCTGATTAAGAAAAAGACGGGTTACAAAAGCTTTGAGTATTAACTCAGTCAAGGAAAAATATTTGCCATCCAGACTGTCTGTTTTATATATGGCAGTTGGTTATGTACATAGGATTTAAATTTTGCTTTCACTTGATTTTTGGATGAATATGCTGACTTCTTCCTACTACTTAACAACTTTAGAAATAAGGAAAAGCCTGAAGATTTTAAAACTGGAGGTCAGAGTTCAGGGCAGCAAGCCCTCGCAGTTTCAATTCCACTATGAATGGATACAGAATTAGTCATTAAAGACGACTTTTATTTTAACAATTTATCAGAGAAAATGTTAAATGTATAGTACTATACAAGTCATATATAGCATTTCATATAGCATTAAATCTCTTTCTAGTTAGATATTAATGACTCGATATCACTGGATGCTAATGGATTTTATTGTAATTTGGTGGAATAGTCAAAAATAAGGTCCCAATGCTTCATTCCTATGGGTTTCATGCGAATAGGTGTTTAAACAGGGAGTGACAGTGGGACTGTAGCAACTTAGACACCAAGGTTTATTTGCCACAAGGCACAAATCCACAAATTAAACTGATTAATTCTAGTACCTCTGATACTATATGTTTTCTTGGCATGTTGAGATGAGCAGCTCTCTTTGAGTTGAGTACATAAGGGGTGTTCACCTGCGAGGTTACTGGTGTTATTCACCGGGAAGAGGAAACAGAAAAGTCAGTGCATTTGAGGCAGCACAGTAAAATTAACCCTTGCAATGAGATCAGATAATGGTATAACAGAGGGGAAAGCTGAAGCCGTTTTGTAATCCTCTATAGATAGAGCCTTGAAATTCTGGAGCCAAGAAATCCTGGAAGGTTGCTACCTTGAAGACATGAGTCTGTAGATAATGTCTGGTGCCCGATAGGAATCGTCACAAGGGACTATGATACCAGAGAAGCTGTTGGGGATGTAGTCACAGTGTAAGGGAAGATCGTGTCATTTGATTTTAACTCATAATTTGAAGGCTGTTAGTTAGAAACTTGTTAAAGTTTCACATACATTAAACACAACAATGAGGTGTATTGCAAGTTAAATGACAATCATCTTATCCTGAAGAATATCTCTATCAGCAATCAGCAAAAACTAACCTGAACCTAAAGTTTCCCAAGGGTGGTGCTTAGCTGAGCTTGACCCTGTTAAACTCAATTCAGAGGGGATGAAAACTTCTTTGAGCAGAACTTGAGCTGGCTTTACCTGATGCCCACCTGCAGGTGCCATCTGGTACAAACCTCATAGAGGAAAGGAACGTCTGTACACCTTCCTAACGTGGTTTCAAGTTGGCAGTTTTGAGTTTAAATTGAAAATAAATTATACAAACTCACGTAAAATTCAGATACTAATGCATACAGGAAAATGTGGACTCAACTGTGCTAAACAGATCTCCTAGAAAGCCTTTTGGTCTTGTGTGGGAATCCATAGGCCACAAGCATGGTTGGTAACTTAACGTGTAATGTTTGTCTGACTAAATTCTGGGAATAGTGTAAATGTGTAAACATTATAGGCGTTGATAACATTAAGGGCTTCAACATTTGTTAGTAAAAAATTCCCATTATATTGTAGCTTTATAAAATCTTACTGGACTTCCATAAGAAGCACTCATATACCATAACCTTGTATCCAGCCAAAGTCCATTTGGGGCATCCTGCACGTTCATCTGCATCCTGCACTGGGAGCAGTAAGGCTGGAGTTTACCATCTCTTATGACAGATTTTAAAGTTGTTTTCATGAATTGGCTTTCTGGAACTTTTCTTGAGGGACTATTTGAATGGAGAGTCTTTCTAAACAGGAACATCATCACGTCTAAGTCCTTTGGATTTCAGGACAGTCTGTCTGTATTTAGGTTGAGTGATGCCACCAGGCTTGTCTCAGTCCCTACCACAATATGAGTTTCTTTATTTGGTGTCATTTGCTGCTTTCTTTTACCAAAAGAGTTAGAAAGACTGTTGAAACTGAGGACATAGATCTACGTTGATCTGGGGAGATACTACCACATATGAGAGGGTGTATGGTAGTATCTGTTGTAAAACATGCTTGGATGTACACCTTCTCCATCCCATTCCATTGTTGTGCTGTATATGAGTGAAATATATGCTGTTTGAGTACATGGGATGGACCGATATTTTAATCTTCCATTGAGATCTAATGGAAACATCCCATAGTTGTCATTGCCTTTAAATGTTTCTGCCCATGTTCATGGAGTGTTCAGCACAGCCTGGTGCTGGGGGCAGGATGCTGAGCTGGAGGAACCAAATTCCTTCCCAAATTTTTTGATTTTGATATAGGTACAATTGAGCAATTGTAAGACACCTGGTCTGGTGGGAGGTGTCCCTGCCCATGGAAGGGGGGTTGGAACTCGATGATCTTTAAGGTCCCTTCCAACCTGAACTGTTCTATGATTCTATAAAAAGAGAAATTGTTTCAGTCCAGATTTTGCCAGAAGGGTGTAAACATCACAAGTGAAGCCAGAGTGATAAAAAGTGTTTCTAATTGCCATGTTTGCTGGTCGTTTCAGAGAGATAAATGGTCGAAGAAGCTGAGCTGCCCTCTTGTACCCAGAGATGAATCTTCCAGCCCAGGATTAATGTACTTCTGTGGTGATTGTTTTCCAACGCTGCTACACAGAACTGGCTGACACTGCTTACTGGTACAATTCCTCTTAAAATATATGAGTGAAATAAATGTGTAATGGTTAACATCGAGGCAAAAAAAGCCTATCGTGTTTGTTAATGGAGTACAGCAGCAATTAATTTTATGGCTAATGCATTAGGTATGGAAAGTCTGCAAACAAGGTAATGAGGATGTGTTACATCAAGCATCCTTATACGACATCCGTAAAGCTGTGGGGTGCTTTTCAAGGCACTTCAAAAACTAAATTTAACAATGAGGAAATTCAGGAGATATTGCAGTGTAAAAATGATGTGAATGCATTCTTAACCAGTAAAATCAGGTGTGTTATCTGCATTATAAGATAGATGACCAGCAGATGTAGTTCACAATCTCATATGTACTTTTGATTGTTTAGGGATAAGCCAAGATGATTCAGGGCAGTATTGCAGAAAATGTTCTCTTGAAAAGAGATCAAATCAATATATAGTATTTATTTTGCCTCTACCAGCCAAAAGGATCATGAGTATGACGCAAGGATTTTGGACGTTTTCTTGTTATCCTTATGTGATCTTGGAAATATAAAGTCATTAGACTTGCATATTTTATTTGTAAATGGGCAGTCATATAGTATTTTCTAGAATAACTTTCAAAGGTCTGTAGGACTGCAAAGCATTGCCCATGGGTTTAGAGCGGAGGAAGTTTGCTTGGCAAAAATGGCCAGCACGTTGTAAATTGAGGTGAGTGGTGGGTGCTGAGGGACAACTGGGGTGTACGGGGGTGGGGACAGGGTCTAATGAACCGAGGAAGCAGAAGCAGCAGGTTGTTGTCTCCTGGACACCAATATCTCCGAGTCACCGATCTCCCTCCCCCTTTCCCATAGTCTTTGTTTCACAGGAGTGACACGCGTTCTCACCCTTCTTCCATGGGCCCCATCATTTTGATAACAAAATTCAGCTTTAACTACCCTGCTGGGGAACCCAAGCCAACCCTTTTCATGAGTACTAGGATGACAAAATTTAAGGGAAAGTACTTTTGTAATAGTTAAGACTACACTGGAGGTACTAAGAAAAAGGTATAGGAAACAGCAGTTGGAAGTTAAAAAATGCTAATTGTTTATCACTTTACCCTGATGTTGTTGGTATTATAGTGTAGTAAAAGGCATAGTAGCATATAAACATGATTTTGTATTTGCTAGTACCTTAACAAAGAAAAGAAGTCTAGCTCTAGGCAATCCTGCTTCAGCAGGGGAGTGGGAGTAGATGATCTCTATGGTCCCTTCCAACTCTAAAAAAAATTCAGTGAAAATTCAGTGAAATTATCTCACACTAAGTGCTGTTATAATCTTTCATAGAACACAAGGATTCAGTCCTGTTAAGTTCTACTCCAAAGATACGTGTTCTCAGCTTTAGGTATCCATGACCAGTCTAAAAATATAAATTAAAAATGCAGGAGGACCTAAGTTGATCAGAAGAGCAAAAGTATATGTTACTAGGCCTCTGCAAACACACTGACCCACACATACTGTCCAGCCACATGTTTTTCCAGTAGATTACACTGCACAGGACTCTCCAAGGCCTCCTTTGACTTGAACAAGTTTTAGATCAGTTCTGATAATGTCATATGTCCTTAAAATCTTGCAGTAGTGACAGTCTCCACAAACAATTTTCTTGCATTACAGAAGCATTTTTTCTGCATATGTTGTATAAATATATCATCTAACATTTATATTTGTATTTAAATAAATATATTAAATTCTATTAGTTTTGAAATTCTAGACTTCTATCTTTTTTAATAAATATCTATGCTGGGAAAGAACTGCACTTTAATAACCTATGTAAACATATTGCATATTATTAGACCTTAAAATTACATGTTTGACAGATAGCACACAGTTTCTCAGGGGTTTTATTTCAATCTGTGAAACTTATTAACTGTGATTTCATAGCCGATGACAAAAGATAATAAAAAATCAGCTGTTCTTTAAGTCAAAGCATTTGTCCATAGATAATAAAAAATCATCATTTCCATACTTGACTGAGGAAAAAAGAATAGTTGTCCCTTTGAGCTGGTTCCACTCATCCAACCAAAAAGACATAGGAAACCAAAGTGTTTTATACTTCAAATGTCTGTAATTTGGGACTCTATATGGCAAACCATGTGGGACTTGACTAAATGCTAGTTCAGATCCTAAAAGCAGAAAGTATGACTGGAAATAAGAGATAAAGAGAAATACCTCTTGGACAGAAACACGGGTGCTGGGAAATGGAAGTGATGCCAGAGGCTCTTGGTTTAGACTCTTGGAAAATGTGGATCCAAACAGTTTTCTGAGAACATAAATATTAATACTACATGCTCTTTTGGCTGTTGTAAAGATATTGAATGTTCTTGTAGAGATTTTTGCTGGTTTAGATATTTTTTTTCTCCACCCCATCCCCCCAAGTTATTACTGTGATTTCTGCTTCTTCACTAATTTGGGGATTCTTGATGCTTTTTGCTTTCACTGGCTGAAATGCTTCAATGGCTTCTGTTTCCTGTTCTTTTTTAGTGATCTGGCAGTTGAGCAAAGTTTAGCCAAAAGTTAAGCAAAGAGCCCAATCTAAGGAGTTTATAGTCCTGTGTCTTCCTGAGATAAACCAAGACCTTGCAGAAATTTTTTTTTTAGTTTTTAAAATATTCTGAGAATTATGATATTTTAGAGAGCTTTAGTGGAATGGAGTAACAATTTAGAATTAAGCTCCCACAAATTGGAAGACGACCTTCACCATTCTGTGTTCTGCCAGAGTTTATTGTCTGGTAGTCAAAGATAGGGATGGGAGACATCGGTTTGAGTTTCTTGAGAGGAAAGAAGGAATTAAATCCATGTTTCTCACAATGAGGGAAAATGGTCTAAAAATCAGATAAGATTTTTTTTTTTAACCACAATAAAATTAAAAAAACTAGTGACAAACAAACCCCAAATGCTAGAATTGCTTTTCAGGAAAATATAGTTTGTGTTGTTGTAGTCCACATGCAAGTAAGTTAAATGTACATTTTGCAGCCCTTGGGGAATTTCCTGAAAACAGGTGCCTTCATCTGACAGGTTCACAGAGCTTTTTGTGACAGCTTCAAGGAAGCATTTTGAGATGGGGAAAAGGGAAGGACTTGGCATTTGAAAAATTAGAGTAAGGTTGGTCAAGAACAACTGATTACGTTGGTCCTTGTTTCCCATCCTGTAGATCCAAAGTATTTCTGCAGTGAGGAACCAGGAGAGCAGTTCTCTCTCACGTTCACAGAGCAAGTAACACATCAAATAAAGGTTATGTCTTTTATGACTTTTCAGTGAAGATTTACCTAAGTTGTCCAAAACAGCTTTAAGAAATTTTTGCTTTTTGGCAATGTATTATATTTGTGTTAGTACCTCTAGAATCATAGAATCATAGAACTGTCCAGGTTGGAAGGGACCTTTCAGATCATCTAGTCAAACCATCAACTTAACACTGACAAAGCCATAACTAAACCACGTCCCTCAGCACCATGTGTGCCCATCTTTTAAATACCTCCAGGGATGGTGATGGAACCACTTCTCTGGGCAGCCAGTTCCAATGTTTGACAACACTTTTGGTGAACTATTTTTTCTTAATGCCCAACATAAACCTCCCCTGGTGCAACCTGAGGCCGTTTTCTCTTGTCCTATTGCTTGTTACTTGGGAGTGAGAAAATAATTAGAGAAAGGAACAGTAGTCATTCTCACTTTTTTTTGGTGTCATTATCTATTTTATCCAAACATATCTCCATCCTCTTCAGCAAAGACGCTTTTATTTTTCCTTTATTTCTCCTCATTTCCCTCTTTTTTTGCCTGGCTTTCTCCTGCTTTCTGCAGGGAAGGAGGGAGAACGACACTTTATGCTCAAACTTGATAAATGAATTCTTTGCCTTCTTGTTTGTTGGTAAGTGGACCATTAAGCTGTGTGTCCTTGACTCTCCCTGTTGGTGGGATGAAAGAATATAACAACAGAAGGATTTACCTTTGAGTAAGTTTACTGCCAGCATGTGGTTAATAATATATTTTGTATACAGTTTCCCTAATATACTGCCTGATTGAAAATGGGCTAGAAGGGTTAAAACGTGGGGTGCTGCGTGTGTTCACAAGAGTTGGTGAAGTCTGTTGTTTTAACATCTTAAGTTAAGCTTGCATTCCCACTTGCATTAGGTGAAGATTATAATATGAAGGAAAAAAAAAGAAAGAAACTCCCCTGAACCAGTTTTTATAATGTGCATCCTTAACTGACAATAAGTAATTGGAAAAGAATTTTTGTATTTGTAAGGTTTGACCTTGACATTGTTTGTACAGGCCTCCAAAGCAATTATTGTAGAAACCGAGATGGAAAACAATGGCAAAAAGCAGACAGAAATGCTTGAATTAGTGCAAATCACAAACATAGCTGAGTGGTATTAGATGACAGTTTACTTTTAATGAGGGAAGACATGAAGTAATTAAATCTTGACATACAATTATGAAAAATATCAGGTAACAAGCCTGCTATGCAATATAAAATAAGAAAAGACATTTTCTGAAAACTTGCCTGATGCTCTGTCATCTGAGACTGTTCTTTATGAGTGCAGGGTGAAGGTCAAGGAGGTATCTCAACTCCATCAATCCTTTGGACAGTTACAAATGACCTTTCACTTTTCATAAGACATTCAATATTCTGAATGGGGGGGATACATTTTTCTGTGTTTAGAAAATAGCAAAATTGAAACCTTTTATAGCGCACAAGGTGCATTTGTGTTTGAGTCTCCTGAACAGCTCATTCATTCTTAAATCTTCATTGACACCGGTATCTCATTTACATGAAATAATGATTTTAAAATGCTGTATCTGTTTCAACATATCCTCTACCTTTTCGTATTTGTATTGCGTTAATTGTTGCGCTGTATTTTGCCTGTTTTTTAACATGTACTGGATGTTTTCTTCGAGCAATGGTTTAAAACATCTCAGTGCATTCAGGTACCTGGGTTTGAATCGTTGCTGCTCCAATTTGACACTGATGCAAATCCAAGCATTACACAACGTTTTTGTTTCATATTTCAGTCTGGTTTAGTCTTGATCTTTCCAGGTGTGTATGGAAATGGTGTTGTCAGAAAGTGTGCCACCAGATACACGTTTCTGGGCGATATACGGGGTTTAACTTTAATCCACAGGCATTTCTGTGTGTAGCTGAGGTTTGCTCTTTGGTCACATAATCTGTGATTCCAGTGGTACTGGTGTTAGGGAAGCATTGAGGATTTAATTGGCATTATTTTTGTACTGCATAAAAAAATGCTGGTTAGCTATTATTTCATGAGTATTTTGGAAAGCCCAAAATATGTTTTCCCTTTTCCATTTTCATTTTTTTTTTCTCTCCCATTTTTTAGACAAAACAAAGAAACAGAATTCTAGGCAAAAACTGTTGCTAGATCTATCCCAATACATAACTGCATGCTATGAGCAGGTAATCCTTTTGCTAACCTAAGTTGTGCTTCAGTGTATAAACGTAGGGACAGTAAAGGGAAAAAAGACAAGAACAAATATATGTCAAAGTTACAAAAGAACAACTTCTCTTCATTAAAGAAACCAAAAAAAACACCACCTCTTTGAGATAAAGCATAATAATAATAATAGCCTGAGACCAGTCTTGGAAATAAGTGGAAACTTACAAAGGGAGAAGACAAATGTGGATTTTGTAATCTCTTAGCTCACTTGCTGTATTTAATCAAAGGGGTTAGAACATACAATATAATTCTATCCGTTTAGAAGAAACTATGAGTATCTTTAGTGTTGCAAGTTAGGTGTGCTTTCAATTGAAAATAATTGTTTATTTAAATAATCCATAATATCTCATTCACTGCTTTTAGAAACGTTATCCAAGGTCTGCCATGGGCAACAATTTGAAATAAATCACAGGCAATTTTATTAGACTTGAAAAGCTATTCAGAACAGAATTATTAAAACAATGCCCAGAATCTCAAATTGGGTAAAGCAAAGTGACACTCATAATATCTCGGTAATTTGTTTTCCAACGTTTGACTCGCTACAGTCTTCAAGACCTCGTGGTTTGGTTTCACCTGCCCTGCACTGCGTGTTCCCTGCTTCCTCGGGGTAGGACGGGCTCTGCTCAGAGTGCTGTAAATCCAGAGGCAGCACAGTTTGTGAGACACTGTCTCTCTCACTGGCTTTATTCATGGCCCAGCCCGTGAAACGGAATAATAGGAAGGACCGTTTTGGAACATTTTAGGGAAGGGGCTCGGGGAAAATCCAGTTTCAAAGAAGCTGAAGAAATAAATGCAAAGCTTCCCCGGTCTTATAGAAATGAAAACCAATAAAAGCTAGTGATTCAAAATTTTAATAGTAGCAAAAAAAAAAAATTTAAAAAATATCATGTTTCATAAATTGTCAATCCCTATATTATCGGGAAAACTTAAAGATCAAAAAAAAGTAGGAATAACACTAATTCCTTTCCCTCCCCGTCTTTTAAATGACTACACGTGTCTTTTCTGGAATTCCAAAAATTATTTAAATTGATTCTTTCTTATGATGATGTAAGTCTGTATTTTAACAGAGAGTTTCTGAAAAAAAAAAACCCTGTTTAGAACTGCTGATCTGTTTTGCTGTTGGTGCTGTTTGCAGTGTGAGAGCTCTAATTGGGACTAGCCAGGACCCAGTTTAACCTGTGCACTGGTCAGCCTCTCTTGGGTTAATGTATATATGGAGATATAGATTAAAACAAATCAGTAAAAATAAAGAAGCTGGACAGTGCAAGACGTTACTTGTTCTCTGAAGCTGTTAATCATTTGAATGTGTGAATGTTAATTAGGCACTCTGTCCAAAATTTGCACCTTAATGAACCTGTCAAATTTAAATTGGTGTCATGGCCTCCGCAGAGATCGCACTGAGTTCCTGCTGGTCTTTTCTTAGATGTAAGTTAACGTGGTGGAAATAGACACCCAGCAGATGACCTGGGTTTTTTTTTTTTCTTTTTTTTTCTTTTTTCTCTGTTAAGGCCTCTGTCTTCTTGGTTTGAGATTGAGGCTACAGCTGTGAAATTGGGAAAGAAAAGGCCAAAAGTGTAAAAGAACTCAAGTTAACTAAAATGTAGTGAAAAAAATTTATTTTAAACATATTCCTGGTTCTGATTGTAGCTCAAATATGTGGTTATCTGCAAAAGCAGTCACTTTTAACCAGGACGGATATATTGAAATAATCTCCTTTTAAAAAAAAAAAAACAAACCAGCAAAAACAAAGGAAATTAAACATGAAAAAAAAAATAAATGCAACATTATTGTGGAGATTTTACATTAACAAAAATAGAAAACTCAGTTTTGGTTCTCAGAACAACCATCATTCACTCACACTGCAAATATAGGAAAATACAGTGAAGTTAATACCACCCAGTACGTGGCACAGAAATACAAGTGCAAAGCAGCAGAATTACGGTTGCTGTGGGAACCATACTTTGAATTTAATGACATTTGTTTGTGTCATATCTCAATCATAATGTTGCATTAACGTAGTTATTTGCATTTAATTCTATATTACATTCCCAGTTTAGAAGAACACATTTGCAGTTGCTCATGTCTCTGCTTCCAACAGTGATTCAAAATTATATACTTCCTCAGATTATTTTGACAGAATTGTATATAACCTCATGATGGAGCATCTCATTAGCCTGGCAAGAGACCCTGATGCAGGAAGTCATTTGTGAAAGAGTGAGGTATTGATAACTAAAGATCTTTGTTTTAAAGATGGTTTATTAGCCATGCTATGATGACATTATACCTCTACTACCATGGGCCAGTACTTTGTTAGGAGAGATGGAGTGCTTAATTATTTCTCAGTGACCACAACTTCAGTGTAAGTGGTCCTAACTCGTAAGAAAACAGAAATGTTTAATCCAGTTAAGATTCAATTTGTGCCTTATTTATTTCTTTTGAGAAGGTAGGGCACCAGGCTGGGAAGAAGAGAGAGTCACTTAGGGTACAGGGCCATAAACTTCTGTCGTCTCCTCTGCTGCAGAACAGCAGTGATGAGAACCAGGTTGAAGAGCCACTGATCAGGATAAGGAGAACTGGATATGAAGATAATGAATTAAAGCATATAGAATGAGCATTTTGTTTGAAAACAGTCTAATAGGCAATATGGGAAATAAAAGCAAATGATATCTAGTAGATATAAAATATTTAATAACACTTTGAAGGGAATCTGAATTTTCTCATCTATGGTACTGTTATTTAAATGGGGATATCCCCTGGGTAATCAATGCACAGATCAACACCTTTTTCTTCCAGCATCTGAACAAGCAAAACCAGATGTACTGCTCATAACCCTCTCATAAAGAGTCACCGCTGAAATCAAGATGCGTAGTATGAGAATAAAGGTAAAATAATGACAACTAAAAGCAGTGAGAAAAGACTGGACACTAGGAAACAATTCTTCACAGAAAGAGTGTCAGATCCTGGAATAGGCTGCCCAGGGAGGGGGTTGAGTCACCATCCCTGGATGTGTTTAAGAGTTGTTTAGATGTGGGGTTGTGGGATATGGTGTAGGGGAGAACTTTGTAGAGTGGGGTTGATGGTTGGACTCGAGGCCTTTCCAACCAAAATGATTCTATGATTCTATAAAAACTGTAATCAGTTTTGCCAGGAGAAGGTCTTCACCTTGAAACTTCCACCTAAGTTTCTTTGAAAACCATGTTATATAATGTTTTATTGAGTACACAGAGGCCCGACAAAATCTCAACATCTCCATTTATTTAAAAAGATTGCAAGGGTTAGGGCATGCTGCCAGAGTGAAAGCCAACGGAGAGTGTGAGACCAAAGGAAAAGAAAATAAATACAAAAAATTTAACCGGAGTGGTTGTGAGAGAGGAAAATATGAAAAAATGAGAAGAAATAAAATATTAAAAAAATATAATGTAAAATACGCTAAAATAGAAAACTATAAATATTTAAAGCTGAAATGTATATTTAGATAGTTACTTTTTCTGTACTCTTTCAGAATCTCTACTGCCAGGGGAGAAAGGAAATGGAGAAGTTCTGCTCTCAGGCCACAGCCTGGACCAATTCATCCCGAATTCCCTGCTGACAGCACTCAGCTCGTCAAGAATACGTATTTTGTAGAGGCATGTCATAAAAGGTATATACAACTGCACTTCAGGAATTTTTACGTTGAAGACTTCCATTGTTGAAATGTTTGAGGTGTTGATACATGATTAATACATAAAAATGCAGCAAAGCTATCATTTATAACCTATTTAAAAATCATTTAAACTTATTTAAAAATCACTTGGCAATAGGGGTATCAGATATATAACCCCCTGCACAGTCTCTGGAAGACTCTCTACCTTCAACAGAAGTAAAAGAGGCAAAACAGCTTCTAAATAAGTTATTAGTGAAGTCATGGCCAGCCCTTACGTGGCTGGATCAAGTGGAGACAGTGGAACAGTTTTCCTACAGAGCTCATTCAGTTAAAAAAAGTCACTTGTGGGTCCTTATTACATAAATTACATATTCAAGTACATGTTTTTTTTATGGACAAGTAGATCTGAAGTTCAGAGGGGACTATTCAGTCACTCAATCTGACCTCCTTCGTAACGCAGGCCAGAGAATTTCACTTAGTGACCTGTGTCTTTACAGCTTCTATTTGCAGGAACATGTTTTTCCAGACAGGGCTGTGATCCCGAGGAGCTGGGCAGACACACGGCTCCCACCCATCACTTTTCTCACTGAGGAAGTACTGTTGAAGTATTAAAAAATGTACCCTCCTTGAAGGTTTGTCTTCAAGTTGAAGATTTGAAGACGTGACGTTGAAGATCCCTCTGAAGTTCTTTGTCTCCAGCCTCCCACTGCTGTGTCTTGGTATGCCTTTTTCTCACGTTGCCCAGTAGTTCCCGGGGTTTTGTCTCTATGAAAGTCCTGCAAACTGTACTGAAGTGAGATCTTAATATTCCCTTTTGGATGAATGCTGAATAATTTTTGGCTCTTATCTGTGTGAGCTCTTATTTTTCAAGATGCCCTTGAGCAGTATCTCAGAACTGGGTGTGGTTTGTGTTCTGGTAATTACACTTAGAGAAGTAACTTCTGGCAGGCTTGAACTGATTGCCTAGAATCAGTATGAATCAAAATTTTTAGCTTTTTTCAAACTCTGGATAAACAGGTGTTTTGGAACTTCTTGTTGTGTGCCAGTTAATATGTCAACGTGATGAGATCAGTGGTTGGCATCCTTATCTGTTTGCAGACTGTTTGTCACAAGAGAAGATTATTGGAATCCTTTTTCTTTTTTTTTTCCCCCCCAACTTTGTCCCAGGCTATGATTATAATTGTGCAGCAGAAACTCTCACCCTTCCTCCACTGAGGCTGAAACATTAAAAGCTCTAATGCTGAAAATCTGTTGAGATGGAAATCTCAGGAAAAGCTTGAATAATTTATTTTATTGTTCCCATGCACCTTTACCTGTTATGAGTTGGTAAATAACTAATTAAGAAAACTGAACATCTCAAGGGCTTTTTAAACATGCTTGATGCCTTTGAGGTGATATTTCTTACAGAAAATAATCTCTTCAGGAAATACGCATTATCCTTGGGCACAGACACAGCTGAGGCAGTCGTACGGAAAACTCCTAAATTCTTTTCAAAGTTGTGATTATATTGTATTATGAAAACCCAACCAGACGTGGTTATCAGGAGCTGAGGTGCCAATTGCATCTCCAGCATGAAGTTACTGACTTCAGATGCAAGCTACATTAAAGGTCTGTTCTCAGAGTAAAAAAGGCTCTGTTCTTCCCCTCGCCTGCAGTTGGTCACTGGCGAGATTTGGAATTTAGCTTTGGCTTCCCCACCCTCCGTTTATTTACCAAACACAATTCCTTGCATATCACTTCACAACAAAATAATCTCAATTTATTTATATTTATATTTATGTATTTTGAGGAGATAAAGAAAAATAAGCTTCCCTACTTTTAGAGGTGTTAGTTTATTTCTAGGACATATCTTGTTTTCCGTGAAGAATTATATATTAATATATTATAATATATTATATAATTCTATATTTATTTAATAGGAGGCCTTATAAAATTTCTTCCTGTCCTCTAATTAAGATCCAAGTTATTATTTTTGCTCTCATCTGAGTTATATGGCTTAATTTAAGGATACACATATGTAATACTTATCTGTAAGAAATAGACTTTTCTCTTACCTGTTTGGTTAATGCAAAACCATGGGTGGCTTCCTGATAATTGTCATTATTCGACGTTACACATCACACAAAGCTTACATTAACTGTTTTGCCTCCATTTTAAACAGTCGAGCACAGATTGAGAGGAAATTGGTGTGATGAGGGGGAAGAAGAGAATGGCTGAAAAAACCTCAGATGGGACAGCCTGAGAAATCCTCGCTGAATTCTGGATCTTGGGACCTGAGGCCCAGCTGCACAAACCTGCAGAAAGGTATGTTCAGTGGTGAAAAATCTGAAGATAAAGCAACACGAACAGGAAAAAAAAAGAAAGGAAGTAAAATGATTAAAAACTTCCCAAGTTCCCTGATGAAAAACAGTCCTCAAAGCCTGCACAGGTGACTATTCTTTCACCCAATTTCCCTTTTCCTTCTGTTGCTGGAGAATCCCATTTTATAGTCACTTCCTATAAGAACAATAGGAAAAATAAAGAGAAAGTTAGCCCCTTAGGAACCTAAAAGAAGAGAATGTGCTATTTTATCATACAGAAGTATAGTAAAGCATAATTTGTGAAGGTGTTTCATGCACCATTCTCTCTTCACTCCAGTTTAACTCTTTGATGAATCACAGACAGAACTTCTATCTTTTAAGAAAGTTCTGAGAAGATAAATCATAGAATCATCAAAGAATCAGAGAATGGTTTGGGTTGGAAAGGAACATAAACACCATCCAGTTCCAACCCCGTGCCCTGGGCAGGGACACCTCCCACCACACCAGGTTGCTCCAAGCCCCATCCAGCCTGGCCTTGAACCCCTCCAGGG
>JAOQGH010000012.1:123176445-123192777 GCA_025769975.1 Gallinago jamesoni
CCTGTGAGGGTGGCAGAGCCCTGGCAGAGGCTGCCCAGGGGGGTGGTGGAGTCTCCTTCTCTGGAGACATTCAAAACCCACCTGGACAGGTTCCTGTGCAACATGCTCTAGGTAGACCCGCTCTGGCAGGGGAGTTGGACTAGATGATCTCCAGAGGTCCCTTCCAACCCCATGTGATTCTATGATTCTGTGATTCTGTGATCACTTTCAGGTATCTTTACCAACCTTAAGGCTCGAGATTTCATTAGGCTCTATTTCCAGTTCTGCCATGCCTGGCAAGTTCTCCTGCCTAAAAATAACTCAAATTCCCCAAACAAACAAAGAATCACTAACTCCCACTGGTCTCTTTCTTATATCAAGGTAATTCAAGAAGTAAAAATACATTTACAGTCTTTTCTAAGAAGTAAAGACCTACACAGAGGTTAATGAATACTGTTTAGGATACTCATAAATTAATTATTTTGCTTCTTTTATGCCAGTAATGTTTTAAAAATAAATTAGCAAACAATGAAATTAATAACATAACCTGTGGTCAAGCTAATACCTAGTTAATTTTCAGGTAGAAACTTCTGCAAAAAAAATTGACCTAATCAAGGAGGGAGACTCCAGTTGTACATCATAAGCACATGCAGAGAAAAGAAGAATCAATTAGAAATGGAATTTGCAATAGTTTCAGAGAAACAGAGACCTGATCAAGAGGAAATCTGTATAGAACTGTATTTGCAAATGATTTCTTATAACACCTAACATATTTCTCTTGTTTTTATAAAGGTGTATAACAAAGTTCCCCACTATAAGAATGAGATGGACCTCTGAACATGGGTCCAGAGGAGGCCATGAAGATGATCAGAGGGCTGAAGCCCCTCTGCTGTGAGGACAGGCTGAGAGAGTTGGGTTGTTCAGCCTGGAGAAGAGAAGGCTCCAGGGACTCCATACTGTGACCTTTCATTATCAAAGGGGGGCTTGTAAGAAAGATAGGGAAATACTTTTTACCAGGACCTGTAGCAACAGGACAAGGTTTTATACTAAAAAGAGGGTATATTTAGATTAGATGTAAGGAAGAAATTCTTTATGATGGAGGGTGGTGAGAGCTTGGCCCAGGTTTCCCAGAGAAGCTGTGGCTGCCCCATCCCTGGAGGGGTTCAAGGCCAGATTGGATGGGGCTTGGAGCAACCTGGTGTGGTGGGAGGTGTTCCTGCCCAGGGCAGGGGGTGGCACTGGGGGGGCTTTAAGGTCCCTTCCAACACCAACCTTTCTGTGATTCTGTGACTGTCCATCAGTGAAGCATCTTGCCCAGAAAAAAATGTGCAATCTCTGTCCCTTAAGGCCTATGAAACTGTGTTGTAAGTCTCCTGTACTTGCAAGGAGATGCTCTTCCCCCTCATATTTAGGTCTGTTTTGCCAAAATGCATCAAAGACAAATAGTCATTAAGCCTTGATTTTTTTGTTCATTTATTTTAACAACTAGAATAGAGTTCTCAGCAGATTTTTTGTCAATGTTAGAAAAGGATTTGTCAGGTCTTCCTTGAATTAGGGCTCCTTGGTAAGCTATTGTTTTACCAAGTTATTTTCTTAAAGGAGGAAGCATGAAGAATCTTATCTTATGAAACGTGGACAGTTTTCCTTTGTGTTATGGACTTGTGGTGCTAGGATCTGCGTCTCTTGAAAATGAGATTTAGGGGAGCCTAATGCCTGAAGGGCTTATAGTTGTACTGATCATGGAAACAGAAAAAAATAAAAACAGTATCTGTGTTAAAATCTGAACAAGAATCTCACATGCTTGAGATTTATATAATTGGATGAAAACATTTGAACCTCTTGTTTAATAGCCCCCATTCATCCCAGACTGACAACCTGAGAAAGGTAAATACAGAAGAAATAAAAAATTTTCATTTGGTGTTACATGTCTCAAAATTCTGATTGCTCTCTGTTCTTATATGGAATGAAGAAAGAAAGTTAAGTTATTAGTCAATCTGTAGGTTAAGAAATTACAGAATGCAAAATGGAAATAGGTGGCAGCACCTGAAACATTTAAAATTATAACCTCAACAAGAATGTTACACTTGAAGAAAGAAATCAAAATAATTAAAAATTAATTAATGTCATTGTTTTATTAGCAGAGCAGATAAGTAACATTCGGGATGGTAATCTTCGTGAGGACAGAGCTAGAAATCGTTGGATAGTTTTAATCTGTTAGTTGAGCATATTAACAATTTTAAAATTGGAATAAAAATTATCATTACTTTATAAGAAAGTTTTGCGTTTTGGAGGTCTCTTGTCTACCTTGTAATCAGGACAACAATGAATACAATCATGGGGTCAGCAATAATCTCTGCTAACACCTTAATTAACAGTGATATGTGGCCCTACATAGATGCGTATGTGAAATTAGAGTTGAGTTCCATCCTATATGAAGTAATTTATGAATTTGTACTTTGGTGAATCGACTCATTTCTGAAAACTTTTTTGAGGCGAATGGGGAAGGAAGCCCATGGGCTGTGAAGGCGTTGGTGACGCCGGCGAGATCTTTGCCTCCTAAAGATAAAGCTGGATGCGTGACAAGGTGTGGATGGAGACTGACGCGGCCACGAAGGTCAGCTGGCTGTCGAGGTACCAGGTAGGATGACTTTTAGAGAGCAAAACGTAGCAGCCAAGTAGTTCCTTCCTCTCTGTCTTATCTGTCTGCTGAACGGGAAGCAAAGGTCCCCCTCTCCTGCGTGTCAATCGCTCCAGGGGTGAGAACGCTGGCTGGAGGTCACACTTTGCCCAGGACTGCAGGTATTGTCTCTAGATCTTTAATTCAGGCAAACCTTGCCCCATCTTTTTTCTGTGTCCCTTTTTACTCCGGCGTGAGTTAGCAGTACCATATGTCAATGTGCTTTCGTATTGGGATGGGCCACAAATATTTGTATCCTCCCAGCTCAAATGTTCCTGCTGACCGTATTTCACAGGAACCTGTAGTTAAGCCCATTTTCCACTTAATACACGCTTAAACCATCTGCAGAATTTTTATTTGGGTAAAAATTTCCTGACAAGGATTTATTTTAAACATAGCCAGTTTGTTACTCAGGAAGGCAAGAATATATATGTGAAATAATTTCATTTATAAAAATTGAATTGGTATGCTTAACTAGTGTTTTACCAACTATAGTTCTGAAAGTGAAAAATCCTGAATTTTTGTGCTCCAAATTTAAAGCAAATGCTCCCTCCCACATCTGCTAGCACTGGATGATAACTCCCCAGTCTTTTACAACGGCTATTTAGCATCACTGTTAGTATTCATGTTGTGTAAAAATTCCACAGAGCCCCGAGGCACACCTGCCAGTCTCTTTTCCTGCTACTTTAGATCTCATTTTTACCTTTGCAGCTGATTACGAGCTAACCCCAAACTTGGGGGGGGTGGGTAGTTTTGGAGTTAGCTTGGTTTGGTTTCCCGAGGCACTTACCCAGCTGTAATGTCCTGTCACCTCTTTTGACATATTCCGAAATGAATCACAGCTACGTGCATCCCACTTCCTTATATTAAAGCAGCTTGTCCCCAGCAATTATCAGATTGTAGCAGGCCGTTTTTCAGTCCCCATTTCTAACAATTTTGTGAAGAGGGGTTTGTTCTGCGGCGCCTTGATGCTGCAATTTTTAACGCCCCCCCCCCCCCCCCATACTTTGTTATCTTTAAGCTCTTGCAGAATGAGAACCCTCTTGGAAATGCCTCTGCGTGGTCTGCTCTCCCTTTTGAATGACCACAGCTCCTTCATCTCAAGCACTGCCTTCTATTTCACTGCAGACCCACATGCTCTGGGCGTGGTGACCTCTTTAAATATCTCACCTATAAACCTTTCATTCCAGGGAATGCTGCAGACTGTGGCAATTTGTCTGTTGGGATCATTGGTCTTGCTCTTGAGGTTCACATATGCTCCCTTCAGATGTCTCCATCCAGGAAACACCACATCTTATTCTGCTCACAGATCATAAGATTCCTCTTTGGTTTAGGTCCCTAATCCCTCAGACTCAGAGTCTCTTTTAACTTGTAAGAATAATACTGAAAGGGGGGAAAAAAAAAAAAAAAAGACAATAAAACTGGA
Source organism: Gallinago jamesoni (assembly GCA_025769975.1). Lineage (NCBI taxonomy): Eukaryota > Metazoa > Chordata > Aves > Charadriiformes > Scolopacidae > Gallinago > Gallinago jamesoni. The sequence continues at coordinate 123,180,528 of JAOQGH010000012.1, forward strand.
TGTAAGGACAGCCAATCAGTCAGTAACCCCCCCTCCCTCTCCCACTCACAATCAGCGCCAGCTGTAGTGCAATTAAACTCAGCAGGTGTTCAGAGGAATTACATTTTATCACCACCATCCCCTCTCCTCCCCTGCTCCCCCTTCTCTGCCCCCACTCCCGCAAGACCCCGCTGCCTTCCTTTATGGGTCTATAAAAAAATAGAGCGAGTCAGATATATAACAGCACTCCAGCAACCAAAGAATTAGTAAAAAGAGACAAAGATATATTGAAGAAAATGTGCTCGCAGACGTTCATGGGGAATGTTTAGAATAAAAACGTTGATATTCCTTAAAGTGATAGTTATAAACTCTTCAGGGTGTCTTCAGTGTCCCCTCACTTCGTGTAAAGCCCTTAACTTGATTGTACAAGGTTCCGAACATCCTTGTCTGCATTCAGTAGCGTGATCCATCCTAGGATTATGAAAACCACGGTGATGGTTTCATTGGGGACTGCTCACATGCTTAAATTCCCCACCCACGCAAGTGCCCCGATGATCACAGCGCTCAGCACCTCCCAGAATCAGATGTTAAGTAAGCAATATTATTATCAATTATGGAAATACTAGCTCTGAAAGGGTTAAATGGAAGACTTTCAATTTTCATGTTGCTAACTACTCCTAGTTGTCCCTGAAAAACTAATTCAGAACATATATTGTACACTGGCCATTAAAAGGAAGAAAAATAAATCCTTCCTCTTTAGTATTTGTTTCATTGATGCTTGTGTAGTGTTCCTTCACTTCCTTAAGCTTATTTTAGTCTTTCTTTCTATGATCCATCTTCATCCTGTTTTCTAGCAGATGTTTCTGTTTGTATTCACTCAGCTCTACCAGTATTCTGAGGCAGGACAGTAGCCAGGCAGACGACAGTGGAAGTGACAGAGTATTCTAATATTAAAATATCAAAAGTGAAGTTACCACTTGAATATAAAAGCTCACTCTTTTTCTCAAAAATATGACTTCTCTCAGATTTTCCTGCCTGTAAATTGAATATCACAAATTTTGAAACATTCTAGTTGATGTTAATCCCATTATAGAAACAGTAAATAGGTCCAGAATTCTAAATTTTATTTTACCCTGCTTACTTTTCCATCTGCTATTGTTAATGCACTGTTTCTCTGTTACATTGGGATCACCTAAGAGCTTAATCAAAACAATCTCATGTTCTTATAAGAATAAAATTTACTGGTGTAAAAAACAGAAGAGTTTTAATTAGGAGGACCACGTGTAGAAGCATCACAGGGTACAGTGCTTTCACTGGCTTTGTAGCCATCTGTGTAGTCTGAAGCTGTATCTGCCTCTGAATTTGATATTTTAGTAATATTTAGTAAGGGTTTTAACATTTCCCCCCAAGAATGTGTGAAGACAATCTTCTAACAGTTTGCAGTTATTCTTGAAAATGTTAGAAACACCAAGAAACTTGAGAGTTTTTCTCTCAAATGGGATTTAAAGGCATGCAGATCAGAATTCTTTTCTGGGTTTTGCAATTTAATTTTGCATTAGATGCTTGGAGGAGGCAGGGCCTGAGTCAGTACCACAGCCAGACCTCACCACTGCCTTCCTCAGCCCCAGACTGCTGGACTTGATATTCTCTTATCATAACTTTTTTATGCAATGAAGCTTTCCAGCAAGTGAAGCTTTAGGATAGTGTAAGTGGTGGATTTTGACACACTGTATGGATTGACCGCTATAGGGGTACTTGGCCCTATGAAATAGGGATATATGATCACTTAACCCCTCCTGTTCACAATTATTTCTTAAATCAGAAAGGATGTGGAGCAGACTAGGGCATCCCGGGCTGTATTTCAGGTTTTATAAGGCAGTGTCCTAAAGATCTTTCTATTCTCTCCATCCCAGCCTTCTTCCTTCTGCTTTTTCTTCCATTTCTTCTGCTTCAGCCTGTCTATTTCTCCCTCTGAGCAGCCAAGAAATCCATTGGTCTGGTATTCCTTTCCCTCTGCATATGGCTGGAACATTTCTAAAGCTCAATTCAGTGTAAAGATATTATTTTGGCTTGGAAGATATCGAAAGATAGACATTTCACCACATTTCGCACAGCAGTTTAACCTTCTAGAGCAGAATTGTCAAAGCTGAGTGACATATTGAGAAATAATTGACTTACCAAAAATGTGACTCCCAGCTATCAATGGAATTGGTTTGAATTCACCAAATACCTTCCATTCTCCAATATTTGATATATAAGTTGCTGGAGGTGTAGTTTCTTCTTTTACCCTGCAGCCCAGTGGCTGGGTTATAAAACCTGAGTTTGATTTAATGGATCTGAACTGCTGGCTCTTGTCTCTGTCTCCGAGGTACATTATACAACGTGGAGCATGGAAATCACTCCAACAGGAGATTCATTTTTTTCTGAGTTAACTGACAGCATTTTTACTGGGACACTTTAATGAAAGTTCGTTAGCAAAGGAGAGTATTCAATCTCTACCTTCATATTTCAGAGGTGGTGTTTCAGGAAAGAAAAATCGACTTCTTCTATTTTATTTTTTTTTTTTTTTCCTTATAAACATCCCATCAGGCATTCTGGAGTGGGATGTGTTAATTTCAGTATGGCAAATGGATGCTGCAAGTCAAAGATGTTAACATGATCCTATCTCTGTATAATAAGCAATTAAACAAGATCTGGGATTTTGAGTACAAAGAGACTTTGGTCTGCCTCACAGACATTCCTGTATAAGTGATCACCATTGAGTAAAGCCTTTTTGAATTATTTCTGAAGATGGAGAGAGAAGTGACAGTAAAGCATTTTAAAAATGAAGTACTGAAAAATGCTTTTATTTAAAAAAAAAATAATTCCCGATTTTCTTTCCTTTGCTGGAAACAATCTTTATTAAAGAGAAACCTTTTAGTGCTGTAGGTCAAACAGTATTATGTATAGTACTGGTCTCAGCATTTCAAGAAATATATTGTGGAATTTCAGAAAGTACACGGAAGGGCAGCCAAAATGATTAAGGGGATGGAGCATCTACCTTATGATAAAAGACTAAAAAGACTTGGCTCTTCAGCTTGGGGAGGTGACGGTTTATAATTGAGATTTACACAATTATGGAAGTGAATAAAGTGAATGCAGAGCTGTTATTCAATTAATCCTGCAGAACAAGTAGCAACTGCTCAATGAAACAAAGGGGTGACCAGTTTAAAACAGTTAAAAGGAAGTAGACTGTGAATTTATGGGATCATGTAGAGGTAGATAATATCAGCCAGTTCAAAAAGAGATTAAGACTAATACATTGGACAGCAGGTCCATAAATAGGTAGTAAAAGTGCTGAGCGGAGATGGCCCCTCTTACACCTCTAAGGCAGTAATTGTGGGTGCTGGTGAGATGATAGCCCACAGAAAATGTGCAGTCTCATGCATTCTCCCTCTATGGCTTCTCCTATTATCACTGCTGGAGACTGAAAACTGGTCTCAGTGGTCTGACCCTGGGGACCATTTTTTTTTATGTTCCTGTCAGTGTCTTATGTATGACTGGAAAAGCCAGAAGAGCTGGGAGTAATATATCGAGTGAGAGAGTGGTATCTATGAACAGCAATGACTTCCATCTCCAGATGTTCTCTTAATTCAGAACTGGGTACCAAATGGGAGTTTCTGTTTCTCGTGCTGCAATACACCAGCGGAGCATCACCATTTATGCCTTTCTGAAAGGCAGCTTTCTACTGCCTGCTAAAGAGTCATCACGAGACTAATCTTCTTTTTATGAACAAAGAAGATAATACTCCATACTGTATTTGAACAATACCCTGATTCAAAGTCATTAACAATAGTAATAAAACTTTTAAAAACATATTAGAGGGTCAAAAATAGTTGTTCGATGTTAGCTCCTTAGCATTGCTTGTAATTTCACTTTGCTAATAGACCATTTGGGATGGATTTCATTGAACAAAGGGATGAGAAAGGTGTAGATATATGATATACAATTAAATATGAGACTCCAGTTCAATTTCTATCACATATAGGATTTATTAAAAAAGAACCCACCATGTGTATGCTACATAAACAAACACAACACGCTTCATCTATCACTAATGGAATACTGTGAACTTCTGGCTTTTTTTGGGCGCATTTCAGTAGAGCTTTAAGAGGTCTGGTGTCCTGTATTCAATGGCATTTGATTCCCCTCCTGGAGCCAGATCAGCCAGAGTCCTCTCCAGTAGGTAACCAGACAACAGGTCACTAGTATTAGTCACCGAGGTAGGCCAAATAGTTGATCACGTGTTTCCCTGGTAAACTTTTGTGTGTGTGAAGACTTGCGTGTAGAATTGCGAAGATGACAAGTCTGGTGGACTTGGCCGTGGTTTGGACTCGATGACCTTAAGGGTCTTTTCCAACCCAAATAATTCTTTGGTTTTCTGATTCTATAATAGTTCCTAGCTCGCACACTGGCAACCTCCTAGCACCTGCCATTTGTATTTCATTTTGTGCCTTCTCTTCACCTGCTACGATTAAGAATTAGATGGCTTAGACTCATAGAATTGTCTAGGTTAGAAGGGACCTTTAAGATCATCTAGTCCAACCATCAACCTAACTCTGATAAAAACCATCACTAAACCATGCCACTAAGCACTTTGTCTGCCCATCTTGAGGATGGTGCCTCAACCACTTCCCTGGGCAGCCCATTCCAATGTGCAATAACCCTTTTTGTGTAAAAATTGTTCCTAATCTCCAATCTGAACCTCCCCTGGTGCAACTTGAGGCCATTTCCTCTTGTCCCATGGCCTGTTCCTTGGGAGAAGAGACCGACCCCCCCCTGGCTACACCCTCCTTTCAGGGAGTTGGAGAGAGCCAGAAGGTCTCCCCTCAGTCTCCTTTTCTTTAGGCTGAACAACCCCTGCTCTCTCACCTTACTTCTGTTTGGATCCTAATTCTTTCACAGAAGCTTTGAAGACCTCAGAAAAAAAAAAATGAATGAAAAGGAGGAAATAAAACCTATTCCTCCCATTTTCCTTGGAGGTAATGTAATACACCTACAGAAAAACCACAATAGTGCAAAAAGGCTGTGTTAGTCTAGTTTGTTTAGTAAAAACACCCGATGTTTGAAGTATTATCATGTTAGTGATGGAGAGAATATAATTTTCTCATAATGTAATCAAACCTGTCAGGTATGTCTTGATATTGGCTGCCTTGCAATGGTTGATCGATGTATGGTGAAACAATAATCATGTTGTAAAAAAAAGGCAATAGTTGTACTCTACTAGTAGTAATTTCTGCAGAAGGTGGCTGTGCTTAACATCAAGAACTATCTTCCAAGAAGTGAAAGGGTGAACTTAAATATGTGCTATGAAATACAGGAATAGGGGATATTTTGTCTGGGACTCTGTAACAATTGTCTTACTTTATTTTAATAATTTTTCAACTTTAGTCTAGACATCTTACTAAACTCTTTGTTTTTGTTTCCTGTCTTATGGTGACATTTTTCCTAGGTTGTCAGTTTAACAATTCAGTGCTCTTTGACTTGGAATTTCAATCTTTAGAGTAAAATTAAAGAAAAAAGGATTTGAGCTGTCCCATGTTTTAGGACAGCTGCTTTCCCTTTCCCTATTTGCCCCTGCTGACCATAGCATATTTAATTCCTCATGTGAAATCCTGGCTTCAACTGATACCAGTTAGAATTTGGCCATTGACCTCAACATAAAGAAAATTCACACTCATATGGTCTGATGATATAAGTAAAACTAGAGGAAAAAAAGGGATAACAATGCTATGGTGAATTTAGTGATTAATATACTCCATTGAGTATATTAATCCATTTGCTATTTAGAAGAAAATTGTTTAGTTTCTATTTTTTTTATAATCTTTTCTCATTTCTTTTAATAAAAACACTTGTACAGCAGCGGGATGTTTTTGAAAAATCTACTTGGACTCATTTCTCACCAAAGGTAAATTTCATTTCTCTGTAGTTTCTAAAACAGCTAAATCTGTTCAAGAAATAAGTTTTTGTATTTTAAGCAAATGGAATTCACAGAGAGATTCTTAATATCACGGTTTCTTTTTTTGTAAGAAAATGTTCTGCATAATGAAATGTTTTTAAATAGAAACATTTTGCAGGTGCAAGATGTTTATCTCACCTTAAAAAATAATTAAAAGTCACAGTGAATAGCTATTTAAGAGCAAAGAAACATTTCTAAAGTATGGACCCATTGCTCCTATGGACCTCAGTAATTAAATGTCTTCATTTTTAATAGCTGAATAATTTAGAAGGCTGAGGTCAGTAAACTGAACTAGAAGGGGAAAAATCTAGTGTTAGATACATGAGCAGCATGATAAATGCAATGAACAGGAAGATCAACTAAATCAAGCTGAGGAAGTGAACGAGCAACTGGAGCATGAACAGGAGATTCATATAGAACAGGTATTATATACTTCATTGGGGCATTAAAAAGATTATTTTAGTGCTTTTACTCTATTTTTGTCATGGAAAGGCATAGTGATAGGCATACACACCCATAAATCAGAAAGATTTGTTCTGACATCAGAAACACACCCAAATTTCTGTATTTGAATAGTATTTCCTGAATTTGACAAAAAAAATAAATGTCATTGCTTTCATTTATTTCGGTCTTTACATGTGACATTTTGTTCCTTACAAGAAGTTACATGTAAAAATTATATTTATCATAGAAAGAATTCCAAGGTTCAAGGCAAAGAGGACTGTGTCCATTTTGGGTGTTCCCTCTGCCCCAAACTGCCTCAGTTTTCTAAGCCAGGAACTTGCTTCCAAATTGTCACAAATTTTCCATTCCGATTGGAGAGTCCAGCGTATGTGCTTGCAGCATGATGACTTCTGAAGGGAAAGATGATCTGAAAAAATGATTCTGGTGTGCACTGAAATGTAGGCAGTAACAACTGAATGGCTACAATGTCCTGACGTGGAAATGGCCGATGACATCCTTAGTGGTCTTTTCACATTGTTTTGTCACCTTCTGGGATGTCTTCAAAAGTCGGGACGTGTCTCGGGGCTGTGATAGGGTTTGAGAATTCTGCACACTATTGTTTACACAACTGTTCAAACTTGATGTGCTGCCAATAGAGTTGGAAAATACGCCCAGGAGGCTGGCTTTGGGGTAGCCAGTCGTGGGCATCTGCCGCACGTTCTACCCATTAGACCATGTCCCACACCAGTCGCTGCCCAGACAGAGAGGGCTGCAAAGCTGTGACAGGCTCAAACCTGCGCAAGAGCTCTTAGAGCACAGACATGAGATATTCTTTTATTTTTCAAGAATCCTTTTTTTCATATCTTAAAAAAAGTAAATAACATTTAAGATAAGAAAAGGTGTGTGAGAAAACTTGAAATAAACTATATAACAAACTGTAAGTGCACAGGAGATACAGGACATGATTTCACAGACACAAATGGCTTCAAATAAAGGGAATGTGGTTGTTAGTGAAGTCTTCTACAGTCCTATGCTTGGGAACAGCAGACAGTAAAGCATTAATTCATAAATACATCTCCTGAATAAGGAGATCTAAAATCAAATTCTTAAGTTACAAGAAATTAGTATTCAGAATATAAAATCAAAAGACCCCAAGCCCAAAAGCAACTAAGAAAAGCTAATGAAGATCTCTCCCCCCCTGCCCCCTCTGAAGTATAAAGAATATTTGTAATGAGTGGGAAAACTGGAATTACTGAGTATGAATAAGCGGCAGAAGTATAGTGTTCACTTAAAAGTGCTGGTGTTATTTCATTATTTATGTTACAGAGGTGTAAATGCAATAAAATATCTTTTAAATTCCAAATACAATTAGTTCTTGTTGTAGGGAATAATTAACACTTGTGAATTTTGTAGAACAGTTTTATTTCATGCTGTAAACGATTGCCTGAAATAAAACATTGAAGTTTTTCTATGTTGTATAAATAAGTATTCTTTTGAATAGAAATAATTTCAAAATATAAAATTATATATATATTAAGTATATTAAATATATTAAATGCACATATTAAGTATACATATACGATATGAAGATGTATTATTTAAATTCATATTCAAGATAGACCAATATAAAAACTTCTGTAGTTTTGTGTGATTTTTTTCCATGAAGCTACTTTTATTAGATCATAAAAATTATAAGCTTTCAACCTGTAGTTTGGAAAAATATCAGTATTAGGAAAAGTTTAATGATTGATTAAATCTTTTATAAAATGTAATGTTCGTGAACATAAAGGGCTGAAACTATTGACTCAAGCGAGCCAGGTCTTCAAAGTTTCCTAGCTCAGTAGGTGGAGTAAAACCAACCAGCTGATGAGTTGCCCTGGGAGATGATACACCTGCTCCTTTCCCCAACGTGCTGTGATATTGTTAAATGTTCTGCCAACCCAAAATATCTTCTATTAGAAAAGTCCTACACTTTGGTTATGAAATTGCCATTAATTAATTTGTCAGAGGGAAACCATGACATCATGATACCAACCTAAAGTAAAAATCTTTAAAAAACAGATGTTATTAACTGCCTAAAATATCCTTGTTCTATACTATCAGTTAAAAATCCTGTTCTTATCCTTCTTCTCAGGTCTCCATAAACATGCTTCCATCCTGCTCCCCTTGTTTTTTATATTGTCCTCTGTGCCCTGTAGCACAACACTCCAAGAGTCTACAAATATGGATTGTGACAATATTTTTGGTCTTGTTAGAGCTAGGTTTCTGGATGATCCCAGACTGGATTGTTGCCACCAGCAATGCTAATTTTGTTCCTGTTCTCTATAACCTCTGGAGCAACAATAACTACTAGTTTAAAACTGTAGCAGCGCCGTACTCAGTTTTTGTGTGTTTCCCACACAGCCTCTGTTCAGAACCATTTTGAACAATTGGTTTTCGTACTGTGGGTTTTTGTTTGGTTGGTTTGGTTTTTACAGATTATGGCCAGTAACTGACCTCATGAGCAACTGTCGTTCAAAGGATGGGCAGTCTTGAAATTACTGACCCTGATCCAAGTCCTTCATCCTCTTCAGATGGGACATTTTTGTCAGCCTGTGCACTTGAGAGCTACTGTGATTTGCCATGATCTTCATTGATCTTTAAAAATATCCTCCCTGCTTGCAGTCTTTCTGATTATAGGCAATTCCTCAGCTTCTTATGAAAACACCTGTTTCTTGAAGACAAACCCAACAGTTTTAAGGGTACCCACTGTACTGAGAGAAAATAGCGTTTTCTTAGCAGAACAGACACTCTAAACCCAGTACTGACTTAGCAGTTCGTTTGCAAGCTTACTGTAATTAATGGTATGCCTTAGTTCTGGAGCTCGCACACACCACTTCTGGACAATCACTTAGTGGGTTGTACGCTGACACACCTGAAGAAGGACGAATGGCTTCTTATACTGAAGTCCTGCTGGACTCATACTGCACCCTCATGGATCTTGCCTTCAAAGCTTTGCTCTGGGGGGGTGCTGAGGCAGAAGCACGGAGTGCTTTTTATAATTAACTGAAATGGAAATACACAATGGGCACGAAACAACACAGTTATAATAGTGTAAGAACCAATTTTTTGCTAAGAAATAGGTCCTAAATTAACCGTTGCTTCTAAGACAGCATCTACCTCCACATGGCAGTAAGCTGTTTAATTGTCAATAAGATTCCCCCGTCTGCTCCACCCCAGACCAGCTCGTTAACACCCATGGGTTGTTTATTGTTTTATGCGTGTGCCCTTGCCTTTCCATGCTGCTAATTAAGGTCCTATCAATCTGGTTATTTTCATGTACATTGAGCAATGTGAGGAAACTGTCAGAAGCTAAACTTGGATATTATACATTTACAAAAGCTCTTTGGGGTTCTTAAAGAAAAGCTTAAGGATGGATGATTATAGGATAAAAGCTTTTGCCTGCAACACTGCTACCTTCTAAAAAAATATCATTATTAGAGGTGCAATTCAAGGACAAGACAAACAATTATAGAATCCAGAGGAAGAAGACAAGGAATCAAGAAATAGAGTACTTTAGTGAAAAGTTTAATTAGGCATGAAACCATCTATGTTAAAATAAATGACTTTCAGAAAGAACAAATGCTGACAATAGGAAGAGTTTAGATTAAAGAATAGTTAATCTATTTTGGGGCTAGATGCATATATTTGGATTAAGATTTTTTTATATATATATATATTTAATATTTAATTGGTAGAATTTGAAATGTATTTTATTCCTGAATAATGTACACTGAAACATTCAGAAATCTTTTTTTCCTGATTCCCTAAATGGACACAGTGGATTGGTCATCCCACAAATGCCTAGGTCTAGAAAAATATATTATTAAAAAGTTCTGTTTAGTCTGGTCATAAAGACACCGTAATGCTATTTGTAAGAGGCCCTGTGTGTCTTTAGTTTAAGGTGATTTGCTTGGCACGGAGTCATGGGTCAGTTTTCTATACAAAGTGGTCAGGAAGTCACAGCAAAGGTAAAAGGGACAGTAAAAGGTTCGAAACCCATTAGTAGGCTACGGGCATATAGAATCATAGAATGTGTTGGGTTGGAAGGGACCTTTAAAGGTCACCTAGTCCAACCTTCCTGCGGTTACCAGGGACATCTTCAACTAGATCAGGTTGCTCAGAGCCTCATCAAGATTGACCTTGAATGCCTCCAGGGATGGGGCATCCACCACCCCCCTGGGAAACCTGTTCCAGTGTCTCACCACCCTCATTGTAAAGAGCTTCTTCCTAAAGTCTAATCTAAACCTTCCCTGCTCTAGTTTAAAACCCTTCCCCCTCCTCCTATGGCTCCTCTTCCAGATCCAATGTCTGCACACTTGGATACACGTGAAGACAGCACTGGAAGTGCACTTCACTTTAATGTCTCACCCTGCTACCAGTTTTCACCATGTCAGAAGGTAGGTATCTACAAAGATTTTGCTGGTACCTACTGCCACTTGACAAGTACTTAGGCCTATTCTCCTTTTAGACTGGTCTCAGATTCTTTTAAAGGGAGCTGACCAGTTTATGACAATCATTTTTACTTGAATTTCTGCAAATCTCCCCCTCTGTGCACAGATGGCAGTCATGGTCGTCCCTGAATCAACCATAATGGTATTTAAAGGTAGGTTGATTGGTTTTTTTATCTCTGCATCTATCTTCTTACTTATTTGTCTGCCAAAGATGCAAATGTGAGAATTTCAGAATATTTCAGAAATATTAGGTTGTTCAGTATTACTCACACACCTGATAATGCTAGTGTTTCTCATTGTTTGGTAAAATATATAAGAACTTATTTAAATGTAATTAAATTTTTTTAATACTTCTTTTCTATGTACAGTTATATTTGTGTCAACATAGAAATAGATTTATGCATTGTAACGCTTAAGCAGCACCAGGAAAGCAGACCTACTAGAAATGTAAGCACATCTCTTCATTTGGGCTACAGGCACATCCCCCCAAAAAATTGCTGTGTTTCAGCTCAGTCATGGGAACTGTCTGTCAGCTGAAATGCTTGACTCCAGTAAAGACTGTTGATGGAAGTTCAACTTCCAGTTGGAGCAAGCAGAGATGGCACCTGCAATCAGCTGTGGTGTATTAATTGGTAGAGGTAAAGCGTTGGGCTGTGGAAACTCAATTGAGTTTAAGCACAGGACCCTTCCCACGTTATAAGGTGTGCATGTGTTCTCTGACGCTTTTACATTTATCTATCTATGCACCTACATCCCCTTTCTGGAGATAGAACCTTGGACTATTTTTACTACACATACTTTCACGTGGCTGATAAATAATTTTAAGAGCTGCAAACCTATGTTGTTTATTCTGCATACCAAATCACTACCTCTGGGACACAGCGTGATATTCCATTCTTTTCAGTGCTTTCTAGTAATTTTTAAAAAAATCAATATACTGTTTATAAACATAATTTTATGGCCTTGCTTTTCTTAGTATTTCATGTTTGGTATTCTGTGGTTTCATACTTTGGAAAAAAATTTCCCTCTCCTGAGGCCTAGAATGGGAAAGGTTTAGCTCTGCACTAACAAAAAAAAAAAATCTCTGTATCAAACATTGTTCATTACTTTCTAGTCCAGGATTTCATGGCTCTGTAGGGTTAGAAATTGGAACTCACTGCTCTCAGGGCAATCCTCTGAGGACACTATTGATGAAGAATGGAAAACATTGTCTCAAAGGTAAGAACGCTATATAAAATTCAAATAAAGCCAGGACAGATACAGACACAATGGTTGAGGTTGGAAGGGCATGTCTGCAGGTCACCTCGTCCCACCTCCCTGCTCAAGCAGGGCCACC
>JAOQGH010000012.1:123193745-123217300 GCA_025769975.1 Gallinago jamesoni
CCCTTGTCCTGTCACTGGGCACCACTGGAAAGACCCTGGCTCTGTCCTCTTTGCACCCTCCCTCCAGGTATTTATAGGCATTGATGAGATCCCCTGGAGCCTTCTCCTCTCCCAGCCCTCAGTCTGTCCTCATATGATCCTCCAGTCCTTTGTTCACGTTGGACTCCCTCCAGTGTGTGCATGTCTCTCTTGTGCTGAGGAGCTCAGGACTGGACACAGGACTGCAGATTTGGCCTCACCAGTGCTGAATAAAAGGGAAGGATCAACTCCCTTGACCTGCTGACAATCCTTTGCCTAATGCAGCCCAGGGCACCATCTCCCTCTTCCCTGCCAGGGCACATCACTGCCTCATGTTCAACTTGGTGTCCACCAGGACCCCCAGGGCCTTTTTAGCCCAGATGCTTTCCAGATGGGTGGCCTCAGCATATACTGGTGCCTGTCCTCCCCAGGTGCAGGACTTTGCACTCTCCCTTCTTGAACTTCATGAGGTTCCTGTCAGCCCGTTTCTCCAGCCTGTCGAGGTCCCTCTGGCTGGCAGCATGACCTTCTGGGGTATCAGCCACTCTTTCTCACAGTTTTGTGTCATCAGCAATCTCTGTCCTATCATCCAGATCATTAGTGAAGATGTTTAACAAGATCCTCAAAACATATGCCCAACAGAAGCCCCTATGACAAATTTGTGATTAATCCAGTTTGACAGCAACTTCTCATTAAATACCATGCAAATTAAAAAAATTAAAAAAGGTTTTTTTCCAGAGTTTGATAGAACTCTTGCACAACAGAGTCAATATTCCTGCCTGGAGCATAATTTGCCAATGGTACCATTATTTTGATGCAATAATTCAAAAGCATTAGGCTCCTACAAATACAAAGTTTTTCCTCCTCACAGATAAACCCTTCACAGGGTTCAACCTCAGATTAACCATTGGAAGGTGGAAGCCCTTCCAAAAAACCCCAGCTAATTAAAATTTCACATATACAGACTCTATACTTAGAGTTTAACCTGATTCATCATCATAGATACAGAGTGAGAATTTAAATAAATAGCATAATATTGAGTACACAGTATAACTCAGTACACATCAGATGGGAAAGAACCTGAGTATTCTATTTTGATGTTTTCTTCATTTTCTTGTTTTGTTTTTTTTTTTCCTTTGTATTTAGCAGATTGCATGGAAAACTAAAACTTTACCAGATTTACATCTTGCATAGTAAGCATAGATGCTCCCACACAATACACAATAACAAGAAAGTTAATAATTGTCTTGACTTTGCTTGCAGAAGATATCGAACAGGATTAAGCTTTTTATTTTCTTCTTCTTTTCTTTTGCATTTTTCCTTCCTTTTTTCTATGACACTGCAAACTGAAATATTACAGAATATTTTTACCTTTAGTTTTGTTTGTGTTTACAGCACAAGGCATATTTAACACAATAATTATTTATTAGGTATCTGTTATATTCATCAGAATGACTTTTCCTCGCCCTCTTATTTCTGTCTAGTCACTGGATTCTCCAGGGATATGGACTGACATAATGGTAAGTGGGAATTGTTTAAGGAAACTTTATTATGCGCCCCAAACTAATGCCCCTACAAATGTGAAAGACAAATTTATTCATTTAGAAGGCACCTTAGAGATAAAAGGCATGGAAATTAATGACAGGAGACTGCAAACAGCCGATGAATGCTGTAGTTTTAGCTAAATATACAAAAGAAAAATCTCAGGATTCTGAAAACATGGTCTGTTTAGGGGGAAAAAAAACAAGTTCTGATATTCTTTTGTGAGTTATGAAGGAAGACCAGATCTATCATGATGCAGGTGGCTGCAAATGTAAAAACATTTTTGGTTTGTGTGAAGAGACCCTGAAGGGGACTGTGGTTCTCTGAGAGCTAAGGTGGCAGTTGTTCATGAGGTGAACCTGCCTTCATCTCTCTTGCACAATTTTTTTCCTTGAGCTTCTTCCATGGGCTCTTCAGTCACTGCTGTTTCTGCAGCCACAGGATGAACCAGATCAAGGAGTTTGCTTGGAGCTATCAGAGGGGGAAAAAAAATGCAGAGGGATTTTTTTTTTGAGCTGGATCCTCTTCCATATAAAATCTAACTTTATTTTGTGTTTTTATTAGAGCTTTTGGTCAGTAAGGGTGCTTGACACCTCATCAGATCATCAGTGAAAAGCTATCAGAAATACATTCAGGGATCATCAGCCCTAATTGTGTTCCAACTAGTTGACCATGGACATGGGACAACGTTTTTCCTACCTCGGGTAAGCACAGAGGAAGCACCAGTGGGAGGGAGGAAAACAGCAAGGAGACAAGAAGATCTGTTTCGGAAAAAATCTCCCTGCAGTCTTGTGGGGAGGTGGGGAACCATCACCGCGCATGAAAGGGGCTGTCAGTGAGGGAGAGCAAGGAAAAGTCATTTCAGCCCACCAAGAAAACCCTTGTTTTGACTGTACACAGTAGATTTAGAAAGCATCAAATACAGGAACAGTGAGCTGAGAGAGCAAATATCGAATTTGCTAATACAATCTGATGGAGCATTTGTAGTGAAGTTGAGAAAGGATTGGCTTTTGTACGTTTTCAGTTGTCTGGAGGAAGACAAAATATTGCTGATCAAGTGTGTAGATGAAATAAAAATACTGCAGTGATAAGTGGCAAATTCATTGTTTGGTTTTTGGTTTTTTTTCCCCCCAAACTGCAGAGTTTTGTGAGGTTTGGTTGAGATCACGAACAAAGATCATGCTTACAGGTTGAGAGGCAATTTTTTGAAAATGTTAGTCTTTACTAACATTTAGGAATGTTAGTAAATTTAAGAGTTAGGAATCATGCTGCCTGATAAACTTATGTAATTCCACTAGGATACAGTGCTGGTAAGATTTTTGATCTATAACTATGGAAATTTTTAATAGAGTTACAGAGATGTTACCACTTTTTTTTTTGCATAAAGACAGAAGATGCTGTTACTTCAGTGTTGTTATTGAGTTATTGCCTGATATGTTGAACAGCAGTAGAGCAAGCATTGATGGTCTCGGAAGAGTTACTGGAAAGACCTGAGCCCAGACAGCTAACTCACAGCAAGACACAAGGAAATCTGAGCGCATTGTTCTCAGTAAAAATATAAGAAGAGTTTATTTATACACAATCCCTAGCAACTACAGAAGTAGAAAATTAATGGTGCTAGAGGTCCTCTTAATCTAACAGAAGACAATGACTTTCAATGATGAGGTCAAGTGAGAAAAATACAAAAGGTATTTTCTTTTAGCAGTGCATGTTACTGAATACTTGACCAACAAGCAGGTTCTTTATGTGCCTGAAGTATTTAGTTCAAAATTAAATACATTTATAAATAAAAAATATCAGCTAGGTGAGAAGGACAGAAAAATACTTGATTCAATTCTTTTTTCTGTGCAGAACAGGTAGAATCGCCATTCTCAACTTAAAAATATTAGTTTGTGATTTTGAGTATGAAGAATCATATTTTACACTTATTAGACATAACTGGACATCTTTTAAATACTGAGAAGCAATTTATTATTTTTTTAAGGCTATGAAAAGCAAGTTCAAACCACCTTCAAGGATAAATGAATATTGCATGCTGTCTTAGATTCTAAAAAGTTTTCACTCCTGAAAAATAAACAATAAATGGGCATTAGTCTTAAAACTTATTTTTTAAACTCTCTGTCACAGATCTTTCAGTGTTCTTTGAACAAAGGGAATTCAGTGAGTTAAACTTCAAAAAGAATACAAATAAATGACATCTCAAAGAAATGACTAAATAAATTGGAACTTCTCTCTCTCTCCAAAAAAAAAAAAAAAAAAAGAAAAAGTGTTTGTTGCGGGACATTTACCACGAGGTTTGATGGAAAGTAGCCAGCCTGCTACCTAGAAAGCAGCAGAGCCCATGAGGGACTTTAGGAAAAATCTCATTATTTGTTTTAGGAAGTGATCATAAAAAACAGAGGTAATTCTGAATTCTTAGAAACTCTGCGATGTTGAGGTGCCATGTTTGAAGAGAAAATATGAAGAGGTCTGCCACAGGAAAGGTGTCCAACCTTTCTTCAAATAGTCAATTACTGAATTTAGGGAAACAAACCGAGAGTAATTTCTGGTTGTCTTTATACTTGTTTTATTTTTTCTCTGAATTGCCTCCAAATTAGTCATCTAGGATAGCCAATTTGATGGTTGGTTGAGTTTCCTTTAATATTCCTTTAATATCATCCTTTTGAGCAGGAACTCAGTCTTAATTATGCAGTTGTGAAATGGGAAATCTTTTAGCAGAGGTATAACATTTATATATTTGGTTAATATTTTCGCTTTTATGTTTAATAAATAGTGAAACAAGACACACCTATTTTAAAGAAAAGTAATTTCAGTATTAAAAAAAAAGCAAGAAGTGTAAATAAAATCACTACTGCTAAATATTTAATCACTGAACATTTAGAGAAAATAATATTATCTCTTATCTAAGGATCCCCGCAGCTGGGACATTCAAAGTCTTATTTATATTCAGAGTTTGATTAGGAGCAAGGTTAAACATGAGAGTGAAATACCTGCAACTGTGCTCGGAGATGTGCCTGTCTAGAGGCTCCGTTCTCTCTGACAGATGTAACTTTTATATATTTTGCTGTTCTGTGGGGTTGGCTGGGCATGTTGTTGACTACGGAACCACTGCAAACGCTCGCCATCGGTGTCCTTACGGCTGAACTCACCAATATCTAGATTAAAATAAACATAAGTGAAACCAGACGTTTGAACATGTTTGACCAGCTGACAGAAGAGCTGCCTTTAGAAAGAGGGATCATAAAAAAGACCTAAGAAACAGGAATTCCCAGAGACTACTACAAATATTATGTCTAAAAATTCAAAAGCTCGAGGAAAAAAATTGTTTGTCTTTAAAAGGAGGGTTTTTTTCTTAAACTAGAAACCTGAAATTTAATTTTTAACTATATTTTATTAATGATTTATCTTATGTATTGCATGTATCAGAATTATGTCCTTTGCTTTTTAAAGATTCTGAAAAAGAGATTGTCATAATTCAAGTTCAGTCATATTTGGCAGATATCAGTCCAATCATGGACATCTCAGGTAAAGTTTTGTGGACTTGAATCATTAGAAAAGATAAATAAATATATTGCAGAATCACAGAAAATAACTAGCTGAGCCAGAATTAAATAAAATTAATCAAGTAGCTATATAGCATTTTTGGAGTTAGAATAACTACTATGTAATTGTGTCTTTACAGGTAATGAAGATATAACTCTGCTTTTTAGGATTACAAATGAGAAATTTCTTTTACATATAAAGTTAATAAATCTTTTCAAATATTTCTGTGCACTGAAAATAAAATACAAATCACAAGTAGCGACATGTTAAGCATTTAAAATCTGGAAATGGAGCTATAATTTATGTTTCTTAAATGATAGATAACTGAATCAGGACATCTGGTATAATGTACAATAATTTCTAATTTAAACCATGAGCTTGTGATGTTGAAAAATCAATACAATGAAAAATCCTCCAGACTTGAAGAATGTGAGCAGATCAGAGAGGAACAAAAAGCTGAAGCTGCTAATATACTTGACCAATGGGAGAAAAAAAGAAAAAAAAAGGAAAAAAGAAAAGAAAAGAAAAAAGTCTGTTCTTGAAATTGAAAAAGTAGAGAAGGCCATAGAGTGACTGCATCTGGAGGTAATAGGTTCCCAGCAGAAGCCCCGCGTGGAGCTTGCTCAGCCAGAACAGCAGATAAGGCGCCCTGAAAGAGACCTTCCCCACGCCAGGAAACCTCAGAGCCCAAAAGATCAGGTGTGCTTTTGCTCCGAGAACGAGCAAAACAGCTAGCTCTTCAGAAATCACACCGCAGAATAGGATGTGAAGGAGCTGGGCACGCACTGCTTCGTATGGATTTGTTGTGAATTCCAGAGGAAAAAAAAAAAAAAGTACTTTATCACAAATTTTGTAAGTACATATTTCTCTGGTGGTTGTCTCTAAATTCAAGAAATGTTAAGTTTGTGATAGCAACCCTGTCAAAACACATACTGATAAAAATAAAAAGAATACAGTAGTATGACTTCTTCTGTTATGTTTGTAGATATTTTTATATATGTATTTGCCAGTTTTAACCGCAAATCCCATTCATACTCATTTTCAGTGTCAAATATCTACCTTGTCATACTTCTTCTTGGGATAAAAGGTACGTAGGCCTAGGAATTTTATTGACTCTCTTTACCTGCCCCTCTGAATGTTTCCAGCACAAAAAAAATGTTCCCAAGGTGAAAAGGTTTGGGGTTTATTAATAGCATAATATCTAAAATCTGTATCACTATACTACACATCACTACTACGCAGACATAATTTGTACTTATTTGGGAACTTTGCCAAATACATAATTTCAGTTAGCAATGACAGCATTTAGGATACTTTTTTTTTTTTTTTAGTATACTGTAAATAATAAAAACCAACATCCCCCTGATTTTGTCAGTGGGCTTCACAAAGAGATGTTCAGGGTCCAGGCTGTCTGCGGCTGAGAAATCAACCGGTGAGGAAGAAGTATTGATTGTTTAATTTCTAACTTTTTTTCCTTGTTAAACAAAAAAGATCAACAGAAGGGAATTAACCCTCCAACAATCTCTTCCTCATAATTAGAACCTTTTTATTATTTACTGAATAAACAGAAAGGAATGGAAACATATTACTGTGGCAGGGTATTATATGCTGTCTATTAAGCTTTACACACCTGAAAAAATATGTTAATACAAATAATTGTTGTCATGTTAACATCGGCGGTTTCAAGCCGTCTGAAACAATTTTACATTCTCAATAAAGAATGTTTAACATTTGAACCAAAAACAGTACAGCACGAATAATTAAAGGCTTAAGTTAAATACATAGACAGTCATTTAAATTTAGATCTGCAATAACATTTACTATTATTCTCCAAGGCTTTGACTGTGCTTGACAGAAACAAAGTACTCTGGGATTAATTTCAAGAAACGGTGCCAACTGTGCGCAATTTGCTGTAATTAAGACATGAAAGAGTACTAAATATTCAGATTAAAAGAAGCGTGATGGAGCATGATAGAGAGTCAAGGTGTGGCATCAAGCCAAGGGAGCGGGGTGGCTGGGGAGCGCTGGAGGGGGCTGCTGTGAGCCCCCTACCCTGAACCCACCGCCCGTCCCGCAGAACCACGGAGAGAGAAATTCCAACCTTGTTTTAAGGGAATAACGGGCTCTTCTACGTGCAAAGTCTGAGTTGTGTCTGGCATCTTCAAACGGCGACAAAACGGTCTAAACACCCTAGTTCCATACGGATACGTGGTTTAAACGAGGGGATAAAAAAAAGTAGTATAGTAGGCTTTTTTTTTTTTCCTATGGCTTTGGGATATCCCCATGGCCACCTTAACCTACAGCACTTGCCCGAGTGCCAAAGGAGAGAGCTCTGCAGCGACTGGCACCAAGAGGTTAAATATCCCCCCTCCTTTTTTTTTTTTTTTTTATTCATCAAACCTTTTCCCTCTTCTTCTTATTCTTTTTTTTTTTTTTTTTTTTTTTTTAAGGGAAAAGCATTCATTTAGATCAAACTGCATTTCCCTCTTTTCTCTCAGAATTACACGGAATATTTCTCCTTGCCTTTGAACTTATAAGTATTGATTAATGATGTATTTATTGTAATACCGAATCTTTTCTTCAACAGACTTTTTTTTTTTTTTTTTTTTTTTAAATTAAAGTCCCTGCGACTTTTTGATCCTGGAGGAGATGTGGGGCACTCGACCCAGCTGCTAATGAGGCGCCGTATAATCTCCCGTACCCCATCGCTCCGAAATAGCAGGATGCAGGGTAAAAAAAGCGCCATAAAAGGCACTATGGGAACACTTTTTGTCTTCACAGGCGATACGCAAAAGAGGTGACCTTCTGAGGAAGTCGGGGGCTGGTTTCCCGCGGGCGAGGGAAGGTATCAAAGGTGGATGGAGCACCTCCAGGGGCACCGAGAGCTGGTTTCCAGGACACACGGAAAGAAAGGAACCAGGCGGAGGCAGGAGCCGGCACACGGAGAACTGAGGGTCCCTGCATAAGCAGCGCGGGGAGACGGGTAATAATGTGCAAAAATAGTAATATTCCCAAAAGGTGAATTGGGCACAGTCTAACGGAACAGAATTTTCAATCCTAGGGGTATGTGATTGTTGTAATCAAATGAATAGAAAAGGTAAATTTACAGCTGTAGACCGAGACTTCATCAAAACTAAACACAACTGATTTATTATTTTTTTTTTAATTTTTATTTCTATTTCTGTTCTATAATCTTCATATTAATTTGGTGAAACATCTATTTCTGCCCCAGAACACCTGCCCATTCGCTGGCAATGCAAAGTGTAATTGGAACGTAACAAGTTTGATATCATTGTTAATATTTTAGGTGATTTTTTAACGGGTATGATTAATCCCCAGTATAGATATCTTAACAACTTTAGAAGTAGCACACTAATGAATATAGATTTTTATTTTTTTTTCAAGAGAACAGTGCCCACAAAAGCAAAATGAGATACAAAACCCAAACAATCATTTGATTACAGGGAATAAACTGCTTTAAATAATTTTTTGGTTGGTACTTTTGGCTTTTAGGCTCAACATCTGCGCTAGAACTAGTTTTCAAAATAAGCAAATGCAACAAGGAAATTGCATTATTAATATTTTGAAGTCACAGTATAGCAGAGCTTGAAATATACTACTTTTACCAAATAAAATATTAATGAAGTCATTTGGAACATAATAGACAGCCTGTGTCAACCCCTTAATTTTCTCTTCCACTATTCACAACATCGCCAGATACGTGTTTCTGGATAAAACCCCCTAGAGGTCTGCTGCAAATTCTTTTTCAATACAACCAGATCATTGCAGATAATTGTATTACACAGGGTATTGATCCAAAATCGTTGTGCACCGGAAACATCTGAAAAAACATGATTATAGCTTTCTGTTTATTGTTCGTACATCATATAAGCAGGCTTTTGTGTGAATCACCTGTAAGAGAGGCAAGGTGGAAACATCAGAGAAATTACCTCTTTACAAGAATCTATTGATCACTTTAAATCAAAGAAGTATGTTTGACATAAGATTACCTGCCAGTTTGAACATTAGGTACACTATGTTATAGCCCGGGGCAGTTGTAAGTCTGACAAAGGGATTGTAAATAAAGCATGCAGCTGCGAGCGCCTCTGGCTTGGGATCAGCCAAGGCTCAAGTCCAAGGCATAGGTAAACTTAAAATAATTTAACCCTTCTCTGCCAGGACGTGGCGAGCTAAAACACACCGGGAAAAACAGCGACTGAGTGGCCCTTTGCACGTCTAAATACACGAACGGCCACAAAATACACGCGGTCGGGGCTGCTCAGAAATCAGGACTGATAGAATGGAAATAAATCTGGGGAGATAATTCCATCTCCAGGCAACAGATCACACCTCTGAGCTACTTCTAAGAACTTTTAGAGCATTGTTAAAGATCCTCTTCCGGATAATACAGACTATGCTATTTCAAGGATAAATTGACAGTGACTTAATAAGTCCTGAAATTTGAATAAACTTCATTTGACATACAAAGGATTGTCTTCTACATAAAAACAATCAACGGCTGAAAAACTTTAAGTGGAAGAGGTAAGTGTTACATGTGAAATATTCACCCTTCTTCTGATTTCAAACCCAAATCCAATACTAGGAGTGCACAGGTAATTAACATTATTCAAGTAAATATCGCATTGATTTCAATGAGACCTACCATCTACCACAGGAAAGTTATGCACAAATGTGCAGAAATGGGTGCAAAACGCACTCAGGAATAGAATTTTGTAATATATTGTGTTTCTTACTGAATGATGGCAGCTTAGGCTTCTCTATAGCAGAGTCACTCATTTTTTAAATGTGAAAGCAAATCTGTTGTAATTTGTTTATTATAATGTACTTTTTTTTTAACATGTGTTGACATTAATAACCGTTTAACTCATTAGTTCACAGAGGTTCTCGGGACAGAGGAGCTGTGGGTGATAAACATTCAGCTGTTGATGTCAGCTCTCTACCTTCCCGGGGCACAAATTGAAACAGTTCATATACAAGGCCTTTTACTTACAAAAATGGTGAGTGCTGTCATTTTTTTTTTTATTTTTTTTTTGTGAGAAGTGGGTTCTGTTACTGTCGATGAGAAAAGAACAAAGCCATTTTTTATATGAAGAGATTGATCTTCTGGATCTTCTGAATTCATAAGGGTAGATGTGATAGCTGAATTCAGAGCCTGTGCATAAGGTGAACGTTGTCAGACATTAAAGACAATAAATGCAGAATCATGTTAACAGACCACAAATGTTTTCCTTTAAAGGATTCTATCCATCCAAACCTGGAAAATACTGTTTTCTGACTTTGTTGAAGCCTGGTGTGCTTATCGCTCATTAACATTATACTATAGCATGTTAAAAAAAAAAAAAGGGGGGGTGTGTTTATTTATGGTCCCACGAACCCCTCTGTTATGATACTTACTGAACTGCTAGCACTGAAAGCTTCTTCATTTCTTAAATTTTCTGCTGTTAAATTTCGAAATAACCTGAATACCACATCGGGGAGGGAGTTTGTGCTATAAAACGCTCGTGGGGAAGCAGTTGTTTTGATGCTTAGTTTTATTCCAGGATATGTGACGGCGGGTGCCTGTGTGTGTGCCTGTCTGCCCGGGGCCGTGGATTTGGGAAAGAGCATAAACCCCAAACACGGGTGTGTGGGTTCGTGCCAGCCGGGGCACGCGTCCCTCCGCAGCCCCGCACACACCCGGCGTGCACGTACGGCGGGGCAGAGACCGAAGTGACATCCTCTGTCCGTACATCTTTTAGGGAAACGGTCAACAAAGAACAAAGGAAAAATGTCTTTGTCTTAAATCAGTTATTTTTCTGCGCCAGGCGGCAGCGCGCGGCCCCGGCTTCCCTTGGTCTGGGGGAAGATTGCCATCTATTGGGTGGCCTCGGGAAAGAGAGGGGCTTCACCGCGTGTGTGCTCTCTAATTCATGGGAAATCTGACTGAAATTGAAGACTTCGAGCTTAAATTCTATACTTTTCGATTGTGAAACGGTAGAAAAGCGGCTATCTTTTCCAAACTTATTTTGAATTCTGGATGGACTCACATGGCAAAACGTGAAGGTGTTTGCTTTCTAATGAGCTAAATGCTGAATGTGTGTATATACAGTGAGGTTTGGTAGCAGCTTAAAGGTTTGCAAAATATGGAATCCCAGGTTTCTTTATTTCAGTTTACTGGAATAAAATGAGCTCGACTTAAGCCAGCTATTAATACGTTTATGGTATATTTTCCTCTCAAGGTTTGGGAACTGAACGATGCTCTTCTCCTGAAAGCAATATTTGCTCAGCCCTTACAGAGGGTTGCACTGCATTACATTTTAAACAAAAATATTACTCAGCTTGGGTTTAAAATGTACTGCTTGCTTTTTTTCTCTCTCTTTTTTTTTTTTTTTTTAATCTTTCAGCCCAAGAACTTGCCAGTCAAGATGAAAAACTTCTTCTAATGGAATCCAGCTTGAAAGCAACTCAAGGGCAGCAAAGTGAGCAAATAGCAGAAACAGTTCGCCAAGAACAGAACAGTAGAAAATCACAGAGAGAGCTGCAGACCCGGCGAGAGCATATTGTAGCTTCCCAAGAAGAAATTAGCGCTTGCAAGTGAGTTACTGCTTTTTCGGGATTCGAGAAACAGAAGACATTAAAGTCAGCAGTAAATCCTTTAAGTATGTACTGTATTAACCATTTCTCTCAGGTAAGCTGCAGTGTAAGCGTGTTCCCTAACTCTACTGAATAAACTATTAAATCTAAATGATCGATTAATGTGCGCTTTAAAATATATTCTAGACTTAAGAAATTGAATGTTGAGAAAATACTAGTGTCAGTGGTCTGTTTTACTGTTGAAATTAAAAAAAAATGCTGTAGTGTTGAAGTAGAATAGTCTGTGCAAGTATTTATTGCCTATCTATTAATGGTATTCTCATCTTCCTCTTTTTAGAGAGCAAAGGTTACATATGGGTCTTATTGTCTTTCTTTTTTTGTTAAAGAAGCTGTCTCTAAGCAAGACACTACCAAATTAAAGGAAATTTGGTGTTTGAACTTTTAGTCGCAACAGCAAGGCACATAAATGGAAAAAAAAAAACCTGCATACTGTATACTTCAGAAAAGTTTACACTGAAAAAAGTACTTCTGCTCTTATCAGCCAAATTTACTATCTATTACACTGAATGCTAACTCCTGGGATTTAATTAAAAAGCACGGGTGTTCAACAATTAGCTTTTATAAATTAGCTTAATGTTAACTATATTTTTATATTGCGCCACAAACTGCTTGATTGTTCAGATTTTTCAGGATTTAGAGTGTGGTACAGATCGCTCGCTTCAGCTGATTCTTTGTGCATGCAAACAGTTACTGTCCTCTTACTCGAGTTCTGCTCTGTTCAGCAATGCCTGATCCCAGGCTTTTTGGGAATATTGCGGAGCCCAGCTGAGTACTTTATCCAGAAACTTGGCTGCAACCAGAAGGCTGTTCGTTCGGTGGTGGACTGAACGTTTAAAGCTAAATGTTTTATCTCAGATTTGTGGTAAGCATCAAAGACTCTCTCAGCAAATCTCCTCTGACAGTAGGTCTGGTAAGTTCAGATGCAATAAACATCACGCGTCTAAAATCAAAACATGATAATGCATGCTCTGTGTGAATGACTTTTACTCTGGAACTTCATACTTTTTGTAGTTCAAATGCTTTAAGTTAATTTTTCTGCTGAGGACTGGGAAAAGCTTCACGGAAAAAAAACCAAAACATTGTCTTCAGTAATGTGTCTTCATTTCTTTAAATAAAAGAGCTTGGTGGTTTTCAACCTGTAGTTCTCCCTCTAAAGACGTTACTAGTGCTTCTCTCGGGAGAGCAGAGACACTGATTTACTTTCCTCACCTGCCTCGAAGCTTTTGCCGGGGTGGGTTTCCTTAACCATTCCAAGTGATCCCTCAGTTACCAAAATGCCATGTTGTGCCAAGTCTTGTAGCTACTTCTTTGAAAATCCGAAGGTCACAAACCTCCAGGAGTGCTGCTTGTGGTAACTCAGCGTGAGACAGTGGCAGAGCTGGGGGGGGACCGACACCCCCAGCTGCGGCTGGTCGATGGGTGGTGAAATCCAACTTCTGAGAGAGCAGGGATTGTGCAAAAGTGCAGTGAAAGGAGTTTCACTAACGCTGAAATCAAAGGCCAAATTATAACCCTTAGAAGGCTTTCAAAAGGACTTTTTATAGTTTCGTATTATACTTTCTGCGAACAAATAAAACTTGAAGGAATCTGTTAATATGCAAAAATTATTAACTAACCTAACTTTTCTGCTCTGTTTTCTACATTTGTTGAGAGACTTAGGAAGTTAGTCACTGTAGTACAAGTAACATAACAAGCTTTGAGCTAGGGGAATCTTTTTGTAGCTCTGTTGATTAACAAAATTATTTTTTACTGACCGTTAGGTTAAGTTTTAACCTTGAATTTGTGGCACCAGTGCTTTTAAAAAGTATTCTGACTCCCTGCTTGCGGTGTCACAGCATTGGTTGAACCTGGAAAATTAAAACTGCAGGTTTAAAACGATACTTTTAATAAAGCCGAAGTAATAATAAAGCTAAAAAAATGAAGTTGGGGGAGACCTTAAATATTGAAATTCCCCCGGGTACCTGCAAACAGACCGTGGGTGTCAGTCGGTGTCTGCTGTTCCGCGGGAGACAGACGGAGGGATGGCTGTCTGTCCCCCGGGTGCCGGGGACAGGGGGTGTCGGGAGGGTTATGTCCAGTGACCAGGAGGGGCTCGGGGGGGCTGTACGGCAGCGTCCCTTTGGTGGTGACTTATTCAAAGTCACACGGTCCTGGACGTTACCTGCCTTCCCCCCCCCCGGGAATGGGGCGAATGGAGCCGGAGTCGGGGTGAGGGAAGCCCGGGATCACACCAAGGTCAATGTTCTGACATGGCCATCGAGGGGCTTTTGGGGGAAAAAACCCATTTCTCCGGGCTTCTATTTCCCTGTTATGAAATCTCACGCAAAAAGTTATTTTTTTTTTCCTAGAAGTGGTGAGAAAAGGAAGCGGCTGGACCAGGGTTTAAAAACAATCAAAGGTCCATTAGATTCATTAGTTTTCCTGAATGAAAATATTACCTTTGAAAAGAAAAAAAAAAATAATATTTTGCGCTGGTTTCGCTGCACGCCCCAAGTACAGGTATTTCAGAGGGAAAGAATTGAAATTTTTTAGAAATCACAAGCTTTATTTGTTGTATACTTATCCTGGATGAAATAAACTTAAGATTGGGGGGGGGGGAAGAAAGGAAACCCCCCCCCCCCCCCCCCCCCCCCCGATATAAGCCTGTTACACTTGAAAGATTTGTTCGGAATGTCCAGTGGGAACCTGGAAATCGTAATAATTTGTAGTATCGATTGTGTGAAGCTATGCAGCTGGGGCCTCTGGTGAATAGACAGGAATAGACATTTTATTGATTAACTTTTACAGTCATATTTTCAGGACTCTGCTGCAACATAATTTTCACTTCCCAGCTTTGTGCTGCCGCATCATGAAACTTGGATTCTTCTCTCTTAACATTTACCCACCTGAGGGAAACAGTATGGACTTGTCTTTTTTGAGCCGTGCTCTACAGAACTGAATAATATTTGGCTCGGTGAATTCTTCTAAATTTCCCCTCTGCTGTCACAATAAAATGAAAAATCTTCACAAGTGATATTATAAGAATTTCGCAAGTTGAACCCTTCCCCCTCCGACTAGATGTTATTGTGTAATTCCTTCTAGTGATTCTTACCCTCCGGTGCAGTTTCATTTCTATTTTTTAAGTGGCTGAGGTTGTGGCAAAAGCAACTCTCCTCCTTACACCCACAAATTCCAGAAGTACTTAAAGTACTTTTAACCCATAGTGAAATATTGGGGTAAATTTTTCTGTATTAGTTTGTGGAATTTTAAAAGGACAAGGCAGAATGCTCTCCTGCAAACCTGAAATGAATTATCAGTAAAAACTGCTTTGTTTTCAGGAGTGACATCCTACATTAAGTAAAATTCTTTATGAGAATACCGAGAGGGCAGGATTTCAGTACAACTACTAATCAATCATTTAAAAAATATAAGTACAGGTACTGAAGTCTTAAGTAGGCAAATCTTAGAAACTATTATTTTGCATTTCTGAAATTACCCGTTTCCAGAAAAGAACAAAAGCAGCATTGTGCCATTGTGCAAGGAGCTGCTGCGTATTTGCTGTTTTTTCAGGAAGGGGTTACTTTCTCCATTGATGCCTGAGCCATTTCTCCTTCATGCTCAGAGACAGTTACCAGTGAAAATCCTGATCCATTTTTCTTCATTCAGGGACTGTTTCTGATTAGATGCTTTATGTGCTTACTTTCACTTGGACTATGTTTTTAACACAAGCTTAATAATGACTTTCCCAAAGCAGGCCAAATATTCACCACCGTCATCACCGACGCTAATATGATTTAAAGCTCTGTCATCTCATTATTATTTTTTTCCTAAGTTATGTTAATATTAACATTAACATCTTCTAATTATATAAATGTTTCAGATGTTTGTGGTCACGTCCCCTTTTGTCCTTCCCCTCTTGTCAGAGGCATCATGGTGTGCACCATATGGATCCACAACTGAACAGACACGCTCCCAGCTATTGCAAAATGGTCACCAAAATGTTTACTGTTGTCAAACTTCTGACTGAATTCCAATTTTCGCCAGGAAAAGTGTGGAGACCTTTAAGGTAAGAATAACAGCATCAAAAGCAGAGGAAGAGTAGCAGCTTCTCAGGGCCTCAGTGTCCACTGGACCTGGAATAACCTGGATTTAGCAGAAATAGTCTCAGTCAGGTGAAGAACTAGAAAATTTGAAGAAAGGGGTAAGTTTCTTTTTGTGCGTGGAAAAATAACGTATTCTGTAGCGAGCTGAGTAAAGTATTATCAGACCTTAATGGCATTCTGGGCCTCAGTCTCTCAAACATATATGAATGTCAGCTGTTTCACGGAAGCAATTACCCCATAAACATGGGAAAAGCTGTTCACAAGTTTGCAAGATTGAAGATGAAAACAATTTTAATATTGTGTCACTCATGATTTTATTGTGTAGTTGTGATGCTTTGTTATGGAAGTTAAGTAGTGAATTATGATGTCAGCTTTGCAGGAAATCAGTGAAGTGACTGGCTCCGTATTTTAATTCAGATTAATTTAATGGAAATCCAAATGAATGTTTGTGTGTGTGTGTGTTTGTGATTTAGTTAAAGAAAGGGGAAATGGTATTTCCTTTTCTGAACATTTGTGGAGATGTTTAAATGAGATCAAAGTAGTAATTCAGTAAGTTTTATATGTTGTAGGTAGATAATTCCCTACGTGCTCAGCATGTTAACTGCAATGTTAGATTTTATATATAGTTTCTTCTTCCTTTTCTATATTGACATATCCATCCTAAGGCTTCTTACAGACGTGATAACCTTTTCATTATGAATTAAGAAAGGTAAACTTTAAAATCTGTAAGAAGTTAAAAAACTTGAAATATTTTAAATGTTTAGCTATATTAAATAATTTAGGTACAATATATAACAAAATGTTTATAGAGAGTGAAACTGCACAAATTCAGGACTAATTATAGTTCTTGAATTGGGTTGGAGGGTTCCAAGGTTTACTGGGACACAGCTGAAGGCCCGTTGGCTCCGTTGTTTTTGTCGGTTTCTCTCAGAGAAATTGTAAATCTGAAAACTTGTAATACGTTTATACAGTTTATTTTGATGTTAATGCAGAGGACATAAAATTATAAACACAAAACTGTAGTTAAGATGTCCACAAACCCTTTGTTTTCTAAGTATTACTGGAAAAATGGAGACCTAAGTTAAGTGAAAATTGTGTTTATTAACTTTCACAGTACCTACGACAGAAATACTTAAATAAATAAATTAAACAATAACAACAATATAGGAGATGACTGTCCAGGTATAGGATATGATCCCATACAATTGTGTCTTCCCAGACACTATAGTTACTACTGGGAAAAGTTGAATTGATTGCAAGGGAAATCTACCTGACAGTAAGCATTTGCAGTGGCAGGCAAAATTATTTAAGAAAAGAGAAGATAAAATTAAGAAAGACAGATGGACTCATAAGAGTGAAATACAAATAGTCTGAATCAGGATTGATTTAAACATAATGTGGTGGAGGAATCCCCAGTTATTGATCAACTTTAAAGCCCATGCACAGCACTTAAAAAGATAAAGTAAGCAAGGTCAGATAATCAAAGCATTTAAATAGTAAAAACAGCAACTGCCACTGTAGACTGCTAAAATAAATCCATAATACAAATTGCTTTAGCAAAAAGTGGATGAGCAGCTGATCTTCCTATTGAACTTTTATACTGTTCAGTGACCACACTGGGAAAAGGATTGGGAGAAATGCCTTGAAGATCAATATTGAGTGAGATGTAGCAGGGATTCATTCTGAACATGAAAGAATTACAAGTATGAGAGCAGAGATCTTGAGGAAATGTCATCAAGAAAGGACTGTTCTTTTAAAATATCACACATATTATATGAACATGACATTAGTTGATATTCTATTCTGATCTCAGAACATTGGAAGCTTATTAAATCAGAAATTTAGCTATTGCAAAACATGAAAATAGGACAAAGAGAACGAATAATTTTAGTGAAATTGCTTCTAAGAGTTTAATAACTTGTATCTTCAAAACAAGAAGACTTAACCATATTAATTAACATAGCATTCAGTTGAGGCTGGTACTTTCCAGCCATATTTTTTCCAGTCATTTATTCTGAATAGAATTGGTAAACCAAAACATTTTATTGTTTCATTTTTTTTGGACTCTGTTGCTTTTTCTGACTTCAATGTGCACCTGTAATTAACATTTAATGTAAGTACTATTTCTTCAAATCTGCTCTAAATAGAATTTTAATAGACATTTTAAATGTTTTGTAGAAATTAGAATGATCTATTGCAAGTGCTCCAAATCTCAATTCCCCCTAAACTTTTATAGGCCTTTCATTTTAAAATAGATGTTAAAAATGTGCTATTGCTTTTATTTAGACTTTAATTTTTCCAGAACTCTTTGGAAGTATTTATGAGGAAGAAATACTAGGTGCCGTAGTACTACAGCAGCTCATTGTTTCGTATCTGTTCTAATCATTCAGTTTTATTATATCACTGAAGAGAAATATTGAATTTCCATATACATATAGACATTTTTAAATGCAGAATTTCTTTGCTTGTTTTTTGTTTTTGTTTTTACTCTAATCTTCCTTTCATTCCAGGTTCACTGCCCTACTTATAAAAAAGGTGTTATTCAAAAGTAATAATCATAGTTTGAAGGCATTTTCATTTTCAAAAAACAAAAAGAGAATTAAAACTGGAGTATTTAAAAAAGATACAAAGTACTTTTTTATATATAAGAGAACATTCTTTTTATTTTTTAAGACCTTATTTGACAAAATATGTTAGAGAAACTGATTCCTAAAATTGTAAACTTTGTTTACTATGGTAATTATACAATACACCTTCTTGTAATGAATAGTTATTTACAACTAATATTGGCTCCATATTTGCTGTATAAATTGCTGATTATATCAATTTCAATGACAAAATTGTGGAACAGTATTCTTAGTTGTCAGACAAAGGTCAGCTTATTTGCATTCATTAGGAACTGGGAGGGCCATACAGAATGCTATTCCTTTGGGATGCTTACAGTTATTGATTTGTTTACAGCTGTAGGAAAAATTAATTAGAATTATATTTCACTTACCACTGGAGGCTGTATAATAATAATTATAATAATAACAACAAAGTTCTACATAAAAAAAATAGACCCAGCAAATTAAATAATTGTAATTTTTTAAAATTAAAATTGTTAGATTTAAGTTATTTAAAATAATCTCTTTTGAATAGCCTGAGGAAATCTCTTTGAGAACTTTTGTTGATACTCATAGTACTTTGTACACTTTGCACAGAAAATGCACAGACACTTGCATTAATGTGACATAAAGTATTCAAAACTTTTCAATTGAGGAATGGTCTGTGAAGATGTTTAGAAACCCGGAAAACATTTAATCATATGCTTAACTTTCCTTATATATTTAACTTTTCTCATATAACTGTATAATTACTAACTTCAAAATTTAGTTTAAGCCTATGAATAATCCTGTCCGAATAAATGAACTTGTATTTGTACTGTAGTTATTAAAGACCTTACAAGACCAAGAACTTTATAGAATAATATGGAAATATAGAATAGTATGGAAATGTTATAGCCATTGCTGACTGCTCTTTGGGTCTGCAAAATGTGAGTAGTGTCTTCAAAAGAGTCTTCGTAGGAATCGGGCCAACAATGTGGGACCAGGAAAAGCAAATTGTCAGACTGAGACAAAACTGTGGAAGTGGAGAGAGAGGTGGAGAACTTAAGATTTACACATAGCAGTGATGCTCAGATGGTATGCATTCCTGGCGTTAAAATCCTGTTTGTATTATATTGAGAAACACTGTACATGATTAGTGCATATTTCTGTGAACTTTTAACACTTCAAATGGATTAGAATGTCTTATTTTGATCATATCCATATTGTTCATTGTGATAAGATTAGGTCCTGAGTCATTAAAAAATGTTTGGCTTATTTCCATTACATTCAAACATGTTTTAAGTAGAAAAATATAAAATACGGTTTTCCATATTGTGCATATATAACACATGTTTGAGATTAATCAAATCATAGTCACCTCTAATTAACAGCAGGGAGCAATTCCAACATGGGACAGAGCCAGATGACAAAGAAATGAAGCGTATATTTAAAAGATGCAGCACACTAAGAAAAGAAAAATAGGTTATGACTGCCTTAAGAAGGCTGAAAAGTTTTCTGTGGTTCTGTGCGTGGGATTAATACAATCTGACAAGTAGCCCGAGTTTTGTTTTGCTTTGGTTTTTTAACTTGGACAAAATGTTTCAGAGCCAAACAGATGTGTAGGTAAATATAAAGTATTATTTAACAGTTAATCTTTTTTTCTTCACCCTCCGTGATCGTTAGATTAATTAAAAAAAAAAAAAAATTAAAAAAAATGGGAAGACCTTTGCAACTTCAGATCAGCAGCTTATGTTACAACATATGAAAATGTCTTATTTGTGCACCAAAATTCCATCATTTATCTTCGTCCTGGCTTAGCACCAGGCAAGGCAACTATCGGTGATGTCCACTGGAGTAAACTGGTTGCCGGACTTTTTCTCTCTGAGTTGTTGGAGTAGGAAGTTGCATAGTTGATGAAAAAGAGAACTCTAGGAAGAAAAAAAAATAAAGTAGCCATGTGGTGAAGACTGTTTAATGCTGAGCTGGAGAACTAAATATTTTCCTGGCCTCTCGCACAGAAATCTAGCAGGATACCTCATCTAAACTCTTCTGAGTATCCCCTCAGAGACACCACCAGCTGATCAGCAACGGACTGAGCTTTCCCAAGCAGCCGATGGAGATTGGCTTTGAGCGGTGAACGATCTACACAAAGAAGCATTAACAGAAGATGTGAGAAACCAAGGTTCAGTTGTGTCCTTTGTCTGACGGGGAATTTGAGCCAAGGCCATCCATGTTTCGGGGGAGGACAGTGGTGCCCAAGCACACACGGGTTTTTTCTGTCTCTCTCTGAGTCAATGACTGCTGAAATCGTCTGTGGAAAAGGGAAGGCTGCAAGAAAGACTGAGTGCACAGTCCCTCTCAGAATAACACGGAATTGTGTTGGTTCAAACTGCTTCAAACTAAAAGAGAAATTAGTCTGTGTTCTCTCATAACCCAAATGAGCATTCTGGTAGAAAGCGATGCCATGTTTTATTTTTGCTCTACCTGAACCTCCTTGTCTTCCTTTACCCCGTGTCCCCAAAAGGGTTCTCTTCAACTGCTGGTCTGTAAAATAATAACAGAACTATATTCTCACGTCACAAGATATATTTATGATGATATCTATGTGAAACACTCAGCCACCATTGTGCTGAAACTCAGTGGCTATATTTACACTTTATTTCAGTTGTGTCAGCGTGTGAGCACCGTTTCTCAGTTCAAATGGTGCGTGTTGGTGCATGTGGACATTGTCTGTCGGGTGCAGGTTCAGAATTTGTCACTGAATGGACTAGAAGTTGGACCTTGTTTTGGAACTAACTAGTTTGTGCAGTATGTATGACCAGGGAATTTAAAAAAAAAAATAAAATTATGTGTGAATTAATTTGATGGTTTCAGAAACTCTCGTAGAGAAGCTTATGAGCCAAGGATATTTTTTTAAATTCACATCAGCACTTGAATATTGTATTTTGAACAGAGAAAGATAAATGATAAGAAATCAAAATGCTGAACTATTTGCTCCCTAACTGATAAAACTCATCATATAAGCTGGATGTCTAAAGGAAGTCATAATACCAAGTGATAAAGCTACAAACCTGCATACAGATGTTGGGCAGAAATTAAGATGCCTGGCATCCTTAGTTCTGGTTTATTGTGAATGCTGAATATTTGATTTTGCCCCAATGATATTTTGTAAAAAGTAAAATCAGCAGCAGAGCCTTCTCCCAAATCCAAGAGAGTTCAGGAGGCACCCAGCCTAAAAAGTAAAACTGGATTCACCTTATTCATATGGATCCTTTTCCAGAGGAATAGCTGTTGAGGGATCCTTGCCTGGTGTGGGGTATTGTCTGGTTCAACAAGGTCAGGCAGAGATTTGGCAAGCAGATGTTCTCTAGCAGGTCATTTTTGGCCACCTTGTGGCACCCAAGCCAATGTATGCTAAAATCACATAGTCTGAAAAATTCTCTTAATTTTGTATTTCCAAATCAGCAAAAAGACAGGGTAATGAAGAGCCAGAGCAAGGCACTGCCCTTTTCCAAGGCATCAGGACTTTTCAACAAAATGGGTACAAAACTTTTGAGATAAATGATGTGTCTCTCTCTGTATATACACATTCACTTATATTTGTTAATATCATTCTTAGAAATAACCACATTATTTTTGTTTGCAGTTTCTAAGATAATTTGACCTTGAGCAAAAACTCAGCAAGACAGATTTCAATCCAAACAGCTGAAGGTGGGTGATGCTCTAGGCAACAGAAACCATGTCTAATAATTGAAAAGGTAGTGTTAGCAGCAGAATATTATACTGCTATAGTGCCATCCTGCCAATAGATGAAGGTAGAACTGAATTTCTTGATGACATCATCTTGCTGAAACTGGTGAGTGTATAGAAAAGCTTTTTGGCTCATAGGTATCAAATGAAACTTTGAAAGTATCAAACTATAGTAAAAAAAACTTAAAGTTGACATAAACTGTAAATTTTTGTCTGTAATTTCAAAACTGTATTGTCTGCTAGTCCTTTAAGCATAAGCATCAGCAATATCATGCAAATAGTCAAAAGAATTTTTTAAAGCAAGGAAAAGATCTTATTCCTTTTCTTGAATTCTTTCAAAATTGTACTCGGATTCATAAGGAATCTGTTGTTGCCATCAACAGGAGCTATAACAGAAGAAGGTGCTTTCTTCTAAAACCAACAGGAGGCTTAAGAGGAGGCCGTGCTTCTGTTTGATTTTAATATTAAAGTAATTGACTTATGTTCATCTGAGGTTCCCTTTAAGACGGATTTCAGTTGTCAGAGCTCAGAGTGACAACGCATATTCTTTTTCTAACTCCAGTAACCCCTAGGATTACATCAGGGCTCTTGTTAAGGCCTCTAAAAGACCTTTGGGGTCCAAGAACTACTAGAATCTTTTGAAGTAGAATTTTTTTATTGAATGTTCTGTGGTAGACAGTGTTGTCAACTACTATTAATAGTAGTCCCATCAGTTCCGACCAAGTATGAATGGAATGCGTTGAGGGGCTTTGGTTTTTTTGTTTGCAGCTACAAAGTAAAATTTGATCAGTAGGTCTTAGGGTAAAAGAATTTCATATGCAAGTTTGTAAGATTTCCCATTTTAAATCTAACCAAAGGTCTATTTAGCCAAATAATCTGTGAGATAAATCTCTAAAAGGGAAAATGTGGGTTTTTTTAGAGTTTCCTTAGGGTTTTTCCTTTCCTTCTGACTCTGGTTGACCATTATCACCACAGCGCTCAGCCGTCACTTACCATTTTTGCATGAGAACCCCTTTCATCCGTGACTGTCTCCCTGACTGACTCTTAACAACTGGCTTCAAGGAATCTCAGCTTCCCATGGATAAATAAATCCACATAGCAGTAAATTTTCTGGTTTGTTTTTTTTTATTATTATTTTTATTCTTAGAGAAAAACAGTAGTTTATAGCCCTTCCTCTTTGCCTGTTGCCAAATTTAAGTATAATTACCAGAAGTTTGTTGACTCACTGAGAAATGAGAAAGAATTTACATTTACTTCCCAAAGACCGGTAGGACACGCTGACTGCAGCCCACACTCAATTCCTCGTGTGTTCTCCTGCTTCCCTGGAAGCATTTTTCCTATGGGCTGCTGCCCCTTCCCATCTCTCTGATACCTTTTG
>JAOQGH010000012.1:123223647-123241147 GCA_025769975.1 Gallinago jamesoni
CCCCCCCCCCCCCCCCCCCCCCCCCCCCCCCCCCCCCCCCCCCCCCCCCCCCCCCCCCCCCCCCCCCCCACACGACATTGATTTACATATTTTTTTAATACAGAAAAGGACAATACCTCATAAAAAAAGTTTAATTTGTATCCTCATTGCTATTTACTGTTACTGTTGCTCTATCAATAGCTATTATATTGTAGGTTTTTTGTTGCTGACCTATATTTTAAATCTCTTCTAACTACTCCAGCTTTTTCAAGCATAGCTTTATCTTTTAAAAGGCTAGTATACCAGAATTACACCAGAAAACTGGATGTTGGTGCAAATGCATTCAGGTGAGGTGATATTAATGCCTGCACGAAGTAGAATTAAGGGTACATTGTCCACATTTGCCTCATTGCATCCCTCAGGTTGTTGGAAAATAGGGATTAATAAAGAAACTTCTGAGTGACTGCCAAAAAAAGGAAAATATAAGAGTTTCAAAAATTTAGTCCAGAGTCTGAGTCATGTCTATGAAGACTCTTTCTTTCATTACTTTTTATTATTCTTTAATCATTCCTGTTGCTTCTAAATCATATGAGACCGTTCTCCAAAATGCATGGCAGTGAAAAATTTATCCTAATTTGGTATAACCTCAGGACATTTTCAAGGCACCCATACGATACACTATTTAGTAGTGACCTGAATAAGGGGGGTGAGTGTCTGTGTGTGTGCTGCTGTTCTGCTGTTTCTGCTTATGTGACATTTTAGTTTCTGTGTGTAAAATGCTTTAGAAAACACTGTTTTAATTTACTTTATTTTTCTCTTTGCTCCTCAATAATCCTTTTCTTTTCCAGGTTAATTTAAGGAAATCTGTGAAGTGTTAGATGCAAATTCCTTGCTTCAAAATGAATATTTCTAGAATTATAGCTATTATGTGCTTACAGAGCCACCTCACCTGCTGGGTACCCCATCCACTCTACAAGATACGTTTATGGAAATTGGGGTGTAGAAGAGTCGATGTCTTTTATGAGACATCACTTCATGACTTTTATCTTCTAAGTCAAATATAACTGAAGGAGTATCTTAGCCTTGCTAAATTGACTTTGCACCACACAAGGGAACTACACAATGAAGTAATGTTAATTTAGAGAAATATTATGATATGAGAGGAATTCTAGTCTGTTCATGTGTGAGAAGTCATATTGAGGATAGAGACACTACTTTAAAATAAGTAATACCCTACATCTTACAAAACTTGGGAGGGAAACCATGTGGGGTAGTACCTTCTTCCCCCTTTTTATGCTGTCAGTGTGTGGCCATGATTTCTGTTACACTTCACTTATGTATTTAGTAAAGATCATACCCTGGTAAGGTCACAGCTCCTGGAGCACTTCCACAACCACTGTGAAAATCAAAGACTTGAAATATACAATTTCTGTTTTACTTTCTGTCATTTGTATTAGATATACATATAGATGGTAGACAGTTAATATTTGATAAAAGGGAAAAAAAGCCCTAAATGTTCAAATATATTATCCATATACCTGATTTTTAATTTTCTTTCTTTGAAGATACTTCCCAATAAAATATACAGTGAGTTTGACTAAGTCTTCCCCGTTTTGTGTCTTTATTGTTTGGGGGGAATATTAGGTCATGCAGATTAGGAAGAACAGAGGATGAGAAAATATTCTACACTGAGAAAACATTGTGATTTCTTGTAATGTTTAGTGATGCAGAGAGAAATTGAAGCTTGTCCAGCTCAGTGCATTCAGGTTAGATTTAGGAAAAGATCTCTAAAAAGAGAAATCATTATAATTGTGTGTGTATACATATAATGTTGACGTACCTGTGCTGCAGAAGAAAAAAATAATTAGTTTATTAGTATTCTCATTTGATGTCCAAGATATGTTGAAATTACTCAAATACTTTTAATTAGCAGGAGGGAAGGAAATGTCACATAGTGATATTCAAGCACCTTTAGTGAAACTGTAAATATCCATAGGAAACTGTAAATCCAAGGTCAGAATTTACAGACTTTGATCTCATGTGTATTTCAGTGTGGAGAATCTGTTTACTCCCCAAGTGATGAGTACATGGACCTCCTACAGGAAGATGAGATAATAGCCATTAAGATTTACTTGATGAAATGATTCCATTTTTTTCTTCCAAAGTTTTTGTTCAAAGGTTGAGTTGTATGAAAAAATATTAGCAAGGCAGCAAGGGGCCATTATTATAAATATATATATATAGCACTATGAGCCTTGAATTCCTTTGGAAAGGAATATTCAGGATTTAAAGGGCGTAAGTTTATAGGAACGTAACTGCAAGTACATATTGACAAGGGAATACTTTGCTTCAGCATACAGCACTGGGAATCTTTTCCATTGAAACTGATGCACATGATTCCAAATCAAAATATTTTAAAAAGTTTAAATATCACTACTGACTGTGTATTGTAATATAGATAATAATTAGGAAAAAGAAGGAAAACATATAACGTGTTACTATTGACACTTTATAAATATTTGAGGATGGGGAAGTAAAAAATTATTAGTTTTTTTGTAAAATAAAAAGTTCTGCTTTCTTTGGTTGAAATCCATATTCATTGACTGCCCAGAAATTCTAGTGTCTTTTTTTTCTCAATGATTTCTATGCTTTCTTCTCTCCTTATTCAGGTCCCTTTTTCATTTTTCTCTTTTGAAACAAGTTGTGAGATTTTGATTATTTAGTTTTAGATTTTCTGTTGTTCCAGCTTTCCCAGTTTCAGTTCCCTCCCATTATTCTGCTCAGAGCATCGGGCTGAAATCGCTCTGGGGGGTGAAGACACACGTGCCACCAGGACAGAGGAGGTGTGAGGAAGCGTGGACTGTTCCCGTTCTGACTATGGTATGTCTGTCTGTCTTGTCCTTCTAGTCACCCGTGTTAAACGGCAGCGTGAAAGCAGGGATGGAAACAGACCTTGCTTTTTACTGAACTGTTCACAATTTTGTTTACCAGGTTTAGCAGGCAAAAGTCATACTTCAAAATAAATTCAAAATTTTATGGTTGATAGTTCTGATAGACATAAGATTTCTTCCTTTACACAAATTGTTGACTTCTAGGAAAATTGGTTAAGGACAAGGGCTTCTCACTGCTTCTGAATCAGGAGGAACGAGAGCTATTTCATGTTTCTCCAGAGGTCCATAAAGACCATGTTCCACACTATACCTACAGTTCAGTTACACATTTGCAGCGAACATTTTTCCTTTCTTCAACGCCTTTAATCAGGTTAATTTCTCGGGTTTTTTTCTGTTTTCTGTGCTGCACTTCCCTCCATATGGTCGTTTCTCTCCAAACCCTTCTTTCATTCAATTTTTCCCAGTCTTCCTCGCTTTAGCAGTTCTGCTGTGGATGCACATCGCTTTGTGTGTTTGACAACTTACCTGAAGATGTGGCAGTATCAAAGTGTAGTATAGAGAGACCCGAGTTACATTTTAACCAGATTATTCCATTTGTAACTGCAGCCTCTACAGAGCATTTTCAGTTCAGTAGCAGCTGTAAATCATAACCCTCACCCCCCCCACCAAAAAAAAAAAGGGGGAGGGTGGGGAAAGAGGGGAGACAAAAGCTCTTGTATTGTACTTTATACTTCAACAGCTATCCTATGATGGGAACTCAAACAATTTGATTTAAAACTTAAGAAAGAATTATCCCCCAGTGTTACACTGGAGACGTTCTTTTATCTGCAATGCTGATGAACCTAAAAATTAATGTTATGAATTCTCTGGTTCTGCTTCAAGAGTTTGGTTGTTGGGCTGATGTCTCACATCTGTGCAAAGAAAACACTGTTTCACCACCTGCAACATCTCTGTGAGTACGGGGAGAGACGTCTGGGTCTCTGTAGTGAGCAAAGATGCTGGAATTCCTGCACATTAACGCAGCCTTTGTTCTTTTCTTCTCAAGCTCAACTTCTCGCTGTGCAGATATAAATTTTATCTCCTCTTTGTTACTCAGCGCTAGAACGCTCAGCCCTGGACTTCTGTGGGACAATGAATCAACTGGCTGGATGCTCCATTCCCATCACAGAAATGCAGGCACCGGGGACCACATGACACAAACGTTTCCAGAGGCTTCCAGGTGTCACTTGAGCAGAGTTTCTGCAGAGCTTTTGGAGGCTGCATCTAAAGTGAGTGGAAAAAGTTTGCTACTGATGTTGACTCTTCTGCATTAGAGGAAAGTGCTGTGTATGTGTGACACACTTCTAGTGGTAGAAAAGCTTATTTCTTCTTTCTGTTATTGGGAATCTGGTTTCCACTATTTCATTTGTGTGACAGTTATAGAGCATATTTTATGTTTATCTTTAATTACTTTCAGGGGAAAGAGGTGAGCTATTTGCTCTGTTTCAGGTTTCGATATTTGAGTGTTCAAGAAACAAGGAACCGTGAGCAGAATAATTTACCTTATTCTTATTTACAAAATCCCAGCTTCTTTTTTTCAAAATTTGTTTTATTACTTTTCCCTGTGATTAAGTGTTCATTATTAAAGAAAAGATATTTAAAATTGCTAAATGTAATAAACATAACTGTCCTGCAAATGTGCTCTAAACATCAAATTGCTTTCCAATGACATTCTGATATTTTTATACTGGTTATTCTTTCATTTCTAAATAGTTTGCATTCAATCTATTTCTTTTATTTAATTTATTTCTTTTATTTTCTTGCAACACATTTGTTGTTACAAATAGCCTAAACTGATAAAATCAACTTGATTTAGATATTGACCGATATCTGGACTGTTCAAAAATGCCTTGATAACTGGCTTGACTCATTTATTATTCCTTCCCTCAAAACCATTCTTAAAAACTCCAAAAGACCTCTTAGCTGCACTGTAGATCCCTAGCTGGGATTTGAGAGGAGATTCTCTTACGCCAGAGAGGAAAGTATAAGCCCCCATTGTAATGTCATCTCAATGACGTTGACTCATCTCAATGTCATCTCAATGACATTGACTCATCTCAATGTCATCTCAATGACGTTGACTCATCTCAATGTCATCTCAATGACTGCCCAAACTGTCGCTGTGGCTACTGTTTATTCTGAGGTACCAGCTCTCCACCAAGCTGTGGGGTGACAAGGGACAGAGTCACCAAGGTTTTTGCAGAATAGTAGAAGGACACACTTGGTGGAAGATAATGAATCCCTGATTTGTTTGGAAGGATCAGTTCTTGTCTTGTCTTACCTGCTTTGGCATCAAAGTGTGCAAGAGTACCTGTTCTGTCATCACAAGGAGGAGGTTTTACAGGTGTAAATCCATGTGATTCCAGGATTGATTCTAGAGGTTTATGCCCTACTGTACAGTGATAATTCTCAGGTAGTTGTCACAACGTCAGTTGCTCCAAATCTTCTGCAGTCTTTCCAGGTTCACAGTTTTTTTAAATTTAAATGATAGGGAAATGTTTTTGCAAGACTACTTAAGTCGACAAAGGTGATGGTACTAATTCAGGTGGCATAAACCCATCCCATTCACAGTGAAGGTTTACTGAAAACTCCCCTGTGCATCCTTTTATATGAACATGCAATTTCCACTCACTTTTCAACATGGCCAGCAAGACCATGGTGTTGTTAAAGACTGATATGTTCTCCATATAAAAACCAATTATATATTAACAGTATAAATTAAATATATTCCTAGAAAGTATATAAATATATGCATTTGTGTAGTCCTACTCGTACTGTTTCTATCTGCTAGTTAGATAGGAGGTTGTAAGGTCATTAAGACAGTAAGATCTGAGGCCCCACTGCCCTGACCAAATATGGTCTATACTTCTCTCTTCTGGTAGCTTCTGGTTCTTTTCTAGATTCCATCAACAGTCAAAGTTCATTTCAAAAAACTGACTAGAGCTGGGAACTTTTTCTTGGTGTAATAGCCTCTTTGAGTTTACTCGTGACCTAGTCTCATAACCTTCTCTTTGTGCAAAATGACAATGAGTTGAAAGACGGAGGCTGTAAAAAATTTGAATTGAGACTTTGAACTGAGTCTGGCTGGAATGGAGTTAACTTTCCTCATGGCAGCCTCTATGGTGCTGTGCTTTGCATTTGTGGCTAAAAGAATGTTGACAACACTAATCCTTTCTCTCTTGCTAAGCACTGCTTGTGCAGCGCTCAAAGGTGTCTCCTCCACCTCATGCCCCATCAAAATAAGGAGGTTGGGGTGGGCGAGAGGTTGGGAGGGAACACAGCTGAGACAGCTCCCTCCAGGTGACCAAAGGGATACTCCATACTGGATGCTGTCACACTCAGCAGTAAAATGCTCGGGGAAACACGTAGGAAGAGGGGAAGTTTGTGGTTGTGGTCGTTGTCTTCCCAAGCAACTGTTGAGCCTGCTGAGTCTGGACATCTGCCTGCTGATGGGAAGCGCTGAAAGAATTCATTTTCACTGAATTTCACTGAATTAGTAGAGTTGGAAGGGACCATAGAGATCATCTAGTCCAACTCCTTTGAGCAGCTTTGGCTTTCCATCTTGCCCTCCTTCTCTTTTGTCCCCATCCTGCAGAAGACAGGAGGAGTGAGAGGGAGAGGTCGAAGGTCTCAGGGCTCAATCCACCCCAGGCTTTAAATGGGCAGATGGTGAGATTGTGTAAAGGTAAATACAGACACACACAGACTCATACATGTACAAATGGATTGGTGTTGAGTTCTGTTTATCAAACACAGTTTTTGCAAGGGCTTGCCATAGAGTGAAGCAAATTATATCTAAAAATTAAAATGCATAGAAATGAGAACATATTTTTTTCCTTCTGGAAAACCGAAACAAAGCAAACCAGCATTGAAATATTTACAGACCTTGCTTCGCTGCGTGAAAAATCCATGACCTGAAAGGGGCACTTGTTCACACTGTGGTTATGAGGCTTAGATCAATATCTTTTAGGTAGCTAGAGAATATCCCACATATTTTGGAAATAGAAATCCAATGGAAGTTTCCGAGGAGGGTTACCTTAAAACCAGAAGTAAGAGATTAACAAATTCAACAAATCAGAAAAGACTCAAAAGCCCAGACCACATACTTTGTAGCCATCAGTAAAACGCTGAAAGCACATGTCTATCTTAAAATATTTATGCACATATGTGTGCATTTACTGTACTACCAAAAATGTTTGGATTTCATTTGATCTTTTGGGTTAATAAAATGGAAATTTGGAGGAGAGGTGAAGCCCGTATGACATATCTATCAAAATATTCATTACAAACAAAACTCTTCATGCTTTTTAACAGTAGATGTTATTTTATGCACATGTTTTGATGTCAGCATGATTATCTCTTTGTCATTCCTAGCTTGGAAGTACTCTTCTTGCTTAATTTGACAGCATTAATTCTCCTTCTTAAACTTTTAAATGCGTATTTCTTCAGGAAAGCAAGCATTCTGTTGTCAAGTATATTTTTAACCTACTAAGTAAATCATCACTGACCTTTCTGTATCGTCTGCAATGTCCCTTATTTGACATGATTAACACTCTGCCATTTATAAATCACCTTTTATTTCATTGTACCATAAGTACTCTATGAGAAGTGTAGTTTATGCTGTAAATGTCTTTTTTCTCCCACATTTTTATTCTTGATGTATACTTTTTTTTCCAGTTTTTGGTTATTCTTTACCACTC
The DNA here is from genome assembly GCA_025769975.1 of Gallinago jamesoni. Classification (NCBI taxonomy): domain Eukaryota; kingdom Metazoa; phylum Chordata; class Aves; order Charadriiformes; family Scolopacidae; genus Gallinago; species Gallinago jamesoni. Next base: position 123,231,257 of record JAOQGH010000012.1, read on the forward strand.
TAATATCTTCTTTTTTTTTTTTTTTTAAATTAAGAAGTCATTAAAGTAGGAGGGTGAGAGAAATCAAGATGAACTTTATTAAGTTTGGGCTGAATGACATCCATAAGGTGTCCCCTGTGTCCCCTGCGTGTAACTGAAAAGTGAGCACAGAAAATAGCTCCAATGTTTTCCCAGTGTTTCAGTTTGGGACATTATACCATCAAGATGTACCTTGATGAAAAGATCAAAATTGAACTGAATAGATATTTTTCAAAAGGAAAATGTCTACACAGCTAGATTGTGGTAGATCATGATAAGAACTTTGAATTTAGTTGAGTCAGGGTACAAACCAGTAATTAATGAACGGAATACCATGTATTAAAAAGAAAATGTGGGCAAATATTTTTTGAGCTCAGGCAAACACATTTTTGAGCTTTATTTGACAAAATGGCTCAGCAGAACTCAAAGCTGTAGGAGAGGAGTTCTGAAATGGCACCTGCCTACTTCTCTATTTGTAATATTGACAGAACATGGATTTGTAGTATGCAGAGTTGACAATTTCCAACTGGATGTTGAAGCACTGATCTACACAACAGGAATTGTGATCATTAGTTGCCATGCTTGAAAAGGATGTGGACAGATTCAATGTGGTTAGGTGCAATCAGTCCTGAAATTAATGCATAAATGGAAGAGACACTTTTTCATTATTGCCTACTTTGGGGGAAACAGTGGGTGCAGTCCTGTCAGAGTTCAGACTGATAGATATTGATACAAATCATTTTTATATGATCTGCCTATTTATTAGAATTGCTTTTCTGCTCTCCATATGGAAGTCCATGATGCATTACGTTCTGAACTTCCCAATGTTCAGATTGCTGTTCTCATTGCAAGAAATAATGAAATGGATTCATTACTTTATTCTTAAAATATTCTGATTTATTTTAGGATATAATCTCTTCAATTATTTCATATACCCTTTTGTTGTCTAGTTCATTTATTTTACTGTAGAAGGGAACACATTATACATATTTTTGAAGACAAAAAAATTAAATAAATATTTTAAGAGTATGCAAGTACACAAACAGAAACAGGGAAAAAGGACCTGAGAAGGTACCAAGTCCAACTGTGTTTTCAGCATCAGTGAAACTCAAGATTGTTAATGTCATGACAAACACAGATAAACATCTAAAAAACAGAAGAATTTTTTTGCTATGCTTTTAGATTTTCTTTCAGAACTATGTTTTGCAAAACACAGTTCTTTCACTTTGAACCCGGAATTACAAAGTTGAATCAAATGATCATTGGAACCTCAAATTTTGCATATATGGGGGTTCTTTAAGTATTTATCTTTTGAATCCAGTATATGACACTGGTAAAATATGGGTGCTGAAAGAAACTGCTGTGAGTTCTCTGGACACAAGGTTATTTAAATGAAATTAACACTACTACAGTGATACAAACAATCTAATTAATAATCATTTATTAATCTAGGGCTGTAGTGTTACTCTGGGCTTCAGGCCAGTATCTCTCTGAATGGAGTTGTGCTTGTGGAGAAAAGGAAGAAAATATATCCTTCACTGCTAGTTTTAAAAACAAATCAAACTATTTTGAAGGTGAATATAGAACACTCAAAGTAGCAGCAGGAGGGCAAAACACTGGTCAGACATACAAACAGAAATGTATCGTTAATGCAAACTGAGAACATCGTACCTCATTGGTATTTTCAGCAAATTAATGCTTGGTCTAGAACATATTAGTTCCAGACACTTGATCTTTGAGCATTAGCCAATTATCAATTACCCTGTATTAAGTTGTGTTTATCTCGTTTGCAGAGTCACCATCTGGTGGAGGAAAAGAGACCCAGAGAGGGAGGATTACGGAACCAGCACTGCCAGAAGGTTGCTGCAGCCCGTGTGAACGTTCAGTCTGAAGATCCTGATGCCCTTTGCAGAAGTAGCAAAGCTGAGAAGGTGTGCTGCGTGGCTGCCTTTTCCTGCACCAAGGACTTTGCCTAGGTAAGTAGTTTCCATCTCCTGCTCAGCTTTGTCTCTTTCTCTCTAGCCAGAGCGTACGACAGCCGTGAGCGGGGCTGTCTTGCTGCCTGCCAGGGACAGAATGCAGAGCTCCCCTGCCTGGCCACTGGGAAAGCAGATAAAAGGTAAGAATCCACCTCCCTCAACATTAAAAGTTTTCTTTTCTTGGAATGGATGAAAAAAAATCCAAACAAACAATGGAAAAGGCTGCCATTCGCTGTCTTTGATTTTCAGCAAACCGTTCTTCATCATCCTCAGTTTTCTGCTGCAAATAGGAGCGATTTTGTGACTTCTCTTATTCCTCTTGTCTGGGCCCACCAGAGGAAGGAGGGAGCCCTCCTCTCATCTCTGACAGTTTCCTCTACAAGCCAAAAGATTTCCTTAACTGTTCTCCTTCTTGCCCACTTCCTTTTGCTCTTAGTACTTGGAAGAGCATAGAACTGATTTTAAGCGCTGGAAGGAAATATTTGAGCCACATTATTCATATAAATTATTTTAGCTCTTGATTTATGTAATTTGTGTGCCTGAAGTGGATGATTTGTTTCATTGAGATCACTATAGGAAAAAAACCCAAACAACGTTAAAATTAAGCATTAATAATTCATACATTTTTTAGACATTTGCTTCAGTTAAATAAAATAGAAATGTAGCCACATAAAAATCCATACAGTTTTAAGCTGATTAGATCAATAAAGTATGATCTCATGAAGGATTTTATTATTATTCTTCCTTTCTATGGTAACTGCCTTCAGAAAAGGAGTTTCTGTACCTATTTTGTTTTGGAATACTGCAAAACTGTTAAGTGGATTTATTGTAATATCATTCAAAACATTCTATTAGTTCAAATGAACTTTGTTAAGATTTAGTATTACAGATAATTATAAAAATGATAACAAATAAAAATAAGCCTAAACATTCTTTCCAGATGGTTTAACTTAGATGAAATATCAGCATCAGTCTTCATAATGGAATGAAATGTTTGAACTTGTTTTTCAAAATCTGCTGATTTCATTAAAAAGGGTTTCTTGAACAGAGGTGAATCTGGAGAAACTCATGCCACAATATCAGTCTGAGTCTATGAAGACCTTGAAATAGTAGTCATGAGGAAACCAGTACTTAAAGTGTTTTATACGTGTTAACTTTTACAGTGATGACAAAACATGGCAAGAGCCATTTAATGGGGGTTGGCAGAAAAGCAAGACAAAGGCAATAAGTCTGAAAGCATAAAAAGAAAAGAGAACTTAAAAAAACCCACATGTACTTACAATCTGAGCATCACCATCTATTGCCAGCAGCATCTTATTTTTCCATCCCACTAGGAAGAATTTCATCATTTAGGCCCAACTTGGGAGAACTTCAATATAGAGATAACAAGACACACCCATCTACGTCATCTTAATAAAACTCTCATACCAGTGCCTCTAAATAATCCATATACAACCAGAATGAAAGATTAAAGTATATGTTGATTAAATTTAACTTCATAATGAAGTTTGCAAAATCTGGAGTAAGGCTAGCTACAGAGAAGGAACTAGAATATAGTTAAATCCAACATACGTTCTCTTCTGATTAAAGGAAAATATAATCAGATAATTTGAATATGTAGTACCATATCCACACAATGATGTAGATTTTTACAGCTGAAAAATAGAAACTTAGTGAAAATTATCTTGCAATGGTATTACATATGTTCCTGTTCTGATACTAAAAAACCCTAAAAATTCAATATGCCATATTCTTCCAAACGCATCAATAGTGAGGAAGGTGAAGAATGAACTGGGAAAGCTACATCCTGGTTTTAAAGAAAATTCCACCTGACTTTGAATTAAAACTGTCCTAGAATTGTAACCACTGTAGAGTTGAAGTCACAACCAATTTTCACATAGTTAATAATAGCTGCTCACAAATTGAAGTTGGGGATACCAAAAAAAAAAAAAAAGTGGTGGGAGGGAGGAGTTGCACCTACCAGAGAGATCACTAATAGTGGGAAATTCTCCCTTAAATTAATCCTTATTAAAAACAATTGGGGGGAAAAAAAAAGTATGAAACCTAAACCTCATTTTGAAGTACGACAGTTTTGAAGAACAGAAAACCATTAAAAGATACAGTCCTTTTTAAACTGCTGTTTGAAAAACTGTTTTTCTAAGTATTGTAGAAATGTTATACTGTTCTGACAGCAGTACTACTCTAAAGCTTTGATCACCTAAATATCAGGGATATATTAAAAGTTAAATAGCAGGTTTTGTGAGAAAAAACAGTTAAAGTGTATTCATTAGAACATAGTTTGGCATTCCCATCCTGATTCTTCATTCCAACGACAATTTCAAAAATACACATACATAATTTCCTTAAAGTGGCGTTGTGGAATTTAAGTACAGAATAAGTGGATATTTTAGGGGAAATTCAGATATGTTATGAACATCCACAGACCAAAATCACTTACTTTAAAACCAGACAAATCTTGATTTTTTTTTCCAAATGTCTTTTTAAAGTGATTTAACAGAATTTTAATGCCTCTGAGTTAATAAATTTGTGTTATCATAGTTATATTTTAAGATAGTAGGATCATTACGGCATATAGGGGCATTGCATAATAATTCAAAACCCTGGCTGACTCTCATCTCGCTTTAATTTGCTGTGTTATGAAATTCACAAAGCTATTGCCTATGCTACGAGAGATACATTTAGTAAAAGATTTATATTATCCATCTATATCAGTATCTTCAAAGTGTCTTTGCAGTATGTCATAGCTTTCAGCTGCTTCCGTTTCATTTTGTGATACAGCAGTGATCATATATGATGTTATATAAAACATATATTAACTCAGTCGAGTCTTCCACCCAGAGCTTCCAATGTAGAACGCTTGCTTCTAGGACTTGCAGCTTATTACTGTTGTTACTGGTTTACCTCTTTGCTCTTAATTCTGTTATTGTCGGAACTATTTAATTTTTTTCTCTTAGTCAGTGTCAGACAGTTTTGCTCCCTGGAATAAATAAGGTGTACTATACATTCAGATCAATAGGTAATAAAATTTAGCAGGATTTATTTTTGTTCCAAAGCACCTGCCCCAGAACAATCTGTACAGTTTTTACAGAAAGGGTAGTCCAGGCTCTGATGAAGTGTCCCCCAAACTAACAATACCGCTAGCAGTTCTCTAGTATCTTGCCTTACACTTTTTGGTGTGGATATGGATAACGTTACTCAAACCAGCCTTTGGAATATCTAGAAACCTTTGATCTCCCTGAGCATGGTGACCGTCTGCCCAGCCCTGTGGCTGCCGGGCAGCTGTGACTGGGTGGAAATTATTCTGCTTCTGGAGAGGAACGAATTCTCGAGGTTCTGAACTGCGTATGTTTCTGACATGAAGATGGAGAAGATCCACTTTGTTCTAGCCAATGGTTTCCCTTACTGCTAAATTATGAACCCCTCCGCCCCGGACAGCCCATTGGGACTACTCCACCCTACGCGCATCCCTCGTGTGGTGGTGGTTGAAGAAGGTAGTTCACCAGGTGACACGGCACCACACGCTAGTTCCTACTCTGCACCTGGCATTGGGCTTCTTCACCCTGCAGGGCGACTTGGAACAGAGCCAGTCCAAATGAGGAGCTAAAGAATCTCCCTGATGGAATTTCAGCACGTGAGGTGGCTCAAGTCGGCTCTTTTGATGAGGTAGGTCTGCAGCACGTGGCTCCAGACCGGAACAATCCCAGATGTTGTGGCTTTCCAAAGGATGGGAGCTCTGTTTGTGTTTCCTCCTCTTTGCTCCTCCACTTGTTTTATCCCATCAGACTCCAGTTTCATGCCACTTCACTGCCACTTCTGTTGGCCTGGTGTAGCTGTGGACTGGAGGTGGGACACTACACCACCTGCTGAGGAGGGTCCAGCCACAGAGAGGTGGTTAGATTTTTAACTCAAAGAGTTTTCCCATCCAGTTCATCATGTCTCAACAGAGAGACTTGGACTGACAATGCAGAGAGTGTAGGAAGGCAAATTAATCTAACATTTCTTTTTAATACTGCTTTTGCTTTCTAGCAACCCATTGACTGCATGTTGGGCTAAGAGAGAAAGAAGGTGTCGTGGTCTTCTTGGGAAACACAAGGTCCCAGACCCGCAGCAGGGAATGAGTAAGCTGACATTTTTACCATGACTGGCTTCTATTGTCCAATAATTCTCTTAGAATCATCAACACATCACAAATAATATGATACTATATTTGCTTTCTTGATGAAAGCCTAAGTGTCTAATGTATTTCGGGTGAAATGCTGGTACAAACATACCCATTGTTATTTGTTTATTAAGCTTCTTACTTGTTCAGTTCTGGCTGTTAGTATGTGGTTTCTTCAAACTGTTTATTGTCTTATAAAGTATCTGGAGGCTTCGTAGTGACAGGACAAGGGGCAACGGTTTTAAATTGGAAGAGGGGAGATTTAGATTAGATACTGCAAAGAAATTCTTTGGTGTGAGGGTGGTGAGGCACTGGAACAGGTTGCCCAGAGAAGCTGTGGCTGCCCCATCCCTGGTCTGGTGGGAGGTGTCCCTGCCCAGGGCAGGGGGTTGGAACTTGATGATCTTTAAGGTCCCTTCCAACCAAAACTGTTCTATGATTCTGTGATTCTCTGTTTCTTCCATAAATATGAAGTAATGAGGATATCAGTGTAGCACCAAGAATTACTCTCTGCCACAAAAATTTCATGGAAGGGGAACAATTGCTATTAATCCACTTAAGATTTCTCTAGAAGAGAACAAAGCCAGAGAAAAGCACTTATCTCTATCAAATCTTATAACCAAACACAGGATCTACTTTGACAATGAAATTAAGTTTGTTCTATAAATATTGACTGGTATTACTGATAGTTTATTATTTGATTCTTTATTGACTGAGTCCTGGATTGGGGTTTGCTTGTTTTGGGTTTTTTATTCTTTTGTCCATGACTGTTGTCAGACTACATTTACAGTTTCATGGGAGAGCGGAGGACTCAGGCTGCTAAAGTTTATTTCCTTGGCCTGCTTTTCCATAAGGCTTAATACAAATTATATGCAGTTTTGGATTTATTTTTTTTTTAAAAAAAGGAAAGAAGAAAGAAAGAAAAAGATAAAAATGAAAATAAAAAAAAAGCGTTACCTAGGTAAGCAAAGTCATTTAGTATTCAACAATTAATTTGTTATTATGGTATAAAGACTGCACCTGTTTCTTTTCAGAATTTCAAACAGAGATACTCGCTGAAGAGATTTCATCATTTCTGTCTACTAATAGACCTATACCAGTAGGAAGATTTTGTTCTTTGATAGGATTTTGGGTTGTTTGCCGTCTCCCCCCCATCCTCCAGTAGCCAGACCTGATTCTTCGTGATACTGGGACACAAGGTTTTAGTGTACTCTCTTCAGTTTCTTGTATCAGTTCTGTGCTTTTAATAACGTCCTGGTTTTACTGCTTGCTTAATATTTTCCCATTTTATTTCTAATTTATACCTTCACATCGATACAAGTGAACTTTCATCATATCTTCCCTGTTCCTTGAGAGAGGGTGTTTTCTTGTCTGTGAGCCTTGAACCCGACGGCAGTTCTTGTCTCTCAAACGTATCCCAAAGCACCGGCGGCAGAACACTTGCTTTCCCTCGCGGCTTCTCGGGGGGAGTTATGTTAGTTATTATTCTGTTCCTTGAACTCTTAAACATATAAAGAAGGTCACTCAGAAGCCTAATGAGGGAGCTCATGACATTATGCTTGCAGTGTGCATTCACCCCGTTGTTGGAAGGCTGTATTTGTATGCAAGTTGCTCTGCCTTCCCCAGTTTGGCAAAGGCAAAGCTGTGTAAGCTCTCCAACGTGGACGCCACGACGCCATGTGGGAATAACATATATTTGTACAGATTAGGCTTGATCTGTTCAGAAAAGGTATCAGAGTGTGGCATTCTTCCATTTTGACTATGCAGGTACAGCTGAAAAACAAAAAAATGTAGTCGTTGGGTTGCTCTGCCTTAGGCTGAGTGGTATCTGGGCTGTGCGATGTAATGCTGCCCTTCATCACAATCAGGTGGGAAGGTGCTTTGTGTCGCCACGTTCATGCTTTGAACCGAATTTTTTTCAATGTATACAATTGGATCTGTATCAGGTTTTAAGGATGTATGGTCCTAGGTTTAACAAGATTCTGGAACAGCCTATTAAAGCAAATAATTTGTTGTATATTCTGGCATTTGATTATTTCTTTACTATCTGAAAATATAAACAATTAGGGAGATATTACAAAAAAAAAAAAAGACATAAGGGAGTGAACATATTAATAGCGCACTGTTACAGTAATTTCTGCAAAGAAGTGTGGATATGCTATGCAGGCATAGGGCAGAATTTGAGTGAGTTTTAACAAGTATTGGCTTTTCCCCTGCCTCGCTGACACCCACACAAACCTGCTGTGGCTGAGGCCAGGCTGGACAGTGTCAGCAGAGGGTTCAGCTCAGGTGGGATGCAGACTGGGATACGGACAGGGGCTGCCTGGTTCCTGCTTCTTCTAAAGAAAAATAAAGAAAGGGTAGCAGTTTGGAGGAAGTAACCGAGGCTTAAAATAAAACTAAATCCTCTGAGATTTATTCGATGTTCCTTACTTAGAATTCTGAGTTAGTGGAGTTTTGGAAATGTGGATGTTAGTGGTTGATCATTTCACTGGATGATCAAGGTGTTTTATTTTCTTCTACCTACTTGGAAGGTTGCATCCTTTTCTGCCAGATATGGGTGTCCATACCATACCTTTAGCATCTCGTCACTGGGCTACTGAGAGGACTCAGTCTTATTTTCCTTTGTAAGTGCTATTGAGTCTATTCAGGAGCTGAAGCTGGGGGTGGATGTCTACTCTCATGACATCTGTAAGAGGTTAAGGAGATGTGTGCCTGCTCCACTCATCTCTCACTTTGGTTTTCTTTTGTTGTTTTTTTTTTTTCCCTTCCTTCAGAAGTCAACACTTCGACAGCCCTTCTTTAAGTGATATTCTAATCTAGTTCTACCAAAATGAGGAAAAACTTTTTAAAAGCATGTCAGACTATTTGTGTTGAGTAGACAGCCTCTCTTTAGAGAGCCGTGATACGTGCAAAAGAGGAGGTCACGTTGGGAAGCCCTGAGCCTCAGTGGGCGACCTGGGAAGGAGAACCTCCCTGCAGAGCTCTGCTGAGGCCACAGGGGATTCCCTGACCAGGCTGAGGTGATCCAGAGCAACCTCCAGTATTCTTTCTGCTTAATATTTCTGCTTTGACTGTAAAACACTTATTGAGCTACACCTTCCATTACCTGAAAGTTTTCCTTCTTTTTTCACAAACTAAATGGAATAAGTTTATCTACCCTTTTTTGTACTTTAAGTATCTAAAAGTAAAAGTACTCCACAGTATTTTATGATGATTTATTTGTTAATACACCACTAGAAAGCATTCTCTGATATGCAGCTTGAACTTTTCCATTCGTAGTTTAATCCTATTACTGCTGTGTAAATCCCTGTTTATCACCCAGAGTGATTCTTCTCTTGCCTCAGATTTACACTCCCAAGATATTCAGAGCCTGTTATCAAGTTGCCCCATTTCAGCACAGAGTAAGCTATGATATATTATACATATTTTATAATTTTAATTCTGTATTTCTCTACCTGCCCTACTGTTTTGTGACAGTTTGTGTTGTCAGAAACATCTTTAGTTTCTGGGTGGGTAAGAAACCTGACAAACAGCATGGATTTCAACTCTGCTTCTTCTTGAGTGACATAAAACCCCATGGAAGTTAAATACCTGACTTTATACTAGGTCTAAAGAGAATGACTCTAAGTCTATAAGGCTATCCTATAATGTGTCTCTTTCCTTTAAAAACGGCCAAAACCAATGGAGCCTTTATCATTTCTGCCTGTAATG
>JAOQGH010000012.1:123246147-123254801 GCA_025769975.1 Gallinago jamesoni
TTTTAGATGACAGAGTAGCTGACACAAAAAGAATAAAGGGCTGACAGTGGTCAGAAGAAAGATGATGAAAATATAGGTTTACATATGAGCCAGCTTCATTCAGACTATGTAGTGTGACAGAAACTGGCAAGAATCTGCTCAGGGAAACGTGGGTCTCAACATCAGGAAAGGTGTAGAGAATATATAAAATCTGGTAAGGAAATTTCCAGTATTTCAGTTTTACTCAGTATTCTAAGCCTAAAACAGAAAAAAAACCCCCACAAAACTATAAAAATTGTTTCATTAAAAAATAACAATATTTTAAAGATTATTTTCCTTGAGTATGCTTGCTTCAGGTAAGCAATTCCATGGAATTCATAAATTATTTATCTAGTTTTGCCTTTCTTGCTGTATGAAATAATTCTCCTGTCTTCAGGTCAGCTTACCGGGTAGGGGACAGTCAGGGGCCAAACAGAAGGTATCGAAGTAGTGGTACGGATGAGATGGGATAGGAAGGGATATGTTATTTATGAATAAGTAGCATTCTGATTGAGGAAGACTTCTGACACCACCCAACTGACAGCAGCATTACAATATTCAGGGGTTTTCTCCTCTTCTTGCTTTCAGAGTCTGTAGTAAGATATGACAGGTTCTTTTACTGGGACTGAAGGCCAGAGACTGTCCATGAAAACAATAAATGTAAAGAGTGCAGCAGATATCTCAGTTCCTTATTTTATATAAAGAAAATAATACATATTTTGGTCTGTATGACATTATCTATATATCAATTTCTCCTTTTCTGACTTTGAGACTAACAGGACAACCGAGAAAAGGGAACAGCAAAAGTTGTTGTGTGGCATTCCTTTACCACTTCCCTGCTTTATGGTAAAAGACAAAATTCCATAGTTTCCAAAATTCCATTCTACTTTCTGAGTTTTTCGGAGTATGATAAGTATTTACAATGTGGTTTCTTTTCTTTTGTTTTGTTTTTCCTTCTTGGAAGCACATCCAACAGTGAAACAGAGAAATGTAGCGTTTTGCTTCATCTTTCAAAATTACCCATAAAACAATCTTTTTTTTTTTTTTTTTTTAGTGCTCCATATTCTTTCCTGGACTGAACAGGAGTCGTTATTGGGAGCGGAACTCCTCTCAGCGAGCGCCGATGAACAAAGACGTGTCCAACCTCGTTAAGAGCAGCAGCAGGGACAACCCAACGCTTGGATAACGAATGTTCGCTCTCTGGAGAGGAAGAGCTCCCAGACTCTGCCGAGTCTGGGGAGAGGAAGCAGCTCCATACGTGTCCCGAAAATCACCTAGTGAGGATTGAACTCAAATAGGAAAGAAAGTCCCTTGTTTTGAAAATATGAGGTGAAGTATGTGGACTTCTGCAAGATTTTTAAAAATTTAAAAAAAAAAAAAAATACGATGCAAATATTTGTAGGCTTGAAGAACTTTTTCAGGGTATTTTTAAGGTTAGAAAATACTAAAAAAAATATTGTTAAACACTTAAGCAATTTAGTACTCTATCTCTTCTGAGACAAAGTAGTTAAAAACTTTTTCTATAAGTTCACAATCTTGTTTTAAGAGAAACAAAACTAGTTAAGAATACTATTTTTTTATAAGTTCACAATCTTGTTTTAAGAGAAACAAAACTGGTTAAGAATACTATCTCCTAGATACAGCAAAGATGAATTTTATTTCTTGATGTTTGCTTTCAGGTCTTTTTTTTATTTATTTTTTATTTTAACAGGTGCTCTTAATACCTTTGTAGGACACTTATACTGCCCCAAAAATGAGATCTGGGAGAGCTCTGTGATCCATGTATCAAAGTACAGAACCGGGATTTTATAGATGTGCCCATATAAAAGGCTTTCTCTGACATGAAGAAGTTTGTGAGAGGTATGAAGAATACTATATTACACCTCGTCAACGCTTCCTTCTCACTGTTTGATAGTTTCTGGAGTGAGAGTGTTTTGCTGAAAAATTATGGTATGCTAAATAGGACTGGGGCTTCAAATTATTTCTTAACTGGTAGCTGTGTAATGTGTTTAAGAACACTGACACATGATTCACAGTTTCTGGTACAACCACTGCTGCTTTTTTTTCTTTCCTGAGTCACTAGAACCCTAGAAGTGGAATGTTCATGTAAGAACTCAGCTAGATTCTGTTTCTTCATATTTATTACAAGAGCACCCACAAGGTGCTATGTGTTTTCCAATCACACTAAATCAAAATTCTTTCTCCGCGGAACACATATTCTAAAAAAAAAATTAATACTGTTTTGATAGTGGGTTTGATTTACTTATGTATCCAGAGAGAAGCAGGGTTTTTTCCTTCGTTGGAGTGGTTACCATTAACAATTTTTCAGTGGCCCTTGCGAGTAAATCACATTACATTACCACATTACCACTATATTTACAGGACTTCCTTGCTATTTCTTTCACAGTCTATCTGCAATAATGGGACTACCATATAAATGATATTTAGTTGCATCTCTTAAAAGCAAAACTAGAGAGTTAATGGCAACCCACTCTGTTTTGGAAGTAATTTTCCTTCCAAAACGAAGGAAACTCTGGTATTTTTCCGTGCCCTTTACATACAGGATGAACTTTTTTAATGCGTTACTCTTGGTTACATTTTTTTTTTTCAGGTCAAAATCACTTAAATAAGTATATGTCTAGTGTACAAAACAAAATAATGCAACAAATTTATATGCTGCTGGTTTCCTGATAGGGATTTGTGACAGCAGACAAATCAAGTTTTATAGGGAGCCTGTACGGGGCTGTACAATATGATTCCAATTACCTCGGACACCCCAACGTCACGGGAGCCGTTTCTTTCTCCCTTTCCTTCCCCCTCTACTGCCACTTGCTGCTGGGCGGCTGCTCCATGAGGACCTTAAAGTCAGTTAAGGAAAGATGCTTCCCCGCTGAGGGAAATATTTGTGCTCACCTCTCCAGGTACACCCCTGTCTTCCACCTCACTCTGCTCAGCAGAAGGAAGCTCTTTAACCGCATGAAAAATGAGGGAAAAAAAACCCTGCTCTTCCAGCATCTTGGGCTTTCACGGCAACAGCAGAGTTTGAGGCACAGCTTGGCAAAAGGGCCAATTTTCCTCTTGTTCGTCAAATTGACACCAACTACTTCTTGATTCTGAAAAACTATTTTTCTTGATGGTTTTACTAGTTTCTTGCTCATCCCCCCCCCCCCCTTTTTTTTTTTTTCCCTCTCCTTAGGTGTAAATGTTTCACACGAGTTGCTTCAATGAACATGATCGCTCAAGTTATGGCTACAACTCGGTCACCTACCGCTGCCTTCCAGGGACCTGTTAACAAAAGACACTGGAGCCAGATTCCTGCTCAAAATGGAATCTAGGTCAGAAGATTTTGAAGACATCTCCACATCCAGCATACAGGGGTGAGGTTTTTTTGGGGTCTGAACTGAGGAATATCAGTTGGAACCTTTATTCCGATATTTCTGCCTGCTCTCCAGGCCTCCTACGGCCACCACTCTGATACCTCTAATGGCCCTTTATGACTACTGGATAATAGCTAATGAAAGCTCTACTTTAATAATTGAATCATGAAAAATTACAGCAAGGGTTTTTTTCTATAAACATTCTGTAGAGTTCTTTTTTACTTACTTCTGCCAAGAAACAGGCCAAGAAAATTAGTTTCAAATATATTAAAAATTACTAAATAGATTCATAATACCAAATATTGCATTTGCAACCTTCAGGAAATGGAGAGACCTTAAAAGGTGTTAAACAGCTGAAACTGTTAATGCAGTGCTACTTAGCTCTAAATGCTCTGAAGTTAGCAAAGCATTTCAGTAAACCTGAAGGGTAACTGTCTACTGCCTATTGTTTCTCTCTTAAATTTAAATTCATAACCTCACCCAGACAGAAATGAAAAGCCAGAGAAAAGATTGTGCTTTAAAAGACTTTTTTTTCCCTTTTTTCCTGTATTAGAAACTGGAGTAGATACCATGGGAAAGAAAATCAAGAAACAGCAGATGTCATGTGTCACTTTTACAGTTATTGATACTAAGCAAGTAGCAGTTTGAATCCATTGAGATTCAGTATTGTATGTTTATGGGATTATTTAAATTGTTAAAATGGAATACTTTTATGCCTTTAAATATTTTATGATTCATGGCATTTATGTTTTAGAATCTTATCCATGTGCCTCGTGTAATGGTAGATTTTTTTCAGCAGCTTTTATTTGTTTTAAGACAGAAGCAAATTACACCTTTAAACTATAGATGACAGAAGGAAAAAATAATGGGAAGGTAGAAGAGTAAATGTATTCCTGAGATGACTAAATGTTGTATGCATGAAGCAAAGACACATCCTGAACGTTCAAGGATTCCCAAGTAAGTAGAATACCGTGAATTAAGAAAATTTTATTTTCACCTGTAACTGTAGCACAAATCAAGTCAAACGAAGTATAGAAGGCTTTATGGGTTTTAACATTTTTATATGCCATTACATCTTTTTTCCCTGTAACTTTTAATAAGGTAGAGGAGATATTTTATTTAGCCCGTAGCATTTTTGTAATTTAAAAAATACAATTTTGAAGATGTGCCTGAATTAATTGAGCTTTGACATGTCACAGGAATCCACATTTTTAAGGTTACTAAGACTTTGTTCTAAATTTCCTTGAGAAAGTAGGAAGTAGAACAATTTTCCATTCTAGTATGGACCTGAGCGTCAGTCCTAGGAAAATAAATCACAGTCTTGAGGAAAAAAACAGTGCTGTAACCTGAAAAACTTTTATTACACTGTGACCATCCATCCCTGGCAATTTCCCACTGGGCAACCTGAGAACGTGCCATGCTATAATAATGATATAATTTATTTTATATTGTTTTATTCTTTGTGATAATAGTGGTTCCTCTATGGGAGTGACTGGAAAAGACCACAAATGCTGGAAGAGACGGGGAGATTGTTCTTCCTTTTTGGGGAAGCATCATGCCCTGAAAGGGAGACCAGGGAGCACATTGATGGCACCACGGTGAGCATCACAAAGCACAGAGCTGTGAACCTGCAGGTTGAGAAGAGATGGGAAACGCTGGGAGGAGAAGGGGCAGCAGCCATCTCCAAGAGGAGATGGAAGGGAACTGCCCAGAGAGGAAACATTGGAGTTTGGTGGAGTTTGCTGCAGATGGGTGTGATGGTCACAGACTAAGCCTGAAATCAAGCCTGGAAACAGGCCCTTCCTGCAAGGGCTCAATGAGGTAAGAAAAGCTGATTTTATACATTTCTTATTTTTGCTTTGTCTATCCGACTTATCCTGATTCCCTGCTGCTTAAGAAAAGAAATTCCAATTACTCTGGTTAGGATTCTAATAATAACGAGCTTTTTTTCCGGTGAAAAGCCCTTCAGTTTTCTTTGAAGAGCCTCCTGCAGTGGTACACATGGTGGGAATGGGTCCTACCATGCCATGAGTGAGCTAGGGTGGCTAAATGTGTGTTTGACACAAGTGCCCATTGTATGGACCTCAAAATGTAAGGCCCTGGTGGCAGCCAACACCAAGGTCAGTGCCAGCTGCTCCAAAGCCAGCCTCCCTGTGTCCCTCAGCACATTTCCACCCTTCTCCTCTGCTGGCTTTGGATGGTGTCAACCTCTGTGCCAAACTCCTTCAGCAGTTTCTGCTAAACCAGCAGAAAATTATTGTCTTTCGTCTTAAATGTGTGGGCTTAACTAGTTTCTAGCAGAGTGAGATGAGGGGCAGAAAGCCAAGAGAGGACATGTCAGGTGGCAGTTGCAAATTGCAATCAGTGTTTAGATTAATCTACTGTGGGAATTTGCCAGCCCTGCAAAAGTGGGGTCTACACTGCTGGGTTTTTGTTTTTTTTTTTGAGGTATCTCCTTCGATAAACCCACTATTTGTTTCTTAACAGCCCGTCCTGCACCAGATTCACAGAGGAGCCATGATTTGGCACACACACAGTTGGCACAACACACCCTTGGTGTTCCTTAACCCAGTTGTGCAGAGCAGCAATTCGGACAGTTTAACCACATCTGTGTCTTAACTTGTGCCTTTAAAAAGTTGGTGTGCTGCTCCAGGTATGTACTGAGAATAGCAGTTAGTAAACTCAGTGGTATGTTTCTTCTTTCACAGATCAACACGCAGTAACCCAGATCACCAGTGAAAGTGATACAGATTTGAAACATTTAAGATGTACAGTAGTTTCTCCCAAGCATGTTGCTTCTAGTTAAATGTAGGGAAATAGAGGTAAAAATTGAAGTCTCACAATCTATGAAACTTCTGAATTCTATTCATCCTATAAAAAATTAAAAAAGTAAATTATCTCAGCAACCACATCAGAATTTAAATATATTGGTGTTCTATGTCAGAATAAATTTAATTGTCTGCCACCATACTCATCTGCCATGTTTGCTTGAACCAACTATATTTGTTCATTATTTGTTCAAGAATAATTTCACACTCACTGGTCCACTCTTGTCTGAAAGCTGCTACCCAAAAAAAAAAAAAAAACCTGAAATAGAAAACAGCATTGTGGGCACCTTATTTCCAATTTGAATTTCAAAACTTTTCTGCATTCCCTGCACCACACAGCCTCCGCTTCCACGGCGCTGGGTCCCCCAACGCCCTGCCTCTCTGGTCTGCAAAGTGAACTCGAGGGGATGCAAAACCATTTTCAGAGAGGAACGTGCTGCTTGAAGGCAGGAGTGCAAGGCAGCCTGCATTTCAGCTGCCCCCTCAGTACCAACCCCAGCTGGCCCGCAATTCGGAGACAAAATTCCACTTAAATAGGGCAGTGCCTGCTGGCCCCCTGGAGCACAGCTTGGTCACACCAGGCAAACTGCTGCTCCACTGAGGTTGGAGACTCTGATATACACAGCATCCCCCGGTCCAGTACAAACCAGAGTATTAAAGCGCAGGGGCTGTGGTCCCAGTGGCAGCTGAGGGAGAGGTGGATGGTGCCAGACCCCTTCCAGAGCCCGAGCTGCTCCCACCACCCAGCCTGGGGGCGGTTTGGGCAGGCAGATCTGTGCTGCCAAAAATACAGGACTTCTGAGACCTAAAAGGAAGCCAACCGAAAGGAAGCAGGGAGACTTCAAGTCTAATCCCTGCTCCCAGAACAACTTTTATCTTTTTTTTTTTTTTTTCCCCTCTTCCCAATGACTGCGCAATGTAAACATGCAGATAGTTCAGGAAACAGGAACCAGAAGTTTCTAAAAACTAGTTTTTCTATTCATTCATCCACTTATTCATAGTGATGTGCATCCATAGCACTTCTTTTTTTGCACCCACAGCATGATTTTTCTGCGGTATTCTCTTAGGCAAGAAGGTGAATCTACTGATGCATTATGGATTTGTTAAAACATGAATTAGAAATTGTGCTTCTTTTAGTGACCTCAAAGGAAAACCTGGATTTTATTAAAGACATGCGGCCAAATTGTTACTAGCTTTTCATCTTTATTCCCCAAAGCACAGCAGCAAAGAAAAACTTCACTGTTTAAGGGGAAATCACACAATATGGGTTTGCACAAGCAACATAATAATCCCTTTTCCAAACTTCTTAGAGCCCATTGTGTCACCCTTTCCCCATAAAAAAGTCTTTGGTCTTTCTCCACATTATTTGCATCTTCTTTATATTTCTGCAGGCTGCAGGAAACTTTATTTTTTTCTTTCTTTTTCTCTTCCTTTTAATAAATACTGAAATTAGCCAAGCGAGGAGTTCAAAGTAAAGGCTCTCATCCTTATTTCCCCCTCCTTTTTTGCTCTTAAGCTCCCTCCTTCAAGAAAACTTGCTGTATTAGGAGACATATTTCCAGCAATTAAGGTGAGAATATGGGGATGTTGCTGTGTCTTAATAGTAAAGCACTTATTTCAGGCTATTACTGAAAAATCCACTTTTTTTTTTTTTTTTTTTTTTTGTACAAGATGCAGTGGGTCCGTATTTAATATTTGGTTTAAAACTCCGAAAGCTCCCCAGTGTGGTACACGACGCTGTAGTACAGGAGTGCTTAAAGCACAAAAGAACCCAGGGGTGGCTCAACTTGATTTAACCTGTTGCAGAGGAGGCTGACCCCACCACGAGCTGGCACTGATGCTACTTCTGAAGGCAGAGAGCAATTTAGAGTCGTGCCACCTTCTCTCTGTATTTGCTAACTTAAGCACTAGAGTTTAACAAATATTCTGCTAATTAACTGAATCCAAGCCATCATTAAATGGTTCTCCTGCAGGAATGTAGGTATCTGTGCTTGTCTGCACTGTCAGTAAAGAGAGAGAGCTATCAACAGAGGGCAGCTCAAAGATCAAGAAATGATGTTTCTATTTGTCTCCAATGAACAGGGTGGGAGCCTACAGAGTCTCCAGGTGTAAGCTTCACCAAAATTAGACGATGAAGTCTAAAGGCTGGTCTGCTGGTCTAAAGGCACAAAACAGGGGGAAAAAATTAAAGAAAACATATTTCATTAGACAATCAGCACTCAGCCAGGCTCCTGCAGAACATGATAGGGCTATAAAGATGATGAGGGGACTGGAGCATCTCTCTTACGAGGAGATGCTGAGCAACTTGAGTCTTTTTAGTCTGGAGAAGAGAAGGCTGAGGGGAGATCTGATCGACACCTATAAATACTGAAAGGGTGGGTGTCAGGAGGATGGGGCCAGGCTTTTTTCAGTGGTGCCCAGGGACAGGACA
>JAOQGH010000012.1:123254880-123265634 GCA_025769975.1 Gallinago jamesoni
TGGCAGAGCCCTGGCAGAGGCTGCCCAGAGAGGTGGTGGAGTCTCCTTCTCTGGAGACATTCAAACCCACCTGAACATGTTCCTGTGCGACCTGCTCTGGCAGGGGGTTGGAGGAGATGATCTCCAGAGGTTCCTTCCAACCCCATACCATTCTGTGATTCTGTGTGAGAAGCGGCTGTCTCTCCCAGCGATCCAGCAGAGCCTGTACTCTACCTGTCATGTTAAAAATTCCTGTGCTCCTGATCCTAGCCTTTGCTTAACAGTGACAAAAATATAGAAAAATTCAGCTTGGAATGAAATCAGTGGTAGGAGACTGAACTTCAGCAGCTGGAAGAATTCGGGAGCTGGGTGGCCAGACCAGGCCGGGGACCCACCGTGCTGCTGCCTCCGCTGGAGCTGGGACCTCCAGACAAAGGGTGGAACAGTCGGTTAATTTTAAATATCCCGGTGAATCTGAGACAGTTTGTCTGCAGGGCCCCACAGGGCACTGGAATCGCTGGATGCTTTTCACACGATCCCGGGGGCAGCATCTGAATACACGCAGTTTCATTTCAGGAATATTTGAAGGAATTAAAGCCAACAACTGCATTCCTGTCCTTTCTGTTACACCCTTTTTAAAAGTGATAAATTTGAATTTAGGGTGTTTCAGTTTTTTACTTTAAAACGCCACTTCAGTAAGTAATGAATTACTAATTCCACAATTACTTTATGTAGCATGAGTAATGCATTGCTGCTGAGTTAAAGTAATTACATGAGCCAAAATTCCTAATTTAATTATGTAATTCTTTACAAGCCATTTTTCAAACTTCAAGTAGGTTTTTGGTTTTTGGGTGGGTTTTTTTTTTTATATTTCCTATAAAGTAATTCTGGAATTGATTACAAATTTGTTCATTCTATAAGCAACAACTTTAAATACAAGTGTTTCTAAAAAGTGCTTTCAGGGCAGATTTTTCAGAATTGACTTGCAATTTTGGATCCTTAACTTGACAAACCGAAAGAACACTTGAATTTCAAGCAGCAGCAATATGTGAAGATTTCCTAGCAGATAAAAATGAATACCCACAAAATTACAGATTGTCTTTCGGAAATCTTGTCTTTCTTAAAACAATCTGAGAAGGGAAAAAATAGCTATAGAAGTAGATTAGCTTGTGCATCCCTCTAACCTGGCCGTGACAGACAAATAGGCAAAAGAGGGAGTCAGAACCTATTCTGCATTAATCCCCTTCCTTCATGCCACATAATTCGTCACTTTTAAAGCCTCTCAAAGTCTTGTCTCCTTTGCAGTCACCTAAAGAAAAGCTTTAGCATCAGCTAAAGAAAAATGCTGGTGAAATGTAAAGTTACCAGCCCGTTTGGTACACTGCTTACTAGGAATTTATCAGAGAGGTACAAACCCTGTAGATCTGAGGAGGTTTGCAGGAATCTTTTTTTCTATCTTTCTACCTATTTGCTTAACACATTGTCTAATTTACCATCTCAAAAATTGCATTACCTTCCTATCTTAGACGACAAAATGCTCCACATTTATGGTGAAGTGACACAGAAGAAATTTCTTTATAAAGAAAGATAAAGAAGAATTTATAAAGAAGATTTCTTTATAAATTTCAACAGCTTTGAAGGGTAAGTTTTCCTAGTACAGTGATTGCTGATGTCACTTCCTGTTTTGATGTGTATCCTTGAATAATAAAAAAAGAAATACATTCCTCTTAACAATAAGAGAAAATAGTAATGACTGGAACACTCCATAACTGTCTCTGCAAAATCACAGCATGGTTTGGGTTGGAAGGGATCTTAAAAATCATGAAGTTCCAACCCCCTGCCCTGGGCAGGGACACCTCCCACCAGACCAGGTTGCTCCAAGCTCCATCCAGCCTGGCCTTGAACCCCTCCAGGGATGGGGCAGCCACAGCTTCTCTGTAAAAAGTCCCTCCCCATCTCTCCTGGAGCCCCCCTTCTTTAGGGACTGGAAGGGTCTCAAAGGTCTCCCCGGAGCCTTCTCTTCTCCAGGCTGAACCCCCCCAACTCTCTCAGCCCCCCCTCACAGCAGAGGGGCTCCAGCCCCCCCAGCATCTTTGTGGCTTCTTCTGGACTCAATCAAACAGGTCCATGTCCTTCTTATGTTGAGGGCCCCAGAGTTGAACACAAGACTGAAACAATATTAAATTTAGACCAGAGTGTTATAATTTATATTCTAATTCTAAGGGTGTGGTTAAGGTATTATAGAACCAGGCTTAAGACCTTTCTTACTGTATCTAGTGACCATGTAACCATGTTAACTTTACTTCAAAAATAATAAGTGCCTAGACAAAGCAAAAGAAAATTATATTTAAAAATATGAAGCAGAGCTTTTCTGTATACAAAAAATGCGTAAGTGTAGGTAAAAAATGAATGTAAATAAAAATATATTTGTCTAGCTGCTTGTAAGCATATTCTTTTTGTTTCATAAGAATTTTTTTCCATTAATATTGTTTCTTTCTGCAGTATATTTAAAGCATAACGGCAAAGAAGCTATTCTTTCTTGAAATGAGGGGAAACATAAGGAGTTGTACCAGGATAACTGATATATCTCTCAATATATCGCTCTAATGAGATGAATATTCTTGCACCAGAAAAAAAAAAAAATAAAAGCATTGGTTTTGTTTGTTTGTGTGTTTGTTTGTTCAGGAATGAAAAGGTTACAGTCTACAGACACCCTGAGGCAAGAGGACACAACAACAATTGATAAGAGGGGGGGTTTGACCAAATGAGCTGCTCTCCCGTCCCCTCCCCGCGCTCCCCCCACGCTCTGCTGTCAGCTCTGGAGAGGGATTCAGCCAAACCGAGACCACCTTCCTCAAACGCTCGTGTCTACGGAGGGACTCCCCAAAGCCAGCACGTACGTGCTTCAGGAATCTTGGCTAGGCAACAGAAATGGCATTATATGAACGCAGGGTATAACCCCAGATACAGAAAATAATTTCCGGAAGCCCAGCCTGGCAAAGTCCTGGAGAGTTACGAATTTTCAGATTTTAGGACAGTAGAAAATCAGACCTACTAAAACCGAAACAACTGTTTTAAATACAGAACAAAGATGATACTTTCATATGAGATATTAGCTACAGGTTATACATTGTAGGCCACCGATAAAATATACTGTATTCTCCACCCCTATCGCATGCAAAATATCACTCTCAAATTACAATTTTACTATTTGTACCTTCATCCACTTCTAAAGCAAAATATATTAATCTGGCACAACCTCAGAATGTCACATTTGCACTGAAGTTACACTTGGTTACTAATCGTACACATTTCAGCACACTTACGCTGGCTGTGTAATCAGCACAGGGTCATTACGTCAGTAATTTAGCACCGTGAAGCCATACTTTACATATACCTGGCTAATTTAGTTCCCAAGAATACCCTTAGCAATGGAATATCCTACAATTGGGAACCTTGGGAGTTAAGGTTGAATTTTTCTGCAGGTTTATGTTAATAGGTAGATCCTATCCACTCGACAGCTGCAGTAGCCTTTCCTTAGGACAAAAAAATTAACTTAAAATTCAATCTGGACAAGTCACATACTGCCTGGTTGCAAAAACACACCTCTAGAAGAGCAACAGATCCACTGGAAACTGCTGACAACTTTTAGGAAATGTGACGAATCACATGCCACAGAATGGAAGCCTTTGATCCAGCAAAAGCAGCTCATTACTAAGTCTGGGCTTTCATTTGCTTATCTTTTTAATTTATCTCATGGCAGGTAAAAGACCTCAATACCCTGGGTTAGCAAAGGAACTGCTGATGCAGAACTGGGTTCAGGTTCTCTCTTAGGACACAAGTGGGAACAACTTTGATGGTTTAACCCTGGTTTTCTAGTTAAGCATGTTCCAATGTATGTGTTTGCATATCCTATAATTACTACAATATTTTTTACATTACGTTAGTGCATCTCGGTGTGCTTCTGAGCTCCTGGCTGAGACCTGAGCCTTAATTAACTCCACATTGAAACAATGCTTGAGTATACAACGTTTTCTCCCGTCTCAACCGCAGGGCCCCATTTTTCACTCAAACCACACCTGGGCTGTGGCCTCCTCACAGTGACGAGAGGACGGGGAACACTGGGGATGCTGTGGCACTGACCAGCTGGACACAAAGGGTGTCCCAATTCAGGAAGGGGCAGGCTGGAGAAATAACAGAATCATAGACATAGAATCACAGAATTGCCTGGGTTGGAAGGGACCTTTCACATCATCAAGTCCAACCATCAACTCAACACTGACAAAAAACATCACTAAACAATACCTCTAAGCACTGTGTCTACCTGTCTTTTAAATCCCTCCAGGGATGGGGACTCCACCACTGCCCTGGGCAGCCCATTCCAATGTGCAATAACCCTTTCCCTGTAAAAATTTTTCCTAATATCTATCCTTAACTTCCTCTGCCACAGCTTAAGTTTCCTTAGTTTCCTCACAGTTCCCCATCCCATGCTCCTCCAGGTGTCCCAAAAAAAAAAAAGAAATAGTTTGGTAGAGTCTCTGCAACACTCCTAGTAACCACTTCTGTTGATGTGATGGAAGTGGTTAATTTATACCTACAGGGTACAGGGCTCAGACTTGCCCTTTTTCCCCTCTCAGCAGCCGGCTGACACCCACACGCTCCCAACAAAGATTCACCAAAGATCATCAGAGAAAGGGGGAAATAGCCACCAACTGCCACTTTTTGCTGCACAATACGGTTTGGTCCAAAATCGCCCCATGAGTTTGCACATCCCTTTGTCTTCTCTGCAGAGACACCAGAGGGGATGGGAAGGCGTGTAACGCAGACTGAAACCGACAAAAAAAAGATGATAGAAGGGTATTTGCTCTCTTTCTTGTGAGGTCACTGTTTATCTGCCTAAATCACGTTTATTGAAATTTTATTTTTATGAGGACTACAATTTGCTCGCAGGTTTTTGAAAGCAAAGAAAACAGGAGAATACTGCCAATGATTACCTTTCAAACACCTAAATAAAAATGATAAAATTATGCAAACCACAGTTCTATTCCCGCTGAGTTTCCCTGTGTATCCATATCAGTTGTTATTTTCTCATTCTTTTGTAAGACAGAACACCTGAAGTATGAAACATTTTTTCCTAACATTTTTGATAATGCAAGCATAGAGGTATGTGATTTATGGGTATTCTGTTTCAAATTACTGTCGCTTAAACATATATAGATGCATGTGTGTGTGTATATACATAAAACACTCATATTTGTAACCCTCCTGGAACCTTATGGATCGCCCTGTTTGTGTCAACATCTGTTTGACATATTTTATCTGCTTTGTCAGTACATCAGGTAATCGTAACTTGTCAATCGCTAAAGCCTCTTTTCTAATTTCACATAATTACAAAAGCAACCAGGAATAAATTGTGTGTGGTTTAATAATACATGATAATGTTTTAAAGATCTTTAAAGAAAGTAAATTGCTTTTGCAGAATTAGCGTGGTCTATTATATAACATTAATATGCATAACAGATGGCTCTCACAAGAGTAAGCGGGTATTATTTTGATTTGATTTTAATTAGATAGATATTGTCTCTTCCATTATATATTACCCATCTTAATACCATAAGAGGCTTTTATGCACAGTATTCAAAGATTTATTCCACTCCAAAGTTTTAAATGTCATTGATACGAGACCACTATTTTGAACAGCATTCAGAAGGCACGCTATTTTTTATGATAATTTTTGTTGGCTTTAACAATGATAAAATGTTCTTGAAGGGAGTGGTAATTTTAAGTGTGTGTTCTCATTTGAAAAACATGATCATATACATTGTTCTTAAAAATCTACATATGGTTTTGTATTATAACAAATTATATCTTTTATTTGGCTAATAATGGTTTCTAAATCTATTACAGCCACGTGGATTCAAGACCAATATATTCTGCTCTTGTTTCTTCTTCATGTAAGCGTTAATTACCGTCTGCTGAATAAAAGGTTTCTCCGCTCAGAATTTTGTTACTGTTACAAATATTTAAAGTGGATTTAGTTTTCTAGCTTTGCAACATTATGAATTACAGTGAGTTTGTAGCAGTTGTGGTTCTGCCAGTTGGGTAAGGGAGGGACGATTGACAAAGTCAGATTTTGGCCCATTTAAAAAGTCTGCTGAGAGAATTATTGTGCTGCCTTTTGTGATGTAAACTGAGAAACCGTACCCAAAAGGGCTTGTACAAGAGACCACCAAGTAATTTTATCATTTTACCTAGGCCTCAGGTATCTGTTGGATGTTAACAGATTTTCACCACCATTGACTCGTGTTTGATTCCATTTGAAGATATAAAGGTGAAAGTCTGACATTCAACTCATAAGTTTTAGCTTGTTCAGTCCTCCAGCATTCCCTATTTTTTTATGTGAATATACCAAAATAACTCCATCCCTTTTACATTCTTTGTATTCTCAATGCAATGAGCCATGACCAAAGAGCTAATCTTAAAGAAATACATAGCAAAAATAAAACAAAAAAAGTGGAAAGAATAAAACATTTAAACCGAAACATAGCAAGTTATAATTGTCCCATTTTTATAAAATAAACCTGATTTCAATTAAAACAACCTCTGGAGGTAGACTAGTGTATATTATAATAAACGGGTAAATGTAAGGCGTGGGAAAAGTTCAGACATTCCTTCTAGCATATTGAATCAATTAATAGCATGTACAAGGAAACCCTGATTATTTGAAGGAGTGGAGAAAAATGACTTGATTCTTTACAAGTAGTACAGACTATTATTAGTATTCCAGATAGAGTGTGTTCTAGGGAGTCCATCATGTGCTTTGATCTGTCTGCATCCACAGCTGGAAACTTTGCGCCAGTCTCTGGAAGCAGCACGAACTGACAACAGTCGCCTCCATCAGGAAAGTGAGTTAGTGGTTGCAAATGTTAATCAGTGGATCAAAGAACAAAAGTGAGTAAAATTGGGTCTTTTTTTTTTTTTTTTTTTTTTTCCCCCCGATCTGATTTCATTTCCTATGGCCCCTTACAATTAAAGCATTCATGAGCACTCTCTTCTCAACTTACTGCCATATCTTTTATCTGGAGCTCTGCAATAGGTCTTTATAAACATACTATCAAGGTTTTTTTTACCATCACATTTATGTCCTTTTGAATTAACATAAATAATCAAATAATAAATAAGTTATCTGTAAACACAAAGTACAATTTTCAGGCATGCTAATAATGTACAATGTAAAAAAACTGAACTCTGTAGATAAGAAAAATATATGTATATGTTGTTACGCTTTGTGACTTTTCCCTTAGATTTTGCAAACCTCCCATATTAACACACTTTCAATTTTTAAATGCATTTTTTGTCCATAGCATTTATGAAGATATCCTTGATGATGAAAACTAATTTACCTTCTCAAAAGTCAATAGCTAAATGAACAAGTTAAGCTGGTAAGAAGTATCAATGCTCTACGCTATTTCTCACGACATGCATATTCCTCTAATTCTGAACATGCATAAGCACATAAAACTAAGCTTCACCTTGATTATTTCAGTAATTTAAATAGCTGTTTCTATCTTTAATATTAAACTATAAACAGCATCTGCAATGCTCTTCTGATGGGTAACAATGGGTTACTTTATTAGAGCCCGTAGTTTCTTGGGTGTTTCTACAAAAGCTGTCCAACATCAGGAAGAGAGATGAACTGCACTAGGTAACCGAATGCCCATGGCTCCATCCCATAATGGCACGCAGTATGAGAATGCAAGAACGGGTCTGCAAGAAGAAACAAATCCTCTATAGAAATTGCACAGGGTTATGGGACATGGTTGCAAACTCGTCATGTCTCTTTGGGAGGACCTTGCCCACACACAGGGGAAGGTGTTACTGAAAATCCTCAACAGCTTAATGAGGTAAATTTTCAGAAAATTATTCCTGAGACGTGGAACTGCATCTTCTTTTAATCGCAAGTGCTTCCACGGGCCACTTGGCTCCCTTTATAGTTCACTTTATGCAGTCTGAAAAGCCCATAACTTAGGTTTCTAACAAATCTGATTAGTTTAAAGCCCTTTAAAGATAAGATGACTCATTTCCAAAAATCCATCCTCCGTATCGATTTACTCCACATTGACTATGAAGCCCGCGCCAAACATTTGGAGATGCAGGTACCCATCTTATGAACAGCCTCATTTCAAAGTCTCACTGGCAAAGCCAGGACATCTAGTGCCCTGGAAATCACAGCTCCAGCACTGCACATTCCTTCAGGCATCAGTGGTTTTCTCTTTTAAATGCCAAGTGCCTACAATAGAATTATATCCACCTCTTTTACAAGCCAAAATTCCTTAATTGCTTTTGTTCCTCACTTTGACTAAAATTGTTATATCTTTGTCACCTTACAAAAATGCCATGAAACTGTTTTCTTATTCCATCTTATTTCTTTAACACACTTGAAACAAAATCCTCAAACTGCATAAGGACACAATATTAAATAAATTAATTTAGTGCTCTGCTAATACAGGCACCGTTACATGGGTTTTTTTCACGAGTTTATAAATTATATTTTAAAAATAGTCAATGTTTTGCCTAGGAAATACAGCGTTTTGCATTAGGAACTTTTTTTGTTGAAATAATTTGGATATATTTATAGTCCACACCATAAAAAGCAATTTTAAATAAAAAGTATTTTTCATTGTCAGAGCAGGAAATTCAGAGTACTGCTTGGATTGCTTTGGAGCTTATGTACACATGCCTGAGTTTCAACAGAGTAACAGAGATATTATATTATATTCAGTCTTTCTGAAATTTTCACATTTTCATTAAAAAGAAATCTTGCAATTCTCAGGTTTTTTTCAGGTTAGTAGATACTTGCAAAAATTGCTTCATTTTCAACTTCGGGCTTTTTGAAGTGATAGAGTAAATAAAGTTAAGTCTATGAGATATATATTTAACACTCAATACAGGTAGACTAATATCAATTTAAAAAAAATATTAACAATCTTGCCTGATTGGATAATTAATTGATTACAGTGGTACAAAAATGTTTTTTAAAATACAAATTTACAAAATGAATTTTTGTCTTAGGATTCCAACTTCTGCCGTGCCACCAGAGGGGTATTTAATTATACAACTTTGTTACAGGTGAAGGTGAGCAGAATGTTTTGCAGAGCAATCTGCCCTCTTCAAAATTCTTTTTTTTGATCTGCACTATATGGTGCCCGAGTATTGGACCCATGACAAAAAGAGAACATTCACAGTTTATTTTTGTTGCAGTCTAGGAGGTGAAATAAAGATCCCTTTTGATATTAATTTCATTTTCGAATCACCTCATTGCTGGTTATCCTTCCTGACACCTTGTTAAAGTTAGACTTGACGCTGCCAATAACCCAGATCAAAGATGTCATAATACATAATTGAAGGCCATATGGGACATACTTGGTAAAAATTCGTTTTGCAGAAAAAGGGACTCGAGCACTTATCTAAATGATACTTAACGTTTAGTTGCTCTTTTCACGCTGACAAAAAGTTTGAGAGGGCTGTTCCAATAAAATGGCGTAGGTATTGGAATGCAGGGGTGCACCAGGACAAATTTACTATCAGTTCAGTTGTTTTGCAGCCTATCACTGCTTTTCCAAAGATATAGAAATATTGCTGCCCACCATGAATGGGTTTGGGTTTTAGAGTATTTTTTTCAGAAGACATGAAATAAGTGACAAGGTTTTGAAATACAGATAATATTTATTTCAATGCAGTGCCACACCATAGAGATGATAATACAGGATGATTGGTGGTAGATTTTTTATATATTGTTTGCATTAAATGATATTATATATCAGATTTCAGAGTCAGTGTTTGCGTAGTGGGGGGTTGATGCAATATTGCCATTCTACTTACTTATTCATTTATTATCTCTTCAGTTTTCCAATTTTTATTTTATTTATTACTTTTCCTTTTATGTACATTTCTGTGTTGTGTGCTGCTTTTGTTCTCTTTACTATTCTTTGAGTCTATGATCTGTGGAGGTAATTTTGAACAAAATTAAGAGAGCTAAATCAACATTACCAATATACTTGCATTTGCCTGGAATGTTAACTATCTCTTAAGATTCGTATTTCATATATAGTGCAGTCTTTTTATTGTCGAAGGTTATTTGAATGTCCTCTAAGAATTGCTGAATTGTTTATTGATCTAATAATTATATATTTCTTGGTACTTATGATGTCTGTCCTTTCTTGTTCCTTTATCTTAAAAAATTTAATAAACAAAGCATCAAAGAAAAAGGAATAAAAAAAGAGATGACTAAGAATAGATCCCTGAGGCTTTTCCATTTGAAAAGCTTCTATATCAGAGTTATTGTTTATGGAAATCTTCTGTGTATGATTTCTCCACTAACCTGCACGAGTCTCTGTGGAGTTATCTATAAGCTCAGTTATCTCTGAGCTGTTAAGGAATATTTTATGATCAATAAAAATTTCTCCTGTAAATACATTTCTCATCGAATTAGAGGTAACACTGGCGTTGTGAGGAAGAGAGCAGTATTTGTGGAATGAAGCTAGATGCTACTGCAGTCTAAATAATTTTCTGTTACAGGTATTTGAAATCTTTGAACATAATATTTTCAAATAGTCTTGTTGAACTAGAATGAACTAGAAGGCGTTGATACATTTTCCCTTTTACTATTAGTAGTAGACAGAGTAGATAGTAAAATGTCAATGAGCAAGCAGTGTGCTCTTGTGGCCAGGAAGGCCAACGGAATCCTGGGCTGCAGAGGGAAGAGTGTGGCCAGT
>JAOQGH010000012.1:123265932-123314802 GCA_025769975.1 Gallinago jamesoni
AAGGGTGGGTTGAAGGAGGATGGAGCCAGACTCTTTTCAGTGGTTCCCAGTGACAGGACAAGGGGCAACGGGCACAAGCTGGAACATAGGAGGTTCCACTCAAATATGAGAAAAAACTTCTTCCCGGGGAGGGTGCCAGAGCCCTGGAACAGGCTGCCCAGTGGAGTCTTTTTGATTTTTGAATTGTTCCTGATGATGATCAGGATCCATTTTGAAGCACCACTCACCATTTCTCTCCAATGTTCTCTATTAACAGCTGTTGACTCTAGCTAGAAACTCTCAGCTAGCAGAAATGAAATGAAATGTTAGAATTTTAGCAGGGAAGTTCTTCTGAATAGCTCCACTAGCTTCTTTATAAGACATTAGAGATTATAGTGGTGGCAACTGAATTCTGTCCTGAAGCTTTTATACTGCGGTTAACGGTGTTATATGTTATATAGCAGTGTTATATGTTGTCTCCATACCTAATATTTTAGGATACACATCAGCCTAAGGGAATAGAAGTTTAGGGTGGTGTTGATTGTCTTTGGTATGACAACAACATCTACTTGTCATTTTGGTTAACAGTGAAAGTATAATGAAAGTTTTGAGTAAAATTGAGACAACAAAAAGCTAAGAATGTAAAGCTAATTATCAAAGAGATTGCAATAGCGACTGAAGGTTTTTGAAGAAGGTTTTGGTAGTTTTCCATATGTTTTCATGTAATCAAATGACCTCTGTCCTCCTGGAATGTTTCTTGTTATATTTTTCCTTGGCTGTGCAGTTCTAATAATTAGTTATAGGATCACTCTCCTGACACTGTGTGATTTATAGTACTACTTTATGATAGGTACAGTACTTGCTAGACTACGGGTCCTGACTGCGCTGGATTCTGTTTACTTCTAAAACTTTTTAGCAAAGAAGAAACAAGAAATCAGATTTCCCTGTAGTTACACGCAAAGGCTGATTTCTAAATTAGGGCTGAATGTGCATGAATGTGCATCAAACCATGTTGCAAGAGAACAGTCACATAAGTTTTCTTCAGATAAAAATAAAACATTTTATAACTACTGGAAATTATTATATATTGTGCATGTTCTGATCAAATTATTAATAAGACTCTTCCAAACTTTATACTGTGATGTGAAATGTTGTTTTTCATACAGATATTGTAAGATATATCACCCTAACATTGAAAATCCTACCAATAAATGCATATCCTTTGTCCCGGTCCAGGACTGTTCTTATTCTTTAATGCTTAAGTATTGACTTACTTGCACCACATAATTTGTGACTTCTGGGATTTATTCCATAACTACAAATCCATACTGGCATTCCTTCTAAGACAGGTAAAAAGTTTTGTGGGAGCAAAAGAAAATATAATCTTTCTTAATATCCCACATCTTTACTTGCTATTTTGGAATATTACAGGCTGTCTTGGTCATTTGTCAAAGCATTTGATTTTATTATCTACTATTCACGTTTCTGTGTTAAAGGTTTGGAACATGCCTGATCATGCCCATATTCATGGTAGATCTGTTTGTTTTGGGGGTTTTTTGGTTTTGGTTTGTTGGTTGATTTTTTTTTTTACAAAGCAGTGTGTCTTATTCTTTAACTTATATTTAGTCCTAGGAAAGTTGGCTGTTCTCTCCTTTCGGAACCTCTGCTTGAAAGTTTAACGTTGTGTTGGGTAAAAAGGAAGGTCATGAATGCTGAGAGGCAGCAGGGCTTTTTGTTCCTTGGGGGGGAAGGTAAAGATGAATGCCCAGAACTGCCTGCCACTTGCTAGCTCTAACCAGCATGGGTTCATCATAAACTTTAACGACACCTAGAATAAGCAGGGGCAACACACTCTGAATCCTCAAATTATTAAAGAGACACGAAACAGAACAAGCCTTAAGAGATTGATCATGTTCTGTGTTTCTGTGTCTGTAGCATTTAGGTGAAGAAAACTTGGCTGGAGGGAAGGCCCCGGAGATGGAGGAGAGCTATGGAGACCCACCAAACTCGGCAGTAACACCTGAGACTCGTGACCGTGAGCAAGTGCCCAGCATGAAGAATGGACATTTTGCCCAGCCATTCCTGACCAGCAGCAAAACCCTTGAGGTGAAGAAAATAGAGATTTAGGAAAAGCAATGTGTGAGCGAGTGGATGTGTGAGACAGTCAGATGGTGCAACAGCTCGTGTCCTGCTGATTATGAAGTGCTAGTGCCCAGATGCACTCTGAGATGTTATCATCTCACCTCTAACAAGCGGGCTGCAGGGACCCAGTAAGTCTACTTTCCAAGGATTTCCAAAAGGAGTAGTTTTGTTTTTACACAGAAAAGGCAAATCTAAAATACTTTAAGAATTTACTTTAGAGACTCAATGCTCCGTTTAATTTTGTGGGATTTTTGTTGGTTTGTTGTTTGCCCTTTTCTTTTTTTTTTAAATTTTATTCCTAAGTAGCATTAGGCAGGCACTGAGAACCTTTCAAGCACTTTTCTGAAATTCTCAATAAGTGGCAAATTGCCAGAAATAGTGTTTATATTATTTTCTATGAAAATACCACAAACATAGCAAAGGCTTTTATTGACTGTAATGCTGACTACTGTGGTAGCCTTGCCCATATCCTGCAATTTTATATTAATGACATTTCTTTGAAATAGTATTCCAGGGGAGGGGTGGTTTTGGTCATATGGAAATAGGTTAGCCATTTTAATAATTTTTCTTTTCATTATTATATTTCAGTAGTTTTGGATACAAGGAGAAATAGATTTTCAGTGAATCCACTTCCCAGGAAAGGGAACAGTATAGAAGTCCACAGAGTGCACATTGAAAAAGTCTCCTGGAGAACAAAAGAATTGTTTGTTGGTTTCTGGCAGAGACTGTTCATCCCATATGTAAGAAGGATTTATTTACTTTACTTATTTACCCGGGAAATAAGATCACGAGAGGTGCTTTCAAACATCCCAAGGCTGTCCATCTTCTAGGACTTTAGGAAAAACCCATGAGAACTCCACGAAAAATGGAGTTATGTGTTCCATGTTTGATCAGTGCATTAATGTAAAAGTCTAGGATTCACAAAGTCTCACGAGTAGCATAAAAAGCAGTTTGTTATGGACACAGGTTTCATAGCTAATTCTACAGTAGCTAATGAGATGTGAGACCAGGGTGGAGTTTGTCCATGTTTGGGCATTAACAACTTCTGTCTTACACCCTAATAATGGCTCATTATACCCTAATAATGGCTCATTACTAACCAACTACTCATTTTCATTAGAATTACAGGTTTTTAACTTCCCTGAGGACATTAATTCCTGTCAGGTTTATTTGAATTGCCCTTCCTCAAATCCAAGTTCCACCACTCACCAGGATAAAACTAGTTGAAAGAGAATAAAAAGAACAAAAAAACAAACACTGGAAAACACAACTTCAAACTGGAACAGGAGTGGCCATCTGCTCAGGCTTTGATAAAATAAAGCCTCCTTTGAAAATGTAAATACAGACAGCTACAAGGGAAAGACCAGGATCAGTTCTCAGGCTCTGAGTAGAAGAGGTGCTGCCGAGGCTGAGCTTGCACCAGGCTTCATTCAGTTAATTTTACTTTAATTTTGGAGACCCAGCTGAGCCACAGAACTATCACACTCCCCTGGGCTGTAAACTCAGCATCGTCTGGGGTCTGGGCTCTCCCCAGCAGAATCTGCCCTGAAAGTCTCTTCAGCTGTTGAGAGGACGTTCCCTCTGACAACAGATGCTCCCCGACATTCAGTGAACATCTTGTTCCATATTATTTTAACTGATCAGTTAATGCATTTCATACACCAGTTGAATGAAATCTGTTCCTCTAAAACCATACAAGCTATGAAACCACTGATACCAGAGAGGATAACATTTCCTAGACAACTATTTTTAAAATGGTTGATTTGGAATAGCTTGCCTCCCATATTTTTCATAAATCATTTCACAATGAACGATTTTTTTAAAAAGATGAGATTCTTCAAGCTTTTAATTATGCAGTTGTATCTCCCCACTAATAAAATATATTTTTTTCTAAGCCCTACTATTTTTAAAGTTTTTATGAGAAAGTGTTTCAAGCTGGAGCAGCTATTTTAGAAGATACTAAAAGCTAATTTTGTAAATGGTTTATCACACTAAATTGAACAAGAGGAATAATTAATCCTTTTGCATAGCAAAAACAACCACAGCAAACGTTACCTCGAAACACAACATCATAGGAAAATTGAGTATACTGTAAACACACTTCTTCATGAACATCCTCAGATTTGCTGAGTAGCATGAAATAGTATGAAGAGAAGTCAGGTGAATTATCCCTGATATGGAGCAAAGACATTTTTCTTTGTAAGCAGCAAAACCAAAGAATGTTATTCAGAAACTGGTTTAGGTCTAACCAAAGCCAAAGGAATTGGGAAAAAAATCCTATGGAAAACTACAGAACACACTAAAAATAAGTGCCAAAAAAAAAAAAAAAGGCGAAAGAAGCAAAAAGAAAAGAATAATAAGTTTATCTAATTCAAAATAAGATTAGAAAAGGCAAATTTGGCTCACTATGAGTGAGCTCTTTACAAATACCTGAAAGGAGGCTGTGGAGAGGCAGGGGTCGGTCTCTTCTCCCAGGTCACAGATGACAGGACAAGGGACAATGGCTTCAAGTTGCCCCAGGGGAGGTTCAGGGTAGATATTAGGAAATATTCCTTTACTGAAAGGGTTGTCGGGCATTGGAATGGGCTGCCCAGGGAGGTGGTTGAGGCACCATCCCTGGAGGTATTCAAGAGACACCTGGGTTGGTGTTGTTTTGGGTGTGATGTGGGGTTTGGGTGGGTGTGGTGTGTTTTGGGGTTTTTTTGATTGGTTGGTTTTTTTGGTTGGGATTTTTTTTTTTTTTTCTTCATTGGTTAGACTAGATGATCTTAAAAGGTTCCTCCCAACCTAGGTGATTCTGTGGCTAATGTAAATGTTCATGGGCCATTCTTTATTTGCTGAAAAATCTGTGTTTCTCTCTAGCATTTCTTATGCACAAGGTAGGCTGCATTGTAGAATCCAGAGCTACGTTACCATGCTGATGACAGCTCTGGTTTATACTTCTGCGCTGGTGGTCACCATTCTGTGATGGCTTGAGAACAGTTAATTTATATAAACAAATCTGTCAACAGTCTTGGAAAACTCTGGGATCCAGGCAGTGACTATCTGATAAATTCTGCTCAGTCTCCTGCAGTGGTGGTGACTCTGGTCCATATATCACATCCACAGCCTCTGCCTTCCCAGAGCTGCCAGCTCCACAGGACAGCTTTCCTAATAAAATTAGCATTTCCCTAGGAGCACGAAGAGATATTTGCTATTTTTTCTTATGTTGCCTATTCGATGATTGTTTTCAGGATATTGTGTCAGATATATGACAATTCCATGAAAAATCCCCACAGATTCTTGCAGTTGTAGCTCCTCAGCCAGCCAGGCTTGATCTCGAGATCTTAAAGCAAAACAAAATAGACCTAAGCGCTTGGCAACTCCAGTATTATATTTCAGCTAAAAAGGGAAATAGGTTTGGAGATTTGTAGAGATGTAAGGGATGACTACCTGCTAATGCTTCAGGGTATTGGGTTTAACTATTTGGGAAAATTTTACCTGTCGTGACTGAAAAGTCGGGACCAGCTGTAGCACAATCTATCTGTTTTGTTGTTCTGCTGTAGTGTAGTTAGCAACCTTGCAGAGTTTTAAATTATTCCAACAATGAAGGCCTAAATTTACTTGTCTAATAAGATTATCGTCTCTCAAAATGTATCTGAAGCATTTGCTGCTTTATCTGATACATATTGTTTTAAGCTTGAGTAAGCATGTTTTTCATAAATCAGAAAAATCCTAACTCAGTGTGTCCTTGAATTGCTTAAAATTTTCTGTGTGGAAGACAAGGGAACCCAATGCTGCCCATTGCAGATGAGCATCAGGCCCCACGGCATCATGGGACTGGTCCCCTGGTAGCAGACAGGGCTTTTTTCCTCCTCTTCATTGATGATCTAATGTCTTTTCACTCATGTTTTTATTTCACAAATGTTAGCACACAACTTTACCTCTGAGACGATTCAAAAATACCATCTCTCACTTGTCTCTGTGAAAGGCACTGCAAATTTATTCTTTGCATTTAGACTTTTTTTTTTTTTTTTTTAAGGAAGGGGGGGTGGAAAGGGTTGTAATAGCACTGAATTAAATCATGGAATCATCAAATCATAGAATAGTTATCTGTTTATGGAAAATAAATTGGAGCTTGTATCTGCTTAGGTTAAAGACATTTTCCTCCAAATCTCCTATAGAAATACGCAGTATAAATTCATTGGCTCGGATTGCCTGTAGCAATATTTCTCTAATGAAAACATGTATTGGAGACAAAGTCCATGGATTTTTACATGGCTTTCTGAGGTTTTTCAAATCACCAGCAGTCAATTTAGTCGCTCTAATCTTTAAACCTAAGGGCCTAATTCTGACAAAATCTTTGGATATGTTTTCATCACTTTGCTATGATGTTTGCTTGGAGAGAACTGTAGAATATCCCAACAGATATTCATATTAGACTAAACTTCATCCTGAATTTTTGAGATTCAGAAAATTTCTGGGTCATTTACTTGGCGCAGAGATGCACAACTCTCTGAAAAGACTCCTTGGGAAAGATTTCTAGTTTCTGTAAGGGACGCATTATGGTCACCGTGCAGGTGATCTTGGAAAATACAGTTAAAATGTAGCATATTCGAGTTCCTCAGCACCAGAGTAGCCATAAACCTATTTGCTATTTAGCCATTTAACGCAATTATTTACTGTTCAAGAGATATACAGTTACTATAGCAACAGCTACATTTACAGTCCCAGAATAAATGGAAAGTGTAATCTGTCCTGCCAGTAAAGCAAAAAGCTTTTTAAAATGTAGTTTATCTGTTGCCTTTACAATAGAAATTAGTGGCACTCAAATTATGAGCCATGAGCTGGTTGCAGACTGCCAGCTTTGATCTCGTAGGCAATGTTACACCCGCCTCATGCTTTGACTGCACGTTCAGTAGCTTTGACAATTGACAGGAATATACTCTTTTTTTTTTTTTTTCTTAGTTTAGCCGATGATAAGATGCAGCCAGAAGAAATGAGAGAATCTTTAGCTTAGAATCTTTTTTTTTTCCCATGGCTAAAATGGTCACTAATCTAGGGTGAAAGAAAGGTATCTTTCACACAAAAAAATGTTAATTCAATAGCAATGAGAGAAAAAATCTAGATTAAGATTGTAAAAGAAAAAAAAAAGGTGTTACTATTTTCCTCGTAAAAAGAAATAATTAGATAATTTTGAAAAGATAGTTATATACCTCTTTTTTGTGTGCTCCTTGTGACACTTCTGCTTGAGGAGTTTTTGTGGACAATTTGGTATGGACCGGTATTGCAGGCTAAATTAGATTGTCACCCGGTTTAGGACAGCTGCCTATGGCAATTCTGTGTTCCAGAATAAAATAAAATATCACTGTACCCT
This sequence comes from Gallinago jamesoni, assembly GCA_025769975.1. Lineage (NCBI taxonomy): Eukaryota > Metazoa > Chordata > Aves > Charadriiformes > Scolopacidae > Gallinago > Gallinago jamesoni. Next base: position 123,273,410 of record JAOQGH010000012.1, read on the forward strand.
GGAATAATCAGTGTGCTTGTAAAACATCTTACATTTCCGTATACATAAAGCCTGGGTTCTTCGCAACGAAAAATACTTGTTACGAAAGTGATACAAACACGATCCATTTGGGTGGTGCATTTTAATGTCAAAGGCTACTTTACAGAATGATCACCATTGCTAAGGGACCACACCACGCAGCCTGGACCTCTCGAGGAGTTACCTGAGGAGGAAAGCCCCACCAGTCTATGTCCTGCATCACCTGAGCACGTCTCCACTCCATGCCCGCAGGGAGCTGATGAAGTTGGGTAGGTCCATGGCCAAGCTCTCTCCCCATCCCCTGCTGCTCGCTCTCTCGTACCCCGTGGGACAGGGGCTCCCCAGAGCTCTCCTCACCAGCACTGCAGAAAAGTGAAAAAGAGAAAATAAACACCTCCACCCCTTTTACTTGCAGCGTCATTAGTAAGAAGGACTACGTTTTGGCCTTGGAGTGGTGCATATTCTTAACCTTTTTAAAAAAAAAAAATACTATCTTTTTACTTGGATGTTTCCATGCCCTTGCAAAAAATAATGTTAATCCTAAAATTTATTACCTGCAGCATTTGCCATTCTTCTTCCATTTGAAGATATGTGATCATAGTAACAAATTTCAGGAAATGTCTGTAACGTAAATATACTACCTTAGCTTATTTCCTTCTCCTAATTATTGAAAAGACTGAAGAAGAAACTGTTCTTGACAGACACATGAAGGCCTGTCTTAAAGCTTCATTTTCACTCTTTCAAATGCTGTTTGTTAGAGCCTTCTTTTTATGAAATGTTTTCGATAAAAGAATATTCCTCTGGTTCTTCTTATGCAAGGGAAGCATCTGGATGCATAGCACTGGAAGAAAGTTGAAATGTTTTCAGGCTTAAGGGTTCCTGATGGGAGTTCCCATGAAGCAGTCTCTTCAGATAAGAAGACTGGAGTACAGTCACTGTTTGCAGGTGTAGAGAGAAGCTCTCATCAGTAGCTTGTCACACTACCCAAAGTTTAGTTACTGCATGGTAGGCAGATACTTGGCAGCCTCCTGGCCTGAAATTTAAAAAAAAGATATTAGAATTAAGCAAAAATTATCTTTCAAGTAAAAACTATTTATTTGTTGTAGTTTATTGAAAAATATTTTTTAAAATGTGTGTTATTTTAACTGAAAAAATACATCCTTATTTATCAGATACTTTTTAAATGACATGCAATTATGAAAAAAACCTGATTATTAATGCAAACAGTTGAAAACTGAGAGGCAGCATTTCAAATTTAGACTTCTAAACCCAGGAAGTACTGAAATACAGAGCACACTCACGGAATCTTGACTCTGCCTTCATTTAGCAGTAGTCCAATAAAGTTGTATTTGTTCTTTGTATCTATTTGTTCTTTCCTGAACAAATAGGAACTGCTTACCCCTATATTACAATGAGCTAATTCACCCCCAAGGCCTCCCTGGAGTAATCAGAGGAGCTCCTCCTCTCTTTCGTATTCTTTTATACAGGGCTAACACATTGATGCCAATAATGGCTGCATTTTATAGTCCAAATATGTGAAAAAACGTTGATAGGATTGACGTACATCATACTGGGAAAGCTGGAAGTGGAGTGAGGATATCATGTGCTGAAAACCTCTTCCTCATATAACTTACATTTGAATCTGTAACTGCAACTTATGTGACAAGTCAAGGCAGTGAATTTAAGCTTTGGGACTTCAGAGAACCTACACAAATACTGACCTTTGAACAGCAGAGTTTTCAACATTAAATACAAGAAAGCTGAGGTTTCCCCACAGTGTTTCTCATATTTGCAATTTTCTTCTATCTCTTTGGAGAGAAAATTTTTCAGTCCTTGTTCTAACAAAACTGCCAGCATTAATTATTAATAGGAATTTTGTTCAGTTAATAATGACAGAGATTGTGCCCTTTGTTCTCAACAATTATTTATTTTCAGTCTGTGAAACTCTTCAGTTATATCTTCTTGTAGCTTTGGGTCACGTATGCTTTGAATTTCCTCGTGTCATTTTTCCCTCAGCCTTGCTTGTCACACAAAGCATAACTTTTACCTGTAGTTTTGTCTTCATCTCAGTTTCCCTTTTCTCAGTATTAACTCTCATTAGTCCCTAACTGTCAATTTTAGTTTCTATTATTGCTTTGAGGAAAAACACCATAATTATCCCGAGCACTGAATATGTATTGACTAGGTTAACATTTAGATTCAGTATCACAGATATTAATATTAATAAAGACCTTTTCAATTCAAAAAGTTTAAATCACTTCTCAAATATTCTGATCTTATGTTTGAACTTTTTTAAAAGATTCCAGAGAAAGGATTCATAGTTTGACTTCGGTTTTTCATCAGAGGTATAAAATAATGCAATCAGCATTTCTCAACAGAAGAAAAGACTAGCGATTTGTCAGCAATAGCATGAAGACAGCTTTCAATAATAATTACCGCACAGGAGTGATTACTCCTTTATATAGACTGAAACTGATTTGGCGTTTCAAGTTATTAACGAGGAGATAAAGGTCCATCCTTGCACACTCAAGCTGATGCCTTCCTCTGCTCTCACTGCCTTTTCTGAAAAGGCAAACGTGGTAGCTTTTTTGGGTGGATTGGAGAAAGAGACATTTTAGTTGAAAAGGCCCTTTTAAGTTAGCACAAATAATTTCTTTAAAACTTAAAAGAAAACTTAATTTCCCCCAAATCCTTCCTGCAAAGGAAGCAGTCTGGAAGCAGGTAGGACTAACTCCTTGCAGGTAGTATCCATGTGGCTGACCCTTTCTGGAGCACCAAAGGGCACAGCACATACAGACACAGGCTCTGGGTCTATAGATCAGGATCTGGTGGCACCCAATACTATGTGACCCGAACTGCTCGTTGCCACCACAGGAGGTGCCTGGCTCCAACCTGGGCACTGTTGCAGGCTGCCCAGACACAGCTCTCGGTGTTCAGAAAACACGTTCCTGCTTCATAATTTACCTTTTCTTATTGATTTGGTAATAGAATTACTCAGCGTTGGCTGTAATGTTGCAAGTGTGAAATCGTGAGGACCACGGGGCGAGTGGAACCAGCAGAAGTCCCTTCCCAGAGACAGAGCAATGTGCCTGAGGACAAACCCTGAGAACAGGAGAGGCTGGGTGCAGGATAATAGGGCTTTTATCTTTCTAATGTTTATGATTCTGGGAAAATAACATTCAAGGAAGTAGCTTTTATGAAAAGTATTCTCAGATACAGCAAATAATGATATTGATGAGAACAAATCAGTTTCATGGTGGAAGCGTTTAAAAATAAAAGTTCCTTTGAACTCAGCGAGAACCAGATTTAATGAAATTTAAATTAAAGTGAGTGGAATAGATATGTAAGAGTTAATCAGCTGGAATGGCAATAATATGAAATAGAGGCTCTTCCCTTAGAAAGAAACTGCTTGAATGAAATCATGTATCTTGATGTTTATTGTTCTTTGACTGAAGCTTGCGCATGTATATTTGGAAAGCCAAATTCTGACCCAATTAAGGTAAATGTCAAGGATTTGGATATTTTCCTGTCTTTAACATTGTCCCTTATATACTAAAGTGAATTGTCTGCCTGCACTTTTGTGGAAGTGCAGCTTGGCAAGGTCCTTTTGTATTGTTCTACTGCAGCTGTTAATACATTGCAATGATATAATTTTTATCTATGCTAATATAATCTCATATTTAGAATAAAAATTCTAATCTCTAAAATAAATAGGGTTACTTTCTAACTTTGCCACAGTTTTGCAGGTTGCAATAGAATATAGGCAAACATTCACTTTTATTGTGGTCAAATATTTTTATTTTATTCTTGATCATCTGGAAGTTTGCCTTAAAAACATAAACAATCTGTCCACAGTGAGGAATCAAAATGAAGGTAAGTCTTTCAGTCACTGCAGTTACATATACTAGTCATATTTGGTTTATTTTCCATTTTTCCTTTGTAAAGTTTGTAAACATTAATTGCCCTCCTATTGCAACCATATTATTGAGTATAGCTTCACTTAAAAATGACCCAAAGAAGGTCATTTGACAATGAAGATTGTCATATTTATAGTAAGTCATTGTTTCTGCTGGGGTTCTCTCATTCATACTGGTAAACCAATGATTTTATCTCATCAATGAACCAAGCTATTATGGAAAACGTACAATCTATAATAAATCAAATAATGACAAATAATTGACTGTTCATTAACATTTTTGGTTTTAAAATACATATAAATGCTTACCATTAATATGCAAAAACTCAAAATCACAGATGACTTTGTTGATGGACCTAGTTTTTGATGGATATGAGTATAAGGTCAGGCTACAGGTCTATCTGGAACCGTGTCCTGTCTCTGATCAGTGAGCTGTATCCACTATAGGATATAGGTTTATTTTAGCCCTTCACGAAGAGGAAGAAACAACGCAGGATGTCGCATGAGCTCTTGATGATTCAAGACCCTCATATTGGCTCACACTAGAGGGCTGCACAGAAGGTTGGAAGGTGATCTTGAGATCATCTAGTCCAACCCCACTGCTCAAGTAGCATCAGCTAGAACAGATTGCCCAGGACCATGTCTGGTCAGATTTTGAATATGTTCACAGAGACTCCACACGCTACGGTAAATGCACCCTAAAATAAGTCAGATAAATTGCATCCTAACAATTTCTATTTCTCTCCCTTGAAGGTGGAGGCAGCTCAGATGCTGCCGAGCCGGCCTCAGGCCTGATCAACCCATATTTAAGTAATGTATTCACAGCTTCTGAAGGAGCAATTTATTTATCCATTACTGGACTGCTCAATCATCTCCATAACTAGAGAAATTTAGTATAAAAGGACATGTTTATTGTATGACATAGTTTTTCAAGCAATTGACAAAAGCATTCAAAGCCAAAATACATTATGACAGTGAAGATCCTTCTTAGCAGCTCTGACTCCTCAGGTAACACACTTTACGTGTGGCAGTAGCCCTCCTGCTGGTAGGTCTTGGGAGTCACATCTTCTCAGTTTCTTTTATTAAGTCATCACCCAGGGCCTGTGTGTTCTCTAGCCAGAATGCAGTCTTCCTGTTTTGATGCCTTGGAAGTTTTTGCTTCTCTCTTCTTGTGATTAAGCACAAGCATATTGAATGCAAACTCACTTCTTTCTCTTCTTCTTCATTAGATTGTTTAACTAATATTTATATTGTGACTTTATTTAGACTTGAGGTGGCTATTACCTCCTTATGAGATCACTTTAGCTTTATATCAGTTATAAGTCTCATGGCTTGGGCCAAGTTGGCCAATAAGAAGCAAAGAGATGCTCTCCTTCACCTTTTGCTCCAAGGAGAGGAAGGAGATAAAGAGATTTATGAATTTGGGAAAAAACTAAATTACTTTAATTAAATATTAATAATAAAATAGAAAGTAAAGAATGAAATGGATATAATATATAAAAATATGTATTACCAAACCATATCAAGCTCCCAGGGAGATGTCACCAGCAGCCACCAGGAAAGTTCCAGACTGGTCTCAGTGATGAATGGAAACTGGATTCCAGAACACACTCATGGGGATCAAAAGTAGAGAAACTAACAGAGTCCTCCTCATTAAAGAACAGCCCTCAAGGAAGAGCCAACCCAAGCCCTCCTGCCTCAGCTTTTATACTGAGCAGGGGCAGATGGGATGGGGTACCCTATTAGTCAGTTGGGTCACCTGACCTGTCCACACCTCCCCACAGGTCACACCAGGTCAGCTGGCCCTGATTGCCATGGCAGCAAGTAAAAGCAAGAGCATCTCTCACCAAACAGGTGGTTGGCTCACCCCCCCACCCCCATCCAGGGACAATAACAAACATTAATTGTTCAGGAACATTTGGGGATTTACAATGGCAAGCGTGAAATAATCCTGGCAAATGGCAATATAAACAAAAAGACCTAAAAAACCCACCTGAACAAAGACTGTACAACTCCAGAACATCTAAATCCTATTTTAATATATAGAAGGCTACCACAAAAATCATGTTGCCATGGCCATCTAGTTTGCTTGGAGATATGGTTTAGTGGTGGGTTTTGTCAGTGTAAGGTTGATGGTTGGACTCGATCACAGAATCATAGAACCAGAGAATGCTTAGAGTAGGAAGGGACCTTCTAGTCCTTCCAACCAGGACTCCCAAAAGATCATCTATATTTCTTATTTATTTTTTTTGTCAGAGTTAGGTTGATGGTTGGATGATCTTTAAGGTCCCTTCCAACCTAGAGGATTCTATGATTCTATGATCTAGTTCCAACCCCCTGCAATGGGCAGGGACACCTCCCACTAGAGCACGTTGCTCAAATCTGAATTTGAGCATCAGATCATCCGATCTGAATCTCAGATCTGAAAGCTTCCTTCCAATCTAGACAATTCTATGAGCGTATCTAGATGAATTCTTTTCGCTCCAGCCTAGTAGGGACAGCTTCTACACTGTAATTCTTTAAATTTTCTTCTGCTTCCACTATTTCTTGTGTTCCTCAAGCTCAGTTTTCCCCTGCACAACTCCCTAATTTTTCAGCATCCTCCAGAGGACACTGACAAGACAGGATTTATGATGTGAAATTTTGGAGGCTACAGTGTAGGGGGAGCGCAGCAGGTCTCGGTGACTCTGGTCCTCGTGGACATCCCACCCAGCGATGGCCACGCAGCTGCGGGATCCCCCGGCCCCTTCCCTGCTCCGGCCGGGGGCACCTCTGCCCCAGGAGTAGTGCCAAAAGCCTGAAACACACTGGAAAACGGTCAGACCTCCATGGGAAATATAACTGAGACAATAATTTGTTCATTTTCATATGCAATTACAAATGCAATTTCTGTTTTGAGCGAAGCGGTCTCAGAAGTGGTGTTTTACTGGGGTCAGCCCAGTACTGCAGCAAAATTTGGGGCCTTTAGGGTTTTGGAATGCAGAGGGGGACAGGCATTATCGCTGTGACTGCTGAAGTCTGTGTGGGGACTGCAGTGGGGGTGGGACTGGGACCTCCAACTCATTGCACACCAGCTGTTGCATGGCCATCAGTTGGGGCAAATTTCCGTCAGCAGCAACCCGAAATGCAATTGCACCCCATCACCTGGAGGTGAAAGGCTCTGTACCTCATCACCCCTTCCCTAAACCTTCCAGTCCCCGGGCATTTTCTTCAGTCTTTTGAAAAGAAACGTCTATTGTCCAGGCATAGCTGCCGCTGAGTATCGTTAGTCTTTTCACTTTAGATTGTCGAGTTTCATCATTGTTTATTCCTTTGTCTCAAGCTGAATCATTTTCTATGAATCAGGTAAAGCACTATCATTATGATATCATTTATGAAGGCTACATAATTGTAGCTTTTCTCACTAAATCATTGAAATAGTGCATTTTTTTTTTCTCACTAAATATTAATTTATTTTCATATGTGGCTAATACATTATTCTGTTTATTTCTCAAGGAGAGATTTAAAGCAGAGATCCTCTGTATTTTTCTATTAGTATCTGAAATGTTCTTTATTTTTAGCAGTAAGAGAAAATTTCTGAGGGACACTTTACAAAAGCATTTTTGCCATTCATGTGTTTTGTCAAATATCTGTTTTTAAAAATATGAGGGAAGAGACTTATTTTTCATTTTCTATACTTGATCTGAACAAAAAAAAAAAAAGAATTTTGCTATAAAAGTTAGATTTTCAGTCCATCTTATCTAACCTGTCAGTCGCCATCAGTTGGAAATGATTTATACACAAATAAAGTATCAAAGACATGGGAAGATTGTTTCCCTCCAAATAATAAGTTTACATCCTGGAAAGCGAAAGACGGTAATCCAAATCATTACTGCTTCTCAACCAAAATATTTTGTCTCTTCCCTTAAGATTTCAGGTATGTTATTTGACACAAACTCCAACAACAGTGAGCCAAAGAAATTATTTAGTGAGTAAAAATCGTACTTGGAAAAACAATTAGAGTAAATGCTTGTGTCCATCCCTCTTCAGAAAAAAAAAAAAACCAAAACAAAACAAACACCAAGCGTGTGTGCTGGGCTCTTTGTGTGTGCTCAACTTCCACAAGGTTCACAGGCTGCTAAACCAGAAACATGCTGTTTAAAAGATTATAAGCAGTGGGAGGTCACACAGAACAAGATGTTTGGCAGCTGGAGACCCCTCCTACCAGGGAACAGCGGCACTAGAGGCTCCTTTGAGCCAGGAACAATTCAAATGTGGTCGGACTATGTCACCTGCGTTTCCCTTCTTTAAAACTCAAATAAGGAAAAATCCAACCAGTTGCATTTCGGAAAAAGACAGACTTATTTGCCACGTATCATCAACTGAAATGATCTTAAAATCATTCCAAATCTGCATACACGTGTGTTAGAGAATTATGTAAATAAAACCTTCACTTGAAAATGGAACAAACAAGGAAGGAAAAATAATTTTTAAAATTTCCTTTGCTTATGGTATGGATTTTTTGTTATGTTAACAAAATAAGGATTCTCATAAGGATTTCATTGACTTGACAATTTCGTATCTGTACAAAAACATGCAGATACAAGTTTTAATAAATATTCAGAATGACCGTGTATATAGGATGCAAATGAAAATGTCTTTTGCAATAATTTTTGAAAGTTTTTGAATATGACTCTACTGGTTTCCCAGTATCTTCTACTTCTTGCCTCTATAAGCACCAAGACTGGCATTCAGAAGATCATTTTATGTACAATAAGAAGTAAAGAACGGTATTTTCATTTTTCTCCAAGGTAAAGGCGTGTAAGAATATATACTGACATACTATCTGCAGAGAGTTAGATGATGTGACAGAGTTTTAGTCCTTCTAAACCAGAGGGATGCCACACAGAATTCCTGATGAAATACCTGCTCAACACTCCTGCTGCAATAACCCTACCTTTGTTTGCAATTCTGGCAGAGGCGTCAGGAATTTAATGTGCCTTCACAATAATCTGCCCTCTCATCCAGGGGAGTGGCTCTTGTGATCAGACCTGAGATTTGTGGCGTGGGGAAACTTGTAGCTACTTTGGTGATTGGTAGAAAACTTTAATTCCAACCCAAACTGTTAATCTAGGCTGTTCCTCAAACATTATATTCACTTTCTTTTTTTTCCTTAAACTATTTATATTAGCCCTTAGGTTTATATAAAAGCTCGACTATTTTTGAAGTTGTAATAAAAATAGCAGGCACCACAAGACGGAAAACCAAAAAGGAAAATATAACCCACCCAAAAGAAGAATTTCTTATAGCAGGCAGTCAATGAAATAAACATTATAGGAATTTCAACTCAAGGGGGTTTAATTTGCCATAAGTTTTAAACATCAAGGCTTGTTAGTGGGTATAGTTATGGGGAAAAGAGCAAGGGGCTACCATCCAGAACGTATTTGAAGAATCTAAGCAGTTTCAGATCCCCAGGCATGGGAAGCTCTGATACTGTATTTTTTTACCTACTCCATTACCGTTGTTTATTTATTTAATATTAAAGTACCACATGTATATGAAATCAAAACAGAATGCAAAATGTCTCTTATAGATGGCCCAATTTCTACAGGGTTCAGTTCCTTGTAGGTGAACTTGTCTCCCTGCATACAGACTGTCCTCATTGGACGGCCCCATCTTTTCATATCCCCTTACCCTTTTCTTCTGCAAGGAAAACAGACAAGTCTTCCCATTGTCTTCAATTCTTTGAGGATCTGCTTCGCCTTGGTTTGTAGCAGACAAGTCCTCAGTCCCACATTGCAGCCAGTATCATCCAGGTCAAGCGGTACTTGACTGGACTCTTGCTGGAGCTCAGAAAAATAGTAATCATTTGTCTGAAGGGTTCACTGTAGACTGTAGAGAAATGTATGAAAAGCTTGAGTAAATCCTCTGCTTGTGATGAAGAAGTACTGCTTTTGTCAGGATCGATTTGTCAAAGAGTGGGTTTTAGGATGGAGGGGTTTTTTTTTTGATAATACATTACCTGAATTCTGGAGAAAACTCAGGATTGTTCAAAGTGTTTCAAATATAAAATAACTTGTGCCTGGGGACATTTGCAGGAGCGTTGGGAGGTAATGGATGGAGTCTGTGGCAATGCTGAGGGTAGAGGTAATAACGGGGAGCTGATCAAAGGGGACAGAGTTTGAGCTTAAAGGGAAGATTTGAGGCTACAGGTAAGAAATAAGAGAAAAGTAGTAAGAGGACAGGAAGAGAAAGGAGGCAAACAACTGAGGAATTCGTGGGTGGTGATAGGACTTTGTGGCACTAACTCCCTTTTCATGAGAATGCTCGGGGGCAGCAGAGGAGGGAGGAAGCATTATCCCTTTAGACATTCCCGATCACACCTGATGCGAGCCAAGTCCCCTTGCTCTTCTCCTCAGTAATCCAAAGGTTCTCTTCTTCTAAGCCAGTATGAACACGTTGGTTTGATCTTGTCTGTAATGTGTTAAGAAAGCTTCTTATCTCAGTCCTTTGAATGTCTCCGTCTACTCAGGAAGACACTGGGATCCCAGGAGCTATTAAATACTCTTTGGACGGGTCTTTGGGGCATCCCAACAAAGACATCATTGTTAAGGGAACCACTGCTCCCATAGGTAGGCAGAACATGCAACTGGTGTAGAAACTGGAGGACAGAAAGGACAGAAACACACAATAGGTTTCACAAGTTCTTTTACGCTGTCATTAGGCAGATGAATAGCAAAATCCGATGAAAGACCAGGAACAGCTCTGCTCTTTCAGACCTTCGATTTTATCCGTATTCTTCTTGTGTTATTTGTTGGAGAGAAATAACTCCCCTAAAATTTCTTTCTTTTTAAAGATCTATATTTCATATAATGTACACACCTATTTATTTGGATTTTCATGGAATTTGAGATAATTGAAGTGAACATAGAAAATTCATAAGATGTTTTGAAAAATCACCCAACCCAAAAAGTTTTCTATCCAGAACTGTCTCCTCAGTAGTTCTCCCTCTATTCAGTAATCTTCTGCCTTCATTTGCTAAATTCCCAATTATATTACTAATCATCAGTCTCAGCTTTGGGACATAACACGTCCCCAGCACAAGCTAAAAAAAAAAGAAAAAAAAGAGAGAAATCATCTTTATTTTAGTCTCTCACTGACATAGTATTTCTATCACTGTCTCTGCTTTATGCATATATAAACTATTATTTAACTTCTTAATATTTGAGTCCCCTTTGTCTAGGGGACACACTTGCTTTGATGTAAGGTCAGATCTACAGCGCAGAGCTAGGAATATGGAACAGACTTATGGCTTTTTGACTATTATAAAAGACACAATAATTCTAAAAAACAATAACATTTGGATATAGATGTTTTGTTGTTTTTGCGCTTGTCATCATAAATAAATCAGCCTGTGTATTGTAAAAGTCATTCCATACTCATAGCAAGTTCTTGTAGAACCCATAGCTGTCAGCCAAAATTTATGTTTAAATCACTGAAGAGCTGTTTTTACTTGCTTTTAAGAGTTCCCGTCCCAAACATTTACCCCTTTGAAGGATTTTCAGTATGTTTGCCTACCAATCTCTTGTCTTTGACCAGCACTCAGACCACATCATCAGGTTTGAACTGTCCCTTTTTATCTATAAACTATGTTTTCTATTTCTTCTTCTTGAGGAAGTCCTCTCAGTGATCTACAGCTTTTACAACAGAAAATTAATTTCAAAACTGATTATCTAACAACGATTTATTTCTCTTCACTGACTTTCTTGCATTGCCTCCCATAAGTTGGCAGCTTGGTAGAGTGCATTCATTCAGTCTAACGAATCCTAAGCCATCCATGTGGTGTCCTGGTACTGCAATGCACAACTTATTTTCCTCTGGTAGCTGAGAAAAGTATTATTGTAAGAGTCATTACTCCTGTCTAAGAAGAGTAAAAAAAAACCACTGGGCTTGGATACTTTCAGGTTGGTTTTGCCATAAAAGGTGAAAAAATGTCTCAAAATTAAGTTTTCATTATGTTGTTCACAGAATGTCCATAGCATACAGAGGACAACTCTGGAACATTTGACCTTACTCTTTATCGTTATGATATACTGTATCATTATTTTATTGACATCATTTTATTGAATTTTAGAACACCATTATGCTACTTTGTTGGCTGTTTCATTGCCTCAAGTAGCATAAGCCACATTGCTTGCGGTGGATTTTTGCAGTTTAATTAGTATGCTGCTGTGCTGTTTTTAGTGGCGTGCTGCTATGGTACCTTTAATTGAAATCTTTCTCTTATGACTATAATAATTATATCACCCTGATGCCTCTAATCTGGCACCATTATATAGCATGTGGCTGTGCCGCATTAACTTCTTGATATTAATCATTTGGATTAGCACCAAGGGATAGCCCAGAAGAAAGAAACACACTGGCTGCCAGGTTGGAGTGTTTTCTCATTTTTAAGTCCTTCTGTAGGACCACGAACTCTTGCCCGTGGCGTACTCAGATGTGAGGATAGCCCCCTTACATCACAACTCAGCTTTTGAAAATCCTGGAGCTCACGTATCTTCTCGGGTCTTTTCCCAAACTTCCTGTATCCCATGACAAATATTTTTTATTAATTATAAGAAACTTCATTTTTTCTCTTCATGTATGTTTCAGGCTGGTGGGTTAGCAAATAAATGCAAATTGTTCTGGCTCAGTCCTTTTGGATATTTCACAAAATGCCAAATACTTTGGAAAACAGCGACAGATCCTTCTCATGCTTTCATTAGATATTCTTCTACTTATTTTAAAGTATGATCTAAGTGCTATATAGGGCATTTCAAGACCAAAACCAAAAAATCATGCTTTTTGTGGACCCAGTAGCTGGAGACAGGAATTAACGTTACTTGATGTGGTAAAAATACATGCACTATTTCAGATTAATGCAGCATACAGCTGGGACATCCATCCTACTTCTGAATACTGATGATTGTCTTTATAACTCTGTCTTCCCTCATCTATTCAGTGCTGGGGATTGCAAAGGGAGATCTTGGAATGAGTGAAATCCAGCCATTTACAGCTTGTTAAAGCTGAAGGAGATGTTGCTCAGTTGGAGGACACAACAGGAAGATACAGCTGTGCTGATACCCTTTCCTTTGACTAAGGGGTGTCTGCTCATTTTTTGCTACGAATTGCAATAGCTGTGATGATCTTGAATTTTCAGCTGAACCTGACTGGTCACATGGTCACAGTTCAGGAATGCTTCCTCCTGAGAAACACACCATAACTCCCTGTTTCAGAGAGGCAGATCTGTGTCACAGCATCCATGTCTTTCTTACTTACAGGATGGATTCTTATCTTCAGAACAGCTATCTAAATTGGGATATTGTGTGGTGAGCTGCTAAGTGGCACTGATTTGTTATAACACCTGTTTGTGTTCTTGTGAGTTGCACTATTTCACTGGTGGTTTCTATATGGATTTTGGGGCCTGAACTAAAGGCAAAGGGCCTGAACTAAAGCTCTAAACAACCCGTGAGACACCTCTGTTCACTAGGAAATAAGTTCAGGTCTTGTGTGGTGTCACATATCCTTGGAAAGATTCCTTGATTGCCAAGATTTGAAGTATCACAAATTGATCCACACCTTACAGGGCAATCCCACCCCTTTGAGCAGAGACTGGAGTAGCGGGATTTCTCTGTGGGATTAAATAGTTGTGGCTTTTTACATTCATCACGTTAAATGACTTACCAGTCTATACCAGCCATGCCATAATTCACTAAGTTCTGAAGAATGGAAGAAATCAGGACTGTTGAGGTTTTTTGATTATATGGGTTTATGGTTATATCTCATAACTCCTATATGCTTTTCCTTAAAAATAATATGGAAGGGGTCAAGTCGCTTTGGATGGAAGTAATCTGCAGCCAAAGTGCTTTTAAAGCAAATGTAATAAATGCATGACTCTCCTCTTACCATCATTTTTTGATCAGCTGAAAGCGTATGAAACTCACACACTGGGATCTATAAGGACCATGCCAGTCAGAAAAGACCTGCAAACTGGGTGGAAGGCCCATGGTTGTTTGGGAGGTAATGTGCCATGAGAAAAATAAAAAAAATTTTGTATTGGGTTCTAAGTTGTTTATGTGATAGAAACTGCCTGCACACCTGCAACAGAGCACGGAGAGACCATGGCAGGTTGGGGGAACACCAATGACACCCCACTGGTCTATCAGCCCACCAAAGGCCAGTCTCCACAAGCCCAGAGGAGCAAGGAGGTACACGGGCAGGCAGAGGAACCCCAATAACCAGGCTAGAGAAACAGAGGCCCTGCCTGACCCCACCGAGGGCTGTCCCAGAGGACCTCAGCATGATGAGCCAGAGGGACACCCAGCATCAGCAGTCAACTGAAAGGCTCTGTGGGCCACCTCACGGGTCAAGAGGGTCATACCTAGGGGTATAGTACCTATTATGGGAAGAGTATTTTGGGAATCCTTATTACAGGATCCTCAGGGGAATAACCGAGGACAAGAAAGGGGTGGCATCAAGATGGTTTGGGGAGGAACAAGCAGGAAAATAGGGGGATAATGGGATAAATGGGGCCAGTCCCGTGTGAGGTTGCCTGGTTCAATACACTTGCCTGGCTGCACCTTGTCCCTCATCACTGCAGCCTGTCCCGTCTTCTAATTGAACAGCATCCCTGTGTTCCCAAGGGAATAATTAGTTGGCTCAATCCATTGTAGTCTGCCATAAGGAGACGTTATTGATACCAACCAAGAGAGCAGACTAAGGCTAAAATTTCTTCCATCCTCCCGCTTGCAGACTTCCTTCCTGATGATATCCTAAATTAGGAGGAGACCTTGTATGAATTCCAACACCAGTTTCTAATAGTCCCCTATCCCTTGAGTTGCAGACATTGCATAACCAGAGCTCTAAAGGTATCTTTTGAAATTGCTATTATTAGGACAGTTGACTTGAGAGAAAAATGTTTTAGAGCATGGCTTCATTATGCCAGCTAAATAAAATCAACATTAAAAATATTTAGAATTTTATAAAAACTCTGTGGTTTAGGTTAACACACTCTCTCCACAGTACTGCTCATTCTCACATATTTTGCAAACAAGGATTCCATTAAGATTTTTTAACTTCTTAGAGTTATTGTTAAAAGAAGTTAAGAAGTGGCAAAACTGAATTCAGGTAAATGTGAGCCTGAGCCTTACGCTTCGTATCAATATATGTGAGGGTCTATCAAATTTATGCTTTTCTTTTGTCTTTTACCTTTTTTCCTTCCCCCTTCTTCAGCACTTTTCTCCAAATTTAGCAGCAACAATATAGTTAATTTTATTCGTTCCAGAGTTAATGGCGTAGCTTAGATGTAGGTCTGTGTTTTTATAGGTTTTCTAATTGTTTTTTTCTAATTATTTTTTAATTGCTTTCACGTGCTTTGGCTAGGGACCTGTTATTAGGAGAGTCTGGCTGTTTTAGTGCTAAGGTAGATCTGGTCAATGTTACTGGTAGCGCAAACATTTTATCCTCACCATAGAATCTACTTACAGGGAACTCAGATACAGTGAAAAATCGATTACTGTACATCTGAGTTTAAGAGAAGCTACAATGACTTCATTTATTTTAAAGAAGAAAGGGAGAAGGCACATTCCCACCACCTCAGAATAACTCACACTGACACATTCTTTTTTCCAGGTGGAGGTGCTCACCTTGTCCTTTAGTTTAAATGACATCAGGTGAGGCTGAGGAAATCTTCAACACCTGAAAACTCCCTGTCAGCGTTTACTAAAAGGAGGGCTTACTTTCCCCCTGTAATGGGTTTTGAGCCAAGCACCATAAAAGGATCAAAGGTAGCTTTAATGCGGCACATTTTAATATATTTTACAAGAAGTAGCTACCCACGCGTATTTGCACACACAATAAATTACTTCTATTTCGCTGGAAAAATATACAGTTAAATTCATGGGTTTGCATGGCTGCACCGGGGCTGTGTGAAGAAGTAAATCCATATAAACGTGGGTTTGTAATGTGGGTTTGCTTGTAAACGCTTTCTGTGTCGCTGTTTGTGCACGTGTGTGTGTGTGGGTGTGCACACACGATGTGGCCACAAGATGGTGAGGGCATTTGACCTTCAGACGAGGGTCGGGCACCATTTCGGGCACCCGCCCCGGTGCTAAAAAAGGGGAAATGATTTATAACCGCGCTCCCAAGCTGCCGCCGGAAGAATCACAGAATCTCACTGGTTGGAAGGGACCTTTGAGGTCATCGAGTCCAACCACATTTAAAAAAAACCAAACCAACACAAAACCAAAAAAAAAAACCAAACAACCCAAAAAGCCCACCCAAACAAACACAAAAACACACCCACAATCCAAAACAAAACAAACAAACAAAAAAACACCCACAAAAACCAGAAAAAACCACACACAAAAAAAAGCACCCACCAACTAAACCCCACACCCACAACACCCCACCACAAACCAACAATCTCAGGCACTGAATTTGGGATCATCAGCTACAGAAAGTAAGTCATCGGTAGTTCTGATTATCAGTGTAACTACTAATCTAAACTTACAACAGGTAAATTTGTACTCTGACGTCCTATTTAGTTTGAAAAGAGTGTTCAATCTCTTCCAGAAGAATGGCAGCAGCAATCCCATTCTCCTTCCCACTGCCTGTTGTAAAGCCCCAGCTACCTGAGGCAAAGGAGCCCAGCTGAGAGCTGTTAGACTCACCCAAGATCAAAGGGGAGGAAAGACCCAGCCCCTCACATCTGTACCTTGAATCAAACCATCCACTTCACTGGAAAAATAAAATTTTTTTAAAGAAGCGTTATTCCGTCCCTGGTGCCGTTGTCTGCCGAGAGCCCCGCTCCCGAGCTGGGCACGAGGGACTTGGGAGGGGGCACCTCCTGCCAGAGACGAGGGGCTGGACCCTCCTTCGTGGGTGAAATGGAGACATGAACCCCCTCTCCCTTTGGGCCCCACTCCTTGTCCTGTCGACGGGCGCTGGAAGTTTTGGTCTCCCCTCGGATGCACTTTTCTTAAAATGCTACCACCTGTAGGCTACTGCTACATTATTTCTTTGAAAATGCTGAAAACACGAGGATAGTTTTGTTCAATTTAGCTTTACTGGGAGGGGGATGCATGTGAGTTTTGCAGCCAAGAAAGGAGGTGTTAGTTCCCCCCCCCCCCCGAGATGCTGTGATGGCCACGGGCATCTTGTTGCCTGGTTTCAAAGAGGTGCATTTCAGAGGAGCACAAAATGCCTCTGCCAGAAGAACAGGTTTTCTGCTCAGTGTGCCACGGGGAAAAGGGTGACCTTAGGGGGGGTGTCCTGTTTGCACACACGTTTCCCCCCCAGCTCTCCAGGAGAGGGTGAGGTCTCTCAAGGTCCTGCTCGGGGAACAACCTTCCTCCCCTCGGTGTTTGGGGCAGAGAGAGAGAGGAGAGGGCTCAGGTCCCTCGACAAGACAATCTTTTAGAGTGGAATCAGTCAATTGCAGGGCTTCTCGTATTTAGGATTTATTCTAATAAAGCATCTGGTGCCTGAGCACCTGATGGACGCTTGGCGTTCGTTAACGCCTTTGTAAAAGCAAGGACTGAAAGGGACAGAGGTTTCCTGAGAGCTTGTCATGTCTTCAGTTGAAAAATTAGCCCTCCCATGAAATCATTTACTGTAACTTTTCTTGTTGTAAGCTCTTTCTGAGTATAAAAAGAACATAAGCAGATGCTTGCTGTGTGTCGTGGTTAGCAAATGAAAGTCTGGGGAGAAGACCAGAGCACAAAATCAACTCCTCGTTGGTCTTCCTGCAAAAAATGGTGAGTGCTACTTTATTTTTTTAAGAAGCAGAAATTATTTTTTGATTTTGTGTCATATTCTATGTTAGTTTAGTTGTATAATTTTTTTTTTCTATAAAAATAGCATTTATTTCTTGGGTGCAGTTATTTCTTGATTGCAGGGGGATTCTTTGCTCGCTTTTAGTCTATTTATATGTACCAGTGAAAATCATCATACAAGAATGAATACTGCAAATGTGAGCAGAACTGAGTATCAGAAATCTGGTAGTTTTACGGCTCTGAATCTGGTTCTGCTCTTTTATTTTAGGTTTTTGATAATGCCTTTTGTCTATACTTTCTCTAGAACCATGTTTATGGCCCTATAATTTAGCCTTTCTAATAGCTAAATTGCAATAAAAATCCAACAGATAGTTCTTTTGTCATATGAAAAAAAAAAAAAACAAAACGAAAACAGTGTGGGATTTGTTATACCCAATTTTGTCAAAGTAAATTATCTTTTAGGGTAAACCCAAAGGGTATTTGTTGGATGAAATTTGACTGGGCCTGAGCTGTGGGATGACCAGGGGCCATCTAACACAGACGATGGGTGGGATAGACTTTTTTAAACTGATGCCAGGGTTTATTCCTTCTTGCCTTGGCTCTGGGTCTCAAAGCACATGGAACACGGTGGATGGATGGCCCTTACTCTCCGTCCTGGCATTCAGCAGCCTCCTTGCCACTATTGCTGCCCTCTTTGTTCTCCATCCATCTCCATCCGCATTGCTGGCATGTTTCTAAGGTGCCGTGTTTCTGACATCGGAAATGTTTTAGAAATGTTTTGCTGAAGACAGACAAATCATAGAAAGAGTGGTTTCTGAGTATAAATGTGAATTACAGCCTGGATATAGAGAGATCTGAGCTCTTCTGCCAGTGGCTCTGAAGTGGCAAGCACTCAATTTAAAGTGATTGGATAAAACAATTCCTTCAAGAGTACATTAGTTTAGACACAACACTGAACTAGCTATGGCTTCTAAGTTTTAGCAGATTTTAGCAGATTTCCACTGAAATGGCTGGAAATATCAGAAGAGGGCTTTAGGCAGGTCAGTACCCCTCCATGCCCTTGAAAGCCCCAAGTAAGGTTGATGAATTTACAGAACTCCTGCCAGGAGCTTGCAAAAAATGTTCTTGCTCAGCACCACCGAGTCTGAGTATTATGATACAGGAAGAAAGAATATATTTTTTTTTGCTTGTAAATCCTGTGGAGGAAGCACCAAAATTTAAGCAGCAGCAAATAAAGACATGTTGGACTGTGAACCATTTTGGGAGCTTAGGAAAACAATATAACCCTCAGGAGTCCTCTTATGACTTGGGAGCAGGACAAAATGGGCTGAAGGGAACCACCCTCATGTCAGGAGGTTCCTGGGGTTTGGTCTCTACATTCTCCATTCAACCTGGCAACATAAATGAGCTCTGAGAATAGAAGTGGTCATCCACTGCTTCAATTAAAATCAATAAATTTGCCAAGTTATGCTTTGAAACCTGTCCCTTTTTATGTATATCTTTCACTTCAGTGTCTTAATTTAAATTTCTAAATCTTATTTGCTTTCAGAAATTAACTTTTCCCTTCCATTTACCTTGATTTTACATTACATTTAATTTACCAAATAATTTTCTCTCTCTTTACTTTTACTGTTGTGCTGGTTGGTTTTTGTTTGTTGTAATTATACTGCCTGATAAATTTCCATTTGACCATTTGAGGCATGGAACACGGCTTTAGAGTTTGATTAAAAGACACCCTGCCTTTGAATGTAGTATATTTTTAAAATCAGTTGAATTCTTGGAAAACAGAGATTTACCCTTGAGTTATTCTGCAAGCTTCTGTCGTTTTCCTATAATTTCTTTCATACCTTCTTTTTTTTTGGGGGGGGGGGGAGGCAAATGTTCATACAACAAAAGAAATACCACCTGATTGCTCGCGTGAAAGAAACAGCGAAACACCGTATGCCAAATGCTGTTACTAGCATAAAGTGAAAAGATAGGGGGAAAAAAATAATCATAAAAATATCTCCATTCTGTAATCTTCTTCAGGTTTAATAGCTCTATGTGTTACTTTTAACAATGATGGCTAAGGGTTTTTTTTCTGATAAAGTGTGACTTATAAATTGAATCTGTCTGTCTTTAGGAAAAAAACAAAGCTCCTTCCTGAAAATAATTTGGTTACTTATAAGATACACCTTTGATATATCTGAAAAGAAGTTTGATGCGGAAGTAATTGCTATAAATACTGGACAATATCACATACTCTATGGGTAATATATTACTTCTCTTAATCATTAAAAGATGGGCAAAACATCCATATCTTCTATTCTGATTCCCCACATTATAATGCTTAATTAATTTATAACATTTATATTAATTTCCTTATTTATCTCATTCTATCTTGCACGGAAATGTTTTGGCTCTACAAAGATATTTTGGTCAAAGACACCAAGAATGTATAAGAAAAGGCTCCTTTTGAAACAATTCCTTTATTTTTGGACCTGGTGATTCAGAGGACCCTGACCACCTCAGTGAGTTGAGGGTTGACAAGGCTGAACCATTCCCTCATTATTTCCTTCTCTCTATAACCAGTAACCACGTCCTTCACTGTCACCACTGTGCTGGGAGCTCATGCTCAGCCAGTTACTTACCATCACTCCTGTCTTCTCGCCTGCCGCTGATCCCCAAAGTACAACCCTCCAGCTGTCTGACTGCACATGTGCCTGCCATAAAACGTATGCTGCTTGGATGAGATCAGTTCCACAAGCAAATTATGTCACTCGGTAAAGCATGTGATATATATAATATATACAGATGTAATATATAGAATATGTAAAAGATACAATATAGAATATATATATCACTCAATAAATATAATTATATACCACTTTATATAATTATAATATATAAATTGTATCACTTAGTGTCCTTATCATTACCTACTACTTCACCAATTCTTATATAACCTGCAAGCTTTGCCAACCAAAATTTAATATTTTGCCAGATTATCAATAAAGATACCAAATAGCTGTCAGTAAAAAAACAACCACTCTCTCATAACACAGTTTCCTGAGAAATTTGATGGCAAATACTTATTAAGAGTTACTATTTTTCTATGATTCTATTTTACCAACTTCAATGGCACAATTTATTTTAAAATGAAGGCCTGAGCTGTTTGAAATGCAGTTGTAATTTTCCAATATGCCAAAGTCATGCCACAGTTTGGTGTTATCTACCTCAAAACAAGCAAACAAATTGATAATAGCTAATTAAAAAATAGAAATTCCAGCATGAATCAGTTTTCAATTGTTCTTCTGGTCTCTTTCTTCTCTTTCAATAAGCCCCAAATCTCAACTGTTTATAAGACTAGTTTTAGTCTCCTGTATAATTATGTTTGAAAACAGGACGTAGGTTCCTAAGTCATAAAGGTGACAACGAGTATTTGCCTAAACGTATGAATTTGGCACAGGGATTGGTCTTAGTCTCACATGTGCCTCGTAGCAGTGGAATGAAATTGGTGTTGATGTGTGAAGCAGGGTAAGGGTTTACATGAATCCATGGTGAATTTCGTAATTCGTGTCACAACTGTCTGTTTTATATTCCCTGTGGCTCCGTGCATGTGTGTGTAGCTCAGGGAAATCTCACAGGGAATTCCCCAGGGAGTCACAATCCACAGGGAATGGAACAGAGCCCGATGGTGTCCTGCCTTTTTTGGTAAAATATGTGAAGATACATATGGAAGAAAGCGAGACTTAAAAGATATATATATATATATATACGGAACGAGGCAACTCTTTCTGCCTCACTGTGTGCAAATATATCTTATGTGTGTAGATAAAAAAGTTGATGTACATATAAAAAGTGCATTGAACAAAAAATGTGACTGTTGTCTACCAAGAAATAAAATAATTTGGGTTTCTGAGTTTTCTGAGTATATTGTTTTCCCAAATATTCTTTAAAATTTTTTCAGTGTCTCTATTGTCCCCCACCCCTATTTTTAAGTGAAATGAGCAACGACGAGCAGTGCCTGGAGTGATGAAATGACAAAGCAGAGGTTACACGTGCGGCGTGAGCTCTCTCCCCCGTGTGTGCATCTTTCGATAAGGTCTGTCATTATTTGATCACATACCTTTTTGAATTTTGGTCCCCATTTAATTTCAGGCCAGAAGGAAGCCGTACAAACCCAGAGCAGGGAGAGGTAGGTCTTCACCGGGCAAGCACCGAGTCAGGGCATGAGCAATGAGAGGGAGCTGGGACCTTCTGGAGAAGCGAGGGTCCTCTCGTGACAGAGGCCACGGGCTCAGACCAAGGTGCCTGGGACCTGGACCTGCTTCTCCTTTCACTTGAAACGTTACTCCGCCTCTCAGTGCTCAATGAATATTGTAAATATTCCGTCAAGCATTCCCTGATCTCGCAGAAGCGTTCCGAGAATAAATTGATTACTCTTTATGAAGCACACCGATACTGCAGAGATGGCATAGATAGATAGAAGCCTAGGAAGAAAAATAAAAGCTTATTTGCTTCAGGGCTTAGAGGATACGTCGTAAATACAATGTGGAACCACATGTTGAACATAAGGATAAAAAGAAATATCCAGGTGTTGCTTAGTACTTTGTGCCCCGTATTAACCAGAGGCCCTGGGGAGGGGGGAAAAAGTTTGCCTGTTTTTTTTTTTTTTGGTGCAAGAATTGTGACAGCAAAAGCTGCACGAGCATGGGACAGAGATATTAACAGCTCTTCAGTAGGAGTTGCCATGAAATTGATTCAAAATTGAATTAAGAATTCCTCCTTAGCCTTATTCCCTTTGAATAGATCTCTGCAGAACGCAAGGGCTTTTCTGGTGCATATAGATGTCAATTTATAACCTCTTAGGCCAGCAATAACTGATCTGTTCCCATACATATACATATATATAGTATGAGCATAAATATCTTGGAAGATTCTTTTGTATTTATCATGAACATTCTGCATTAGTGAGTAAATATTTTCAAACATCACAAATCCTTACAAAGACGTCAAGACTTTGTGATGTTTCAAGTGATTTTCTCCCTTTTTGATAGTAGCTGAAATAAAGAAAATGGCTTACAGATTTAGCTGTGTATATAGTTTGAAAGTAACAACTGAAAAATGATGTTCATAATCTGAATTGCAATGAAACCAATTATCTGTACCATGGTGTTTCACTTGGGAATACTCCGAAAGGTTTAGTATTTCTTAAAAGAAATTAAAAACAGCTGTAAAAATACCATAAAACAAAAATAGCAGCTGCAAAAGAGATTAACATTCCTAAATTTCATTTGAACCTGATATGTTATTTTTCCAACAGCAACATACATATATACTGATTTTTAAAATCTATTCTTTATGAAACTATATCCTTTTAAGAAAAAGATGGCTTTTTTTTTTTTTCTTTTTTCATTTCACCACTTCTTAATATTACCCATGAATTTCACAAACATCCTTTCCCTCTGCCCAGGAATTCTGTATGTTACATTTTCTTCTGTAATTATTATCAAAGAAAATCTACAATTGTTGAATATTGAAGAATGATTTAAATATTACTGATTAAGAATTAAAGATCTGCCTAATAAACAATTTATAGCACTCCTTGCACTTTTGTTACTTACAGCTGTCAAATCGCTTTCAGACCGAGCCACAGTCACCCTCCGCCTCTTTTAAAATTTTATATAGCGTCTGTTTTCCAATTAAGCGGCCAGTCATAGATGAAACCTTTCCTAATCTTTTTCATATATATAATAAAACCGAATGTAATTTATAAAACAGAACTGGAGGTGCTGACAGTATAAAACAGTTTATTTTGCAGTCTTGGTCAAAACATATGGCAGCAACTTTTCTAGCCTTGTGCCAGATGGCGGCCCTTAATCGGTTTTGTCTGCTCTGCCGTATGTTAATTCTCTGTGAAAAGCGTTTCTTCAAACTCAATTAAAAAAATAATGACTTTCATTTTCTTAGTAAGCAAGCAATGCTAAAACTGTCATTTAGACAGGTCTGTTTAAGCCGGAAGAGTTTTTTGAAAACCCCAAGATATTTGCACAACAGGTAAAATTGATTCTAATGGCCCTGGAAGCTGCGGTAGTTATTCATCAGGTGGATCTCAATAAACTCACCTTTGTGATAATATTCTTTATCTTGCATTTTCTGTTTTTCTTGTGGCTTTCTTTTTTTTTTTTTTTTTTTACAACCAACGATAGTGTTTCATTTCGCAAATTAGAGTAATTTCGAGATCCAAAGACCCCGAAGTAAAATCTCAAATGCTCAACACTAAGCTCATTACTCCAAACATTAAACTAGAAAAAGAGCACAGCATCTATCTCTGCATCTCACTAAAGGTACTCTATGATCCAGTAACTGTTATAAACTACTGCTCTAGCCAACACATTTCTGTGTTTCCTGCATCTCCTATATTAAAATTTTATATTTTATATGACCGTACTACATTTAATAAATTTTGCAAAAATGCCAGTCTCCAAAGTTATTTTAACAGGCAATTTTTGTTCTGATAAGTATGAAATTTCCTCTCTACCCAATAAATAACAAAGCATGAATTTTTGATAAAGCTACTTCCTGATGGACGAACACAGTGGACACAAAATCATTAAATTCTACTAAAATTCTAACAGTTATGGTTTCTGTGTATTTTGATGAATATGTTAATAATGTGGACGCCTTAATAAACATCATTTTTAAAAGTCTCTGAGTTAATGGGAAATATAATAAATCTTTATACATTTTGGTCTACTTTTACTGGCATTGTTCTTTTGTTATACGTATTATTTGTGACACAGGCTTAGATTTTGAACTAAAATAAGATGTGTGCATAACAGAAATCAAATGAAAGGAACTAGTCCCCAGAGAAATACACAATCCTTTTGTAGAGCCCAGCTTTAATGCAGACCAGTACTTAACATATTCACAACTTAGAACGTATGAAATGGGTATATGTTGAAACAAAATATCAACCAGATCTATTCTCCTTACTATGTTTATTTTATGACTGCTTTCTTTTGAAATAGAGCAGGGGTATGGTAATATGTACACAGACTAAATAGGTTGTGTTCTTTTGAGCAATAATCCCACACAAGTCCAACGCAGAAACACTGTGTTTTTCCAATATAATCCAGCAAGGGCAAATGACAGCCTTACCTGATGGCAGGGATCTTTTATAGTACAGCTGTGACATATTTTATGCATCACAAAGAATGATCAAACATTTCTCTGGAGCCTTTCCATCATGGAATGTGGCCCCGTGCCCCATGTACGCCTTTATGTTAGGTATTAATACAACTAGGCTCCAAATTAGATAGCTGGTACCAACCCGTGATTATTTTGTAATCAGAATGTATTTACTAACAGTGTAAACTTTTTATTTTGGATTATTTCCAATAATTTGTTTTATTTAGTAGATGTTAATGATCGTGTGGTATACATTTAAGATACATAGTGCACATACTTGGTAGTAAAAATACTTCTGTAGGTAATTAGATAATTTTAAATAGACCATATGCTTCTATTTTGGAAAATAAAATGGAGTACAGCTTACTAAAAAAGTTGAATGTCTGGGGATTTTGGAATATAGTCCTTAATAATATTTTAAAGATTCTCACTTATAACGTTACGTTGATATGTCTGACTCCAAACTTCTTAGTAATTAAACTGTCCTGAGTTCTTCACTACGTTAACTATGTTTAAAGCAAGGTCCAAGCACAGATTTAACATCTGCTGCAGTATATTGTCAGGAGTGAGGATGGTGCTCTTTGCTGGTCAACCAGATTTTTCCCACACATGGGCTTCTAATGTCCTTTCAGAAATCTAAGGTATAGAGTCATAGAGTCGTTTAGGTTGGAAAAGACCTTTAAGATCCTAAAGTCCAACTGCTAACAACACTGCCAAGTTACCACTAAACCCCGTCCCTCAGCACCACGTCTCCACGTCTTCAATTCCTCCAGGGATGGTGAGTTCATCACTTCCACGGGCAGCCTCTTTCAATGCTCAACAACCCTTTTGATGAAGAAATTTTTCCTATAAATCTAAACCTCCCCTGGCACACCTTGAGGCCGTTTCCCCCAATACTGTGGATTGTACAAGTGACAGTAGCTTTGCTTCTGAGGAGGGGAAGGGGGAAGCTGAGAATGTGTACAATAAGGCATCTTAGCAGTGATGGACAGTTATATTTAGCAACTAATTTGAACCCTGGATGGAAGGCAAACCGTAACACCACAGGGTTTTTGGACAAGGGAAAGAAATCTGTTGTTCAGATTAGGTGCGTTTTGAAGTACATTTCTCTGATATAACACGGATCTAGCCATGATTGGATGGGGGCAGACAACAGTCTCTGTAGTCATTCAGCATCAGTTATGAGGGGAATACATTCCTGTCCTGGTGACAGGGGACTTTGGTCCAGTCAGAGATCAGGAGAACCTCTTTTGTCAAGTAAAACTTGTGGGCCTGCTTTTCCATTTTGAGATTTTTGGTGGCACACTTTGAGCGCTCCGAGGGATCTGCAAGGAAGACCACTTTGGTTGAAAGAATAGAAATCAATAGGAATTGACGCAGCCCAGTAGTTGTCCGTTAGAAACCTAGGTATTACTTTGGAAAGCACTGTAATGAACAATAAAATAATGACACTAAATAGAAACTATGACCAAGCTGTGCTCTCCTGGGTACCATTCATCTAACAGACCCAGTCCTGGATTCCTGCCTACGCACAATATGCACGTTGTGCACAACGATGTAGAAGGGGATTTTTCTATCAGTTAATGTCTCACATACTCTTCAACGGCAGACAAATATTATCCTTTTATATTTGTGTCTCTTGTATCTTCCAGTGTCCATTTACCACCTCTTTCTGCTGCTCCAAAGGGAGGGCAGGAAGTGTCCTTTTCTCACAATACTTTTTATACCTCGCACAACACGGTCGTCTGCAAATTTCTATTTCTTTCTTCAGTTTAGAGTGATTCTTCTGTTCATCTTCATATATCGTACTTTGGATCGCAGTCTGCCGACAAAACTCTCTTTCTTCTCTCAGCAGTAGCACTGGGAAAACATGTTTTTTAAGTGACATAAATCATGAACTTCTTTTTTCTTTGAGACACACACACACACACAAAAAAAGGTGCTTTGATTAGTGGCATTTAGAAAAGCAGAATTAGAAGGGGAAAAAATAGGAAATGGCGTTTAGAAAATGGAAGCGAAATTGGAAGGGGAAAAAATAAAGATAAAAAGTGCATGAGAGAAATTATGTTTCCTAATTCTCTCTTTCCATAGTCCCTTTTAAAATGCTGCTGGATGATGGTGCCTTTCCTACTGCAATAATGAAGTGCAGTATTTTCCAAAGTGACCATGAGGTCTGTTTATGGACAGAGAAAGGAACCAAACATCCTTCTGAGGGGGAAGTTAGAATTAAATTTTACTACCTCTGAAGTGCTGGTAGGCCTCAAAGCATTTCTAATGCATCACAATTCTGATTTGTCATATATTTATTTATGGCCTTTATCAGTAACAGATGAGCAATTGTATGCAAATTGTATGGAGATCACATGCCAAGGTAATTATCCACTAGATACTGGGAAGGGAGTATCAAACAACCTCTCATCCAAACCAGAATTAGAAAGGTTTATGGTGCTGTACCAAGCCAAAGCTGTAAACGTACTTTGGTTTAAATATATACCTGCAATACTATCTTAATTAATGGAGAATCCTAGAGTTCAGTTAATTTAACAATCAAATGCATACATAGAGATATTTTTTTTACACAGAAAATATATACTATTATTTCTATATTTCATTAGTATAGGATCCATATTTCAGCTGGAAAAACTCTCACAGAAACCGAGCAATCAGCCTCTCTGGGTATGGTATAGTAATGTACTAGCTTGTGTGTATGAGGTCTTATTATAGAGATGTCAGTTTTAGTTTGAAACATAAACATATTTTTATTTATACATTAGTGCTTATAGTGATCAATGGCCATGTGTGCAGTATATTAGAATTTGGTTTTGATCAGTAGAAAGCAATTATTCATAAAACTCAAAACAGAAGGCAAAGTTGTGAAAGAAAGGAGAAGAATTATGTCTTTCTTACAGGGAAGGTAATTTTAATATAGACGAGATCGGTCCAAGTCCTGCAGTTTGGATTGATAGATTATCTAGCAGAACTATCATTTCAATAATCTCAATGACAGTGCAGCAGTGGATACTTGGTACAATATTATAAATTAAATTTACTGCAAATGTCATTGCAGAGAATATGGAAAGAGATCTGTCATTTGTATTTGTAGAAGTTAAGATAGGGAAAAATTTAAGATTCTTTGGCAAAACATAACAAAAATTATCTACATGATATAGCTATGCTACCAGTTGTCTGAAAGATTCCCTTCATCATTAGTTTGCTCATTAGGATGCTTGAATTACACCAATGTTTATTTCATGAGAGAGGAATTATGTTCTCTTGAAAAGAGATATATTCTTCATGAAAATTGTTTCCAAGATTTGAGAACACCCAATGTCCAGAAACGTTTACTCAGGAAGTACGAGCTGCTTCGGTCTAATTCTACTTATGGAACTGTAAAAGTTAAACTGTGAATGGGGAAATTAATATTCACCTCCGTATAGAGTCTTACGTTGACACGACAGCGATGTCGGCAACAGGAACACCGGCCAGTGACACACAACTGCTGGAATAAGGGGACTGAGGAACAGTAAGAAAAGTGCTCTTTGTGTTTACAGGGGTTTTTTAGCCCCATTTTATTGCTTGTTTTGCTATCACAAAGTAATATATAATACTGTCTGAAAGCTTTAAGCAAAATTACAGAAGAGTTTAATTTGCAGGCACCTGAAAAATCAGTTGCAACACACTGGAGCTAAATTCTCTTCAAAGTTAGAATTCATAAGTTGAGATGAACTTTCTTACCTAAGGGAAGTTACTGGGACTTATCTTTGAAAGCAGAATTGTACCATTAATATTAAAATGAAAAAATGAAAAAAACCTTAGTTGTTAAGTTTTTTTAGTGTTGTGTTTTTAGTTGGTTTTGTTTTTAACATATGCTGAAATCAAATAAACTGAAACAGAAATAAACTATATTGCAATTTAACCCTCAATATGTCATATCTTTATCTGCAAAAAATGTATCTACATATTTTTATGTTAATTCAGTCAGCAAGTTGGAAAATACAAGTGATCCAATTAACATTATTTATGCTATTTTTAATTTATAATTGAAATTATTTACAGAATCGATCTAACCAATGTCCCATGCAAAAAATATTCCTACAGAACAGGTATCAGGTGGGACCTTCGAGACCCGAATTCTATTTTCAGCCTCCTACTGGCTTACTTTGTGACGGCTGGCAAATCACACTACATTATTGTGCAGAAGTTTCTTCACCTAAATAACATCAACTTCCATACTGTGCTTTGGAGTCATATTCTTCCATAAAGAGCTGGTGAATAGTTTTGAATGTATGGTGGTTATTAGTAATAGAAGTAATATATTAAATTAAGAAATAATACTCAGCATTTACATTAGGATGATTTTATTTATCCACTTAATTTCTATATTAATTTCTATATTAGTTGTACCTTCATCACTTGACTGAACATATGTCCTCCCATGTCTTCTTAAAGAAACAAACAAAAAATTCACTTACCTCTGTATTTTTCACTATTTCCATATTCCATCTTTTCCTTCCCATTTTCTTCCTACATCCTTCCCAGTGTTGCCATCAGGTCAAAAGAGGAAGAACTCTTCTTTACTCAGCACTGGTGAGGCCACACCTGGAGTGCTGGGTTCAGTTCTGCGTTCCTCAGTTAAGATGGACATGTTGGAGGGAGTCCAACAAAGGACCACAAAGATGAAGAAGGAACTCGAGCACCTCTCAGAGGACAGCGTGAGTGCTGGCACTGTTTAGTCGGGTGGACAAGAAGCTGACAAGGCTTCTCTTGCTGACAAAGGGTACGTAGTCTAGTTCCGTTTGTCCAGAAAATTAAAACTAATGTGTCAAAATGGGAGAGAGAACCTGTCAGGACCATAAGGATGTGCAGGAAGGAAACTCAAGATATCCCGCACTGACTGTCCTATCTGAGCCAGAGGTCAAATGCACCACTGAGAAAATACAAATAATTACTTTTACTTAGTTTTATTTTCTTCACAATTCTTTGGAAGTTTTCCTTAATACAACTAGTTTTGCAAATATATTTGACGCTTATTTTAATTTCTAACATGGTAAGTATTTCTAGAATAGTAGTAATACATCTATGAATAGTCAAACTTGCTCTTTTGGTGAATCTACCACCAAGGAAAACAGAAAAAGGTAAAAATTTCTGAATGTGCACTAGGGTGAATATTTTCTTTGAAATATCCAAGATTTTAAGATTATTTAGTGTATATAACTGAACAATTATGTCATACCCTTGTCTGCCTACATAGCCAAAGCAATGTCCAAACACATAACAAAAATCTGTAGCCCTTCAGCAAGCACAAAGTAGAGCCCAATAGACTACTACCATATAAGGAGTTTTTTAGAAACTCTTATTTATATGACTGTGCAATTGTTTACATTTTTTCTTAGTTATTAGAGCAAAAAGTTGTTATGTCGATTATAACAAGAATTTGCTTTGAAAAAGTTTGGGTTTTTTTTTTTTTAAAACACATTTCACTGCAGCGCTTCAAAGCATGAAATGACCGTGATTTATTGCAAAGAGCAACTTCCAGCCGAGGCCAAGTTATTGGAGCTCCTACTGGAGGGAGGGGGGTTCTGGGAGGACCCCGTGGAGTAACTAAGCACAGACACCAAGTGTCCTACTTTTAGTTGAAACCACAAAACTATGCAGAACGTATGTGCACACTAAACCCAATCAAAGTGGAGATTTGGCTAATGAGCGACATTTCCTGTGCTCTCCAGCCTCCAGATGGCAGGTACAACGTTTAGCGCAGCGTATGCTTGATACCACGGAGAAGAGTACATTCTGTAAACATGATTGTGGCACTTTTTCATCGATGGAAGGAGTGGCATTCAGACAGAAACCGTTTCAAGCTTCGGCCAAGATGGAATAGCTGGAAGGAAGTCGGTAAAGTATTACCAGAAGTTTCCCCAGCGGGAAGGTTTTTTCCAAGGAGACCTCAGTATCAAAATCCAGAACAACTTGTCAATGCTAAAATACTTCACGTAATTTCACAATGCTGAATATTCTACTTTTTACCTAAATATTTTATTGTCAGATTAATATTTCTCTACTACATGTGCTACCCTCCACAGCATTTCTATTTTCCCAGTTTTGCCACTGAAAAAGTTTCCCTGACAGTGTATAGATTTGAAGGTTTTTTGAAAGTATGTAACCTGAACATATTCCTCTTATGACCTTTCTAAAAATATTTCCATGCCTAACCTAATGACAAAATCTAGGAATGAGTCTGAGGTTTTTATTATAGCTTTTTGGTACACCAGATTTGCAAGTAATTAAGCCAAAAATGCTACAGGCATATATGTTTAACTTTACTTGAATATTACTCCTTAAGGATTTTTTTGTACTTCTGGTATACATTTTTTTGTTGCTGTTTAAAAATCAAAATAATTGGCAAAGAAACATTTATCTCTTTAGTTAACCACTCTGTAGCCAGTCAGTTATAGGAACGTACAACGTTTGTGGTGGAAATGATCAAAGGTTGTCTAACTCAGCGTCCTCACGTAGGCCAACAGGGAAGTTTGGAAAAGGCTATTCTTGTTTCTTTCATTTAGAAAAAGATTAAGATCTGTCTGCAGAGATCATTATGAAATAGTAAGAATGCAATCAAGAAAAATAATATAGTGTAAGGAAATCCTGAAAATGCAAAACAGCTTTTAAAAGTAAACCACATTATTTTCACTAGGAATAATCTTAGAAACAAGCACGCATGCCTAAAAATAAGTTATTGTTAAGTTCATGAAAGAATAGAATACCTATAATAAAAGAGGACAAAATTTTAGAAAAATATATCATTGTCAGAAAAAAATAGATATTTTTCTAAACAAGCAAAATTTTAAAGGCTACTGATTTTATATGTCACATACGAAACATTTTCTTTCGTTACTTACCCAACAGTTCCTCTCACAGATCTGATGTGAAATACTATTCTACCAAAAAACAACCAACCAACCCACCAGCCCTTCCAATACACCCCCCCTTGGAAGTGTTCAAGTTAAAATGCCCGAAGGAGCGTGTTGCAATTGTGTAGATATACAAAGTCCACTAAGTGTCAGCATTCTTTACCCATAAACTGTCCTTCCATTTTATCTTCAATCTTTAACTAAAAATTTGGCAACCGAACTGTTTTAATTGTTCATTTCTGATTATGTTTTATGATTCTTATCCTAGATCTTTATCACACGAAGTAGCTCTGAAAGCAAGTTGCTACTTTGCATGAGAGAAATTACTTACATTGATGAGGATTACAGCGGGGATTCGCTTTTCATTTGGGGGACGGGGTTATTGGGGACTTTTTGTTGTTGTTATTGAAAACAAAATAAACCAACCAAACCAAAACATCATGATCTAGACAGAAGCATGATTTTAAAAACTAATTAACCTCCATTTCTGCAAAGGGTTTTCTGAGTGTTGGTGTTTGGTGTTAGGCGTTATTAGCACATATACCAAGGATTTGGGATTTGCTCCACGTTGTCTCAATCCTACCTCCGGTAAATAGGCTTTAATTGGCAGAGGGCAGGGTACATGGGAACACCACTCGGAAAAGAAACACAGAAAAATGGATTTGAATTTCAATGTTACCTTTGGCAACTTAGGAAGATGCTGCTCACCTTCAGCCTTCTGAAAACCAGACATCTGATCAGGCAGGTTCACTCAGCAAGTGATGGAGAAGAGAACCTTCGCCGTCCACCCACTGAAGGTGGAATAAATCACCCTTGAGATGTCTGTATCTCACCCACTGCAGATAGCATTAAAATAAAAATCAGCTGATTGAAGGTCTGCTTCTGACGACTAAGAAAAGAATTGGACAGAGTAATAGGAGACTTTGTCAGAAGATGAAGAATGGTATTTAAGCTGAAAAGGGAATAGTAAAAATGAGTGAAGAAAGGGGAATTAAAGGAATTAGGTATCAAGGAAGATAGAAAAAAATAGGGTATAAAATGTGGTAGAAGAGATGTCAAACTGAAAAAAAAATGCACTCTGTAGAGCTTTTAATTGGAAAGAATTATAGAAAGGTAATCTGAAAACCCAGAGGTGTTTGGAGAATCTTAAGAAACTATAAATCAAAGTATGTAGAGAGGGCTTAAGATGGGAAATAGGAAAAAGTTTAAGAGTACATTTGGTTTTGTTTCACGTTCATTTTGAAATTTTGCACTATTTTTTTTCAATCAGATTTAATCTACTGGGTTTGATTTTGAGTTTTAAAAAGGCATGAAAAATACAAGTGTTGCCATTTTTTGTATGCTGTGACAGAAAGCAGTATGTATATAAGCAAGTACAAAAAAAAAGTTAAAACAAATTGAGAGAATGACTTAAGTAGACAAAAATGAAGGGAATGCTCCAACACTTCAGTATATCTTTTTAAGCCATTTCATTGGTTCTAATGGCAATACAATGGTTTTAGAGCAGTTGCCAACTTTCCTATTATGTGCTGCATTACCCAGGCATATGGAGTAAGTTAACAATGAAGTGGTAAATTTCATTGCTTTTGTTGGTTTAAGCCAGCCCTTTAAATCCACTGTTTTGCATTTAATAAAATACATTATCAAAAAGAAGCGTGACATCTCCTTATAGAAGCAATATTTTATCTACATAAAGGCAAATTAAAGAGCAGGTGGTGGATTTAGAAATACCTGCTTTGGCTATCATTCCATACCACTGAAAGAAATATTCTCGCTGTTGGTTAGAGACTATCACAAAGAGCAAAACCCAAGGCTAAGTGAATAACTCCTCCTAGAATTGATAATTACTTATCCAGCAAAGGATTTCATTACAGTGCATCTCACGTGGGATGAAGCCCTGCGATAGGGAAAAAAATGAACACATTTTAAATCCGATTATGTGTGAATGTTTGAAATATATATATAGCTTTAAAAAAAAAAGTATCCTTGTTAGAAATTTGGTGCAGCAGCTTCAATTTTCATCCAGTTGATGAAGGTAAGAAGGTAAATTCATCCTTACTAAACAAAGCCTCCTTGCGCTATATTTCAGGTATACCATACAAACCCACCTGAAATTCTGGAAGGTGGGTCCCCAGCAACACTAAACCATCAAACTGCACTGCTTTCAGGGAAATTGTAATAAATTATTTCTCCAGCCAAGGTATCTGAAATATAATCAGCATGGAAGGTCTAAGGGTTCGTGGTTTGAACAGTAATGGAGCCTGTTACGTTACAATTTACAATTACACATTCCAAACCGAAGCTTTATTGAGATGGTAGGAAAGAAGAGCAACCACAGGCCCATGAGGCAACTCTCCCAATTCCCGACAGCAAACACAAGACCATATGTGATGTCTTGGCTCTGGTTGGCTGCCAGGGGCACTCAGAGTCCACAACATCCAAGCAGGCAAACGCCTTTCGAAGGCGGGTGAGAGTTGGATGACTGGTTAAGGGACCAGGAGCACAAGTCATGTTCTCCTCTGTCTTTCCATTTGCAGGGAAGGATGAGGGAAGAAACAGGAAGAGCCAGTAGATCAATATGTGACTCCAAGCCTGGTGTCAGCAGCAGGACTTTGGGTTTTTTGGGTTGTGGGTGGGTTTACATGGCACCGAGACTGATGGAGCTGATGGGGCGCACACGTCTCAAAGGGGGAAAAGTTTCTTGGTGCAGGAGTTAGTAGGGCTCATCGAAAGGACTTTAAACTAGTTTTGAAGGGGAAAGGGGATGAAACCAGGCTCTTTTGAGGTAAGCCTGGGTGGTGTGTAGGGGACACAGGGGAAAGGATGCTAGTGAGGTCCCATGGTCTGCTGTCTCAGTGAAGGCAGGGCACAGGGATCCATGCAGCAGCAGAGATATGAGGGACACTGATGGGTTAGAAACTATGGCTGTACCTGTGAATGGACAGGTAGGAATCAGGGCTCCTCGCAGCAACAGACGGGACCAATAGCCCAACTGAAGTGATTCTACACTAACGCACACAGCATAGGCAACAAACAGGAGGAGCTGGAAGCCAGGGTGAAGCAGGAAAATGATGATGTAGTCACCACCACAGAGATGCAGTGGGATGACGCGCATGACTGGAGTGCTGCAATGGATGGCTACAGACTCTTCAGAAGGGACAGGCAAGGAAGGAGAGGGGACAGGGTGGCTTTGTACGTTAGGGAACATTATGGGTGTCTAGAACTTAATGATGGTGACAGTAGGGTTGAGTGTTTATGGGTAAGAATCAGGGGGAAGTCTATGGGACCAGATGGAATCCACCTGAGGGTACTGAGGGAGCTGGCAGAAGTCAGCAGAACTGGCACCATGGAATTCCAGAGGGTGGACTTTGGTCTATTCAGGAGCCTGGTGGACAAAGTCCCTTAGGAAGTAGTCCTGAAGGGCTTAAAGAGCAGTGTATGGTTTCTGTAATTATAATACATAGATCAGTTCAAGATGAGTTGCAGATTAACAGTTTCTGACTCAAAGATATGTCAAAATGTAAAACAAAAATTAAAGCCACGCCACTGTTTTTAATGTGTAGCACTCGGGTGGCCATATGAGGTTTTTAAAGCATCTCGTAACCTAAAGATACAGAGACACACGTAAAGGCATTTTCAAAACCACCCAGGTGTCTACCTCCAATCGATGTAATTGAGGGTGAAGGACAGGAATTAAATGCTGAAACAACAGTGATGACAGAATTCCTTTCAGGCTCTCTTACATAATTGTCATATCCTGGAGAACAGGGTACTAGCTAGTGCTTGAAAGAATGAATGTTTTAGTTAATTTTATTATGTTACTAAACGTAACGTTGCTTAGCTACCACAGTGGTAATACCTCAGAAAATCCTGCTTCAGGGAGCTTCAGCTGTTGGCTTTTTTTTTTCCTTTGAAGCAACAAACATTCACAGCAGCACAAACCTCATCATATCACCTCATTCTAGCAACCTGTTTTCACTACATTCCAAGTTTTATTTCATATTTACCGTGAGCTGCAGTTACAGCACTAATACTTTAGTTTTACCCCTGTGTCACTGATTCATATTTAGAGGGGTATCCTGTCTTAGTAGAATCACAGAACAGTTTGAGTCATTGAGTTCCAACCCCCTGCCATGGGCAGCGACACCTCCCACCAGACCAGGCCTTGCTTCCACAGAGGACAACATGCAGCAACCTCCTCTGAACCACGAACTGGATTTATCAGAGGGCTGGAGCCCCTCTGCTGGGAGAACAGGCTGAGAGAGTTGGGGGGGGTTCTGCCTGGAAAAGAGAAGGCTCCGGGGAGACTTTAGAGCCCCTTCCAGTCCCTCAAGGGGCTCCAGGAGAGATGGGGAGGGACTCTGGATGAGGGAGGGGAGCCCTAGGAGGAAGGGAAAGGGTTTTAAGCTGAAAGAGGGGAGATTGAGATGAGACCTGTGGAAGAACTTCTTTGCTGTGAGGGTGGTGAGAGCCTGGCCCAGGTTGTCTTCTCCTCCATTCTAAGGCAGCTGCTCAGCTCTTCATACTTTCTATTCATATGGTCTAGAAATTATGGTGATGTTGGACTAGGTACCCAGTTTATCTCTCAATTTTTAAATGACCAATTTTATGTAATCAGGCCAAAGCTGTCGGATCATCTGCAAACCAATAACTGGATGAAAAGCATTAACCTAATTCTGAAGCAATACTGTGAATGTCTGAAAACTGCCAACAAATGTCTTTCTCTATTGCACCACAATTTTATGGTGAGGAAAATAGTCAAATGTACATGATTTAAAGTCTGCATGAAATCAACCAGGGCTTGTGAGCCCATCTAGAAAAGGCAAATAAACCCTATAATGTCCAACTTGGGCAGAGATATGAATGCTCTAAATGAAAAGAATTGTGTTGATACCAAACACTTACATACTGCCCAAAAGAACTAGAAATGGATTTTTCTTATCTTTTCCATGATTATTCTCCAGAATAGCTGGCTGCTTATTACCTTCACCTATGTTTTATTTTTCAGGTTCATTTTAGCTTTAATGATCCTCTTTCAAGTTGTTCAAATCTTTCAAGTCTTTTACAGAAAAACTATTTACTGAGAATACTTCAGTTGTTCTGCTGGATTAAGGTAAACATTTTGAAGTCTTCTTTTGCTCATTTTTAGTTAGTTATGCCCTGTTCCGATTCTGCTATTGCTCCTCACTCGTAATGTTTGCTGAACCTTGTCCTTTCTCATGTTCTCAAACCTTGCTCTTCCCCAGTTTCTCGAACACTGATTGCCTCAGCTCCTTTATTCCTTCCTCAGCCCCGTCCCTACCTCAGCCCTGGCTGCAGACCTGTCTTTCCTCTCTTCTGTTTCAGATCCTCACAATTTGGATTCATTCCCTGCATCTTCAGGGTTTTCCAGCCCGAGCCGAGAAGCTTTGTAGTTAATTAATGACCAATCCCAACTGTACCGGAGTGCAGTAAGGTAGTGCTACGGTTTGGTTTTTATAAACTGGATCAATTATGATTGTTAACTCAAATCTCTGCTCTATTTTTCTTAAATCTGCCTGGACAAACCCCAGCTCTGTATTAAACAGTAGTCTTTCCAACGTGTTTCATACTGTAAGCACCTGTGCCCAGATTGTCAAGTTTCAGATCTTTGGTCCGCCTGCACAGCAGGGAGATGAGTTAGTCATTGCAGCACAGCGATATGCCTGAGCGAGCTTTAATCTGGGTAATTCAGACAACAATAGCAAATGTGAGAGCATGCACTTCAACACCTGGAGGTAAAAGCCCATCAGGAATCCCTATACATTTACTCAAGGGACTGAATCTTGTGCTGTATCTTCAGGGCAATTATAACCCAAACTAGCTAGATTAAAGTCAGAGAAGGTAGCTCCTGAAATTATACCTTAGAATCACAAAGCAGGCATAGCCTTAGAGGGAGAATTATATATTGTTATTATATCAAAGTCATAGTCGATAAACATGCATGTTTCATTATGACAGCGAAAAACAGACTAAATGTACAAAACAGGAAATATATTCCAAGATGGTAAGCATGTGCATCTAAGGTCACATAAACCTACATTAAATTATATTGTATTATTTGAGAAATAGTATGTGGTCATTGAATTAATGACTATTGTAATGAACCTCTATAAAGAGCCAGAATTAAGACTGCTCACACAGGCTTCACTTTGGTATTTACTGACGTGGGTTTTTAACCATATAACTTCAAGGTTCTCTGAAGGCAGAGACTGGGGGGATATTTCTTTCTTTTCTTTCTCTATTTATTTATTTATTTCTCTCTCTCCTTCTCTCCTCTCATTCCTTCTTTCCTTCTCTCTTTCTCTTTTCCTTCCTTCCTTTTTTGGTCAGAAAAGGCATACAGCTCAGAAAACCCTACATTTGAAAAGAACACTCTAACTATGCTTATATAGCACACTCTAAAACCAGAGTATTATTTTTTCAGAACTTTCAGGGTTTCTTACCACACAGAAGTCAGTAACGATTTTGTCCTCCCACACACAGTCAAATTTGGAGTGACATTGTTTCAGAGCTCATTAGCAAAGAAAGTCAGAAAAACATGATAAACAATATTATCTGTTACAGAATCACAGAATTGCCTACGTTGGAAGGGACTTTTAAGATCATTTAGTCCAACCATAAAAAAAAAAACACCACAAAAAAACCCCAAACAAAAAAAAACAACACAAAACCAAAACCAAACAAACCCAACACTAAACCATATCCCCGAGCACCATGTCAACTTGTCTTTTGAACACCTCCAGGGATGGTGCCTAAACCACTTCCCTGGGCAGCCCATTCCAATGCCTGAAAACCCTTTCAGTGAAGAAATGTTTCCTAATATCCAACCTGAACCTCTTGTCCCATGGCCTGTTCCTTGGGAGAAGAGACCGACCCCCCCTGGCTACACCCTCCTTTCAGGGAGTTGGAGAGAGCCAGAAGGTCTCCCCTCAACCTCCTTTTCTCCAGGCTGAACACCCCCAGCTCCCTCAGCCTCTTCTTACAAGACTTGTGCTCCAGACCCCTCACCAGCTCCGTTGCCCTTCTCTGGACCCACTCCAGCCCCTCAATGTCTTTTTTGTGGTGAGGGGCCCAAAACTGGACATAGCCCTCAAGGTAGGGCCTCACCCCCTCAAGGTGCCCAGTACAGGGGGACCATCACTTCCTTAGTCCTACTTACCTGATGGTGAGTACCTACACTAGGACAAGCTTACGCTGGTTCACCACATCACGTAGGGAAATAAACAGACGCGTCCTGGGGCTGGATGGACATACCCACCTGGAGGTTTCTACAGCCATAATGAATGGGTATTTGGGGATACAGCACACCTAGACATGCAGAAGTCAGGCACAGACATGCGTGCTTTTCACCATAGCCATGTGTGGTTCCCTGTGGCATTCATTACCGCTGTTTATTCTCTTCCTCCAGGAAGAAAAATGACCTGAACGCAACCTTTCTCCAAGTCAATGCTGAACCTGTCTTCAAGGATGCCAGTGACAACCCGAAGCAGGCGCCGGAGCCCCTGATGGCAGCAGGGCTTGGTGCCGAGCCATCTCCATCACCCGGGCTGGCGCCTCTGAACCTCGCCAGCGCCTTGGGCACCTGCTCTACAATCAGCCCTAATGTCCTCAAATGAGCATCTCTCGTGCACTTCCCTCAAGGGCTACAGTAATGTTTTCTACTTAGGGCCACTTGTGGAGACCACTGGAAAATGGCAGCTGGCACTGAAAGCGGCGGCCCACTTATTTAGCAAATTTTCTCGCAGATAGCACTTATGCTCTTGACACTGCAGCTGCCACTAGTTCCTATCCACGGGAATCTTTCAGAATTTCTTTAGATGAGGACTTCCAACATGTCAGAACATGTTTCCGAGCACAACTCACAAGCCTTTAACCCAGCTAGATGGAGTTAAACCTTCAGAGGAAGCTCGGGTTTTCCATATTCAAAGCTAGCCAAGTTTGATTACGTCGTGTTTAAAATGGGCTAGAAAACACAAAGTCGTCGAAGTCATTGACTAAAATATTGGTGCCTACACAGTGCCTCAGTTTCTGCCTCTCTGTCATGGCTGTGTCCCACAGCTGGTTCCAGAGAAGGTTTATAACTTTGGTCATCGTGAGCTGGTGTCCATGGAAGGCCCTTGACCACAGAAGGCCCAAACAGAAGCAAATTTTGCTGATTTCTGTGAGGCACCACAACACCCATTGCATCCCTCTCTCAGAAAACAGAGGGAGTTGAGAAATCTGTTGGAATTTACTTCACTATTTTGCTTTATGCAATTTTACAAATTTCTATTTTCTTAGTTCCAACCATTGGGACTTAAAAATATTATAAGGAAACGGCTCCTCTTTTGTCCTTTAAAAAGCCCCAGTAATTTCAGGTTAGAAGCTCAGAACAGCATGCTTTGCACTGGTAGTGATCTTTATTTTGGATATAACACAAAATTGCAACCTTTTACTGTCTAATGACCATCACTGATTATTCCATAAAATATAATTCTTTTTTAAAACTGTTGTTGGTCTGTTAGGTAATTTGGCTACACACATAACTCCAGGTACCCAGATATCCATATATTAAGGCAGCTCACTTATTCACCCTAGTATATATCTCTTTAAATCGAGTTAACACCACTGCAATATATCAAGAACGTCCCTGACACTAGGATGAAAGATTTGACTGAAGCATCACAAAAACACGTTGAGCAATCAACACCAACACACAGCTAAAATAGATTCTCTTTCTGCACGGGAGGACATCCCTGCTGACATCTCAAGCCTAATATAACATGGAATTAGCAGAAAACATCAAGAAAAATCCACCCCCATAAACGTCAACTGTAAGGCAGTGTGTGATCCTCTGGATGTGCTCCATTAGCACAGGAACACTTTTAGAAAGTATAATATAATCCCTGATGGAGGGACCAAGTGTCCTCTATGAGATGTTCTAACACTTTTTGGAATATGCTAGTAAATCTAGAACAAATAAGAAATGCTGAGATGACTTACTGATATCCAGAGCTACCACTGCGATAGGCCTTAAAATACGATATATGCCTCTTGGCCACCTCTGAGGCCAGGATAGCATGTAATATCCCCTTTCCTTGGCCTTTCGTGCCGTGAACTTTCACAAACTCTCAGGTGTGTACCAGCAGCAAAGCAGGACTTGATGCTCGTTAGGTCTCTACTGGGCAGTAATGAAGGTGTGACTGCGCTTTTACTGTGTGGTGTGTCCTTTCCCACCCAATACAGCTGGGGAAATTAATAAAACATGAAACAAACACTAAAATCCAGCTAGTTTCTGGCTTTTACAGAAGCGTTCGGGAATGATGAGGACACAAAGCAGCTTCTCACTTTTATAAGGTCTATGGAAGGACCAGACATGACAGTAAACTTTTTTTCTCAAAATAAAAGGCCCAATTTTTTTTTTTTTCCTTTTCCTCTGAGCTCCTTCAGGCCAAAGAGCATCCCAAAGAGAGAGAGACAGAACTACAAACACAACTTCATTTGCTTCTGGTGAGGGTGGTGAGAGCCTGGCCCAGGTTGCCCAGAGAAGCTGTGGCTGCCCCATCCCTGGAGGGGTTCAAGGCC
>JAOQGH010000012.1:123347177-123360996 GCA_025769975.1 Gallinago jamesoni
CAGCCCTGTGGGACACCACTCGTGACCGGCCACCAACTGGATTTCACTCCATTCCCCACCACTCTCTGGGCCCGGCCTCCAGCCAGTTTTTAACCCAGTGGAGAGTCCTCCCATACAAGCCATGGGCAGCCAGTTTCTCCAGGAGGATGCTGTGGGAGACTCTATCAAAGGCCTTGCTAAAGTCCAGGAAAACAACACCCACAGCCTTTTCCCTCATGATTGTCAAGCAGGACCTGCCCCTCGTGAACCCGTGCTGGCTGGGCCTGATCCCCTGGACTGCATGCACGCACTGTATTAAAATACACACAGAGCTCAACTAAAGCTGTACAAGTCAGGTTTGGTTTCAGTTTTCCCCAACTTGATGAAAAACTACGTTCCCAGGTCCCTGTGAACCACACAAGCTGTTTCACAGACTGGTTGCCCTCCTCTCAATCAGCCACAGACTACTCTAAAAACTGCAACTGCACCTGCAGATGTACTTGGGGAAAATGTCTGTCTTTAGGATTGGGGTTTTTTTGTTGTTGGTGGTGGGTTGTTTTTTTTCCTGGGTGGGGGTCTGTGTCCCTTGATGTCGCAATTCTTTTTAAAGGCCAGTTTTGAATTAATCACTCAATTTCCAAAATCAGTTCCCTTTTAATTTCAGGGGAAGAATATTTAATCCGGACAGATAACCCATGCCGTAACAAAATGCTCTGAAAGTATAAAAAGACGGTGAAAATAAATTTCCTGTAGCCGACATTTTTTTTACCGTAGATTATGTTCTTTAATAAATAATTTACTGCCATGTGGTTTCGCCCTCACATAACAAATTTGTCAGCGAGGACCCCATGCCAGGCAGGCACCGCCAGAAAAGCTGTGTCTAAACTTGTCTGCATTGTGTTTTCCAGCCTGGTTCCGCCGCTGGTTCACCCAGGCAGCCCTGAATAGTGTGAATGCATTTAATTACAATCTGACATGTGTATTCCTGAGAAACAAAAGGCTGCGAACTGAGGGTGATGATTAACTGTTCTACCAGATAATTGCTTAAACTACTACTTATATTATGCTGCATTATCTCTTTTGAACAAAGTGATTATTGGCCCTTTGTGTAGCGATTATACAATGTAAGTGCAATCTTGCTGTTTTAAATGTTAGAGTTTATGTTTAACGTACTTTTATACATAATGAGGGGTGCAACTTTAGATTTTCTTTAAAGGATTATTCTCACAACAACAAAAAAAAAAGAAAAAGTGTGCCTCAATTTCTCTAATTGATCCAAGATTGAGACTTCTTAAGGGACTTAATGTCGGGAAAAGGAGCATCCTCGGTTTCTGAGGAGATCCATTGACAGTAAATTACTGCAAAGTCCAAGGACCTTCCAGTAAAATGGGTAGAGCATCCATTTTTACAAAGAGGGAGGAGAAGGTACAGCAAGTAGAAGTTGTTAAGAATACTGGGGGTCAAGGAGAATGACATTAAGTGCAACAGCAACAAGTTCTTATCTTCAAAGTAAATTTAACTGACATAAAAGATGCACTGTCTTTTTCCTCTCTAAAAAAAATTATTTTTCCTGCTTAAAGAAGGACGTACAGAATGAGGAACTGTGGAAGTGAAGATAAGGCCTTTTCATTTTGGACATCCCCATTGGGCAACAGAAACTTCAAATTACCTGCAATGAACAAATATATTAAGATACCACGTAGATAACCGAGAAATGAGCAACAGTGACCACAACATTTATACAATGTGCAGGCTTTCCTGCTTTTGCTGGAAGAAAGCAGGGTACTGTCTTCATAAGCCCATAAGCGTGAAGAGAAGGAGATCATCCTAGAGCTGTGAGTACTGCAGTTTTAGGACAAATGTTGATCTGCATTGCCCTGTTCTCCCACTAATTTTCTTTTGGGAATAAAAGGATTAGTATTTCATTTTCAGAGAATACAATTTCCTATCATATTTCTGAGAGCTATGACAAGTGAAAGATTACACTCCTCCTAAAGACTGTATGCAGAAGGCATCCTTTTCTAAGGTGGGAGTCTTTTTCCTTGCCTTCTGAGTGCCCCAGGACCCTCTTGATCAAGAAAATCTAAGTGCATTGCCCACCAAAGCAAACAGACAGGATGGGAATCATCATGGAGACTCCACCAATTGATGAGAACACGTCTGCTCACAGCAACCAAGAACAGGAGTAGCCACAAGTGGCATTTCTTGTATGTCTAGTAGCATTTCAGGAAGCTGGAAACATTTTTCAGTACTTTACCACCACACTGAAACAGAGGGACACCAAGCTCTAGGAAGCCAGGCAGTATTTCATATCTGAGAACTTTTCTTAGTGATTGATTACGAATCTAAACTGTCAACACAAAAGAGGTCCCATGGGAATATGCATGCAGTGAAGGCCAGTGCAAGAAGACATCTTCCCTAGACTCCTCCTTGCACCATTCTCCACTGTTACCCACCATGACCTGAAAACTCATTTGATCCATGCCAGATTATCACCAACATCCACAGTCCCAACCTTCCCCATTTTCCTCCATATTTCACAGACAGACACTGTTTTAGTTCTACTCCATCCATGACTGTTGTGCAAACACACACGTCTGTTTTCTCTTTAGCAGTTCCCTGCTCTGTTCATCACATCACATCACATCCGTCAAAGAAAGCTTATCTTCCCTCCTCCCCAGCTCTACCTGGTGCAGATGATACTCCCCAGACCATCACCCTCCCTGTAGAACGAAAAGAACCTCACTGTGCCCTGATTAGCACAAAATGGGTACTACAAGCTCTACCGAAGCAGACCCTGGGTACTGTGCTCTAAGGACACATTATTATATATTGCAAGAGAAAGTCAAAGGCTGAAGGCACTATTTCACAATCAAGATG
Organism: Gallinago jamesoni; assembly: GCA_025769975.1. NCBI lineage: Eukaryota > Metazoa > Chordata > Aves > Charadriiformes > Scolopacidae > Gallinago > Gallinago jamesoni. The sequence continues at coordinate 123,350,037 of JAOQGH010000012.1, forward strand.
CCTTTTCAATCCCATGGGCGGCGTGATTACTCAGCTACACACTGGCAGAAAAATCAACCACTACGCATTAATTTTATTGCATTTTTCCATTATATTTTTCTTAAAATAAGGTGTGTAAATCTTAACTTGTCTGTTCTATACCCTGCCTTGTAGTTTACCATTGAGCTGCCTATTAATATTTGTTAACACGTTAAACAGCGGTAATGAGTACTTCTAGAAAGCACACAGTAAAGGAAAGGAAGATCTGCAAAAGGATTAGAAGTGAGAAGAGAGAAAAGAGAGTAATGACTGCGGTTATAACAAACTGTCCCTGACCTTAAACTCTCCAGTTTTCATGTTCTTTTGAGCCTTCAAATTGTATTACACTCTGTGGTGTTTTTTGTTCTATAGATGAAAATCCAGACGAGCGCCATCAGTTGTGTGCAGCTATTGTTACTGAGTATCCATAAGGCCAATCTGAATCCATTTTTACTCACAGTCAAATAAGTTTTTTAAAAATACATATATTTTTACAGGTAGCAAACCCACTGGCTTCCCTGAAACGCTTTTTTTTTTTTTTTTCCTTGTTCATAGTAATGAAGCCTCTGGCTTCCCCTGAAACACCTTTTCTTTTTGTCTTATTCATATTTCCTTGTATGTTTTATCCACATCCAATCTTCCTGAGAGCTTCAAAATTAAGATAATCTAGAAAGACTTAACCTTATTCTCTGGTTAATTCCTGATCTTCTTTGCGGACACCTTTCCAAAAAGCAGTTGAAGCCAGACTCAAGAAACAAAGTTAGAAGAAAAACAGCTGCCTTGTTCATCATTAAATATTGATGGTTAGCATTCTGGCATCGATCCAATTAAAAAACCCAAACGTAAATATATATATATATATCTCTTTGGCTTCATTTCACCTCAACTAATGTACAAAGTACTGTTATTCCTGTGTTGCATATGAATTCAACTCTAATTAAATGATTAATTAAAAATAATACAGAATGTAAATATTATTTTCATGTTTCCCAGTATGTGGGGCCATAACCCTTGGGGCAACACATAAAGCATCATCAGGGAACAGGCAGATTTGTAAATTGTTCTTCAGTCTCTTTTTTCCCTTAAATAATTAAGTCTCTAGCTGCGATGATTGCAAGGCAGATCTTCCAAACATGACCTGGTGGGACCAAGGCAGCAGTATCTGGCACAGTTTGCCAAGAGCCTGAACACAGCAGTTATGAAATTTGTCATGTCTACTTTCAAGTCTGGACTAGATGCAGAAAAGGTTCACATTACAACAAAAAGATCTCTAAAGAAGACCCGAAGATAGAATTTGTCTGATTTTATTTTCCTAAAAGAGACATTGAGAGATTTTGAAAACAGTTCTGATGGTAGAAGCCAGATCTTTGCTCATAATCCATACTTAGTAGAGGAGAAACTGCAGAGAGGGAAACTGATTAAAACTGGGTTTAAACTGATGGTTTGGATTAAGATCCAAAGAATGTGACATCTGAGTGTGAATTTTCTTGCCATCCATGCTCACTGACAGTGAGCCCAAGTGACCAGCCAGAGATGACTGATGTCAAAATACAGAACCTTTCCCTTCTTTTTGACCTTTGTAGACCATATGAAAGGGACTTATCTAGTTTTATTTATGAGATGTGTAAACCAAGATACATTAACCAAAACACTTCTAATAATTTCCTTTTATCTGGTCTTTGTCAAGTATTTTATTAAGATTACAGGTAGATGTCTGTGATTTTTTTTTAATTCACGTGTCCACCAAGACTGAAAAGAACATAAGGAGCTTGTGGTTGTGTTTGTCAAAGGCACATCCCTTTATATGAGTTTGAAAAGAACATTTACCTGAAGGGTCCAACACAAGCAAAATGTTAAATAAATTGTAGAGATTGAAGACAGGCCAGGTAGCCATCGAGCTCTCTCCCCTTTAACAAAACACCACAGACAGCGTGGCCACTTCTCAAAAGCTGCTGCTCACCAGCATTTTAAGTTGATCTGAAAACAGACATATACTCTGAACGTGTGATGAGATGGGGAGCTATCTGAATATCCTATAAGATTTTCGCTGCTAAATATGATAGAAAGTCAGAACCTCTAGTGACTGCAATGTAATTTTAATGCCAAAGAGAGCTACATTTAAAGATAAATAAGACAGTCGTCTTCCCCCCTGTGGAGTCTGAGATGGCAGAGGAAAATTATTCACTGGCAAGAATTGTTTCCCATCAAAAATTTGGAAATTGGCTAAAGTGATTAGTCTGATTCACCTAGCTTTTTATTGGGAGCATTAGAAAATTTATGAAAAGTGTAGCAAAAGCTATTGTTCTCTATCTTATAAAATAACCTAATTTCCATCATTTATCCCTGTTTATAAAAAAAACACCCACACTTTAAATATTAAATATTTTAAATATTACAACTATTTTAAAATATTTGGATAATTTGTTGTTTTTGTTTGAGATGCATCACAGGTGGTTTGACTTACTGTAGTAGATGTGGATTTATTTACTCCCAAAGCTGCTGGAAGCTGTGACAAAGCCTTCCCATGGGTCAGCATTTTGTGTCAAAGCAGTTTAACCAATGGTTCTGTGAAGACGCACAATTGCTGTTCTGTCTATAGAAAATCCATAGACTACTTCCTTATTAATAGCTAAAATGGCAAAGATTGTTCACTGGCTCTTTGGAGAGCTGCTATACAAAATCAAAGAGGTCCAAGAGTGCTAGAGGACTAGGAAGATCATGCCGGCTCACCAAAATGCTATAATTGTTAGTAATGAAGGGATGAAGATGATAGACTGGGTCACAAAGTCAAGAAAAAAAGTATGCAAAAATAAAACAAAGTAAAAAGTGATAGAAGGCCAAAGAGAACGGGAAATGATACAGATGGATAACACATATGTACTATAAAGTTTCCATTGCAGCCTTTGACAGACAGTATACATAAAACATTCCTGTCCCAAGTGAAAAAGTGAAATTCAGGGTATCCTTATTTGATGTTTTTTCAGTATATCTGGCTATAAAAACATCAAATGAAGTTAATGCTTCATTTGATGTTTTTAACATTACAGCAATCACTAAGAAATGTTACATCAAGCTTTATTCATTTTATTACTTTATTAATTTATAAAGGGCCTATCTTTGGGACTCATAGATGACAGAATCTGAGTCTGAATAAAAAAAAAAAAGAGTCAAAGTGAGGTCAATGCCTAAAGAGACCACTGAAAAAGAACCAAAAAAGTGTAAAAATTCACTTCTAAACAAGCAGATTTTTCAGAAAATTTGGAAGAGCAAACCCAAATATTGTTCAGTGATTCCTACCAAGCAAGCTTGCACTACATCTGTAAAGAATCCAGAGAGTATTGTGGTCGTTCTCCAAATAAAAAGATTTGTCTGAAATGTACAGAAACTCAAGTAAAAGAACTTTGGGCTGGGAAAAAACCAACCAAACACAAACAACCAAAACTAGCTGGCTCATTTCCACTCTTTGAGGAAGAAAGCCAATTGTTCAAATACCCCAAAGCATGAAAATATGAAACATGCCAAAATAGGTACCTTTATGCTCGCATACATCTACACGTATATACAGATATGGTTCCTAGCACACAGACACACATGGAGATAACTGATGCTAAAGCACTCAGTGATACTGAGAGGTCAATCACTCGGCAATGCTGAGACTCAAAGACAAACTGTCCCCTCTTTCCAGTCAGAAGCTTTGTCCTTACTCATTATGACATGATCTTTAAACAGGGGTTCTGGAGAATGTCTCTAAGTCCCTGGCCTTTCCACCCTGTTTCATGTCCTCAATAGGTCCAGCAATGCTCTGTTTGAGGGGTCCTGCGTTACAGCTCTATCACCAGGTGATAAAGGGACTCTACCATGCTTGTGCCACAACTAGCCAAGTGCGGGTTGGGTGGGCAACCAAAGGAGGTGAGCTGGCGAGGAGGGAAGCACAGTGCAGTGCTACAAAACAAGGTCCTGCTCCTGGGTTGCAGCAATCCCCAGCACAAATAGAAGTTGGGTGGACAATGGATGGAGAGCAGCCCTGAGAAGAAGCACTTTGGGGTCTTGGAGCTCACAGAACCAGCTCTAAATGGAGCCCAGTGGAGGCTCTTCGGTTGGGCTCACCGATAAATACAGAGGTTTGAGGTTTTCTTCACATGCGTGCAGCCACTCCTAGGTGTCAAAAGTGAAATTTCTTAAATTAAGAATTTAGAGTCCATGGCTCTTTCTGGTTCCTTATGTAAGTTAACTACTCATATTTGTATAGCAGTGCTAATTAATGCTTTGGAAAATTACAGCAGGATTTCTGCAGTGCTACACTTTATACCCACATGAATATCAAAACAATCCGGTATGATTCACGTTCTGACAATGAGTACTAAGGACAATAACAGCGATTGTGTCACTTTTGACAAACTGTTACCAAACATTTAGGACACGCAGTTCATCAGAATTTGAATAAATGCCATCACACACCCTGCCCAATTAAAACTACAGTACTAATTAATGTGACTCTTATTCACATAACATAATTCTTACTCAAATCAAATTATGATATCGCTGATGACATGCTTTAAGAATTCATTGCAAAAAAGATAGGTTTACGCTGATTCTGTTTACCGTATACACTGACGTGTCCTAAGAATAATTTTCTACAAATTGCACAGATTTCTACCAACATACTTACAGAGAACATCAAAGCTATCTCTGTGAAGTTATATCACAAGCTGCTAAAATGTAACTTTAAACAACTTGCTTTATTAAACAGGTCTCTGAAGCCCAATCTGACTTAACCCTCTGTTGGTTCTTTCTTTGTTGGTACGTTGAGATGAGAGATGCACCTTGAAAGGCAGCTCTTAAACGAAGGGAAAGGTCTCATTGTGTGAAGTGGGTAAACTGAATTGCTGAAGAAGTGAAAAGCACAAAAGGGTGGAGGATTTGGGAGAGACCAGAGGAAAACCGAGAACTGGTGCCCAGAACAGAAAGACAAGTACATATGTAGGGAAATAAAAGACAAATGCCTATTCAAATTCAGCACAGAAAGCCATCCACTGCCCTCAAGTGGTAGAGCCATAGCTTCTAAGACTGAAGGCACTTTTGGTTGTGATTCAGACAAACACAGGGAAGAAAGATAGGAAGAAAATTGGAGAACGGAGACATCTGTATTGCCTGGCATAGACCTTATGCGTCCTGTTCTTGGAAATGCTGGTGAACACTAAATGCACGGGTTTTTGGGTGACTTCTAAGTCTACATTAATGTTTATGTTTAAGACACCTACTTCATCTTCTGCATTATTGATTCAAAGGTGTTTTGTGAATGTGGCAAAACTTACTCAAAACTAAAAGTACAGTTTGATATGCTAAAGCCTGGAACCAACAGTGTTTATTTGAAATGCAAATGGGGACTTGCCACCCAGAAATGTACATTACATTTGACATTTGTCTCTAATCAGAAGTCCCTATGAATAATGTAGTTTGATACCAATAGCCTCATTAAGCGAGATTTCCCTTAATACCCTTTCTGATTGTAATCTCTTCATTATACTTCCTGTTCTCATTGCTCCTGGCCCTACTCATCATTGTCAATATGCTCAGGTCTTCAGTAGTGTTACTAATATGTATTTTACATTGAATAGGCCATTTTCGATGGGAATTAATAGCACTAATGCCCAGGTGTTCTTTAACTGTAAGACTTTCTTATCCTGACTATATTTTATCAGGAGCTGTAGTTATTCTGTCTCTTGTGGCTGGAGTTCACTAGGTTGGGTCACGAGTGAAAATGAGTTTGATGGTTTCATCCCAGTTCCCGTTTGAGTCCATCAGGAAACAATGGCACCATTTTACATTATTGGCAGCTTCTGCTCAGAAGAGCTTTGGGACTGAAGCAGTGGAGCTGTGGCAGGTCGAGCTCGAGGTGTGTTGGGTGAACCATGCAGGAGATGCTTCTTGCTCAGTGTCCTCCTGAGCACTCGTCCCGGACCAGGATACCTCGCTCACAAACACCACACACAACAAGCTGAAGATACAAAGCAGAGGTTACCATAAATCCCGTACTCTGTCCTGATTGTCTGTAAATACAATGCACCCCCTAAAAAACTGGGGGTATGTTTTAGGAAAATAGCCGGTTACGCTGCAGGAAATGCCAGTGTCCCAAAGGCAGCGAGTAACAAGAGGTTTGAGTTTCAGCTCGGGATCAGGTTCCATTTATTTTCCTCTTTCCTAACCACAGTAGGCGTAAAATGTAGAGCTGATCCAGAGATTCCTCCATAAAGTGCTGCTGCCAGTTACCAATTTTCGATAAACCACCATTAAATTGTCCCATAATTTTTCTGCCCTTCCTTTCCCAGCATGTTGATTACTCTGATGTGTTTTCTGTGATTAGAGGAAGAGTTGATCTTTGAACTCCTTAAAGCCTAAGTTGAGGGGGCCCTCCAGAAATGTAAAGAGAAACTCTGCTTTCATGGAGTCAAAAAAAAAAGCGTGTTTCTAGCTTTTCCCCCTTCTCCAAGATAGGCTTTTGTGTTGATACAAGCTGGCAAGCAGGGTCAAAAGGGACAGGCAGCCAAACTCTACCTTGGCAGGGAGAAGAAGATGTGGAGATCTAGAGACCTCACCTACTAAGTGTCGCGTAGGTTCTTTTTTTAGCCATAAAATGAGCCTGGGATTCTCAAACAATCATGTTTCTGCCCCTACCTAATATCTTTCAAGTTTTGTGGTAACTGTAAGCTAGGATCAGTTACAGGCATGGACAGAGCCAGCAACAAACTCTATTGTGGGCAAAGCCAAAATCACATTAATATTTCTGCAAACAAGTGACTGATTTTTATAAATCTACCACACATCCCACCCAAGCCCATTTTCCCCTGGCTACGATCAAGAAGCAATTTTGAGACTCGATTGTCTCTAACACAAAGTTCAGTGAACAAGCTGAGGAAAACTAAAAATTAATAAAAATATTTTAGACCCCGGAAACGAACGCAGGCTTTCTCTCGGAGCTGTGATTAGGCTGGGACATGTGCTTTTCCTAGTTCTTCTCAGCTGATGAACCAGGGGAAATCTCACCAGGCCTCCCTGTGCCCACCTCTGCCTGTGCCCACAGCAGTTCTCAGGAGTCACCATCCTGGGGGTGTTTAAGAGACGGGCAGACGTAGAGCTTAGAGACATGGTTCAGTGGTGGCTTGTGTCAGTGTGATAGTGTGTGGTTGAATTCGATGATCTGAAAGGTCCCTTCCAACCCAATCAATTCTATGATTCTATGACTTTATAGTGTCCCCCAAAAAGGGGTCTGAAGAGCCACCAAATGGCATGTGTTGGGTCTGGGCAGAGAGGTCATCTGCTGAGATGAACTTTTCCATGGAAACCAACGCTTTGTGGGTTCTGCTTCTGTCAAAAGACCAAACTGGGTACTAATGGGGCAGATCCTGTGGCTACCATGAGGGTGGGGAGGAAGGGAGGAAGGGAGGAAGGGAGGGAGGAAGGAAGGGAGGGAGGGAGGGAGGGGGGGAGGGAGGGAGGGAGGAAGGAAGGAAGGAAGGAAGGAAATAATTGTTAAATTTTTCACAGCAGGGCTCCAACAGCTGCTCTCCGTGCCAATGGATATCCCTGGGGATTTCCAAGAGAAAGAAGCATGGCATGTCCCACCCCAGCTGGGGTGCTCTTGATGCACCTGAGTGACACACAAATCTTTCTCTGAACTGAATCACCCATGAGACATTACAATGACAATTTAAGCAAAATATTGAGGGGTTTTTTTCAGCCAAAATATTTTGCTAGAAAGTCAATGTTTTCACAGAGTCTTAAAAATTTTACAAAAGTGTTACCCATGTTGACATGTGGAGGGGAGGGACAATTGTCGGGAGGGACAATTCTTTCCTCATTTCTTGGACTGGTTCTAGCATCGTATCCCCAAGAGATGTATGATAAGGTAACAGGTTTATTGTTTCATGAGTGTTTTATTTAATCACTGCAAAATAATTTACCAAGGTTAGGAGGGATGGCTCTGAATCACATCACTCCTGATTATACAGTATTTTGGAAGATTGGTCCATTCCCCTTCCAGTAAGCATCTGTATCTTGCATTAGCTTTAATGGGACTTAAATTTGCGTATCAAGTGGGGAAGGAAGCCTTCTGGGTGGTTACAGAGACATGACCTTGGGTGGCTCACAGGGCACTCTGCGTGCAGGAATATCAGTGTCTGTCAGCATCTGCCAGCTTTGATTGTTTAAACATTACTTTGTCACATCCCGCCGTCCCCCCACCCCATGTTACTTTATTTCAAATTAAATATTAAACTGACCTTTCAAAGAGGAACTACTGTAAAATTTAAATAAACCTTATTGTGCTTCTTTTTACAATTAAATAATTGTAATGAGAAAAATTAATCTCTGGTGTAACTTAACTAGGTTCCTGGGCACTATGTCAGGGACAATTCTTACCAGAATAATTAGAACTTGCAGCCCAGATTTCTCTTCACTGAAAATATAATAAGTAATCACCTTGAGCCAACTCTCCTGTAATATCAGTACAATTCCCATTGCAATAACTGCAGTGGAAGTTGCATGAATGAAGCAGAAGAATATTTGACATATATAGAACACAGATAAATAGATTTTTGTAAGGTAAAGGTGTTTACAATGTCAAAACTCAAAAAAAAAAGATTGTAGTCAGTGAGTTGTGAGTGATACTGTCAGCAGGAGAGGGAAGCATGTGAGTTCTGACATTTTAGTCGCATGCTAATTGAAAGAACTTCTCCGTTCTTTAGACTTCGGGGGTATTTTATTTTTTTACCACCTGGGAATGAGCCGGTTCATTCTCATTATACCTTCCATTAATCGTTTCCCGGGCTCAATAAGCCCTGTCAGTACCTGTGGCCGGCAGCGTGGGAGGACCTCGTGGCCAGGAGACCCTTGAGTGACTGTGTGCCCTTGGGGAGGGGGTTTGGAGTGGCCGCAGAGCTGGGGTCTCCAGCAGGACCCCGTGGTGGGGTGGAAGCTCAGGGGGTGATGGGTCGGTCCCATCAGCATGGTGCTGTCTGTCCCCAGCCCTGATTCCTCCACCACCCTCTGCCGCCACTTCTCCGCAAGGGGACCCCGTGGGTGCTAAACTTGTTGATTGAATTGCTAATTAAATTATAAATGGACTCGAGCAAACAGCTTACAATGAATAATTTAGCTGACAAATATCCTCTCTGCTTTTCTGGATTTTCCGTGACCAATTCGCAATTATCTTTATATTTATATATTATTCAGAAATTTATGCTGAGTAGTTTCTGCAAACAGTTCTATTCTAGATTCCTGAAGAATATAATTTTTCTAAAAATTGGGTTTGTAAATAGCTCATGCTTGATGCTTTTTCTCCTGCAAAGCTTAACACACACGAAGTCAGGCATCCATATTCTTTGATATGGATTTAACATTTCCTGTTTGTCTATCACTTCTTGATAATCATTTCAAATGCTCACAAAATTGACTTGAAATTGGCACAGGGTTCTGAGGATTTTTTCTGGGTTTTATTTTTTTATGCAAAGTAATATCGACAATGTTTTTATATGATGCCCATCATAATTTGTTGGCTAGTCAAAACTAAAATATATTTTTAAAATTACATTTATTGATTTTTAAGAAAAAGTATTTGATTAAGTAATGTTTCTGAATTTATAAAATTTGTCAATACTTGGTTTTGGAGTTCCTCCTCTTGTTTACCTCCTACAGCGCCTTGGGAGACAAGGGTGTCGTAGAATATATATTAACATTATCCAGATTTGTTTGTGACTGTACAGACCATCATATTGAAGAATTCTACCTAATAAACTATATTACACATAAGCACACAATATTAGTGCTTATGTCTATTCCAGCTCTACTTCTTCTTGAGAGGTTTGGCCTTGTTGTGGCTGGTTGTCACGCAGGATCTGAACGCAACCAGCATTTGAAAAAAAAAAAACCCTCTGTAATCAGTAAAATTCGGGTAAATTCAGTAAAAAATCCCCACGCTTCGGGTGGTGATTTCATCTGATATCCTGCAATGAGCAGGCACCAATGAGGCTCCACGGGAGCCCTTGCCTCTGAAATTTGGAGCAGGATCAGGCCAGAGGTTTTAACAACCTGTGAGAGGGTCTGCGTATTTTCATGCTTTGTGGCTACTTTGTACATCGAGACTACTGGAGGAAATACAAACTAAATGGCTGTACGTACACACTGCCTATAGAAAAGAGACAAGGATGATCTGCTCTCCGTATATAATAGCTGCACTCAGGCACACACACAATGTATAGTGGTTTTCCTTATAATATTTGTGTTGTACCCTGAAGGAGAAAAAAAAAAAGTTATTGAAATCCAGACATTCTGAGTTATAGAATTGAAAAACAAGCTGGTGTTATGACAGTTTTGAAATGGGTCTGCTTTTGCCAGCCAGTTATGTGCTTTCAAGGGCCTTTAGCTGATTTATGCAATTCTTGTCCCAAAACTGCTGTATTGTATTACTTCAATATTTTATCCCTAACCATTTAAAGAAGGTTTGATCTTACATCAATAGTACTCCAAAAATATTAAAATCAAAGAGATTTCTTTTCAAAGAATTTATGCAAAACAAACCCTGTATTTTTCCTGATCTTAGAGATTAATATAAAAAAAAAAAGAAGGAAAAACAAAAAAGAAAAAAAATACTTCTATAGCACAAACTCCAAACAGCTATAGTAGCTGCTACATATTCTAAGAGCTCAGAAGCAAAAAAAAGTTTCTTTAAATGCAAACTGCTGAAATGTTGGAGCTTTCATGAGAAAATAGCTTCTGGTCACAGAAAAAGAGCAAAAATGAGGATTAGCAGAATTTAGAATTATCACTTCTCTTTTTTTAATGCATTCCTGTGAACTGCCGCTACTTCGAGTGAGTAAACAGAAAGCTTTTCACGGCAGTGGGACCCTTGAAAGTACAATTTGATAGTTTTGACTAGCATTTTGGT
>JAOQGH010000012.1:123376120-123386121 GCA_025769975.1 Gallinago jamesoni
GGATGGGGCAGCCACAGCTTCTCTGGGCAACCTGGGCCAGGCTCTCACCACCCTCACAGCAAAGAAGTTCTTCCTGAAATCTCATCTCCATCTCCCTTCTTTCAGTGTCAAATGCTTCCCACTCTTCCTACAGGTCCTCTCACTGATCAAGCCCCTCCCCATCTCTTCCTGTAGCCCCATTTAGGTATTGGAAGGCTGCAATAAGGTTTCCCCAGAGCCTTCTACATCATTAACTCTGGCTGAAGACATGGTCCGTAGGTGTGTTTTTCCCATATTATTTGGGGTCATAATAAACTTCTGAATGTCCTGCTTCTGTTTGTTGAAGTCTGTGGTCTTCTGCTTTCTTCAGAAAGTACCAGCTGCAGCTCTGAACTCCACCGCTGTCTTCACGCTCAGCGGGGCAGTTGATCAGATCCTGCAGACAGCCGTAGGTGTCCTCTAAAAGGCAGTGCAGACCTAGCTCTTCCATCTCTTAGGCATGTGTGCACAGGTTCATAGAATCATAGAATTGTCCAGGTTGGATGGGACCTTTAAGATCATCTCGTCCAACCACCAACCTAACTCTGATAAAAAACTATCACTAAACCATGTCACTAATCCTGATTTCCTAACAAAATCAAGAAAAAAGCTTGGATCCCCCAAATCCAAAATTCTCCTGCTGCATTCAGCACCTTACAAAGCACTGATAAGAATGAAAAAATGTAACGGTGAAACATTTATATCCATATCAAGCCATTCTTTCTAAAAGAATCATTTTCAGAGAGAGAGGGAGGAATTAGTTAAATGAAACAAAATACAGCCCCTTCTGCAGTGGAACGCAGCAAATGTGTAACTCTACACAGTAGCTGAGGACATCCAGCAAGGAGGGATATTGTGACCAGCTGAAAAACTGTTCTCCCATTCATTAATATGGTTCAGTTTTGTTCCATTTATGTGGCCTTCGTCTCCCTGTCCAAGCAGCTGGTACAGGATGGTGAAAATCTGCGCCCTCTGTTTAAATCACAAAGGCATTTTAGTTTCCATCAGAAATGCGCTTCATTTTTTCAAACAAAAAAAATAAAAACAAAAAAAGAAAACACAGACATTTTCAAAACGCATCTTTTGTATCACAGAAAGGTTGCTTAATCGTGCACCCTGTTGTTGGAGCACTTTCGGTTTTTTAACGTTTCTGAGCAGTTCCGTGCCCGGGTGGCAGAGCAGATAAACCTGCTGCCGGGAGGGTGAGATTCCATCTGGGGCTGGAATCACCTGCTTTTAACAGAAATTGGTGCCGGAGATAAGACGTTAAAGATCATCCTGGGTTTTAGCAGCTTCCATCCAATGGGAGGCCAGGATTTTCTAGCCCGCGTTCATAATTATTATTTAAGAATGACAACCCCAGATAATTTTGCTTCCTTGTGCTAAATCTTCCTTGGATGTGGTGAGACAGCAGCCCCTGTGTCTGGGCCGTTACTCATTGTGACACGGGATAATGCCGCCGAAGGATTAAGGCGATCTTAGCAAAGGCATTATGAAGCCACAAGTAATCAAGCTTAATGCGGAGTGAGATTTGGAAGCAGAAAGTATTCAGACTGAGATGTTAGCAGCGTGTTATGGAAACGGTTTAATCTCGGGTTATAAGTAGCTAATATATGCTGAATTTTAACATCAGTGTGCAACTTCGATTAGCATCTCCTAAATACATAATCCCCATAGCAATCCCACTAAAAAATGGGAGCTTAATTGTCGCCTTACGGTCTAGTACCTTTCACCTACACATAATGCTGCCATGATGGCTTTTCAGAACAGCAAGAAGGAGAAGAAGAAAGAGGAGAGAAGAAAATCAACCAGAAGAATTTGTCGGCAAGACACTTTAACATCCGTTTCAAAAGTCATAGATTACAATTTAAAATGGAAGCCCCCTTTTGAACAAAGAAGGAAAGGTTATGAGAAAATACAGTTTGAAATTATTGATGTGTAAAGCCATACGTGATTGCATCTGTCCTACAGCTCCCCCAAATGCACCAAGTGGATATTGCTGGGACCCCGTGGAAATAAGAGGACGAGGAGATTTGACTACGGGGACTCTCCCCTCGGCTGGGCGTTGCGGTTGGTGTGTCTCCAGTGGAGACTCTGCTCTTCCCACCCAGCCGACGCTGTGGACCGCGTGAGGGGTGGGGGGTACGTGTTCTGCTCAGATAACCCTGGAGACACGGAACCGTCATGCAAATTATAATTCTGGAAGAAGAAATCAAGTCAATTGACCATTGATTGCTCCTTCCCTTTATCCTACTCTCTCACATAAGCACCCAAGTGTAATGATTGTGAACTCAAAGAATTTCTGTTTCGGTGCACTTTACCTCTGCAGGTAATGGAGTTACTGGGTTCAGCTTTAGTTCTTTAGGGTTTATGTGTCGCTTTGTTTGTGTTTTATTTTTCTCCCAGCAAGGGCTATTTAAAAAATGGTGCCACAAATATCTCTCTTCTGGCGTTGGAGCTAGGAATCGGGGCACCGGTCCTTCTGTCGCTGCAGACATTTACTCGGTGTTACACCAGGGCAGGAAGCAAACGACCAGAAACACTGATGCCATAAAACAAAAGCTTTAACTTGCCTGGAACAGCGGCAAAGCACGTGAGATGCTGCAATTTATTATTACAACTAGGCTCATATCCTGATCAGATATTGCTAGTGACAGCAGATTCACTTCTCTAGTTTACATGTTGGGCTAGGGGAAAAATAGCGCAATGTAACTTCCCACCCCCACCTCTACTTCAAGGCCTTTTTGGCATCAAACGAATCGGCCCTTTTATTAAATTACCTTCTCTGAGCTTCTCGGAGAAATATCCTTTGCTTCCTTCATTCAGCTTTTCAGAGCCAGGGTGCTGATGATACTCAGAAATCTCTTGCTATTTTTACAGATTATTTCTTCTTCCTCGACGCTGTATGTCAGAACCGATTCCCCAACATATTTATCTACATTTTGTTAATTGTAATTTAAAATTGTACTCTAAAGGGTATACATTTAGACTATAGTAATTTTGAAGGCGAGCAGTTATTTCATTGGGTTGTCACTCCTTCCAGAAATCAAACCCTCCCTGTCATATATAAATAGATTGCTTGATATACATGCAATATCCTGTCGGTGTCATGCACTCTTTTCTTTAATCTGACTGACATAGCACATAATAAAATGCTCACTTCAATATATGTCTGTTGCATTTTGCCTAATTCTGGGCTTAGTTTAATATTAGTCATGAATATTTCCTACAACTGGATATGAATTTGAATATATAAAAGGCACATTTTATGTTCATGCTGCAGCACTTGCTTCTCCCGTATATTTTATTGCTTTCCCTGCTTGTGATGAATTAAGTCATCTGAAGAAAAGAAGAAGGGGAAGCAACAGGGACCGTAGCCGTTATCTTTATCCACAAGCCAGGTGTGGCACGTGAGAGGGAGAATTGCATTCTTTGCACTTTATTTTCCATAAGTAACTCACAGCAGTGGGCTGGGGGGAGCCACCCTCTCCAGCGGCCACCGCGAGAGGGAACACACCATTCTGGCACGTTAAACCTCCGACTCCTTTTCATACGAAGGCACTCGATCAGAACACATCAGCGGTTTAATTTATGGGGACTGTTTTCCAGGGGAGGCAGAGATTGGGCTGACATTTTGTTTCTCTTCTGTCCTGCTGCATATCTGAAGCAATATCTTCATCTTCGGGTACAAAGCTGTTTCCCATCCGTGCCCTGGATCCTTAGCTGTTTGCCTGGGGTTATGAGGAGTGGAAATTGCTGCAGCAAACAGGAAAAAAAATATTGTGACTTTTTCACTATTCCTGCCAGGGAACATCTCCCCAGACATTGCGAGAGCGGTTTCACCGAGGCGGTGCGTGGTACAGGAGCCCACGTCCCAGACACATGTAATTGAAAAAGGTCTCTTTAAGGAACCCGTAACGTGCTGATGAACCACTTGCTTTTTCCTTGCTCTACCTTGTCTTCTTCTTGCATTTAGTGCCAGAAGCAGAAAAAAAAGGTGAGGATTCCTTTTAGAATGCCTTTGAGCATTAAAATACGCAAAACTTGATCAACAAGGGGAGATGATCCTAGATCTTCCCGCCTGGTTTTCAAAGAAATGGCCTCGTGCTTAGGTCTGTGGTGTCCTCAAACATCTGCCCATTTTATTGAACTGATCCCGAGGGTCACTGTGTCCCTGGTTTCTGGTTGTTTGCTGGGGACACACATTCAGGTTTTGTTGTGGGAGGAAGTGCGTAACTGGTGAGGAAACCGTCCTAATTCTTCCATGTTACATAAAAACTGCCTCGGACGGTAATTACTTTCATTGTCATTGGAGAGCTGGTGTGGATTCTGAAGATGTCCATCCATTTTTTTTCACTTTCTGAAGATAGGAATGCATTCAACAGACTATCTTTAGAAAAATAAAATGATGGAACCCTACTTTAACTTCTATTATTGGACTATATACTTAAGCATCTGCTTTTATAGCTGAGAAGGAAGAATTAGGCAGACACATTTTTATCAATTTGTGACATTTTCACCTTTTCTATGGCTATTTGGTCATCTGAAACCCATACAAGCTGAGGTGGTTTTAGCTTATTCCTTTTTAAGAACCAGGAGATTAATGTTATGAAAGGACACAGAAGCAATAGTTGCCATTTCTGTGCTTCAGTAAGCCAAAACTGTTCACCATACCGTGGCGTTTCTGGCTGGCCATGCCACTGACCAAACCTGCACACAACCTGTTGCTCTCAGAAAGTCTATTTCACCATTAGGCATCTTTTTTTTTTTTTTTCCCCCCAATGGCTGAAATGGAACAGAGCCTCGGACTCTCTTTCCAAACGTCCCGCGTTGCCCTGGTTCTGTCTGCCAGGCAGGACTACCGTCTGTTCATCTACACGTTGGGTGACCTTGCCTCCCCACGGATAGAAATGACGGGAAAAATGAACCACCGTCTAAAACAGATTAGATGCCAAACCTAGTTAGGTCTTGCCTAATCCTATCAAAGTACGTCAGTTAAGGGACTTACTTGACCCAAGGAAAAAAAGATCTGAAAACACTCTCCCAGCTGATTACTTATTCCGCTTGATTATTCGGCGGCCGGGGCTTTATTAGAGCAGACAAAGTGTGGCCACGCAGAGCCCGCCCGCTCCCCCTCGCCCCGCATGAAATGCTGGGGGTTTGGGGTTGTTTGTTTTTTTTTTTAATTTTGCAACGCGACCAACCTAGAGCAGATGAATTCCCAAAACAACACGGCGAAATCCAAAGAGAAATGACTTCCTCGTTAGCCGAGGCTTCCGTGGCGGTGTCCCCCATCCTTGGAGCTGAGTGGCTCTGACACGCCGGAGAAGTTTTATGGCCCTAATGACACCACTGCAATTGTTCTGCAGATCCTGAGATACTTTTCACTATTGTCTTAATACCGAGGGGTTTTTATATATAATTATTGTCAACATGCATCTGTCAAGAGAATGAAATAATTTTTAGATCGCTCCTTCTTTCTTTCTTTCTTCCTTCCTTTTAGGAGGAGACAAATGATCAAATGCGCGCGTGCGCAGAAAAAAAAATACTGGAAGTCCCTTTGAAGGAAGGTTTCTCTGGCTGGCAGTCGAACATATTGGATGTCACACCCCGGATTCAGCGTTATTTTGGTGCATGCTCTAACAGCCAAATTAGCTTAACCCAAAGGGAATGGAAAAGGGGTTGTAGAACTGGTGACAGTACTTCAAAAAACGAGGCTGGGTCAAGCACCGTGCGAGCGCTGGAGCGAGCGTGGGGTGTAATAAAGCATGTTTTTGTGAGTGGCTGGGCACAGCCGAGGTAAAGCCTATTGTTCCCCAAAGGCTGCTCCCGGCTCCCGCGCTCCCGTGCTTTTCCCGGAGCCTTCCCTGGCTGCCACGGCGCCCGCGGACGTGATGCTGGAGACAGGGCTGCCTGCCTCTAACGCACGGGAGGAAAGCTCAACGCTTTTCATAAGACTAATGGAGAGATTATCTGCAGCTTCTGATTTTATTTCTTCTTCTTTTTTTTTTTCCTTTTTTTTCCCCCTTTTGAAAATAAAAGTGGGAGGTTTGTTTTAACACACTGCCCTTTTCAGAAAGGTTGTAAGAAGCAATTGAGCCCCCCTCTGCAAAAAGCTTCCCTTTTCAAGTTTCCCACTTAATTAAAATACCACATTTTAGCTCGCTAGAAGTGAGTTCTTCGCCACTGCCTCTTAGAGAAATAAAAAAATAAATAATAGCAGCAATCCTCTGTCAGTATAAAAGTGTTTCTGTTAGTTTGTATGCACAGAGGGATAATTATATACTTTTAAAGTCACCATTAAAGAGCCAAAAACTGTTCTACAGCTTCTTTATTAAAGATATCTGAATACTGCAGATAGCATTAAAGGCTACAAGAGTAGCCAATTAGACTGTATTAATATGCAAATTTCTGCAGAAAAGAATGTGTAAAATGTTTTGAGATTATTTAGGAGCGAAAAAGAAAGACTGGACTCCCGGGCTAAAATGATGCTATTATGCACATGTGGGTGCACCTATGTGTGCTGCCTCTAAAGCAGTAACACCACTCATTTTCACTGTTAAATAAAAAAAGTGTAATGAAAATCTTCCGATTGCTTTTTTTTGAAAGATAAGAAGTTCTCCTGAATGAAAATGCATTAGTTAATATTCCCAAATAGGAAGGATTTCACAGAGATTCAGTAGATGTGTTATGGATCACATTTTCCAGACATCTCCTAACGCTTTGGTAGACCACTGCCCTGGAAAATGCATAAAAGAGCACGATTGCCCCCTCCCTCCTGTACAGTACAGGTCAATTTGCACTTCTTCTTTCCCATACTTTGCATTTCTCTGCAGTATTTCAACCTTTATTCATGTTCCGTTTTACTAATTATTCAAAATTTACAGCCAATATATTCAGTCTGGGAAATGTAGAACCAAAATTTCCTTTTTGCTTATGTAATTTAATTATGTTGGAAAACAAAAGATAAGGATTTTTTTTATTATTTTTTCTTTTTTTTTTGAAACAATTTCACTAGATTTCCATTAAATACCACCCACGGGTTGTGTGTGTGTGCCCGAGTGTCTCCGGACCTGTGTTTGTGCTGTTTCTGTGCGAGTTGAGGACGTTTGTCCTTAAGCCTGAGCCGCGCCGGGACTCAGCCACACACAACCCAACACAACTTATCATCACGCCGTGACAGCTCACATGCGTGTTTTTGAGGTTTGATAACTGCTATCCATCTCGATAATAGGTATAGAATCCCAAATTCTGGCACATGCCTCGTGGAAGGAACATCCGCTGCCAACAGCTAGTGCTGAGGAAAAAGAACAGGGGAGGCAGATAGTCTGCGTATCTAATTACAGATAAAACAAATAAATAATAGAGAGAAAGCAATTAAGTATATCTACCGAGGTCTGCAGATTCAGAAAGGCTGTAAGCCCACCAAGGCCACCGCACTGGTTTTAATTGGGCATTTTGTTATTGAAGGTTTGGGGTCTTACCTTATGGATTTTTTTTTTCTAATTTTTTTTATGGTTCTATTTTCAGGACTCCCACTACAATTCCGCACAGCACCCTAGTTTCAAAGAATCTGCCAAAAAGGAATAAAGTAAAATGTGTCAATGTGGGGCTTTGATGCTTAGAAAAGGCGCTCTTAAGAGAGAGTTAATCAAGTTAGAGTGACCTCCAAAAGCAAAATTGCAGCACAAAGCATCATGGGTAATGCTATGTAAATTGCCATGCGTGCAATCGGATGTTATTAGAGCGAGACCAAAAGGTGCTCGCTAATGACCTCTGCGTTTGATCTCTGGTGTTCCTGGGGGCTGGTGACGTCCCGGGCTGAGACAATAGCCACCAGAGGGAAGGGCAGGACACCTCTCCACGGCCACAGCCAGGTGCTGCCCACTGACGAGGGACAGCGTGGGCACAGAGTCGTCCTTCAATCAGCACTGCCTCCACCAAAAAGGCTGTTGTTGTTTGTTTTTTTAAAAATAATAATAATTATTAATAATTATTATGATGATTATTACTATTGATTAAAATTAGACAAAAATCTATATTCTCTTCCTAGAAACATTCATTTTTCAGAATTAATATGTACCTACATAGGATGCTTGGAGAAAAAAAAAAATTATTATTCAATTTAATTTGGCTTCTTTACATTTTTTAATTGCAGAAATTTTGGGTTTAACTGCCAGTTAATCCAAATAATTTGATTTTACTTTACGTTGAAACGACCACTCCAGAACTCTGTACATTATGTGTTGTTTAAAAAAAAAATAAAAAGGAAAATATTACTTATTTTCTTTCTGCATTCTGTGTAACATCCTCTAGACAGAATTTTCCATATGAAATCAAATAAGTTTTAAGTTCTTTCCTGTTTGATTCCTCCACCTTTATTAATGGAAAGAATTAATATGAAATGTATATTTAACTATAAACACATATATCTATATATAATTTATGAAATTGCCATAGTTAACTATATCATCAAATGAATATCATTAGACAAAGGTGAGTTTATAATGTTGATGTCATTTCAATAATGTGCCTATTTATTCATAAAGCTTGGTGAAGAAGTTCCATTTTAGTTACTACAACTGCCTTAGAAATAAAAACAGTTGCTACATAGACATTTTTTTTTTTTTTAGTTTTCAATTAGATAAGAGGTACTAGGAATTCAAAAGTATCATTAATTGTATTTAGTACACCGTATTATTCAAGGAACTTGCTGTCATAATTATGCATTCCATACTTAGGTTACGATAACAATTTTTTATGCACTCTGGCACAGATTTTCCCTTTGAGAGATACGATGCAAGGGCCCAATTCTGCTCCTATTCAAAGAAATTGCCTCAAAAAGGAACATGATTTGATCTTGTAAGGTGTAATATTATAGATGAAGAATTTCATTTTTAGGATCTGTGTTGACTTATATTATGTATGCAAGCCTAGATTTATTTTATATCTCACTATTGGTTTAGCTCATGACAAAATGAATTAAACAACGAATAGGTTACAGATATTTCCCTTGGGAGGATGGTATTTGATCTTTTTCTCTATTTTCTACATAATATTGAAATCAACATCTCCTGGAACTTATGATAAATGCATTCTTTACTTCACTATTTTTATTTTTGAAGAAATGCAGTGTGTAGCAAAGTAGTGTTGAAGATGGAGACTCTTTAATTAAACATGTTTCCACATTAACATTTTACCTAGGTCATTTTTAGCACATTTTGGATAATCTAACCCATGTGTATTTGTGTAGCCCTGATAATCCTCCTACACACAGTCAGAGAGAGACTGTAACAAAGGAATAGCAATACAAAACACAGAACAATTCTGCTTGATTTTCCATTGCAGTCATTTTATCAGGGACAGGGAATATTTTACAGTCGTGCGCAGATGAAGGTTGCATGCATTCCCCAGCATTAAATTGTGGTAGAAAATGAAAAACCTAATAGCATTTTGATGTATTCCAGTTAGGTTTTCCATTAAGAGAAAAAGGTGATATGTTCACACCATTTGTCAGGAAAAGAAGAAATGAAGAAAATGTTGACAATTTCATTACACTCTGGTTATGGGGTGATCTGAACTTACCTATTACAAGATAAAAAAAAAAAAAAAAACACAACTATTCAAGATATTATTAGTTGAAAACATTACTGTTTATAGTTACTTTAACTTCTTCTATAACTGTACAGTTGACATAACAGTATGAGCTGCAGATTTTAAAACAGAGATTTCATATCACTCATAGCCTTGCTAAAAAAATCTTGTATCGCTTCTGAATGACACAGCATCAAACCAGTCCCACACTGTTGAACAGTTCTCTGATAAATGTACTCCTTAACAAATGTCAGTTTATTGCTCTTTATTGACCTCTATGTTTTTTCAGGAAATATTTTTCCTGATTCAGTACTTCTTTTTCTTTTCTTTTCTTTTCTTTTCTTTTCTTTTCTTTTCTTTTCTTTTCTTTTCTTTTCTTTTCTTTTCTT
>JAOQGH010000012.1:123406972-123428334 GCA_025769975.1 Gallinago jamesoni
ATCTCCTTCTTTTCCACTAGGGCTTTGAGTCCATAACCCATGTAAGTGTCATGCTCTGGATTTCCAAAGATCTGCAGCCAA
Organism: Gallinago jamesoni; assembly: GCA_025769975.1. Taxonomy (NCBI): domain Eukaryota; kingdom Metazoa; phylum Chordata; class Aves; order Charadriiformes; family Scolopacidae; genus Gallinago; species Gallinago jamesoni. The sequence goes on from JAOQGH010000012.1 coordinate 123,407,054, forward strand.
CTGCACCCTATGAACCAGTGCTGTCACCCAGGTGATCAGTTCAGGCTAATGGGGCTACCATTGGTCAGATACGTAAGGGCTTCCCACAGAGACACCGTTGCTGAAAGTAGTCATGGGCCTCATTAATACATTTTAAAGAGAGGTATGACTTTATGAAATGCCACACACAGGCACTGTAAGTCTAAAAGTAATTATAAAATGAGACCTATGAAACTAAAGAGAAAATTTCCTGGGATTCTAAAGTTCAAAAAAGTCTCAAGAGCATGAAAAGAATGAGTGAAAATGAAGTAATTCAGATTTTAATGTGATTGTTACTTTTTAATTATTTTGTAATTCCAATAGAAATGTTATTCTTTCACCACAATCTTTATTTTTTGTATTAGAATGAGCTGTCTTTCACATTCATGCTTTTGTCAATACTTTAACAGTGTAAGATGTTCATATAAAAGAAAGTCAAGTTAGTTGAATCCAGCAACTCAGTATTCATGTGAATCCTCATGGCCACAGACTGACCAACTCTGGACAAGTGGCAGAGCTATAGACTCATCCGGAGTTGTTAAACATCAGTAATAATTTTTAAATTTTCTTGTTATAAGGAATGGTTGTGGAAATTCTGACATTGTTTCCTGTAAATCAACGACAGGGAGCAAGAGAGATTTGCAGAGATCAGTCAGAGACAGCAGAGAAAGCTGCAAATACAACATCATTGCCCTTATTTGAATACAAAGGTTCCGTCTCAGTATCCTGAGAAGGAACATTTTTTTGTGATTCCTTACCACTGTCACATGATAAGAGCCTTCCTTGATTTTGGTAGTTTCTAGAAACTTTTTCTTCTCTAAAGAATTTCGTGGTTGCCTTTACAGGTGTCTCCTCATGACCCAGAAATGGAAGAAAGATCGATTTGTCTTCCCAGCTCTGCCTTTTCTCTGTAGTGATGCCAATGAACATCCAGAGTTCTTCCAACAGATATTTTATTTTTTTCTTTATGTATTTGCTGCTAGATCATCCCTTACAGTCGAAGTGTCTATGTGTTTTAACATCTTCCTTTATTCTTCTCTTTTGTAGATCCATCACTTTTTGCTATTTTTTTGCTATTTTTTTTCCCCTGGTGCTTTCTTGAGGTTTTTTTTTTTCTAGGGAAGCTTTTTCAATCAGCAACAGCTTAAAAAGGCTTCTCCTTTGTTGCAGCCTCTTCCAGCTTCTTCACTTTGTTTTTTAATTTCTTCTCCATAACATCCCTATTTTTCTTTCTTCTTTCATGCATGCAGTGCTGCTGGTACATTGTGAGAGCCTCACTTATCTCTCCCTGATCTGCTTTTGAGGAAAACACTTTTGACAGGTTGAAAGTTGTCTTTCAATTCAAGCAGGTGATGTGATCACCTTCCTCTAACTTTGAAACATCATTTCCTGCAGCCATGATCTGCCCAACTTGAGATTCTTTTATTCTGGCTTATCCACCACCATCGTACATCACAGATGATTTTTTATTTTTTTTCTCCTAGATTGGGTTTCAATTTTATTGACTGGAGTATCACTGTGTTCAGAATACATTTCAAATCTAGTTTAGAATGTCTTTTAAAATGTCACATTAACCAAATATACTGTAGCTTGAAGATATAATCATTAATTTATCTGCAAGGGTTTCAGGATTTATTCCCAGCTCTTGAGCCTGGCACACAGGAGAACACGGTGGGTCTGCACCCATCCATCCATCCATCCATCCATCCATCCATCCATCCATCCATGATGGCGTGCACCTGGGATACCCACAGATTCCCACTCCCTGGTGTTTGACCGGTCTCATAATGTTGTGCCAACACCTTTCTTGTTTGTTCAAGTCAGACACCGACTCACTGCAAAGCCTGCCTAGGACCTGGTGAAAGCAAGCCATGGCAAAGCAAGCCATGGACATCACACCATGCAACGTTTATCCTGACTGTGCAGCCATTCCAGGAAAATGGGTCAGTCGTGACACCATTAAAACTTTTTTCCAAAGTATCTTATCTTTTCCAGGTGACCCTCATGATGTTACAGCTTCATAACCTGGTTCGTTTTTGCCATGAGACAAACGTAGGTGTGGCATGGTTTAGGAGAGAGTTCCTGATACAGCAATGCAGATAGCAGGAAACCTCACAGAGCTGGCAGAAACTGAAAAATCTGACTGCCTGCTGGTGACAGGAGGATGAGCACTCTCACTTTTCTACACATTGCCCTTCTCTGGACCTTCTCTAGCCCCTCAAGGTCTTTTTTGTGGAAAGGGGCAAAACTGGACACAGCCCTTGAGGTGGTGTCTCACCAGTGCTGAGTACAGGGGGACCATCACCTCCCCAGTCCTACTCCCCACACTGTTCCTCATCCAGGCCAGGATGCTGTTGGCCTTTTTGGCCACCTGGGCACCCTGCTGGCTCTTGTTCAGCCCACAGTCCACCAACACCCCCAGGTCCTTTTCTGCCGGGCAGCTCTGTCCAGGTGAGCTTTTCTCACCTACCATGGCTCAGACAACCACATGCTGCTCCGGTGTCGGGGTTGCTGTGGGCTCCTGAAAACGAGAGAGAGAGACCTACCTTCCAAAGTGACACCTGTGGCATCATTGATTTTTCTGATGGATTGCATTAAGAAGAAAGCACTAACCGAGTGTACCCTGACATTAAAAAATTTCAGGCATAATTGGGTCACAGAATCAACAAGAACATCGCGTATAGAAAGAAAACATGTTGCAAACCTTGCATAAGACAAATGAACATAAAAAGTATCATTCTCCGAGGGATTCTGTTAATTGAATACATTTAAAATTTTCAGAGGCAGTTAAAGCTGACACCTGCTGTTTTATAGACTGACGTGGTTAGGAGCTATCTAGCTGTTTCCAGTAAGCCGAAGAAGCAAAACATCTAATTAAAACCAAAGCTGTAAAGGCGTTTAGTCAAATTGTTTAAAGTGTTCTTTTTTAAGATGTAAAATTGGCTGGGGTTTGTTGGCACAGATAGTTTATCAAAGGTAACGAGCAAAATTGTGGAAGCCAAACAGAACTTGAATGTTTGAACAGACAAAGATTCCGTGGAGCTTCGCTTTTTGAAAAGCCCAAAAGTGGCTTAATACAGCACTTAGATTAACCTCAAAAGAGAAATAGCTCTACCTTATCTACGAGTACAAGATTCAGGTCTCAGGCATAGTTATGGCCCAGAGGCTGAAAATGTGCCAGCTGTGAACAAATCTTGCGAGTTCAGAATGCTTTTCTGAAAAACATTCATTTCTTACGTTCTAAGATGTCACATAATGTTTCTGGACTTTGTGTGCGAAATGTACAAAGCCGGTGCTCGCAGTACCAAAAAGTGAGAGGGATGCCAGCATGCCGAAACATTCTTTGATTCCTTTATGCTGGAAAAAAAAAAAAAAAAAAGAAGAAAAGGTCGGTATAATTTCCTGAGAACTGCCGCGATTTGCCTGATGTAGTGGCTCCGTCTATTATTAGCGGTGTTTTCATGGCATCTTCAGGCCAAATTGCATTATACAGTAAGAGAAGTGGGAGAAAAGTGGCAGTTTCCTCCTCGGAGGAGGAGTTACCAGCGGAGGGCCCTACGGAGGGGTCCTGAGGGCAGGGCGAGGCGCAGGGGCCGGGGAGGGGGCTCTGCCGGGGGGGCGGTGAAGGAGGGGAGCTGAATAGGGCTCCACAAAGGCACAGCAGGTACAGCTGGTGCAATTCCACGCAGACAAAGCCCCCTGCGACACAATGCAGACAGCTAAAGCAGCGCATTATGTGTCATTATGAAAACCGTCCATTTTACATATAATTTATAATGTGGAAGTAGTTATCCTCCCTCCAAGTTTTTGCTCCTTGTTTTTTTTTTTTTTTTTTGGAGAGTTTTATCAAACTATTATTGCATGATAAAGGCCACTTAGTATGGAAATGCCATGATGAAACTTTAAATTCAGTTGATGAAACAAACAAGCAACAGATCAACTTCTCCTTTTAAAAAAGTAAGAGGTGTCTAATTTGTTGATGTTGATAGAGAATTCTCTGTAGTGCGGGACCAAAGATTTTTAAAGAAATCATTATTATTTCTCATTAAAGTCCAAAATCTATTATTCATAAATTTCAAGGTGCCACGCATGCATTAATGAGGGAAGCCTTACAGCATTACGGTGAGGATGCTATTGTTCTCTTTGTAAAGCAGGGAAAATCGAGATGGAAAGGTAATGCTACTTAAAGAGCTATACTTTTACTGATTATGGTATTTTAACAGCCCGGAGACATGCTTGGAAGGACTGAACTGTCTCACTGTCTTCACTTGCCCGAAATGTTAGATTCAGACCTTCATCTGAATCTCAGCAGCCTGAGGAGCCAATGTTGGCAGAGCAGAGCGTGCCCCGACCCACGGCAAACAGGAGACAAAGCAGGTTTTTTTGCGTTCCTGTTGGCAGTGGGTCTATGTTCTCCTCAGTCACAGCGGCAGCAGCACTAAGGGTATCATTACGTTTAGAAATAAAAACACTGGGGTTCATTTTGCCAGCAATGTGTCCTTGTGTCCAAGAAGGCCAATGGCATCCTGGGGTGCATCAAGAAGAGTGTGGCCAGCAGGTGGAGGGAGGTCGTCCTGCCCCTCTGCTCTGCGCTGGTGAGATCCCATCTGTAGTACTGTGTCCAGTTCTGGGCTCCCCAGTTCCAGAAGGACAGGGAACTGCTGGAGAGGGGACAGCAAAGGGCCACAAAGGTGATTAAGGGCCTGGAGCATCTCTCCTATGAGGAGAGGCTGAGGGACTTGGGTCTTTTTAGTCTTGAGAAGAGAAGACTGAGGGAAGATCTGATCAATATTTACAAATACTTAAAGGGAGGGTGTCAGGAGGACGGGGCTGGTCTTCTCAGTGGTGCCCTGGGACAGGACAAGAGGGAATGGGCACAAACCTGAGTATAAGAAGTTCAACCTAAACATGAGGAGGAACTTCTTTTCTGTGAGAGTGGTAGAGTCCTGAAAGAGGCTGCCCAGAGAAGTGGTGGAGTCTCCTTCTCTGGAGACATTCAAAACCCACCCAGTGCCACCTGCTCTGGGTGGCCCTGCTCTGGCAGGGGGTTGGACTAGATGATCTCCAGAGGTCCCTTCCAACCCAATATGATTCTATGACTCTATGTCCTGGGAGGTATACAGAGGAAGAGCTCTACGTGCTTGAATTTACCGGAGAGTGGAGGCTAGAAGACCTCGGCAGCCGTAAACAGCATCGAGTGCCCTGCAAGGTACAGTAACGCTTTCAGAATTCTGACGCTTCACAGTGGGTTTCTGGTCTCCATACGTGCCCCCTTAAAAACCAATCGGCACACAGCTGGTTTATTAACTTCGCAGATGACAGAGGGATAAGAAGGACCCTGTGCCACTACACAGTTTTTCAGCAAGCCCGAAATTCTGAAGTTGATCAAGAGAAATACGTAAATATAGCACTGAGAAAAAGATCAGGTTTCCGATTTTAAGAATTATTGCCACAAACCTTGTTCTGACCCTTTATGTTCATGATACAATTTTGGTTTAAGAATTGGATATTCGGGATTGAATATCCCAATGCAGTAACTGCTGAGCATAAATTAAATTAATCTGAAAGTACCAGCAGAAAATAAATTTATTCTCTGTACTTCCATCAAATTCCCCAAAATAATGTGACAAATAATATTACTGCATTAAAAGATGAGCTAGGAGCCATCCGAAGAGGTGGATTACAGCGTTGACAGGAGTGGACCTGTTGCAGACCAGAACCAGAGATCAGCAAATTCCAGCTCCTCAGAGATGTACCCAGGATGATCTTGTTGTAATCCTATATAAAAATTTAAATTTTATGTTAGTCATTAAGTTTGAGTGCAACTTCTTAACCTCCGAACTGCATTGTGCAAACAAACATAATTTACACAAACATAGCACGGGAAACTGCATTCACCACATTTGCAGTATAAACACTGTGTGAAACCAAAGAAAATGAGACAAATATGATTATTTTGTGATTTTTTTTTTTTTAACACACGTTTCTCTGTCTGCCCACATATGAGTCATATATTTTGCATAACCACAAAATAATTTTCACTGTTTTCAGTGATGCCTCTTTGTGGAGTCCTGGAAGGAAACCTCACTTCAAACATGCATTTGTTCCTTGTGGTTTATTTGCTCAATCTATATATAAGCAAATTCTGAAATTCATAGAACCGTCTACTTTCTGAAACAGAGCACAAAACCCTACCTTCTTCAGTTTAATATTTTTGTGTGTGGCTTTCATTAGCAAGCGTTTCCAAAAAAAAGCTGTGTAGAAACTTGAAATAAACAGTACGGGCCTACATCTCATCTGCTTCATTTTTAATGTCCTGGTTTTACAGGGTTTGAAAGGAGGATGGCACGGGATACCATGAAGCCAGACACGGGCCCAGCGGGGTCTCTCAGGCTAACAGAGAGTTGGTGGGGAGATAAGGCTGTTTGCTTCTCCCTTTTTACCACAGTAGGAGCACAAAGATAACCAACCAGACCGAGGTGGGTCACCACGTCAAAAGTCCTTAAAAGTCTACCAGTCCCTAAAGGGGCTCCAGGAAATCTGGGGGGGGACTCTTTATCAAGGAGTGGAGCGACAGGACGAGGGGGAATGGTTTTACACTGAAAGAGGGGAGATTTAGATTTGGTTTTAGGAAGAAATTCTTTGCTGTGAGGATGGTGAGACCTTGGCCCAGGTTACCCAGGGAAGCTGTAGCTGCCCCATCCCTGGAGGGGTTCAAGGCCAGGTTGGACAGTTACTCACCCAGGAGACTGAGCTCCAGTCTGATTCTGTGACGGGGCTTGGAGCAACCTGGTGTGGTGGGAGGTGTCCCTGCCCAGGGCACGGGGTGGCACTGTGTGGGCTTTAAAGTCCCTTCCAACCCAAACCATTCTATGATTCTATGAACTTGAGGGTCAGCGGCAGGGCATGGGTGCCTGGGTTTGACACTGCACTTGCACACCACATGTGTGATATATGTCCTGGACCAAGACTCTGAGGCTTAGCAAGGCACAGTAGGTCACCTCACACACCTGTGTGTTCACCCATAGCGTGATGCCCATTGAGGTCCACCAACAATGTAGGTTGTAGGCTTCAAATTGGTGACATCATCTCACCTTTGAACCAGCTGGGAACATACAGATGGACATGTGCTGGAGCTCAGCTGATGTTTGCAAATTTGACCCTAAGTCTCCAGGCAGGCAGCACAGCCTGGGTCTGAACTGCAAGCCCAGAGTGGAACGGCTCCATAGCCCACTGTCCAATCACTGAAGAACTTGTTCTTCCCTTATCAAAAGTGTTCAAAATCCAGCCTGCCAAAATCAGTTCAGCTGGGAGAAAAGCATCACTTAACTTCAAATTGCTCTCCTGGTTAGAAACTCTTTTTCCAATCACTACTCATCAAGTTAGTTAAAAAAAGTACAAATGTGTTTCAAAGACTATCTTCAATCTAAGGTAGTGCTGGTGAACACAGAGACATTAAAGACATGAAAATTAACAAGCAGAGAACATAAATGATAGAGTAAGTATTTCAGACCAGTATGAATACCCCATTATTTTGCAAATTAAAAACTGCAAAAACTTAAGGAAAGATGCGTCTAATCATGAACCGGGGAAGTCTACGTTGGTTTTTATAAAGCTGTTCACCCAGTGCAGTAACTTTTATTCCCCACACAAAATGAGGATGACACACACACACGTGTGTACACAGCTCTGAAACTGCTTCTGGGAGAGGTCTCTGAGGAGCTGCTTCCTGACCTCAACAAGGGAACAGTGGAGCTGCTCAGAAGTGTAGGTACCGCTCGGGAAAAATACCTGCACCTAACATTGATCTTGTTTAAAAAAATAAATCAGATTTCCTAATTTAATAACAATATTTGAGTCAGATTAGGGAAGCAATAACTATTTCTTACTTCATTAGTTAAATCCAAACTATAGTTAGGGAGTACTTCTTTCTGACTGATTCCTATGGGATTTTAGGAGATGGGAAGCACCAGAAGAATATTTATGGTCTGGGTTGAGGTTAAGATCATAATTTGCTAAACATCGATCAAAATAAATTTCAGCAAGTGCTGCAACATTTAATAAAAGGTAACTGATGATGTGGCACACAGTGTTCATGTCTTATCAGTATTAAATGTCTAAAGTATACAAAAAAGATTATAAAAATATAATAATAATAATTTCTAAGCCAAAGCTTAAAACAAAAATCCATCAAGCCCATTAAATTTTAAACTTGACACTACTAAATTGCTTTAATGCCTTCAATAGCACACAGTTAGAAGCATAATGATGTATTTGGTGAATGTTTCTTACTTTTTGACATAAATTACTTTATTTGATTTTTTTTTTCTCCCTATTTAGCTGGTAAGAGGAAAGACATTATGCATGGTAAACACCATTACATGGCTGGATCAAAAGTACCCAAACATGAGTTTGAGCAAATGTGCTTAATCTAAAAGAATGTAATTGTATTTTTGTCAGCACTTCATGTGTCATCATTAATGGGCATCTTCTGAAGATGCTCTGACTAAATGGCAATGCCACTGGAAGATGAAAACGACTGCTGAATGCCACAGTAAACACTCCTGCTGTGCTCCTGGCCATGCAGCACTGGGCTTCTTGGGAAATTAACACAAGGCTTTACATCACTCAGATAAACCATACATATATATATATATGTATATGTATGTATATACACAGTTTTGCTAAAGACTATCAGTTAACACAGGACTTTACAGCCACCTTAAAAAAAAAAAGCAAAATCACATCTTCAGCTAATAAACAAAGCTAAACTTCCAAGGAAAGTTGCTGGGGGGGGGGGACACGACAGGATGGGACATGTTTTTTGTTCTATTCATTTACATTTTTTTCCCTGTAATACTCACGTAATGGTGTTTTCTTAGTGTATTTCCCTAAAAATATCTCTAGGGCAGAAATGCTTAGGAATTTAAAGAAACATAAGACCCTGAGGGGTCCTCACTTCAGTTAGAGATTTCCTACTTGGCATTCAGTGAAAAAAATTCTATATGTTCTTTAGAGCCTAGCTTACAATTCCCAATTCCTGTAGAAAATTTGGAGTCAGATTCCCTGGGACCAGGGTTTGGCCGCTCTATGAGTAGATGAAAATCTAAGAAGACTGTGCAATCTACACACAGAGAAACTGAGCAAACCCCAAAGCATGTTGGTGGATGCAATTACTGCGGGGTTAATTGTCCGTTGGGTGTTTTCTTGACGGGATGGATGAGCCTGTTTTCATCTTCCCGGGTTCCTTCAGCACCTTTCTGGGGACGTCAGTTCTGCATACCAGTGTTGATGCTGGTGGGACCTTCTGCGCTGAGAGAAATGGCAGGTCTGGCATGGCAAGGGCATGCAGCCACACAGAAATGAGTGGCAAAGGGGAAAAAAATAGAAGGAACAAGAAACAAACAGGTTTCTCCTCAGCAACTGGGAATAAGTCAGCAAGAAGGCATGGGCAGCTGCAAAATCCCTTCAAGGCTTTTCATCAGCTTGGACAGGAGAGGAGCAGAAGTGCAGGGAGCCCTTGGGAGCACTGAGCTGGGGAAAGAGACACGAAAGGGGCATCAAGGCTGTGCTGTTTGAAGATGCAGCGGGGGCTGAAAGCTGGAATTGACCATGGCCAGGGACTTTCTTTTTCTGCTTGAGTTTCTCCAGGAGCTCCTTGTTCATCCACAGAAGCCTCCTGGCGTTTTTGCCCGACTTCCTCTTTGTTGGGATACATCTCTCCTGAGCTCGGAGGAGGTAACCTGGAATATTAACGAGCTTTCTTGGGCCCCTCTTCCCTCCAGGGCTTTATTCCACAGTACTCCATAAAGCAGGTCCTGGAAGAGGCCAAAGTCTGCTCTCCTGAAGTCCAGGGCAGTGAGCTTGCTGTGCGCCCTCCTTGTTGCCCTCAGGATTTTGAACTTCACTATTTCGTGATGAATAAGGAAAGGGTCTTTATCTCCAAAATTATCCTCAGAAAGAGAGCATTTAGAAAATTATTTTAAAAGAGTTTAAGCACGTTATGTAGGGAGCACTGAAGGAAGATGTATAACCTTTATAAAACCTACACATAATCTGTCCCTGCGTGAAAAGATGATACATAAAAACATTCTGAAGTGATTACATTAAACAGTCTTTGTGACACTGTGGATGCATAATTATTGCAAATTTAATACAAGCCTACATGTAATTCGTTCTCTTCTACTGAACCCTAGCAGATCCATGTTTCTTCCTGCTTTTCCCAGTTTTTGCAGGGAGCCTCACACTCCTGCGCGTCTCAAAACTGGTTTGTCACTCCCACTCCACCCTCACCCTTCACACCCAGAGCATCTCCTCTGCCCCCACACCAGTGCTCCGTGTTGTCCCCCTCGTGGCAAGGGAATTCCTTCCTTCCTTGCCTCTTTCTCAAGCCCACATCATACCCCTCTGCTACAGGTTCTGGACCTCCTCCCCATCCACCATCTGTACTAGGGTTTCTCACCATCCCACTACCCCTTGCTGTGCCTGAAGCTCTACGCCAACCTTCAGATGCACACGTTTCCCCTGAAAAAGACCCCTCTGTGTTTGCTTTCACTTCTTCTCTCAGCACTTCTTCTCTCAGTGATGGAACAACCCGTTACCAGCAGCTGTCGTTGCCCTGGGACTCACACCGCTCAGGCTGTCCATGTGCCACCCTGTTAAATCTGTTTGGAGGATGCAGAGAGGGTTGGCCAAGGGTGCAAGGATACTGGTTGTCACTGACCTGTTCTGCACACACCTACAAAGGTGCTTGGAACTACTATGTTCAATAAAGACACTCTGCCATTTCAATTTTTTTTTTCTTCTTTTTCTTCTGGGTTTACAGATCTCCTTTATATTAATTATTGAATACTCCTTAAAATTGATTATACGTGGCATTCCAAAACTGATGTCATGTTACACAGGTACAGACAAAGCAGAAAGGCTCCTGAGGTGAGCCCAGGACTTCGGTGAGCTCAGATAATTAAACTTTCAACAACTGAAAGGTACTCTGGCAGCAATAAGCCACCCTGGGTGTGCTTGCTTGGCTGCTGACACACTTCTTGGGTGATTGAAGACACTCAACCCCTGACCCCACACCTCAAAGTGCAGCTTAAACAGGCACCGGTGAGCCCTACAGCAGCTCGTTGCTCGATGGCCACTTGTCCCTGGTGCCTGCTGCACGAGCACGTCCCCACGGGTGTCAGGAATATGTCCTTCTTAGCTAAAAGTACATAGTGGTCACCACAGAGGGGGGATACTGGCTTTCACCCTCCATGATGCTCCTTGGGAACGTTTTTCTGCAAAGGCTGAATTCATGTGAGTGGTGAGGTTGCTCAAAGGGGAAAGCTCTGTGTCTTCGTGCGGATGGGAACGCTGTGCAGGACTCGGGGTGTCTTCACTGAAACCCGTAGACGTGATGCAACTGTCCTTATTTTCCTGTGAATGGCCGAGACAAAAATTAATACAGCTGTTCCTAAAGTGGTTTTGAGGGGGGAAAAAAAAAATCAAAAAACATGAAATAGTCAAAACCAACCCTGCTCCCCCTTTCTTTCTTTAGTTCACAGAAAGTGGGGGGTTTTTTTGGAAAATGTGCAGGGAGGGAAGAAAGACAATAAAAAGCCATGCTTGGGACATACAAGAAGGCGTCCAGGAGGGGTAAAACCCCTGCAGCCGAGTTCAGCAGCCTGCAGCTCCATGGGGAAGAAGGAAGGAAGAGGCCAAGCAGGCCTCTGGAGTTCGGGAGGTTCAAACACGTACGTGAAATGGGGGAATTCAGGGGATTTCGTTCAGCTGTGAGTTGATGCCGGTGACTGGAAAGGACCCACAAGCAGGGTGTTTGTGAGGGTTTGGTGTTTGTGAGGGCAGCCATGGCCAGCTCCTCAACGGGTGCTTCACGCCGCCTCCCCAATTCAGAGCGGGGTCAGGGGGCTTCTCCCTGGGTTTTGGGAGAGAGACGAGGACACAGCACCGCAATGTTGGTCATTTAGGGAGTGAGTTTTGAAGTGAACTGCAGATGAGTTAGAAACCCTTTACACACTGTAAGCTCCAACCTCTGTATTGGAGTTAAAATCCTATATATTACCTGTGAAGATTTATCCGTAACACAAAGCCAGAGCCCCAGGCCTGGTCTACACTAAAAAGAGGTTGTTATGTGAATTATACTAGAACATTCTTTGAATGGAGAGGTACTTTGTATAATCAAAAGCTTCCTTTCTAACAGTTACTTCTATACCAGCTTCCAGAAAGAATAAGAGGTAATATTGCAAGGAAAACATCATAGCTGTGTCAGTTAGGGAAATTATATATTTTTTTTTCACTCTCTGTCAGCGTTGTGTCGGTAGCACTTTTAAGTTCAGATTGGCACCAAAAGAGGCAAAGCCCTGTGTCAGAGTTTGAGAACTGTCAGCGCTAGTCCCCCCACCCCTGAAAACCCCTGTTTTTTCCTTTAATAAAGGACTGGGAACTGAAAAGTCTGCTGCGGAGGTTTAGAACCACCTTTCACTTAAACCGTGATATCTCTCTTCTCACTGAATGTAATTTGTAAAAAACATTTTTTAAGTGCTAAGAACTAGTTAGGCTTGAGGATGTGACAGACTTCAACCTTAGAAGGAATTGAACGAAGCAGGAAACCTTGCTTACCGAGGTTTAGATGAAAGCTGAAATGCACCTGATGTGGTGGTGTGCAAAATACAGGTAACATTCGTTTTAACGGAACTTTTAAACTTACTAATTTGTTACTTATCGATAACATTAAGCTTAAAATACACGCTAAAAGTTGTCTGGCAAAGAGAAATTCGTATTGCTTGCCACTTGCAAATGAGCACTCAGTCTTTAAGAATGTTGCTGAATTTCAATATGTATGAGATATTCTGCTGTTTTTATTGGAAAAGCGTACAAAGAATGGCTTACAACGGAAGGCGAAATGTTTGATCTTTCATATGAAAGCTCAGCTACTGTTACAACTGTGGTCTTTTAAAACATGACTGAAAACAGACCCGGTTTAATATAATCACGTTTATTAATACTTATTACTTATGTAGCATTCTGTATGCAAAGATTTGGCATATTTTATAAATACCAGTTAAACTCCACAAGCAGGCTGCAGTGCGTGCAATAGCGTGTCGCTAAGCCCATTCTCTGCAGGGACAAACCCAGATCCGTAGCCTCCATCTATTCTGTGGGCTCAATCACCGGGACATCACCACCCACACAATTAAATGGCTAGCACAGTCCCTGGAACTATTCTTGGCCTCAGCTAACCATCCCTCTTCCAGATAAGGCCAGGGCCAAGGACCAGTGGGACATGGTCACCCTTTTCTGGGGACAAGAGAGCCCGACTGTGTGGATTCAAGCTCTGAGTCCTGCTGTCTGAGAACAATCTCTGGCCAAGTCCCTCTACTAACACAGCCGGATTCATAGCGTTTCTAGCACACAGCACGTTCGTGGATTCCTGATCTAACCTGGATCCTGCAAGCAGCACAGCTCCAGGAAGCATGGGTTAGTCCTGATGGAGGAAAGTCCTAAGGGACTTACTCTGCTTCCACTTGCTCAGAGTTGTGTTCTCACATCACTCCCAGAGAGGTGGTGGAGTCTCCTTCTCAGGAGACATTCCAAACCCGCCTGAACACGTTCCTGTGGGACCTGCTCTGGGTGACCCTGCTCTGGCAGGGGGTTGGACTGGATGATCTCCAGAGGTCCCTTCCAACCCCTCCAGCAGCAGTAACACAAACCCCTGAATTCCCACAGGTGTGGTCTAGTAGTTGGGTCTTTTTCTCAAGCAACCAGAAGTCTTTGGCAACTGACCGCTGTTCCCCAGGGTCTGAGTCAGTTGGTTGAGTAGTTGGTCTTGGTTCAAGGCATGCCAGGCTGGATGGGGCTTTGAGCAACCTGCTCTAGTGGGAGATGTCCCTGCCCAGGGCAGGGGGGTTGGAACTCGATGATCTTTAAGGTCTCTTCCAACTCAAACGATTCTATGATTCTGTGATTATTCTTGGGGCTCAGCATAGCTTCTCTGCAGAGAACCAAGTGGAGGTAGAACCATGCTCCTGGCCCTCTGCATGCTTCATTGTATCGTGGAAACTTGCCTAAACTCCATTCATGTTGTTATTTTATTGATTCTATTATTTTATGGATTAATTATTTTATGAATTATTGTGTGGATAAACTATTCAATTATAAATATTATCTTACGGTTTATAGAATTATATGAAATAAGGTAACTTTTCAGAAGAGGTTGGAAAATGTCTCAAAATGTGTGACTGAGACATTTATTTGCAATGGAATGCTTGCATCTGCCAGAACATGAGAAGTTTGGAGCTAGTTTTCTGTGCCTTATCTCTATGCATATGTCCCCACGCTTTCTGCACAGGTTGCATTATGCATGGGCACGTGCAGAATTAGGCTTTAGCTGCAAAGGATGTTCTCAAATGAAATAATTTGGTTTGGAGTCTCCCGGACTTTATCTTAAAGCAGGTTTCAAGCCAGTTAGTGGAAACCTTGGAAACCTGTGAGTAGGCAGCCAGTCACCTAAATGCCTTTGGAGATCTCTTAGCTTGACCATAAAGAACATAAAGAATAAAAAACAAGAATGGTTTCAAAACAAATGGCTTAGTCCTATTTCTGTCTCTGTAATTTTCTCTGTTTCTCCCCAGTTCTTGTCTACGCTATCACTTGTTGATGAAATTTTATTTGTTTTGATAAAATTGCCATAAAAATACCTGGTTTATCCATGTAAAAAACTAATAACAGGTGTAGGGTGTTGAATATGCTATTGCTTATCATATGCTATTGCAACATAATTTCATAGGTAGAGAATGAGAACTGACTTCCAGATTTTCATGTTTTGTGAAGCTAAAAAGGATGAGCACAGTTGCAAAGCTCAAGATGCAGGCGCTGTGCCAGGCAGACACTGCAACCCGTAGCACCACGAGAAAGGACAGGATAACCCTCTTCTGGAGCAGTGACAGAAGGAGACAGGGGAGGGGGAAGCCACAGAACCTGTGACCAGTGACCAGATCTGCCTTGTCCTCCTTCTCCTCCATCCGTCATCCATCTGCTTTCTCTTCAGCTGGTTCATTTTTGTGAAAGCTCAGCTCCCACTGGGCAGACCCCAGTGGCGTGGACAACCTTAGCGTGTAACAGAAGATCCACGGTGAGAAGGGAGGACAATTAATCCACTGTATGTGGGCACTGGCACTGGCCACATCCCACCTGAGGCCAGGGCCATTGCTGCACGGGTCAAGTTTGTCTTCTCCACGCTGAGAATGGAGGCTGGGCACAGAACACCTGGCAGCTCTGCTCTGCATTTACTGAGTCCAGCAGAAACACCAGCTGATTTCAGAACTGCATGGCCAAGAGGAGGTGCCAGCAGAGAAAAAGCATTCAGAGCTCCTTGCGTTCAATTCTTTGAAACCAGGATAGAATAAAACACACCAAAAATACACTTCCTTGGAAGTAAATGAGGTAGAAAGAGGCCAGTTGAGAGGGAAGTTTTGAATTATGGGGACCGAGTGGGCAATTTTGCTTTTGAGAGTCAGCTTCTCAGTGGGTCTAAGCAAACTAGAAAATATGAAAGTCTGGTGTTTATGAGCCAAAACACAGTCCAAGCCTGTGACTGGCAAAGTTCTTTATAAATATCTATTATTGAAAAGAAAACACACAACATTATCACCTCATACTGTGATAATTACAAGGCAACACTGACAAAATGTCACTGGACTGGTTCTTTCTTGACTTATTCATATACAAACATGAAGCTGGAGACAACCTCTCAGCAGGAGTCTTCACGTTTCCTCTACCACTCTATCTTGCAGCTCTGTGAAGGATTTCAGCCAAGGTCAGAAAACAGAAGTGAAATGGAGTCACCATCATTCTAATTGTGGAGTGAGATAATTTTTTTAAAAATAACATTCCCCTTCAAAGAGAAGTGAGCAATCACCTTTGAAAAGTTTGCATATGCCGATGAACTGATTTCAGGTTTTGCCACTAATCCACCCCTGCTGTTCTAGTGAATCACTAAAAATTAAAGAATCAGGTGGACGGCTAAAGGTCAGACGACAAAAACAATGCAAAGTCAGGATCGGACGGGTGACAGTCCTGCCAAGAACACATTTAACCGTGAGGTACCAATAATGTTATGTTTTTAACCAGAGGTTAATCTGCAATTTTATTATTTTTTAAATTACCTAGAGAGAGATTCTCTCTGGACTATTAACTTTTTTTAGTATTTAGATCACAACTCCTAAAGACTTAGCTATATTTTGACAGGTACTGACAAAGAGTGCCATGGAATTGTGACTCAATTGTCACCTTCGGCGTTTTCAAGCTGAAAAACTCAGGATGAGTGCTAGGTACTAATTAGAACTGTTATATTAGGAAAGCAAATACAATGGTGTCTAACATTAAACAAAGCACAGTTCTCATCACAAATGGTTTCTTTTGTGTGCGGGTTAGTCTAAAAAACCATTTTGCATGCTAATGAGGCACAAACAATAATTGCCAAAGTAACTAGTTTCACGCAATTACAAAAACCACACAAAAAGCCCTATTGTTTGTTGTTTTATGATTTTTAATGCTAATTTTGCACTTGATGATTTGGGGATTTCAGTTGTACCGCAGCGTGCAATTTGGGGTTTTGTGTGTGTGAAGGTGGAGGCTTCTCAGGAGGGGACACAGGGTGGGAGGGAACGAGCCCCCGGTGTGCGAGAGAGAAAGAGACGGTGACTCTGGGGGAAGAGATCGGGCAACCAGGAAAGAGCAGGAGAAGAATATAAAAAAGAAAAAAAAAAAAAGTCAGTGGTGCAAAGGGGGACGTTTGCTCTGTGAGAAGGAGGGAAAGGAGAGCTGGGAAGAGGGAGCGGGGAGGCGCGGGGTGGCTGATGGCTATCAGGGAGCTGACACATCCCGCGGCCGGGAATGCATGACAAACCGGGGGTCGCACAAAGATCTGAGGGAGCGCGGAAAATTAGGGAGTAAAAAGTCAGATGGTTAAGCAGTTAAAAATAAAAAAGTTTGGGGCCCTGCTCTTCCCTGGAAGGGTCTCTCATTACAGCCCGTACAAGCCATTTATAATCCCGTGAAAGAAAGATTGGACCCCTTCTATTTCGGCGTAGACACTGACTGCTCCGGCTGAAATTTTGCCTGCATTTCTGCCATTTGTCCTTTCATCTTACAGTCACTTGTCTGCAAATTAAGTGGGGAAAAACATACCATATGGCATTTTTTCCCTCTGATTCACCCCTGCCTTTAGTTTGTTATTTTCTAATTGAATAAAATATCATATGGTTGAACTGGGATTTTCCACGACCTTAGAGAAAAATGTGCGCTGCTTGGAATCCTTATACTTCCCCGAGCCTACCATTGGAGGCAGAAATACTGTTTTAAGGTCGGGATTGAATACATTTTGCTCTAAAGTGCATTCTATACATTGTTATCAGGGGATAGTAAATTTCATGTTCTCGTTTCTCTTAAGAAAATATGATTTTGTGTAAGGGCTGTGCGACTCTGAAATGGGACCTACAGCAAGGTCTAACGCAGAGAGCACGGAACTGGAGTGATGGTCAGAATTCATTTTCCTTTTGTGACGGTCCCTCTCCTTCCATTTACCATGATGATAAGCACTTCTGCAGACCTCTCTCTCCCTTCTTTTTCCCCGTGTGTTATGCTCCCCGTGTTGGTACAGGAAATAAATTTGAAATCAATATGTGTTGGTATTGTTAGATATTGTAATGAGTTGTGTTTTTTTTAAAAATCACATTAATCTCACTATAACTAGCTGAGCCCAGCACTTTCACCCTTTCATCCTGTATACTCTTTCTTTTTCCGTCGCCAGCTTTCTGAATGTATTTTCCATAATAATATATCCCTCTACTATTGCTGATCTCTTCAGCATATTCCCCCACACAAATACTCTGCCCCGTTCCGGTTTTGTTTATAGTTTTTTCCTTGGAAAAATCCTGAAGTCTCCAGAAAATGCTTTTTACGTTTTCTTGCTAGTCTGCAGCATTTCAGAAATATTACCGATTGCTACGTGAATAATTGATTCATGGCTGTCACAGCATGGAGGTGACATTGTACCTTCTTACTCTTCTTCCCCACCCCCTAGTGCTCGTTTAACCTTTTCTTCTTTTCTTATTCTTTGTTGACAAAAGAACCATTTCGATTTGGTCAGCGCTAGGCTCTGCCCCTGCAAAGTGACTGGGAAACAAAGACAGAAGAATCCTTATTAGGAAACTTTACCTTAGGTAGTGTAGATATTGTTGATTAATTTAGTATAAACACTGTAATAATTGAGAAGTATATAATCAACATTGTATTTAATTGGCACAGTACATTTGCTATATAAAGGCTATTTAATTATCTAGACAATTAATTAAGTCTGTTTGTATGAAAACACATTTGAGGGAAAAGCAAGAAGTTTATGTAATAGCTGTGCATGAAAAAACCACATTTTCATCTAGTTTGAAAGACATATTTAATATAATACTCAAAGTCTAATTGGTCCACTACATTGGAGCATTAAACGCTAATTATGATTTGCCTTTCTTCTGCTTTCGTGGTGACATTGAAATATGTTTTTTTCCTTTCCTCCTTTGCCTTTTATTTACTAGCTTGTTTTAGGCACTCATGCATCTAGATAATAGCTTTATTCAGCCAAAATACAGGGAAATTGAGCCTAATACTTCATGTTTCTGTTGATAGCATATGTAGATAAGAATTAGACTACTTAATAGCAAGTCTAGGAAAAATGCTGCTTGAAATGAGGATAATATTTTGGAAAACTCAAGGACATTGAGTATAATGTCTTGCTAAATTGGACATTTATATGCAATCATGATCAATCTTAATAAATGTAGGAGATACAAGGATCCTCAGATTTTTTAAAAAGAAGCTCTAAGACAAATTAAAACAGATTTAATGCATTCTTTCTATTAGGTTCTAGAATAGGTCCTTATAAATACAGAGTTAATGCTAAAACATTCTCAGGAAGTTATTCATGTGAATGATCTAGAAAAGGCAGATCTTAACAAAGATGTAGACTGTGAAAGAGAAGGGGATGTTAGAGAAAAATTGCCTAAGGTACATGAAAGTGTTGAATAAAAGAATATGTATTTCTGGGGTAGAACAGTCAGAGAGCAGAAACTTGGGCAAATCACTTTGTTGCTCTGTGCCTCGGTTTCCCCAGTCACACAGGCTGAAAGGAAGCCAGAGATGACGAGGTGTGTTGGGTGTTCAAGGCTCATTCTTGCATGTGGAGGTGCTAGCGGGGGCTGCAGCCAGCATGGCTCATGGCATCCACACACACGTCTGGGCAAGCACAGCCTGCTCGGAGGTTGCCTCACTTGGGTCACCTGGTTCGGATTAGCTGGTTTAGGTGAGCTGTTTTCATAGAATCACAGAATGGTTTGGGTTGGAAGGGACCTTAAAGCCCACCCAGTGCCACCCCCTGCCCTGAGCAGGGACACCTCCCACCAGACCAGGCTGCTCCAAGCCCCCTCCAGCCTGGCCTTGAACCCCTCCAGGGATGGGGCAGCCACAGCTTCTCTGGGCAACCTCTTCCAGTGTCTCACCACCCTCACAGCAAAAGTTCTTCCTCACATCTCATCTCCATCTCCCCTCTTTCAGTGTCAAACCCTTCCCCTTCATCCTAGGGCTCCCCTCCCTGATCAAGAGTCCCTCCCCATCTCTCCCGGAGCCCCTTTAGGGACTGGAAGGGGCTATAAGGTCTCTTTCCACCAGCCCCTGTTTGTCCCATGGAGGTGACAACTGGGAGTGGGTGGGATGGGATCCCTTGTCTCAAACAGAACACAGCTCAGCACAAAGGCTGTGGCTCTGCCCACAGCTGGTGTGAGGGCAGGAGAAGAGGGACAGGAGAGGCCAAAGGCTCCTCTTCACCCTCCCATGCCTTGCAAGGCCACAGGCTGCCTTGCCCTGAAGCTTTTCAAGAGCTTTGAAACCTTTGTCTGAGAGGCCTTGGAACTGCAGGGCAGCCAGGGAACTCCTTATGCCCGAGGGTGGACATAATCCCTAGGGAAAGAGAAGCTGACTCGAAGGAAATCCTGAGCTCCATACCCAGAAACACAGCATGAACTCTCAGGTGGGCATTGTCTAGCAGCACAACCCACCCATCAGCTCACCAAGATCATCACAACAAAGCCCCCCATGGCTTCTCGTCTGACCAACACAAGCAGAAACGATGTTAGCAGTGGGGGCTGGCACTCACGGGACGTGGGTTGGAGTTACCATTGCTCTACAGATTGTCAGCAATCTTGTAAACTAGTTCAAAATTCCAGACACAGGTCTAAAAGATATGTTGGGGAGTTACGAATCACTGGAGACCCACTGGTGGTACCTGCACCCCTCTTCACCCCACCATCACATGTCATTTCCGTTACCCACCACACTCATCCTCTTTTGCCTTTCCTTTCCAGAGGTGGAACCAGGTTTTCTGGCCCAGAGGCTGTTGCCAACTGAAGTTCATCAGGCTACCTTATATTTCAGTATCTTCCCATCTCTTCTTTGTTTTTTATTCTTCTATTATTATTTTTTTCCTTTATTCTGCCTAAGTTAATCATCCTAGGACAAGAAGGACAAGAAACTTCTTCAAAACGTGAACGGTTTCAGCAGGTTGCTTTGGCCAGAAGAAACTATAAAACTACCGCACCTTTTCCTTTCCCCTTCAATAAATGAGCATATCGCTTCATTCTGTGTCCAGCCATCACCAACCTAAGGGTCTGCCACCATAATTTTAACTTCTCAGCTGGCCTTCCAGCCAGCATCTCAATACATCGTATGTCCAGGATGACTCTCACTACCGTTTTATTTACGATGCAATCAAAGGCTGTAGGAGAATAAGCAAGTAACTGCTTCCCCAATGCATAAAAATCCCCTCTTTCTTTTAGCCCTATATTATAAACATTTGAAAGTCTCCATTTTTCCCTCTTTCTTGTCCTCTCAGGAGGAGCAGCAGGGGGTAGATAGAGTGCGCTGAATACAAGTCTCTAATTCGCCTACATTTAGAGTACGTTTTGCGAGGTCTATTAGCAGAAAATGTATTAGTAACCCTTAAAAAGAATGGGTTTCTTCAAATCTTCCTTCTTTGGTAGCTCTGGCAACAATGACCACTTCTTATAGGAGAGGAAATAAGCCTCCAGCCGCAGCCCTCACGAAGGTAAGAAGTGAGAAGGATAACTGGTTATTTCAGCAGATTCAGGGATTCACGGGGACACCTTTCCGGGGGGGGGGGGGGGCGGCGTTGGCAGCTCTGAAAGCCCGGAAGAAAA
>JAOQGH010000012.1:123428344-123473999 GCA_025769975.1 Gallinago jamesoni
CCCCCCCCCCCCCCCCCCCCCCCCCCCCCCCCCCCCCCCCCCCCCCCCCCCCCCCCCCCCCCCCCCCGGCGTGGGCAGCTCCGAAAGCCCTGAAGACAAGATATCAAACCAGCACCCGAAACAGGATGCAGGTCCTATCATTGTTCTTAATTAATATTTGCTTACGGGAGGTTCCAGGAAGTGAGAGATGTTTTCCAGTCCTTCGTGAAATGCAGGTCTGGGGTGCTCACGTTCTCCGAAGGGAGAAATAGAGCAAGAGGAAGCGAAAGGAAACAATAGCCCCCGATTTATACACGGCTCTCAAAGAGCAGCACAGCAGAAAGGGAGAGATCTAAACAGATAGGGGAGAAGGCTTGTCCGTTTTTTGGAATTATTTTACACTGCAGTCACAAATTTTGTGGTCTGCAGCCCCAGAAACAGCAACAAGACATGGGATTTAGCATCCAAATTACCTGCCTGGTACCAGAAATGCATCTCCCAACCTGCAGCGCGTTAGCTGACTTCATACTGTAATTGTAATGAATCTCTTATTGGACCCTTGCTTCCCTGGACACTGCCATATTGTGAGGACTAAATACATCATCAGCGAGCCTCATTCTGGTGTATTACACTAATATATCACTGGAATGACAACTGCTTCTGATGATATATTAATGTAATACATCAGGGGTGTGGGGCTCCTATGGGGTATTACTCAGGAACAGGGGCCATCTAAAGAAAACAGACCCAGAGTCAAATTCAGTTTAATTACTGAATGAAAGGGCTATCAGGACCAAGGCTACACGTGATGCCAACATTCTTACATCATCCGGGAGATTAATTTGCAACCTCATTACATATTAACCTTGCAATTTTAGTAGTAATTGTAGGATTTGGATTTGCCTGCTGATGTGAGTAATTCACTAACCATAGCCTCCCCAATATTTTATAGTGATCCATGAATAATGCAGCTATTTTTGTTCTGTCCGTCTTGCATTCCATGATAGTTAACAACACATCAAATGTGTAGCTATACAGCCAGATTTAGAAAAAACAGCACTCTATTTGAAACTGTTTGTAGTCACTGGGCACCATATAAACATTTGCACTCGCACAGAGCATTCAGAAGAGAGAGGCAACCACTATTTGCTTTTGCAGTCAATTATGCAGCACATTTTCATGTATCGTTTGTCTTAAAGCCATCATAAAGCAGGTACAATTCTGCTGGGTTTTGTTTGGGGTTTGGACTTTTTTTTTTTCCCTCTGTATTTTTGTGGGATTTTTGCTGTTCTGTTTTGTAGGAGACACATTTTTTGGGGAATTCCTCAGGGACTGATATGGTACATTCTACTGTTCTTTAAGTTAAGTTATGAGTTGGATCCTGAAATGCTTTTAACAAAAGAACTTCCATAACAATATTACAACGTCCACGGACATGAAATATATCCAGAGCCATCTTCCCCTGGCCCTGCTTCTCCCTAATTTTAATGCTACTGTATTATAAGTTATCCAGAGAATCCACCTATATATTATGAATCACACTGGCACCGGAGGTGGTATCATTTAAACTGGAGCTTCTGGTGGTCTTTTATTTCATGTTTATTAAGATTATAACCAAATGCTGAAAAAAATTTTCATAGAACAGCATATAGCACCAAGCCAAAAGACATAATGTATATTCGATTTTATAAACATCTTACTGTGTCTAATACAGATGCTATACTTACTCTTGAATAGACTGTTTTGTTTAATAAGCATTTATCTATTGTTAATGTCTTTGGAGAATTCATCTTGGGGTTTATACTGAAGATAAATGCAAGCGTGTGAGGGTTTATGAAAAATGTCTCAGCAAGTGACAGGAAGCCTGATATGAGTTACCACAGTCCGCTTCACATGTGGGGCAATCCACTACTCGTCTTGCATTTATTATATTTTCTTGCTAGGCATTTGCTTTTTCTTTTCCCGAGACCCTTTGATACTATATACTTTTAAATACCAAACATTGACAGCGAATCTGAAAAGAACGCATGATGTAGAAAAAAGAGGCAAAACTACTGATGTAAAATGTAGCTACAATAAAATAAAGAAGAAACCACAAAGAATTTATTTTATTTTTAATGGTGTGCGCATGAGGGAAGGGAATCAGAATTTAAAAGGAATTAACCGAACATCAACTGTGTCCCCCAATGATACATGTCATTTTTGCTCACTGGGGTGACGTGCGTATTATTTAGAAAACCGTTCAAAGCTGCAGTGAGAAATTCTCCCCAGAATAAATGGAATTCTCACTAAGCAAAGTGTCATTGTCTTGTGAGGAAAGTAAATTGTGTGCATATCTGTCCATATCTAATCTTACCTAATCTTTGTGTGCCTGATACCTGGGATGATAATAAATAATGTATTGCGGGAGCGGAGAGAGGTTATGGAAGTACAGTAAATTAGTGAGAAGCCCCATGTGACCTATCAGCCAAGTTCCCGAGATAGGTTCCTTTTTGTTATTTTCTAATTAGTAACAACTTCTCCCTTCCTCTGTCGCCTATTTCCCTTAGCCCACGGTCTGAACTGCAGGCGGATCTGTTACAAACTCTATTGTAGAATCTTCAGGATGTCAGTAGTAGCTGGAATTAAATTAGATTTCAACTCTCGCAAATTAATGAGTAACCTTGAGGTGTTTGAATGTATCTGGTGTGTCAATAACGTAATGCGCAACAGAGAGAGGGTGAACTTTGCTCACACACCACGCGGAGCCTTTCCCCTGTGAGCTTTATGCCGTGAATTATTTACTAGTTATTGAATTAATCAGACAATTTTTACTTTTTGGCACTTTTAAAATCTGATATTTAAAATCTGCTTATGTGCTTAATTGAGTGGACATCTGCATCCCTGCTCCTCGGCGAGCCAAGGCTGCCTTGCTTAACACCGGCACTCAGAAATAAAATAAAAAGCTCGTTTCCCACCCCCACCCCACCCCCCGTCTTCCCCAGCATCGTCGAGAACACGTGGTGCCCCCGACACCTCCCGCGCCAAAGAGTGCCGGGGGGAGAGGGGACAGGGACCCCAGCCCCTCCGCCTGGCTCTGCTCGGGGGTGGGATGGAGCTCAACCACCGCTGGAACCATCCACCTCAGGGACAACTGCTCCGTCTCCCCATGCCAAAGGAACGATCCCTGCTGTATTTGGGCAAAATTTGATGAGAGGAGTTGATGGGGGAGGGGGTGGGGTGGTGATGAGGGGGGGGGTGCTGGGGTGAAATTCGCATCGTGTGAGATGAAAGCAGCGGGGTGTTTAAACAGAAATGTATTCCAGTAGCCAAAATCCCTGCCCAACATCATCTTTGTTTCAGAAAGTCTGATTAGTTAACATATTCCATCACCTTGGGAAGAAAGCTGAGGTAAGCGGCTTAATTTATAAATGGATGGAACAAACTTATTTAAAAATTCTCACTACGTTATCATGAATCATGTAGGCCTATTAAACTAATTGCTAAGTAAATTTAAGCAGTATTACAGTAGATTTCAGTGAATTTATCATCAATCTAAAGAGATCTTTGGTGGTCTCATGCTGCCCCCCACAGATATGTCTCAGAACATTCATTATGCCGTAATTACAAAGTCTCTTTGAAGAGGCTAAAAATCCCAAGACTCCCCTCATCAATTATTTTCACCTGTTAATTCATTTTGTGTGAGGTAATAACCTCGGCATAATAACAAATGTGCGAGCGCTCCGATTTTGCAATTAAAAGCAGCGGGGCTCCTATTTTGATCATACAGCCCGTGACATCCATCATAGAAAACAATTTGGGCCTAGCGGGATGACAGATGCCACACTGATGGCTCTACTAACGAACTGCCTGTCCGCCCAAAAAAACGGGGGGGGGGGGGGGGCGGGGAAGGGGCGGCTGGAGCTGCGAGCTCTCCGGTAGCCCCCCGCCGCCACCACGGCACCCAGGGGCAATTCTCCCGGGCAGAAGGAGGGCTGGGGAGACCTGCCCCCCCTTGCCTACCGGTGGCCGGGGTGATTTTGGAAGCAGACAGTCCCTTTGGTTTGGGAATGGCGGGGAGAGCATCGTTCCCCAGCCTTTTCCAGGAGAAACACTCCTTATTTCTCCCCTTTCCCGTCCTATTCGGCACAGAAGGCAAGGGGGCTATCTCTGCTCTCCTCGGCTAAACCCCCACAAGGAGGGGTTCTCCCACCCCCTGGACAGGTGCCTAAATAACAGAGCAGTGCTCCTTTTAGCCTTCCAGCTCCTATGGAGCGACCCCACCAGCCTCAGCCCCCCACGTCCCCCCGGCTCAAGCCCCCTGGCAAACACCCGGGCGAGGGGCAGGCGGCTCATTAGCCCCGGGACTGATCCACCATGGGAAGGACCTCACCTGGGATTAATGACAGAAAAAGCTGTGGTCCTGGCTGGGGAGGGGGGGCTGGAGGAAGGTATGGTGGGGGGTGATGGAGGGGGGTGCATACACTCTAAAAAGAGTCTCAGAAAAGGCAGCCAATTTATTTCCCTCTCTGAAGTGCCCAATGTGATACTCCGGTGTGGCACCAATTACCTTAAAACATTTAGTGCAGAAATACAGCACGGCGTGAGTAAACAGGCCGGGTGATTAAGCCTAGAACTTTCTAACGGGAAACACACGGAGCCGCTGTCAACTAATATGAAATATGTCAGCGCGGGCTGGGATTTGGGGGTCTGGTTTTGTTTGTCCTTTTGGGTTTGGGTTTTTTTTTTTTATTTTTTTGCTTTATCCCGTAAGTCTAAAGCCTGGCGACGGGGCTGGGGGGGGGAGGGAGCTGGAGCGCTGGGGCTGGGGCAGATGCCGGTGATGAAGGGAGTCGGTGGGACCGACAGAAAGGTGGCAGGTTCTGCGAGGATTGTGTTTTCAGGTTTCAGCACACTAATGCAGAGCAAGGAGAGATCAGCAGAGGGCCAGAGGTTAAGTACAGCATGAACTTTGGCGGTGGCTGGGCACCTTAAGATGAAAAGATAGCCCTGTTTATGACATCTGCAGGCGACGGTGCTCCCCATTCCATACTTCCCTCCCACATTCTCTGCAGACAAAGAGCCGTGATCGGCTCCTTGGGAAAAACCCACCGTTTCTTACTCCATCCTATTGCACTGATAAAGCCCGTCAGCGACAGAGGATGGACGGGCAGGCAGAGGCAGGGATGTGCAGCCCATAAACTGCACGGTCCTACCAGAGGTGACACCAGGATCCCAGCCCTCCCCACGGGTCTCCGCGCGGGGACCTGCTCCTCCAGGGGCTGAGGAGGGTTCCGGGGGCAGGGGCTGCCCCAGCTCGTGGCGGGGGACAGCCTGGCTGAGGTCCTTGCCCACCATCTCCAGGCAGAGAGAGAGCTGCCTTCCCCAACCAGATGCAGGATTTACAAAGCAGAACACGTGAGATTTTTTTTTTTTTTGGTAGGATTACACTGCGATAAAAGCAAACAAAAGAGATTAATCAAAACAAGTAAATTAGTATTACCCATCTTAGATGTTCTTTAATGCAAAGCCAATAGTTCTTGCCCTTTATGCACATGCTCCTACAGTAACTAATGTACAGTGGCCATCAACAAATTACGACTCGTGACACTTTTGCTGCTGCAATATTAAGCCCAAAGTCCTATGGAGAAAATATATGGTTTTTATTACCAAATTGTTCTTGTTTACAATTCTAATATCCTCTTCATTATCTACTTTTCCAGACATTTTAGGCAGTTCTGAAGACCTGGGGCAGCACTAGTCCTGTCATAAAGAGAAATTAATGTTGTTAAAGATGGCCTAGCTGCCCTCTGGGACAGCTGAAGATGTGAAAATATAAGGTTCTGTTTTAAAGATGAAAATGATTAAAGGCACAGGCACCTTGCTCTTAGTGCAGCCACTAAAACTTTTAATAAAATACTTCAGCAGAAAAAAGCTGCTTTACTTCTTCCACTGTAAGTCTTAAGAAAAAAAAAAAAAAATGAGAGAGAGAAAGAGAGAGGGGAAGGGAGAGGGGGGGAGAGAGAGAGAACTTTGTTCCGTAAGAAGAGGCTTGCTTTAAGGACTAATAAGCGTAAAAAGGGACCTCATCATTATAAAGAACCTATTCGTCTCAGCAACAGCTCACTTAATAAAGACTGGATGATAGAAAAGCCAGTGGAGCTGTCTCCAAATAGCCAGTAAGCTAATTAGGTGCATTGTAACAGGTAGCCCTTACAAAAACTGACAGGCTCAAGGCAGCATGCCGCAAATACTTCAGAACAGCGTAGCAGACGTACAGCGGTTATTGCAGCCTCTTCAAGGCTGTTGCTGCTGCCACAGTTTTATAAGCTTACACACCTCAAGCCCTCAAAGAAGCTCAAAATGGGTTTCAGTGGGAGAAACGAAAAGGAAGGGGGGGGAAAAAAAAAAAAGAAAAAAAAAGAGAGAGAGAGACAAGAAACACAAACCTGCTGAAGATATTATATGAGCTTTTAGGGGCCCCAGACCAAAGAGACCTTTCAGAAGGGATGGTTCAGCTGCCTGGAAGAAAATGGCAGGAAACACAAAAGAGGAGAGCATAACCTTTGTCCTAGCAGGGATGGAAGAATATCTGTCAGAACTTCACCTTCGTAATCTTGCCCACCTCAGTCATTTTTTACTGGTTAAATGAAGGTTACAGGATTTGCTCTGAAGACAAAATGTCCCTCTCTCCTTAAAAAATATTGTTGAAGTTAAAAGGCGAGTTTACATCCTCATTTCCCCACAGAGGCGCATTCACTGCCCTCTCTTTGGTTTGGTTTTGTTTGTTTTCTCTACTTTGGGAAGAGGTCACATCTTACAGTTGTGTCTCCCTCATATGCTTTTGATTTTCTAGCAATAATCTGGTGTAATTGAGGGTACGCAGAAGCCATCTGAGGACTTCCAGGTCCCTTAATGACAGTAGTAGCACTGCAAGGAAACCGCCGCTGCTCTGGACGCCCAGGGAAGTTCTGGCTTCCCAGCACTGGAGCCAGGACCGTGGCACTGACCCGCTTTGGGTGAAAACCCATGGAAATGGAGAGGTCTGGAGGGAAGGAGAGCTTTGTGCTCTTCAGCGGCTCTTCAGAAAGCGCTGGCTTCTGCTGGAAACCACAAGGGAGCCGAAGGCCTCGGTGTTGGAGAAGCAGAATTCCGGCAGAGCTCTCCCGCTCCCTGCAGCCCCGTGGAACAAATCTCTGTGGGGATACCTGCTCTCTGATCCACAGAGATGACTTCATCACAACACCAAATGTAACTGAGTATCTGCCAACATGTATGGGAAAAAGGTGTTTTTCAATAGGCAGTGTTATCAGCAGACACTCCAAAACCCTTCCCCTTCCCTGGGGTGAATACACTGAATCACAACTTATTCCTGCAAGAGAGCTCCAGTGCTGTGTTCCAGACCGGAGAAAAATGCTGTGAGCTTTGCAAATCCATAGGCAGTTACAGAAATAGCTTTCCATGAGGGAAAATATCGGTGCCAAAATGTACTCTACAGGCTCTAGAGCTTCAAACAACAGTTGCTACTTCCAAAGATGTAGGCAACTACACCAAATAATTAAAACATATTCTTGCTGTGATACAGACCATGAAAGGGTGCAGACCTGGTAAACGGGATGAGTTTGTAATTATGGATGTGAGTCTGCAGCACCATGACCTCAGGCAGAAGAGCATCCCCGTTAGGATCAGCCCGTGCTGTCTCTCACACACACACTCACACACGGGGGTTAGTGGAAAGAAAAGTTCAAACCCGATAAGTTAGAAGGTGCCAGAACTAGTGTTGTTTGGGCAGCATGAATTCACTCATTGAGGTGTACGCACGGCAAGGTGGGCTTAAATTAGAGGTTCAAATTATTTGCCTTTTGTAGGGTGTGCCTCTTTTACTTTTGTGGCCTCATGTCTTAATAATTATAACCAAATGGCACCTTTCAAATCTTTCTGTAAAGCCAGGTGTATTAATTTCCTTTTGCACTTTCTGAGGGCATGCATTCTCAAAATATCTGAAACACCGGTTTCTTTCCACAGAAACCATTTATGTGAGGATATTC
This sequence comes from Gallinago jamesoni, assembly GCA_025769975.1. Lineage (NCBI taxonomy): Eukaryota > Metazoa > Chordata > Aves > Charadriiformes > Scolopacidae > Gallinago > Gallinago jamesoni. Next base: position 123,436,351 of record JAOQGH010000012.1, read on the forward strand.
CATTATTCCCTTTTTACAGATGAAAAGTTAAGGATGGGAAAAAAAAAAAAAAAAAAAACATCAGAAATGAGTACTAATTTTGAGTGCCCAGGTGAGGAAAACTGGACCCTGAGTTTTGAAGGGATTTTAGAGATTTTAGAGAGCTTAATCTTTTTTACATGGCTCCATTGACTTCAGCTGCAACTTTAAGCACCCAGCACATCTGCAAATCAGCGTCTCAGATATACGCAGGACAGGGAATCATTGTTGGCAGTGCAGCTCCAGCAGCTGCCCCAGCAGCGCCGAGGAACGCTGCGGTGGAGACAGACGCAACCCCCCCCTTCCCCAGGTCAGCTCTCCACCGCTGCAGATGTGAGGGGCTCCCTTGTCCTCTTCCAACCCTTTCCCTCATCCCCTGCATGACCCATAGCACGCCCGGTATACGAGCTTTCCACACACCCTGCTCTCCAGAGCTTCTTATATCCTCTTCACTAGAAGTCTGTTGGAAAAATATAAATGTGTTACATGTAATTAAAGACTGCATCTTTGTATATACACACAAAAGAAATCAACTGTGCTTTTAACAGCCTTTTAAGTATTAAAAAAAAAACCCAAAACCTCCAAATGCAAGAGGTATTTCCATGTTGGTTCTGCTGAACAGATGTAATTCAGTGGTCACTGGGATGATTGCCTCTATCTCCACATTTGTGGAGTTTAAGGATGCTGATTTGGTCCGTTCACAGATTACATCAGGTATGTACCTTCACCTGCTCACAGTGAACAGACAGAGAGATGTTGCCGAAATGGAGACAATGGAGATCCCAGCCTGGGACTGCAGGTCCCCCAGCCACAGATACAGCTTGGTGTGCCTGTAGCTTTATTCCATACCCCCCCCCCTACCCTCCCCAGTTTTTTGTGATTTTTTTCAATAAAACCATTTTGAAAAAGTTATAAGCCATTGAAAACAAGGTGTTGTAGTGGGAAGGACCTTAGTAGTCATCAAAACGAATAGAATCATAGAATAGAATCATAGAATTGCCTAGGTTGGAAAGGGCCCTTCAGATCACCTAGTCCAACTGTCAACCTCACCTTATAAACTCTCCGAGTCAGCAGCAGCAATAGGACCACTATTCCCATCACTCTTTAGATCTTCCACCCAGAGGCTGGAATTAGAGAGTCTTCCCTTGGGCTTTTGAAGGTGCAAGATTTACAGGCTGTAGGAGCTTAGGACCAGACTTCTGTCAGCTTATGCATAAAGTTACTGTTAGAACAAAACAAAGTAATGAATCAAAAACAGAAGAAAATTTCAGTATTTTCTTAGGACAGAAGACAGCTGACATTACTTAGATAGTTATGGCAGAGGATGGCACGAAAGTGAGCATATATACACGATGTAGGCCATCAAAAACACACTGACCCATTAAAACAAAGAGATTCAAGAATGAGAACTTCTTAAAAGCTGGTTTCATTTTCTTTAAAATATAAATGGGTTGATATGCTTCAGAAAGAAGGTAACATTGATGCCTTCTCAATATCAAAGAGTTGTGAAAAAAATAATGGCTACATGTGTTTCTTTATTAATTCTTTATAGTTAGAATTTCCAACTTTAAAGCAAAACAAAGCTAAAAAACTCTCAAAAAAGAGAAGGTGATATGGGATGTAGACAATAAAAAGCTCTCAGTGATGTAAAGGAGCAGCGATGCTGGATGCTAAAGTGTCTCAGAAATCAAACAAACAAAAAAAGAAATCAATTAAATAAATATAATTCACAAAGCTCCACAGTCAGTATAAACATCAAGCAAGCAACGTCTCTTGTCAGCCCATGAAAGGAGAACTTTCTGGCCTCAACAACCACATGCTGAGATTTCTAGATCTCTTGTATTTCTTATAGAAATAGAACACTAAGAGATAACAGTGTGAACTTGCTAAGCACTAATAAAGTTCTTCAGGATGCTATGAAGCATAAAACCACTGAAGCCGATTGAAAATGTAATTTAAAATGATGAAAAACGTCCATACTTTTCCAGCACATTTTTACATTAAAATAACATATTCTAATAGTTCTTCCATCAAGCTGTATAAACAGAAGATCTACTAGTCGTTATGCCATCAGCAGCAGTAAACTGCACCCCAAATCAGCCATATGGGAAAAAACACTTTCTGGATTTTGTGTGCAAGTTCAATAAATGTACAGGAACCATTCGGTGGGGTTCAATTAATCCCATGCCCTTCTGCAATTGCTTCTTCTGGAGTACGATCTACAGGCTTCCATTATGCAAACATATTTTGGGGGTGTTTTCTTGTGTGGGTTTTGGGGGGGACTTTTGTGTGTGTTTTTGGGGGGGGGGGTTAAGCAAAGCTGTATTTCCATGTCAGGAGCGTGTTCTTTTGACATGTAGATATTGCTCACCTTCAAGAAACTGCCAATGTCTCTGGCAAGCTGAAAAAATTCTCTGTTTTGGGTCCTTTATGGTCCCTTTCCACTGATAAGAAATGTGGAATTCTCTTCAGCGGGAACAGCGTATAATCCTGTGCCATTTCAGAGGATACTGTAGCCATTTTGACAAAACTTATCTATAAAATGTGAAAACATAGTCTGCTCTGCTTGAATGCAGCATAAGGCAATTTTACTTGCTAATTGTAACTGCAATTAAAGAAAATTTCCCATCCATGTACAATAATGTAGCTCCAGATTGGAAATCAAGACAGAAATGAAAAAAAAAAAAAACTGTTCTCTTATCTTCTTGAAATCTGAGTAAATTTTTTTCTTTTTTTTTTTTTCCCCCTATTTGCTCCTCTGTTAGAATTGTGTCACAGGCCGGGTCTGGTGTATAAATTCCACCAGCAGACTCCTTCCCCCTACTCAGACTCATTTTTTGTGGTGTTGCTGTTGTTCTCAGAGGCTGGAACAAGTGTCTAATTGATGACTTATGGAATGAAGGAAAACGTAACCTGGAGGAGTGATGCCAGAATTTCTGCACTTCAATGTTATCTTTAAATCTTCTTGCCCTGCCTGTCGACCTGACTACACTTTTTTTTTCTTTTTTTTTTCTTTTTTTTTTTTTTTTTTTTTTGTTTTAAAGCAACATTTTTGTACACAAATTTGCTACTAATTCAGCTGTTTCATTCCCCTATGTTTTTCCGCTCTCTGCTAAACTCTTACATCTGGACCCCGCAATCCCAGGTGTATTAGATCATATTAAAAGCCTTCCTTCTGCTCTTTGTTCTAACACGTGCTCTCCGGGCTGTGAAAGGCAGCGCTCAGCAGCAGCACTTTGAACCCCCCGGGTCAGAGAGCTCCCCGAATTGGCGGTGGTCACCGCTGGGCTCCCCATCAGATTGTTTGTTGTTGGGATTTACCTGGGGCTCGCAGTCCCCCCGTTCGGCTGGTTTAGGGACTGTACTCAAAGGATTATTTGAAAAGGTTCGTACGATTCAATCTCTTGTTAAAAGACCGAAATCTGAAGGCAAGGCTGCTCTGCGGCTCTCTAACTCCTCTGACTTTAATTGTAAAGACAAACCCTTTGTAAAGGATTGCAGAGGGGCATTCAGACACTGAAAGTTTGGTTCCACTGTATCTGAGGACTTAGGTCTGATTCAAGATGAGAAGGGAAAGGAGGATTACAAGCTTAAAGCAAAGATAAAAATAAGTTTGAAACAAGCTTACTGGAAGAAAGAGAAACAAGCTTGTCGTGACCTTGCCACAGGGAAGAGAACGGGTTTGCCAGGGGTTTCCAAGAAGGCTAAGACAAAGGCCGGCTCGAAATTGTAAGCCATTTGCTGCTTTAACCTGCCCCAATTTTAAGTGCGGTTAAAGCATTTAGAAAGGGTGAAGTTTGATCTCTTCTTAGAGGTGCCATCGTTTTTTTAACTCTGTAAAAACAAAAGCAAGCCCGTGGCTAGATCCACGTAGAGCATTTCTGGCTTTGCCAAGGAGCCTGCGTCACTTTGCGGCGGCCGCAGCCCCGTAGGTGTGTGGGGTACAGCGAGGAGAGGGGCAATCGCCCCCCGCACCCCCCAACGCCGAAAACCGAAGGAGGCAGAGGGGTAAACAGCAACAAAATCCCCTCGTTTCGTCTACACCACCGCCTGACTTTCCCGTAGACTTGGATTAATCAGCTGCAGTCGTTGCGTAGGAGCCAAAGGGGGGGGGGGGGAACTCTCTAACTAGACTTTCCTCCGTGTTTCTGATAACCCTAGCAGGCTGCCTCGCCAGCCACACAAACACAGAAACTTCAGGTTTTTTCCACAGCGAGATAAGAGGATCTCGACCGGTGCCCGTGAGCGCGGCGTTTCCCATTTCACGCTTCGTGCCTAAAACTTTGGTTAACTCTCCTCACCTGTCATGGACCCTTTCACAGGAAAGCTGCCACTGCTCCCCACTCGGGGACTCTAATTCTTTCAGGATATTTCTTTTTTATTTTTAAGAGGAGACTAAAATAGTTTTGCAGTAAGGTGGAACACCTTTTTTTTCCTTTTTTAATTTCTGTTTTCTTTTCTTCTTTTTCTCTTCCTCTATTTTCTTTTTCCTTTTCTTTTTTTCCTTTTTTTTCTTTTCTTCTTTTTTTTTTATTTTCTTTTTTCTTGTTTTTTTCCTGTTTTGCTTTTTTTTTGTTTTTTTGTTTTTGCTTCTTTCATTTTTTCCCACCTTTTCCTTTTTATTCTTTTTTTTTATCTTCTATTCTTTTTCCCTTTCCCTATTTTAATACCTGGAAATGCACTCATTACATCTGCAGATTCTCATCTCTAATCTTTCCTGGCTTTGCAGTTGCCATCCAGAGCAGGGAGGGAGGACTTCTGGGAAAAAAAAAAAAAACAAAACAAAACAAAACAAAACACCAGTCCGTGGCTGAGAACTTCATACTCCTTCCATGTGAAATTTGGCTTTCAGCAGCTTCCTCACCCTTCCATGTTCTTCCTGCTTCTGGTACCAACAAGTTTCTATGCTTGCTGCATTTTCATTTCATTTTCCTTGGGGGTGAAACCTCTTGGTTCCAGGCCATATCCTCATCATGATGGCATCCTTACTTTCTCTCCCTGGGCAAGATTAATTACAGGAAGATATATGAATATGGGTGGCATACGAAAAAGCAGAAACTGAATTTGAAAATGTCAATGGGGCAAATAACTAGCTCTTGTGTTGGTGAGAGTCAAGGCTCCTCTTCCAGATACTGATCTGGTCAAATGAAATTCTGGTCCAAATAAAGCAGAGACAAAATTCTGTTTTCTCAGATTTCTGCAGTCTGCATTCTGCTTACAGCTACCACTGATGATAAACAAGATGCAAATTAATTGTCCCAGTCATTTCAGAATATTCGTACCTTTCCTCATTTTACTGCTTTTGAGCTAGTCCCTCATTCTCATCTCATGCTCCCCTTTGTGCTTTCTTCAATATCAGCCCGATGACTACAATAGTCTTGTAAAAACCTGATCCTGAAGGAAAAAGGGAAAGTGACTATCAAAGCTAATCTCCTATTTAAAGACACCTCATCCATTTCTACCTATAACTATTATATCGTTATAGCCATATATTCTCAATAGCTATATATCAGCTGTGAATACAAAATAGGTAGATACAAATGAGCCATATTTTGCATGGCTAAGCCACCTGGGTCCTCTGGTCAAGGTTGAACTGGGCTCAGTGGTTACACTGTCTGTTGTAATAAATTAACAGAGCTTTTGTGCTGTGCCTCTAGCTGTAATAAGGATACATGCATTATGGGTGTCACCCTGCCTCTGAGGACAATTTTAATATAGCTTAGACAATAGCCCAGCTAAATAAACAATGAACCAGTCACGATATAGAAAAACAGTGTAAGCTCCAGGGTACGGCGCTTAGCAAGGGAAAAGAAAGAAGCAAACAAAACGTTAAAAAGATTAGCAAGCAACAATAGGAGAGACACTTGTAACACCCCAGATAACCAGGGTACTCATTCCGTATCGCTGTTCATCCGGTTCAGCAAGGCATATAAAGATAGACCTAACATTAAGCTCTTGCTTAACCTTTGTTAACCAGCTTTGAGTGACAGAAATGTGCTAAAAACTGAACAGAAGTAGCACTACTATCACCATTGCCAATACTCAGCTAAAGCTGCGGTCAACAGCGGGACAAGAGGAAATCCGGAAAGAGGAAAATAGAGTAACGCCATCAACAGTGGCACATACGTCGCAGGCATCCCCAGTGCCTCACCAGACTATTTAGACCTGTCTGAATTTAGATTCTCACCGTGAGAATGAAGCTTACCCAGTTGGCACCTTTCTTTCACTTCCCCACCATTAAGTCCATGTCTCGCTGGACTGTAGCGTGGCCTCTTCCTTGTTCTATGACTTTTGGTCTGTGTTCTCTAAGGGTGCTGGATTAATGTAGTTTTGGATATCACCTACCAGTGGGCTAACCAAAACAGACCTAGTAAAAAATCATAGAATTATAGAATAGTTTGGGTTGGAAGGGACTTTCAAAGATCATTGAGTTCCCCTGCCCTGGTCAGGGACACCTCCCACCAGACCAGGTTGCTCAAAGCTCCATCCAACCTGCCCTTGAACCCCTCCAGGGATGGGGCAGCCACAGCTTCTCTGGGCAACCTGGGCAAGTTTCTCACCACTGCCTTCCTTATGTCCGTTCTACATCCATCCTCCCTCGGTTTAAAACCTTTACCCCTTTTCCTGTCACTAGACCCTGGTAAAATATCTTTCTCTGGTTTTATTTTCAAGCCACTTTTATGTAATGAACAGCTTCAAGAAATCTCCCCAGAGCCTTCTCTTCTCCAGGCTAAGCATCCCCAACTCTCTTAGCCACAAACATAAATATGCAATTTGGCAAGAAATTAGTGCCATAGTCCTTTCCTTCTCACAAAATGTCTTCTTCCTTGCACATCAAAGTCAGGGGATTTCACAGACTGAGAGAGGACAACCTGATAGGTCTGGATTATGATGTAGAAATCTTTGTAGCTCGCTTCAACCAAGTTGTCTCATCAGCTTAGTCTTTTGTTCATTCAGGATGTCTTTGAACCTTCAAGCAGTGTGTGATACCCATCCTTATCTGTAGCCTGTCACTTAAGCCAGCATTCAGTCAAAAATTATAAATTTTTCTAAGTACATCCCTGGCACATTCATCACAGTGTTCCAGAAATTTAAGCAAATTAAGCTTTACAAATACTTGTGTGGAGTGGTACTACTTTTTATAATGTTTTTACAGAAAGTAAATTAAAACGTCGAGGCTTTAGGTCAAGGAACCAAGTGTCCATGAATTTTGGGTCTCAGAACGTGATGCTTAGATCCCAATTTCCTAGGACATTCAGTATTTTATAGCACTTTACATGCTTTTACAGCATGTTATTTACAGCGTTCCAATAAGCCACAGTTATGATTGTGAGCCCAAACACTTCTGCAAATTTGAAAGCCATCAAGTAGATTACAAGGAAAATGAAGAGCACATTCAGCAGTCAATTGTAAAAAGTTGAAGTGACTTCCCTGGCCCCACACGGGCATACTGGTAGGAGGCAATTTTCCAATGGGACATTTAAGTGCATTACCCATAAAACAATCTTTTCCTTTTTTCAAATCCTAGCCTCATTTTTACATGTCCTCCAGCTTCTTCAGCAACTTCTTTTTTTTTTTTTTTTTTTTGCCTCACCTCTGTGTGAAAAAGAAACATCTTTTTGTGAGTGGAATTAGTGGTATCTGCTAAGAACACAGTGTGAGACTCCGACAATCCGTGTTCCTGGCGCACCGGGGCAGGCAGAACAGAGCTGTAGGAAGCTTCTCTTGGGATCTTACACTGGGGGGTCAAACGGCTCGTGGTGAGGCCCATATGTTTGTGCCCATGGAAGGGTGACAGAAGAGGTTTGGGTAAGCCTCACGCACCACCTGAAGACAAGGGAAGCCCAAGAGTGTCCTTGCTAAAGCACGTCAGCTCAAGGGGACTCTTGCCTGTGATGCTAAGAGGTTTCCAAGCCCCTAGATGTGGCTGGGAGCCTGGTGGTCACATTCATCTCCATCTTGAGGTGAGGCAGGGCACTGACAGGCCCTGAGCACCTGCCAGTTCTGCGGCTTCTCTTCCCCTCCAAGGACTTTGCCAGCCCACGCTTGGGGCCAGCTCCCATGTCTTGAGCAGAGCTGGGAGAGGAAGAGCTAGGAGGGACCTCTTTCAGGAGCTACTTTTGAGCTCCAGCCTTTATGGCGGGACCTTGCCTGTGCTGCACCACAATCATGCCTGTGCTCAGCTTTGCACCTCCTGATCCCAAGCTCATGAACTTGCTTTCTGCCTTGACCCCTGGACTTGGCCCATCCTTCGGGTGGTCCCTGGGCTCAGGCTGACCTTGGTCCCCATCACCAGCCCTGCTCTGCTTTTTGGGTTGGAGCCACATTTCGCTCCAAAGAGATCCCACAGACAGTAAAGTGAAAGGCCAGGTCCCAGAGGAACGTGCCATGGCCCTACCAAAGCTGTCTGCATTCCCCAGTGTGGCTGTACCTGGTGTACAGTCTGTCCTTCTCCCTGGTCTCCCACCGCTGTATTCACTGGCAGACATAGAACATCTTGTTCCAGTGACAATTCTTGAAGTGCAAAACAGTAGATTTTTTTTCTCTTAACTTCTTTCTTGGAAATGACTGTACCTTTTGTATTTGAAATTTTCCCAAACTATGCAACCTGAGGTGGCTGTCTGGCATGAGGGACTTCATCCTCAACAGTGTAAGTCTAACAATATAATAAGCAAGAGTTTTATTGTGGAGATTGTTACTCAGTCTTAAGTATGGGCATCATTTTCCCCGTTACCTATAATAACAGGTAATGCCTGTACCCATATTTTAAAGGCTGCTGAAGAAAAAGATTTCACACATTAAAGCCTCACCTGTTCCAAGAACTGTGAAGCAATCTCTTATATATAAATCTAGTCTAAAATAGCTTGTAAATGACAGCACCAGAATATACACTGAGATCTCTTTCAGGAGATTTTCTGTACTGATTTTTAGAAACCTAGCTTATGACATAAATATCTGAATGCCGTTACATCAGGGAAACATTATCAATATTCACCAAAATCCACTCAACATTTAACTTCTAGAAAGCCTGCCCTGCTCCCTGAATAGAAATGACATGTCTTCATGGATGTTTTAATATATTACATAGGCATGATACACAAAATACATGAAAGGTGCCTGTTGTAGTGAGAGAGGAGAATTAATATAGCATTTAAAGGTAGATCATGACTCTCACATGACCTTCAGATTTTATGTGAAAGGCAGGGAGGTTATTTCTTCCTAGTTCTCAGGAAGGAATTAGGGTATAAAAGTAAAAAAAAAAAAGGTGGGAGAGACAGAAGATAGAAATGATGCTGATTTGTTTTATTATACACACATTTATGAATGCTGCTTACGGTTCTTGCAAAGAATTTTGCTAAGATTGTGCGGAACAGCTGTGGAAAATTTTGGGGAGGCTTCTGCATGTGGAGTCGCAATGCTCTGGCAAGTTACCTGCTTTTCATGGAATCCTACCTGCTTTCACCTGGCAGCTAAGCAGAGTACGTGAACACAAGGGTTAGGTGCCCAAGGTGGATCAGTCTTGCCTTGCTATGAGTAGGTGTCCTGGTCTATGAGCCTGACGCCAACACCAGCAGCAGCTCACTGTTCATTGGGCTGGCCAGCATGAAGAGCTCACGTGAAGTTTCAAAGTATTTGCTCTAATGACTGACAAAGTGAGCGGTGAAATACTTCCACACTTGAAGGCACAGCTTTTGAGAGGACAGAGGGACAGTCTGCTTGACCTGGAGATGTTCCTGTGCAACCAGCCCATGGCAGGGGGTTGGAACTTGATGATCTTTAAGGTCCCTTCCAACCTGAACCATCCCATGATTCTATGAACCTGCTCTGGGTGGACCTGCTCTGGCAGGGGAGTTGGACTGGATGATCTCCAGAGGCCCCTTCCAACACCATATCATTCTGTGATTCTATGATTCTTTCCTTCTGACAAAGGCCTGGCACAGACATGGAGGAGATGGCAGGACCAGCATCGTGTGTAGCACAGAACAGCTCTGGGGGGAAGCAGATGTGAATCCAGAGAGTGACATCATTCTGTGATGATACTTCCATGCCTGGGTTAATTAGTCCTGTACTTCAAACCTCCTCCATCTCTTTGTGCAGTTACCTTGTTCACCCCAGCATACAGCACTTTGTAAAACTGAGGGAAACAGTAAATGGGAGAGGACTCGGAGAGGCTGGAAGGTAATCCTGGGAAAACCAGCTCTGAAGACTCACGCTGGGCCCTGTACATGCAGGTAACTATCTACGTGCGAGCAGACACAGATGGACATATTTGGGGGCCAAAGGACTCCTGACAAGCTTTTTAGAGGACGTAACTGATGAATGAATTTCCTCTGCCGTTTGTGGGCTCAACACCAGTGCTGAATTGTCAATAACACCAGCTCTTTAGGGAATAAAAACTTGAATGAAATTTTCTGAGGAACTACCTGGGCAGTCTTCTCTGAATGAACCGCTCTCCTTTCAGGTGGAAGCAAGAAAATAAACATTGCTCTTCGCAATCTTCTTAAACACTTGCCCTCTTGCCCATCGTACACCTCTAATGGCAGCGCTGCCAGGCTGAACAGCCTGAGAACCCTGGTCTGTGCCTCTGAATCACGAGATTAGTTTGTGTATCGTTATATTTCTGTTTAAAGTTTTGGAGTGAAGCTACTTTGCCTTCCAGCATCTGAGCCATTAGTGCAGCTGAATGAGTAGCAGTTTCTGAATATTCCAATAGTTTTTTTCAAATAATTTCCTATCCATAGCACACGTTGTGAAATTGCCAGCCTGCTGATGAATTCAGTGGATTTGAAAAATGAGACAACTTCTCCAGAGAACAGAGAGCCATTTTGCCATACAGTGCTTTGGCTGCAGGAGAATAAAATAAAAGGTGGACTGGAATCCAGACTCATCTTAGTAGATTAGTGCTTCATTGTCTATCACTTTTATGAAACAACATTTTTTGAAGTTAGAGATCATAAATCATTATTGATTTTCTCAGAGAAAATTTTGTTCAGGTCTTTGTCCATGACCTCGGAATGCTTTGCAGATGACAAGAGAAAGCACAGCTTTCCCTGGATTGGAAACCGAGCAGAAGGGAGCCGGGATGGTGTGACAGTGATGGAACCACTGCTGTGTGACAGTGGGAATGCTATCTGAGCAAAGACTGGAGGATAAAGTCTTTTCTTAAAGATGAAATATAAATATATTGTACTCACAGTAAAAGCATTTTACTAACACAGTGGTCTTCTTAATTAAGGTAAGTTATACTCTTAAAAAAAACACCCTGCTTAAATGTAGATAGAAGGGAATTCACACATAAGTCACTCAGGCTTGGAACACACTACTCATAGAACCTTAGTTTTCCGCTAGAAAGCGCATTTCTGGGGTTAAATTGGCCAAGAAGATAAATTTGTCACTTGCATTGTGCACTTCTGCCAAATGCAAATACAGAAATACAATAGGATGCAGTTTTCATGAGCGGTGTGGAGTGTATGACAAAATCCCTTTTCAGTGACTAAATAGCAGCTCAATAAATAATCCTGCTAAAGGGAAGGAATTTATTGTTTTTAAAGGTGAGGTGTGTGAAAGCTTCTATTGTACTTGATTTCCTCCACCTCTTTTTTTTACAACATAGAGTTATAGAGTGGAAAAATATAATTAATAGTTTGGGATTTCTGAAGCCCTGACATCAAAAAAAATCTTGCACAAACTGGCTTGTCTCCATCAACAAAAATTAAATTTCAGAGGAACCTAAAGGAAGATTTAAACCTTTCATTATGGGAAACAATAAGCACTATTGAAATGTCTGTCTTGCCACAAATAAATGATCTAATATATCACTTGGTTAGGAATGGATGATTACACTCCTTCAGAACCTGATAAGCTCTTCCCAAATTCAACTCTTCTAAAAAGGTTACAAAAAATACTTTTATCAAGTAGCTGATAAAAAGTGAAAGGAAATAGTTTTTAGATAGCACATGCAATTAACCTGGGGAAAGCATTGTCAAAGGATGTTACTGGAGCCAATTGATTATTGGATCTTTAACAAGGTGAGATTTGAATACAGACAATAAGAATACTCAGCACCTCATTAAACCAAGAGAAAAATGTGGTAGAGAGAAAAATGTGGTAGGATTGTGAACCCTCAAGTTTCAGTACAGAAGCTAGTAACTAATTGATCATGGTTAAGAAACTTCATAGGCAGATTAATTCATACTCATCCATTGAAGGACCTCAATATCCCTCTGAATCCTGTCAGTCAGGAACACTGTAAAGGACTGAGCATCTCTGGTACGGTGGACGACTTGATATTGCACGTTCCCTAAAATTTCCCTTGCTGTCAAGACCTTATAATGGGGTATTCATTGTGTCTGTCTTCAAGTGAGAGAGAGATGGGTTCGCTTGCATGGGGAGAGTGAATGGGAGTTGGGTCAGCAAGGTCCATGTTGAGTAGAGTTCTCCAGATCTGCCAGAGCCCTTCACCCTCCCAGCACAAAGCCTGGACCTGTGGGGCAGCCTGAAGTCATCAAAAGGATCTTTAGTGGCAGCTTAGCTTTTGGTTTTGCCCTTCATCCAAGTCCTTCATGAATGCATGGCAATTTCAATGGGAAGGCAGCCCTTACCTTCGTTTTGCGTTCCCAGTTATAGAGTATATATCCATTCGGAAGGACTCTCTTTTACTCCAGTGGACTTGGAATTAGTTCTTCTAGAAATCCCCACTACGTGGCTTGTTTGCCCCTGTTTTTAATGTTAATAGGTCTTGTGATAATTTATTACTCAAATTTCTGTATGGATAGAAATCCACTGACATGTGAATATAGAGCTGGAGCATCATTTCCATATGTGATGATTTTTCATAAAAGAAAAAATATTTGGGGCTAATTTATCCTTCTAAAATATAAATGTTGCGATTAGCACTGGAATGACTTCTTACAGTTCCAAAATAATTAAATAATGAGGGGGAAAATGTTCATTCACTGCATAATGAATCCATCCAACAGGGCACAATAGACACAGGCGTATTAAAACCTGGATCATTACCCTTCTTTTCCTGCAATTAAGGGCTCCACAGGATGTGGATGTTCCATTGATACCAGCCAGTCTAATAACACTTTAATTATTTTTAAAAGTCAGATAAGACATGCGGAATCTGAAATAAGACTAGCCCAGTGTTGTCAGACAGACACGGTGGCTTCCCCTCTCTCCCTGCTTCCAGAAATTGGGGGGAGCAGCGCGGGAGCGGGGAGCCCCGCACCGTAACGCCGTCTGACTGAGAAGGAGCCCTCTGCCTGTCGTGTCATTTGTTCCCTTTAACTCTTCCCCAGGGATTAGTTTGACTAGCCCACTGCTTCATGTTTGGATAATGTGGCTAATCCTTCCCAGTGTCATTATTCTAATGACTGGGAGCTGGCTCCCGGTATCCGTGCGGGGCGATGCGGCAGCCAGGCACAGCCCTGAAAATGCAGAAAAAAAACAGAAGGAGAGGTGCAGAACACCTTTTTTTTTTTTCTTGTAGCCTCCATTTAAAAGCCGGGTTTGGCAGCTGGTTTAGTACATGCTTCAAAACCAGGCAGACAGAAGGGCCTTTGGGAGGCGATGCTTTGCATCGGGCTGTCTTCTTACATCAGCGCAGACTTTTTAGATTTTCACTTCCAATTGCATTCTATCCGTAATTTCTGTGTTTAATTGCTAGCTATAAATGTGCATGCCCCTGAACTGTCTGAAAACTTTGAAAGGTTTCATTTTAAAGTGTCCCTGTGGTGATATAATACACTTTGTAAGAAAAAGATATGTTGGTATTACAGGCGCTCCTCACGCTCCTTCTACGATTTCCGTGTCATGTTTGCACAGTTTTCCAGTAAAAACATGTTTTTCCTGTCCTCACTGTTTCAACTTCAGTGTGACTTACAGAGACATCAATGGACATTTTCCTCTGCTTTGTGCATAAACACACAAAAGTCATCATAAATGGCCTGAGAAAACAAATTTAGACCCTGGTACAATGAGCCTGAGGTGCCTTAATGACGCAAGAGCCAGTGAAGGAACAAAACAGTTTGTCACCTGTTTAAGGAAGGTAAGAAATTTGACGTGTTAGGGGGAGCAATCAGATTTTACTACCATGATCACTACCAGAAGAATTTACCACAAACAGATAAAACTACTTTTCACTATTTTCAACTTTTTGAAACATTTCCCAGCTTGAGACGCTGCATGTGTAAAACCGAGGCAACCATTCACAGACCCTGTCTGCCCTCCCTGAAGACAGGGAAAACTCTATTTTCCTGTTTGTCACAAGTTAAAGACCACTCCTTGCTCCCATTTTAAAGATGAGGAAACTGAGCTGTGAAGAGGTGAATTGCCAGCTCCCAAAATTTCCCCTCAATCACCATGACCTAACCTGAACTTCTCACACCATTTTGAGCGTAGACCTGAAAAGAAGCTTTCCACCTCTTTTTTTTCAACAGTGCCTACTGAAAGAATGTCAATCTTTGTCTCCTTGGGGCAGAACTCCAAACTGTGGATTTATCTGATGCAAAAAAATGGTGGAATGAGTTTAAAGATCGGTTTCATCCACCTCATATCCCTCCTGGTGTTATTCCAAGTTTCTTGATTCCTTCAGAAAGCATCCTGAGTACATTTATTTGGCTTCACCTCCAAATTACCTATTGCATCTGTCCTCATATGCACTTTCCAAACAATCAGCTCCATCGGTCACAGAAACTTTCTGTTCTGGCTGTCCCTGGCCCATGGGGAATGTGCACCCCTCTGAATAAAACACTGCACCCACCACTGAATATCGCCCAAGAGCTCTTCAGCATAGAGACGGGGTTTTCGAGTTACAGGGGTAAGAGACTATTGGATGGTTTCCTTTTCTGAACTCCGTAGGGTTTTGTGCCTTCTGTTTTGTGCAAGGAGAACCACAGCAGTAAAATCTGCCTGGTCCTATGACACCAGTCTGTTTCAGACCAAAACTTGCTAAGATGTTTTGGAAAAGGCTCCCAGAAGACATGTATCAATGGCTCTGAACTCTGATTGCACCTCAGCTATGGACCTGTCCTCAAGGACAATAAACAACAGATGATGGGACACTTGCATTAAATATCTATGTGATTTAAACCATCTATAGCAAGGACATGGGGGGAAAGAGAGAAGGGGTGAAATGGGATGTGTATTGGCCCTCACTGAAAATCTTTATTAATGTGAAAATTAGATTGGGGAGCCCTTCTCAGCCACCATATAAGTCCAGCCATTGCCAGCAGACTGCCCACACGGTATGTGGTGCTGCCCTCCGCCGACATATAGTACTATGGTCTGTAGTGTGGAAAATGCCCAAGTTTCGCATCATACACATATACATTGACTTACATACATCAGCTTAGCACCAAGGAGATGAGAGCTCCTGTGAGGTTCTGTTGACAGGATGATGGGGCTGGGAAAAACAGATTTGCTGGAGGGTGAAGTTGAGATGAATTTACAGGTCTGTGATGAAGCCTCTGTGTTTCTCAGCTGACTCAAACCACACTGATAGCTTCCTATTTTCTTGATAATTAAGTTGGTCTTAATGTAGTTAAAAAAAAAAAAAAAAAAAAAGAGGGTATGGGGAAATGGGCAATCACTTTAAATCCACATCTCCATATGCACCCTTTTGCCACTGTCATAAACTTATTACAGGTTCAATTTTCTTGGGGAAAAACCTTGCTATTGTCTGCATTGCTTGTTAAATCTAGGTCAAGAATGAAAGGTTTAAGTGACTGAGAAAAAACAGCTGGTGATTTTTCAAGCAGTTAATCGAAATCCGGTTAATTGTTTCTATTGCGCTCAGGGAGGGAAATAGATAAAATGAGAAGCAAACTACATGGTAGCGTTGCTAAACCTTTTCTTCATCTGTCTAAAGTGATACAAGGGAAAGAATTCTGAACTGAAGAGTTTGCAACAGGTTTATGAGATTTTATATGGAGGATGCACTTGAAACTTCTCTTAGTTACAGTATTTATTCAACAAACTTCAGTGCTGTTATTCTGCTTTTAAATTGGTATAAATGAAAACATCACCCTAATGTGTGCATTTTCTACAACTGCCTTGGGATTTAAATGGTCCGTTGTAACAGGCTAAGACCTTCTGTAACATTAATTCCACTTACATTATTGGGAAAATGGCATGCTTTTAAATCTGGTTTGTTTCTGCATATACAGAGTCCTTGTATACCTCTTTTAATTTAAAAAAAAAAAAAAAAAACAAAAAAAAAACACACAAACCAACATTGTTTTGCCTTGAATTTTCAGAGTTAACCTCGCAGAGAGGGCGGGTGTTAATGTATCTTGCTTGATGCATCGCGGTGTTCACAACAGGTCCAGGGCACAAAGCTTTTACAGGGCACGAGGTAGAGCCTGTAGGTGTTCTGCTTCGTGATACTGCAGAAGGAAGGGAGGGAGGAAGAACCATTCCTTTAAACTTTTGGAGGAATTTCATTTAATTTCATTTGAGAAAAAACATGTCTGTATAGTGAAGACGCCTAATGACTTTTTGCTGTATTTCTGTCTTAATGCTGGTATAAAATCAATTGAAGACAATGCAGTCTACAACTCTGTGGAAGATTTAGATCTTTGTACTCTGAAATATAGGATTTCTGGGCCATTTTCTTGGCTTTGGGGTTTGCTTAGGTTTCTTAATATTACTTTACAAGCACCCATAAGTCTTGACTTGGATTAAAACATCGTGTCAGAGGAATCTGGCTGTGTTATCTTTTCCTTTTGATGGTCCTAGCTGATCAAGGGAATTTAAATACTTTGGCGGCTCTGGACCTAAGCTCAGGACCTTGTCTGCATTAAGGAAAGGAATGCAGAATTTGCCTATACGATCATAGCTCATGGCAAAAATTACATTGGTCTTGGAAGACTTTCTGCTCTTTAAAAATGCCATTTTCTATTTCATTTATTGTTGTGTGCACTCTCTGTTTATTTAAGTGCAAGTAATAGATAATGTGTAACAAAATTTTTCAAAGACACCTGACATTAAGCCATGCTCTAGCTTTGTCAATATTGCATGGAGAGATTGTGAATTTGGAATTTGATAGCTTTCCTTTCACCAGCTGCTTTATGTGTTTTCTCAGAACACCTTGTCATATACTGTTAGAATAAACCAAGAAGTCTGGATAAATATTTGGGATACCAGTTCTTAGTTGTATGACTACTTAGGTTGTCTATTTGTTAATGCCAACTTCAGTTTGAGAATAGATGATACTGAGAAAACAAAACAAAACAAAACAAAAAAACCAAACATAATGAACTCTTTGTTGTAACTACAATGGGATTTTTCTAAGAGCAATTAAAAAGAATTCTGACCTTAAAGCAATAATACAGTTTTCTTTGTATCATAAACTTGGAAAGATTTAAATTAAGATAATTCATAACTTGAATTAGATTATTCACAACTCATACCACAACTGTATCTCATCATCTCCATCATATGGATGTGTTTTTCCCATTAAAAATAAAAAGGAAAATACATTAAAGATAAACTTCTAACACAAGTAAGGATGGAAGAGAATGTGACAGCAACCTCTCTCGCTGCTATTTGCCAACTGATTTTATTTAAATCCAAATTCTTCAGTTATTGAGGGCAGCATCCCTGGGGAATGGAAGCCAGTCTTTGACAGACGCTGGAAACGGCCAACGAGGGCTAAAAGTTGCATTTGCTCTGTGGGAGCAGAGGATGACAAAGGAAGTAACCAAGGTTCGGTCCTACCAGCTCTGATCATTGCCTGCTTGACCCAGGAAAGCGTGTGCTTGTCTTTAAGCAGGTGACTAATCCCACCAATATCCACTCTTTTCCTCGGCACAATGATGCAAATAAATGCAGACTTGTTAAATCCTGCAGTCTCCTTTCTCTGTGCTCCAAATATATGAGCTCTGGGCATTGTTTTCAATTTGTGTCTATAAAACTTTTTTTTTAAAAAAACCCAAACATTAGCAATTTTTCTGTTTATTATAACTCAAAGCCAACTTTATTACGTCTTTTTTTTTTTTGTCATAAAATCTAGTATGTAAAAGTCTAACTTGGAGGGCGGGCGGAGTAAGAATTTGTGCTCAAATTTATGATCTGATTTTTAGAGAGCCTGTAAGAGTCTGAAAGAAATGTAAATAATTCAAGTTACCTGTCCTAAGCTATACAATATTGAAAATACTCCTTGACGTAAGGAATATCCCTAAGAAGCTACTGATTGTAGGAATTTGGGACTAACTCTGACTGGGGTTTTGTAAAAGGTGTACTGTTGAGAATAGCTGTTCTTAAATCTCTGCACAGAAGCTATCAGCATTTTCTATTGTGCGTGGATTTTTTTGGTGCTAACAAGGTACAAACAGCTACATTCAGTAATTAAAACAAAACCCACTCACTCTTCCTGTAAACCATAGCAGGGAAAATTTTTAAAGTGAAGCAACTCTTTTGGTTAGGAGATGGAGGATAATAGACAACTAAATTAGACTATTGGCCTATCTTTTTGATAAGTAAAGTTAGATAAAATTAATTCTCCTATTTCCCTCATTCCCCCACCTCCCATTCTTCTCCGGTCACAGATTGTTTTATACGCTGTTTTCAATTTCTTCTTCTAGCAATATTCTCTGTGCATATAGCGTTCTCCTTTGTTATGGTAATTTTATATTATATCTCCAAAAGGATGTGGAGAGTGGATTGGTATAATCTAAAAATTCCAATCAGGAAACAGGATGAAATCATTTTCATTGTCGCCAACAAAGTCATTGCGCTGCATCACCAATTTTTAATGAGAATAGTAAGGAATAATATCAGTTAATATTCAACAACTCTCACTCAGCAATTTTTGACCATCACAAAAGCTTTTCACTTCAAAAACTACAATTTTGGAAGTGAGAGGCATGTCACAGTCTTTGTATATATATGTATATGGGTTAGAAAAGTGTAGCATAGAATAAGTACGCTCCTTAAGAATGTTGTCATATAACATATAGTTGTCATATAACAAGACAACTCCAAACTTACCAAAAATTAGCCATCAAAACAGTTTTTCAATATGTATTTCAACATATTTCTCCCTTGTAAATAAGACATATATATATATATATTTTCTCCAACTAGGCACTTTACGCTACAGTGGCTCCTTTAAAATCTCGGGCCAACACTGAAGGTTTTCTCTGAAGCATGTAAGTGCTTGCACATTTGTGAAACACGTATGGATAGCATTTCAATGAAATCCAAATAACCCCATTATTTTACACGTGCAAAAAATAGTCTGACCGGACTGCCAGTCTGTTTGCTATATTTAACAATTAGTTTAATACACAGGCTCCTTGAGGACAAAAGACAGAAGGGCTGCCAATTTTCTGTATGGTTGGTAGATCACTCATAGCCTCGGGCTAATGAGCTGTAGTTTATTTCCCTGACCCTTTCCCGAAACGCCTGTGAGGGTGTTTGAAGTGTGGTTCTAGGGGTGCTATCATCCATCCTGATTTCACGTTTCTAATTAGGCCGAATGTATTCTAATCAAAATGTAGAAAATATAAAAATGCTCTGGTAAGAGTAGAGTGATAACGATGCTCTTCGCTGGCAACGTGATAAAAAATAAAGCCAGGAAGGGCAACAGTGAAAACGCAGCCGTGTTTATGGGATAGATTTCCAGGAGAGCCCAGCACCAAAGAGTTCCAGTTTAACCACCTAATGACATGGATACATTTTCAGAAGGTATCAACGTCACTAACAATTTTACTCAAATATTTTAAAGGGAAGAGAGTTCATCTGAAACTTTGACCCTAGTTGTGTGAATCCCTTTTTGAAGTCTAACCTGAGAAAATTTACATACCACATTTACAGAGCTCTCGTAAAACGTATATACAAATACAAATAAAACAGCCCCAGACATTTTTCCTGGTGTTAACAAATGACAGCCCCCTGGCCCATGGGAGCGTGGTTATATCTTGGCCCCGATTCTCCAAGGAACTGAGCTGGGGCCACACAGCGATCATCGGTTCATGGTGGGGTGTCTCTGCCACTCGCACGTGCACGCCCCCAGCAAGAGCACGTGGAGTGTGATTTATCAAGAAAATAGGAAATATTTCTGATACGATGTGAGGGGATGAGGAAGCGGAAGGGGGGCAGTGACAGACGTGGAGGTGAGTAAGCCCCAGAAAGAGAAGGACAAGGGAAGGCTTTGGGGTGGGCTTCATGCGCTTGGGCAATATTTTCAAATATGGATCAAAGAGGCTCCAGGGAGCACAGGAAGGGAGGGGAAGTGAGAACTGGATGGGGAAACTCTTGGCCAAAAAAAAAAAAAAAAAAAAAAGAAAGAAAGAAACAATGGTGCTGTATAATTAAATTTGAAAATTTGAATAGTTATATAACATCCCGAAAAATTTCTTGGCGTTCAGGATTTTTGAAGAAGTGCTGATTACTGCTTATACTGGGATTCTTCGCAGTAAATTGCAGATTGACCAGTGCTAATGTGAAATGGGGCTCAAAACACAGATGATTTTTTTTCTTTTTTAATGGGAAAAAACAATCTACCTGCTACAAATAAACTGACTTTCTGCCTGATATTATTTCTTGATCAGTAAATAGAATATTCAGCGGTGAGTATGATTATCACCATAGCCTGTCAAAATGTAACTAAGAATGGAACGTGAAAAATACAGAGCATCACTGAGGATCCTGCCAGTCCTAAATCCCTCTTTTCATTCTCCCTTCCTTTTCTACCCTCTTCCCTCCCTATAACCTTTGTTATAACCCTCTGTTTCTCCTTTCCCTTTTTCTCCAGTCTCCTCCTAATTTTCCTTTCATCTGCTCTGTTTCTCCCATCATTTCTCCCTCCGTTCAGCTTCGCAGCCGAGGTTTGCGAAGGTGGTTACTATTTTGCTTTTGCATCTGCTCCAAAAGGAATTTCATTTAAGCTTGAAGCAAATGCTGCCCATTGGCCTATAATTCACTTGCCAAAAAAAAAAAGGACGTTTTTAAGAGCCTGGCAGGCTGAAATACAGCTTTTGATTCACAGGGAGGGTGGTGATTGACTCCTAGTCCTCCCCTCCCAGCCTTAGAATTGAGTGTAGATGAATGCAGCCCGGCTTGTTTTGTTCCTGAAATAAGTTCCTACAATGGCACTTGCACCCTGGGACACTTGTTCCCTGGAGGACAGCCTGGCTTTACAGCTCGCCAGGTTCAGTGGTGTCGGTTCTGCCGCATCTGCAATGTTTTCAAAGGGTCTGAAGTCTGAACTACTTGAGGAGACCTGAAGGAAGCAGCCCCTGCGCTTGGCCATGGTGTCACGGCGGTGACACGCTCTGGGCACCTGCCGAGTTCAACCTTGTGAGAACTGGCACTCTGATTCTTGAAATGGGCCTTTTGACTGCTTTAAGCCTCCGGGTTGTTAATGGACGTGTTTCTTCCCCAGCAGAAGTGAACAAACCTCCCTGTTTAACCTCTGTCTCCACTGCGACCGGCGGTGCCGTGTGGGACGCGGGGCTGTGCGCTGGCGGAGGAGCAGCGCTTCCCATCCACGGGAACTTAGATGTTGGACTTTGTCTGGGGAAAAAAGCTGTCCCGGGAGCTACAAAAGCAGGAGAAGAATGGCTTCATAGAATACACTAGCTCCCAGAGTAGGAGTTTCAAATTCTTGCCAACAAGGGAAAAAAAGGGATAGTTTTATGCATCTGACCTTACGTCAGCTGGATAAAATGGTTTTGAGGGACAATCACACACTCCCACAGACAGGAGGACATTAAATGCCAGTGATATGTAAAATCCTTTTTTTATCAAAGGGCTTCCATGCAGCACGTGTGTTATCATCCTCAATTAGACCAGTGGTCCATTCATTCCGTTCCTGATTCCCCCAACGTGACCAGTAGCAGATGCCTCCAAGGGGTTCTGTTCTAGAAGCGCAACTTAAAAAGGCCGGGGAGAACGGCTTACAGAGAAAACATTTTTTCAGCTCTCCTTCCTGTCAGAGGTTAGCTTATTCTGTGTCAAGTTACTTGTTAAGACTTTTAATAATGTCATTTGAATGGGACAAATTTTGCGGAACATCCTGGGCACATTGTTTCAATTAGGTACTCAATAAAATTCAGGAGCAGGGAGACACCGGCACTTCCACACCAACGCGCTGGATTGATGCTTTTGTTTAACGCTGCCTGGAGAAGGATGCTGCTGATTTTGCAAAGCTATTTTTGGGTCTGTTGTTACTGCATAGTTTTACAGTGCTTGAGAATACACCAGCAGTCTCTGAGGAGAATTTTTGCACTGTATTGTGCACGTGAAGTTAGTTGGAAACCGATTTCTTTTTTTCCACACGGCGATTTAACAGGATGAAATGATTTTAAGATGCTTGATGTCAACCAGAAACATAAACTCCACTCCTAGGCCACACACCAGCACCCAAACAAGTAGCTGTGGCTTCTGCGGTCCCGCCTGTGAGCTTTTACAATCAAATCTTTTCCTCTCAAGTTTATTCCGATCTTTCAGCTATTATGGATGTGCCGTGTGACACTTTTACTTGTGACCTATGAGTCTCAGACTAATAATACCTGTTCTTGCTGTAGGATAGCTAGTTCCCAATAGCTAAAACTTATGTATGTATTTGATGATAAACATTGAAATTGTGGTAAGAACTATGTGAGACGGTTCCTTGCATGAACTTTGTCTAACTTAACTGTATATATGTCTGGTTCTATAATCCTTAAAATAATCCATAAAGCTAGTGTTTTATTTTCTTTATCAAATAAGTTAATTGAGGACGAACACAATCCTTTTACTGGTGAATAGGAATCATCAGTACTTTGTATCAAAGTTAGCGATGATATTGAACTGCAAGCCCATGGAAATATTCCGAATTCTCGTAGATCTTTTCTTGTAGTTCGGGGCAATCTTTTCTGTCATTAATTCACTTTGGAAGCACAGAGTCTGCTGCACACCTGATGGTCACGTGTGGGCCTGGAAACCCTGGGAACATGAGGACTAATGAAGGTGGGACCATGGCGGGCACTGGCCCCACAGGCTTTTAGTTCTATAAAACGGGCTGGTGGTTGGTGAAGGAGCCGGGTGCCTGGAAAGTGACCTGTGGTGACATTGAGAAAACAGGCACCCCTAAGAGCATCTGCCACCAGCAGGGCTTCTGAACAGTAAATGATTTGTCTAAGAAGAAATAATTTGTCAAAGACCTCTTCCACTCTAAAAATACCATTTTGTCCGTTTCTTTTATGCTTCCTTAACAATCAAGGACACCACACCCAGTACACAATATTCAAACAATTCTGAGGTGCTATAATTGCTTTTTGTCATTCTCACGTGTACTTTTGTACAGGACTTTTGTCCATGGTCAGACATGCCCACCAGCCACCCAGAAGCGTGGAGAGATAACAGGTGACCTAACTTTCAAATCAACCTACTTCATGCAGAATGTTTTAAGCAAACTGGTAAAGGAGAAATATTCTTCTGAATTCTCTTCAACCCATTTTACCAGTTCCCTGAACAAACGGATGGTGACACTGTCAAAATCACACAAGCTTTTGAGTTCGAATGCCCCCACCAGAACATAGCCACAAACTGAGAACTCTATAAAATTCTGTAGGTCTTTCTAACCATTTCTCAAAATAAGTGTAACTGTGCATAACTGTGTAATTTAATTACTTTAAATTCTGGTGCCTGATCCTTCTTTCCTAATACATGACTACAGACATCCTGGACCCTTTCAAAATAGCTCTGGTAAACTGCCCTTACGTTCTCACAGTAACTAATTAACAAACAGCCTGAAGCAAACTTTATTTGCTGTGTTGCTTCCACAGCTGTAATCTAGTTCTTATTAAAAATTTGTACTCATAATGGAAATCTGAAAACTAGACTCTGACGATAGACTTCATTTCACATCTGTGGGAATCTGCAGGATTTCTAGGGGAAGAAGCATTAAGCACAGACACACTCACCCGTGCACTACCCTCGGGCCAATTGGAAAATGGAATGTTTTAATCAGGCTTTGAAAAACTGCTTGCAAATGTCTAGCCCAAAAGGGAAAGAAAAGAAAAAAAAAAAAAACAAACAAAAAAACAAACCCTAGAAATCTTCTGCCTCAGCATCTCACACAACTACCAGGTAAAACGACGCACCCAGGTGTCTCCCAAAACACAGCAGTAACAGACAGATACCACTGATGGTGTGCAAAGCCCGGCTGTGATAAATAGATATAAGCTATCCAGGACAAAAGTACACGTGAGAATGATAAAAAATAATAAATAACACCTCAGAATTGTTTGAATATTTTCTACTGGGTGTGGCTTCCTTGATTGCTAAAACAGAATAAAAGAAATGGACCAAAATGTTAATTTTGAAAATAAGGGTTAGAGTGGAAGAGGCCTTTGATACCTATCAGACACTTAAATTATTTACTTTTTGGTGGTAAGGATCTAGTGAGGCATGGTCCTCATCTAACCTGAGCATCACCCCGCTCAGATGTCCCTCGCCCCAGCCTGGGTGGTTCAGGGAGGGCTAGTGGTTGTCTCCAGAGCCCTGAAGCAAAGTGACCGGTCATGGCCACAGTCCATGGTGGCCAGAAGCCAGCTCTTGCAGATGCTCATTAACCCCAGGTGTGTCATCATGAGAAGCATCGTCATTAAGGTGTGCGCACGGAATATAATACACGTGTGTTGGAGAACATGTGTCTCCCTGGGTTCTGAGTGGGAAATGAGTGTTGAGGCCCACAAAGGACGAGTGGCTTGTTCTAAGGACTCAGCCAAAAATGGGAACTTGAACAGCCGCCATAGTGCTGTATAACTGTCACGCAAATATCTCAAATAGTCCTGAATATACTAAATGGCACCACAGACCTGTGTTCAGGCAGGGAGCTGGACACTGTAAATTGAGATATCTACAATCAGACGGTGAATCCCACTTTTAGATCTTCTACAGGAGGCTTGTGCCATTCTGGAACAACACCTCGCAACCGTCTACAAGGTCTTGCCACAGTGGAGATCACACTGTACCTGTACTTAAGGAAGGGAACCCACAAACAACTAGAGGTTCTTACCTATATATGACCTAGATGGATAAGCTCTCATCAGAGTCAAAAGAGGCCTAGCCAGCCAACAGGATTTGGAGAACTATTCAGAAATAAAATAGGCATTTCAGATTATACATCTGAGTGATTCGCCAGATTTCTCTGACTGTACTGACGAGGTCTCCATGGCTTCTGTGGGGATCTCGGATACAT
Organism: Gallinago jamesoni; assembly: GCA_025769975.1. Classification (NCBI taxonomy): domain Eukaryota; kingdom Metazoa; phylum Chordata; class Aves; order Charadriiformes; family Scolopacidae; genus Gallinago; species Gallinago jamesoni. The sequence continues at coordinate 123,461,567 of JAOQGH010000012.1, forward strand.
AACTCACAGGCAGACCCCACACCTAGGTTTCTATAGTTTAGGTCTGACTCCAACCACAAATATCCCCGTGTGCAGACGATAATTTCTCAGGACATACCCAGTGTACATTATCATCTCCAAGGTGGCAAATGGCAAATAACAGCTAAATGGAAAAAACTGGCTTTTCTTTAGGTAAGTAAATATTAATTGAGGGTGAATGTGTGAATCTGAGTGACCTTCAAAGACTTTTGTCTTGAAGATTTGTAGTGACCCCCTGAGTTTGCACCTTCCTCCCAGCACAGCACCTCTAAAAACAGGGTGTGTTAATAGCAAGACCTTGTTGTGAAGTATCTGCCTGCATCTCCACTCAACTATGAAAAAGTGTACAAAACAGAATTAACCTAAGTGCTAGATCTGCCAAGATTCTTTTCCTTCATTTCTAACCACCCCTCCTGCAAAATCTGCAACCGTAAAAAGCCAGAACCCTGGATGACCTGAGGGTGACCAAGAGAGGCACAAGGTAACAAGGAGCATCTCCACCAACCTCCATGGACAGGCCTGTACCACAGCAGCCTCAGGGGGAAGAAATGTCTCCTCATCACCTCTGTAGGCCAGGTCAAGCTGTCTTTCTGGAGGTAGGGTGGGCAGCTCGCTTGCACCTGGGAGAGGTGGGGGCTGTAACAGCTGTTTTCAAATAAAGCTGAGTAACCTTGGAAAGGCTGGCCTGATTGCTGAATTTGTCTTGGATTGGCATTAGTCTTGTGCAAACTTCCCAGTCCAGGCACTACAGTCTCATTGCTGATTCAGTTCTGGGGGGAAAAAAACCAAAAAACAAAAACAAACAAAAAAAACAAAGCAAAAACCAAAACAAACAAACAAAAACCAAAATAACAATCACTTCTGTATTTCAAGCAAGAAATAGCAATCATTTAAACCTTCTCTATGTTCACTAAGCTCACTGACTTCCCTTTCTGTTGTCATATTAGTGGGAAGTGATTTTGGAATTCCTTGAGGGGCTGAATACAGGCAGTGGGGTTCTAGAGTCCCCTGGAGAAGGGGGACTGCAATTATTTTTCCCAGCAGTGCTCCAGGAGTACATTAGAACTGGATTATTTTTTTTCTGCCAGTGACAAAATGACACCTGTGTTCAGGCTCTTTTCCTCCCAGAGCAGATACATACAATTCTGCAAGAAATTAAGCAATAGTTGGAGTCTAGGTAGCAGGAAATTCTTCTTTCTGAATTCAGCATTTAAAAAATTTCAAAATTATAACAGTAGTCAAAAGTTAGAAATAGTCCTCTTAGCTTGGGTGTTCTCAACCAACCTGTGGCATCATGCAAGTTTTCATTGCAAAACACTGACTTTTACCTCGGATGAGAGGATCAGAACTGAGTGAGCTTCACGGGAGTAGGAAGATTTTCCAAGTGGCAGATTTACATACTCTTGTCTTTTTTTTTTTTTTTAAACAGTTTCTGTGTAAATTTTTGGAAACTCCAGACGCTTTGACGTAGCTTCTGCAAAATGGATGTATTTGTGCAGTATTGAGGAGTGTTAACCTCCCCCTCAGGAAATGAGGCTCAAATAATTTGTGACCAAATGTGTTTTCAGAAAGCTAGTGACTTATACTAATAACTGATTATCTAGAACTTCACCTGCTCCGTGGTTACATACGGTACGAAGATTTTGATGTTATCTATTCATGCTCCTGGAACTTTGATTTATCCCTCTGTTTTCTGATACAGATATGTATGGTTGCTAGCATTCAGATGGCTTCTCCGAACAAAAATGAAGGTAAGGTGTCTAAAATTTATATACTATAAGGACACTAGGAACCATTACAACAGTCTAGCTTGATCAATTTGTAGTTTATCTATATGATCTCCATGCATCTTTTGATACCATTGGTCACAAGTAATTATTGCTTTACTTTGAGGTTTCTGCTGTAGTGTCTCTTGGCTGGATCTTCTGCTTTTTATAATGCCCAGAAATAAAATTCTAAGTAGCTGATACGACTTATTTCCAGTTGAACAATGCAGTCAGATGTTACTGGATATTTCTTTTTCTTAAAGATAAAATAATAAATGTATAAACAATAGAAAATGAAAACCCTGAAACAATGTTGATCCAATGCTTCATCTCATCAGAAGTTGTTTTCGACCATCATCTTTATTCGCCTGGTGCTTAATTGCAGAGTGCATTTGATTGAGTAGGTTTTGTTTTTCCACCACAGGCATCTACTCTGGGTTAGGGACAGGACTCTTCCCAAGCATCTTGTCTGGGTTCGTTGATAGAGAAGCTTCTGCACGCAAGGATCTGCCTGTGGAGTTGATAAGCGAGCTGCTGATGAGCTACCTTTTCTTCCCAAGAGCAATTTTCCCTTGAATGGTTGTTGATTATGAAGAATATCCTCTCCCGCGTGTCACTCAGATAAAGACCTTGTGCAAATAATTCTTTAGAACTAGGTTCCAAGTACTGTGTATTTAGCAAAAAAAGTTGCATTTACCACATCCCCATGCACAACACATTGTACTGCTTCATCTAGCTGCTTTTCTCTTCCTGACAGTGGCTTATTCAGTGCTACCTTTTTTAAGGAAGTAAATCCAATAAAACCTTTGAAAAAACATCTAGCGCTGTTTTGTTGCTCCATTAAGTATTAGGCATTCATGCTGAATACCCTGAAATAATTGTAGCCAAAGCACTATTGCTTCATAAATTATAGCTCGGATTCATAGGGTGAGGGCAATGTCTAAAGAATGATCAATTTTTTAACGTTCCTTATAGAGAAATTTGTTAGAGTTTGACTTATTTGGCTACTTTAACAAATGAGCTTAGCAGTATTGGATTCTGAGTGCGAGTATTTCTGCATTGGGACACTGAACACTCCTCTAGGTACAAAGTTGTAATTACATCAAACTGAGTGGGAGGAAACTTTTTGTGCCACCCATGTCTTATTAGAACACTCTGTGAAAATATCTCGTGAAATTTGTTTGCTGTAAGTACCACTTACTTTTAATACAGAAACACATTGAGTCTTGCACTCAAATAATAAAAAAAAAAAGTACTGATGATCCTTCTTGTCTTTCAAGAGCTCTTTAGTTTTCAAAAATTGTCTGGTCCTGAACTGAAACATGAAATCAAAATCTTGAATATTATAAATCTGCAAAGGAGTAGGAAGCAGTTTTAGATAATTCTGAAAAAAAAAATATATTTCTATTGGATTTGTATAATTCATTTGCTTTGTCATTATATTCAGTCATTTTAATGAAATGTTATTTTTTTGCACAATCACTGCTTAGGTTTTGTTAAAACAGAAGCCTCTACCATGCAAAAACACTTCTATTTTCTGTCTTTTAAACAGTGTTGAGTCTAACATCTACCTACCAGGGATCTGCATTTTCTTAGCACTTTTCTAAAAGCAGCACACATTCAGCTGATAACCTCCTGAGCAGACTGAATAGATACATCCATTCAGCCGTCTGCAGGCTGCGGAATATTGTCTGCTGGAGTGCATGGGTTCAAATTAATCCCTGCGTTTCAAGGTCTTTTCTGGACCATGTGTCCCTGGCGCTGCCCTCACCGCTCTCTTCCCACCGCCCCCTCTCTCCATCTGGCCCTGACGTGTCACCTCCTCCTCCCCACCGCGCTGTCTCCTGGCCTTCTCCATGGCCTCCACCCATGGGGAGCACCGTTTCCTTCCATTTGCTCCCCACCTCGGTGATGAGGGTCCCCCCGGCGTGGCGCCGGCAGAGACGTGCCCCACGCTCAGACCCCTCACGGTGGGTTTGTTGGGATTTATCCTTCTTGCACCACCCATTGTTCCTCCATGGTGACATCGCTCCACAATCTTTGCTGGAGGTTGGGGAGATCTGTGTTCAGCCTGCAGGACTGACCCAGATTATGGTTTTGTGTCAATTTAAGTAATCCATCAATAAAATAAAAAAAAAACCACCTGTATTTCTGTTTTAGTTATGAAGATGGATAAGAGGGAATCCTGAAAATGAGTTGTTAACTCACATACAAACTAGGGATTCATGGAACTGCCCGAGCATGTCTACCCTTCAGGCACTTTTGCAAATATTTCTGCATCTTCTGTGTTTGCCATCGACAGCACTGTGACCTCCGGAGTGTCCCAGGCAGACACCACTCCGTGTAAAGACACCTTTTAGGCCCAGCTGCCAGGGAAGCTCGTGGCACCATGGGCCCTTGGGAAATTTTCCTTCCCTGCAGGGACTGGAAAAGTACTTTAGAGCAGCTGTGGGAAAGGGCTTTGGGGAGGTGCTGGTTTATGTCCCGTGTCCCATCCCATGGCGTGGGAGAGGGATGGGCACATCCCTCCTGGAGGAGGGCTGGAGCAGACCCAGGCTCAGAAGCACCTCTGGCCGAAGCCGGGGTGAGCTCCCCATCTAGAGCAGGTCTCTTGGCAGGGGAGGAGATTGGTGGCTTTGGATATTAAATCATTTTATATCAAACTGGTGGAACTGGGTTTGTTATAAATACAGCTCACGGCCAGCTACGGAGCTGTGTTACCCCATTCGTGTGCTGTGCTGGAGCAGCACAGAAGAGTTGGTGATAAATTATAGCACACCCACTCCAGACAGAGGCTTTGCCTTTTATGGGTTGTGGGAAATCTTGGGATTTTGACTAAAATAACCACAGGAAAGCACGTGTCTCATTCATTTACAAACTAAATGCAAATTGGCTCCTGTGTTGGTGTAAAAGTAGTAGGTGACACTACATGGGGTCTTCTGCCAGTCGGGGTTCAAATGAGGGATCCTTTTTCCCCACAAAGCTGTTTTTAAAACAAAAGAGCTATGATGTTCTAACTGTAAAATATGAGCCCTTAACATTAAAAATCCAAAATTAGTAATGTGCAAATTTGAAATATCTGTACAATTAAAGAATAAAATAGAGAAAGCAAATCCAAATGTGAGAGAGAAAGGGAAGGAGAGAGGGAGAACGTGAGAGGTGATTTTCTTTGTATTACAAAAGCATGCAGAAAAAAGAATCAAAATATTTGATAATTAGTATGAAAGGTATTTGGCTACTGGCATTTTCTTTGTAATGTTTTATGTATGAAAATAGTTTTATAAATAAAATGCTACAGGCTTTTGTTCAAATTGATATTATGTAGATTGCAGCGGTACTGAATGTCCAGCAGCAGAGAAAAAATAATGATGAAGAGAGACATCTCGGCAGGAATTGCATGTACAGCCTGGTTTTACAGCCAGCCCTTGCTGGAGAGACCGTGCAGCAAGGCAGACACCGCACACAGGTACCATGGCGAGGATTAAAAAAATATAAGAATGGGTTTATTATTTTCTGTGAGACATCCTCTGTTTTTATAGGCTGGTTCATTTAGACTCTGCTGTGAAATACCTTAAAAGGTAACAGGGTGTTCTGACTACAGCGGTAATTTATTACACCAGTTAATCTTGTAAAATTGCCCTCTGGATGTAATAATTTGTTATTCTTTTATTAGGCCTTCTTCTGCATACCATGTTTATCATAAAGATGTCAGCGGTGTGATGCCTAGCAACCGGTACAATGTTCCGGAGGTGTTTGCATACATTTTCCTGGGGGAGAGATCTGCCCGGTGCCTGCCTGGGAGAGCTGTCAGCGCATCCTGATGTACGAGGGATCAAAGGAGTCCCTGCTGCAGCCTCCAGTGAGCTGGAGTCACGGCCTGAAAGCACTGACTGGGGCACCGCTCCGCGGCGTTAGAAAATGTGTCAATTATCAGATGGACTGCCTAAGGGGATCGCCTGGGTCTAGGTCATAAAACCATCAGGACTGAGGCGGGAAAAAATTGATGAGGAAGTAAGTTGAATTAATTGATAACTAGGCAGACTGTATTGTGAAATGCAGCCCATGCAACCTGGACCTGGACGTTTTCTCTCTTCAGCTTTCTCCCGGTATAATCAATGAATATGGAAAGTCTCAACTGCCTCCCAGTTTTGGCCCAGTACCCCTCCAGTATACCTATGCTTGTAACATTTTATTGAATTTCTCATTATTTCATTAATTATTTCAATTAAGTCAAGCAAAGCAAAGAGGTATAAAAATAAATGTAAAATCATGCTAATATTTTATAGCTATTTTCCTATTATTGCAATTCTTAATATGCTGTGCAACTGTTTGTTTGTGAATACAGTAGGGACCACTTAAATGTCTAGCCTGAGGCCCGATTCATGAAAGCTTTATGCACCATTTATGCAGGTATCTGTGGCACTCACTCAGAAAAAGTAGGGAATACAGCTTTTTTTAGCAAAGTTTATTCCTGGGTAGGACACCACATCCTGCCACCCGGCCATTGCTCTCAGTAACAGAAATGGGAAGAACATCCAAGGTCCTCTGGGCAGTTCGGAATTTTAGGTGTAATAATTAGCAGTGATTACCTGGTTCTACCCTGGCCGTGCAGCACCCTGCCCATGAGTTCTGTGGGATCACCATGGCCGTCCAGGGCCACCACCAACCCACCACGGGCTACGTGCCTTGGCAGGACCCTGGGATTCGGGTGCTTGCCAGAGGGCAGGGGTCACTCGAGGGGAGGTTATAACCTAATAACTATCTGCCATCTTTAACATGTTCGTTTCTCATTAACCCAGCTCTCGTTATGGAGGTCTCCAATAAAGAGTCATAGAATCATAGAACTGTCTAGGTTGGACGGGACCTTTAAGATCATCTAATCCAACCATCAACCCAACTCTGATAAAAACTGTCACTAAACCACATCCCTTTTGTTTGCTGCTGAAAAAGCCACTTCTTCCCACACTGATAACACAAATTCACCTCCCTGTCCAAAGGGAAATTTGAAGATAGACAAGTAAATGCATTTTTGTAACTTTTTCTCTTTGACTCTGTTGACTCTTAGCAGAAGACTTCTCCTCGTGCAGCGGTGCATGATTTTGCACAAGGTGGATTGCTGGAATGGCCGCACTGGTGAATGCAAGACATTCTTTGTAGATGAAAGGAAAAATACAGTATAACATCACCCTTTTTGAAAATAGTCTGGGAATTACAGCCAAGAACCTCTGGCTTTTGCTTGGCTGGTTTCTCCACGCTGGAGGCAGGAGGGAGGCAAGCGCCCTGCCGAGCCTTCCCGAGCAGCTACAGACAAACGCTCTGCTCCTCTTCCTGGGAACCTTCACGCTGCTCATTCCTGGGATGGTCACATCTGAATCCACAAGAAGTTTGCAAAATCATAGACAGAAACAGCGAGAAATTGGAATATTTGTTGCATGGGAACCTCTAAATCTTCAGGGAAAACGTATTTATGAATCACATTATAACTTAATGGTTTTAAAATTCTCTAGGAGGGAAAATTCTGGAATGCATCTCCAGGAATTTTTCACTGTTAGATTTTCCAAAATATTTCTAAATGTTTCTGAATACTCTCATGGTGTCTACAGCCCTCTGTCCTCTTCCCTCCAGGAAAAGTGCCGAGTACTGCATGGAACAGCCACCTATGTCTCAGCAGCTTCTACGCATCAGGGTTTTAGGGAGCACAGAGCCTCTGAGCCACAGCTGGAGCAGCCAGAACAGCACCTTACTAACACATGGGGGATCTGGAAATTCATTTCTGAGAGAAAACTGAAATTAAATGGAAAACTGAAGTCATTGCAGGGAGAGTTTTGATTCTGGAGAAAGCCTGCTTTCCACCTGACAATCATTGTAAGAGTAAATCACAGCGGACTCTCCAGAAGCACATCTGGATTCTGAATGCAGGGGGAGCCCAGTGCAGAGAGACCCACACTGCTGCACAGACAGGCAGGTGCTCTCGAAACCACCTTCAGCTTCTTTTTTATTTATTTTATTTCAGGAATATTCCTTCCTGAGTCCTATGATTTGCAGTTATCAGGGCTGGACGTACCCCTCTGCCAGACGAGAGCCTGACCGAATCTGGGGTAATCCTCAAGGCAGACAGAGAGGAAAGGGCATGTTCCTTGCACTCATGGCTATCTAGGTGTGTCTTGGAGTTTAAGAGGATCCATAAATCTAGTCATATTTGCCTTTGAATGTCTTGCTTAGGGAAATCCTGACATGCCAATACAGGTCAGCTTTACAGGGCTGTGCTTTCAGCCCTCCGTCTACCACAAAAGCTCTGAGTTGCAAAAAGTAACATGCAAGACTATCTCCTGGCTTTCTAGGGGGAAAGGGCCACCAAACCCCAGAGATATTGCTAGAAAGCAACAGAAATGCAAGACCTTTCCTGGATGATAAAACAAAGGGATTAGGCCAGTTTTAGTAACAACTGCAAGAGGAGTAATCTGGGGTTGAGTTTCCACATACCAGCTTCTCTGGTTTGTCTACAATCATCTTATAGCTGCAAAGGTTAAATAGGAATTAGGGAATCTGGTGATATTTCTAGATGTCCCTGATTCCAGTTGTCCTCTCTCGACAGCCTTTTCTTTTTTCTTGTGTTTTGACAGTTCTGTTTCTGCTCCCCATAGGACTCAGTGAAGTAAATAGTGAAAATAAAGTTAAGGACATTCTTCAAACTTAATGAGGAATCTGTTTGAAATTAATTATAATGTTGAGTATGAAGGAAAGGGAAGATGGGAAGCTCTTATTTGGCCTGCTTCATCCTCTACACATGATGAAATAGGCATTACTGTCTTAAGTCTATATAGACACTGGAGGTAATAACAAAATTCTCACTGATTTCAATAGTGAAGGAAAAATTCTCAAACTGTCCAAAGACTTCTGACATTTTTCAGTAAATCCGAGAAGGCCAAATGTTATACTATTGTAACTGACATTCTCTCTGCTCTTTACAATCCGAAATAATCAAGTGTTATGCTACAAAGGCAGAAATATGATGAGTTCAGCCTCCAATATACGTGTCAATATGACAGAATTCTGACAAGAAATGCGGGGCAATTACCTCTTAAATATACAATAATAAAGGACAAATCCTGCTCCCTCACTCCGAGGAAGGGTCCTATGAACCTGCATCGTCCCTGGGTTCTGCACCTGGAATCACAGCCCTTTTCCAGAGCGTGACAAAACCCAGTTTGAATAAACAGACTGCTGGAGATGAAACCAAATTGTACAAAAGATTCATCTGTGTTTGCACAAAGATGTTAATTTTGTCTTCCTTCTGCCTTTTTAAGAATTAAAAAAAAAAAAAAAGAAGACGAAATTGGTTTGAATAAAGCTAAGTTGCAGTCTTAGTAAAACTACTAGTAAATATAGTAGCTATTTCATAAGTACTGCTGTCATTTTCTTTGACTAAAGTTACAGAAATTCTTTGAATTTTATATAGGGAACTAAATTTGTAATGGAAAATGATGTTTGATGGTGTTTAAATGCAGAGTATGTCACTGTATAAAGCATAGGGCTCTTTTAAGTTATTTTTTTTAACTTCTTGACATGTGTCACAATTTGGAATTCTGCTCTCATGGGATAAATGCCAGATTACATGGTGTAGTATTTTTATCCTCTGTACTTTCACTGTAGAAGCATACAACATCAAAGAAGAGGCAGATCACTCACATCAGCAGAAAATGGAATAGGACTATAATATGCTTGCTTTGATCTCTCCTTCTAATAATTATCTTGGCTACATGCATACATTGAAAGTAAGATTTGAATTAATAAGGCCAAGAGACCCTGGAAAATGTAAGAAGGATATCTGAATACTAACTTTGACTATCTTTAACAAGATAAACTGCAATTGAGCCTACAAAGTTGTGGATTGTTAATTTAAGGCAATAATCCTTAAATGTTATTCTTTCTTAAACTTGTCACCACTAGATTCAGTAGATGCAATTAGTCCAATTAAGACAGTATCTTCTCAAAATCTCGCTCATCTCTAGCTGGGGTGGGGTGGGTGCTATTTAGCTAGCATCCATTTGATTCCATATAAGTTTTCAAACAGGAGGGCCTACGGTAAAAATCATTAAATTTATATAAAAAAGTCATCACTACACAGTCTGTTATCATTAAAAACTATTCTAATATTGCCTTAGGAAAGATATTGCTTTTGATATGGAAAGTAAATCAAATCATCCACATCCACATAGGATTTATACAGAGGCAAGAAGCATATTGCATGCCTGGTCAGTCATTTTTTACATTTTTTAACCAGTGTTTATTGCTATATTGTGGTTTAGGAATCCTATTTCTGCCCGATGTGAGTAGAAATTATAACATAAAGAGGACAGTTGTGCATGGAAGCCTCGCATGGTTAATACTGGCTGGAAAGGGAGAAACCTACTGCAGTTTGAAGGTCCCAGAGAACGAAAATATGTCATTTTTCTGCTTTGTTTCTGACACGTGTGAGTTAAACCAGTAGTTGGGTAGAGAGCAACTTGCTCCCAGATGCAGATGTTGCAACTCGAAATTATTATTTGATAAATCTTGGCTGAGCTACTAAGCATCATGCTAATGCAGTGCCCCGTAGTGTACAAAGGGATGCATAATGCGCTGGCCGGGCTGACTCAAGCACAGTATGAATTAAACAAATGAGAGTGAGCACGTCTGTAGGTAATATACCAAACGCCAGTTCCAAAAAGCCACTTGAACAAAGGCAGTCTGTCAAAACAGCAGAGGCTGCTGTTGTCCTCAAAATCCCAGTCAAAGGTTAAGAATGTTCTTTTTAAAGGGGGTTATCTGGGCATTCCTGTGATAGATCAACATGCAGGAGGAAGGGCTTTGAAGAAATGCTCTCTCTGCTGAAAACGGGGCAGGCTTTTCTCATCTGCTGAACTTACCTGGGAGTTGCAAGAGAAAAGGTTTGATTCAGCGAGGATGTTACCAAGGGCTTTGTTAAGTCGTTCTGAGTCCAGCACTCCTAATTGAAGCCCGAGCACCACTAAACGCTCGTCGCCTGGTGATGGCCCCACATCAGGAGGAGAAACAAAAGGGAAGAAGTGTTTGTGAGCAGGCATGGGTACCACCAGGACAAACGTCTCCACAGAGAGCACTAATAGACACTCTGATATTGGCAGGAGAGCTCCATGTCCCTTGGCAGTCACAACTGGCCTCCTGCCCCGAGGTTCCTCTACCCTCAGGAGCTCCTGAGCTCCCACGCTCGCCAACCACAATCCAGAAGCCTGTTTTTCCTTCCTGACTCGCCAAGTTCCTTGCTAGTTTTCGGGGTGGGAAAGCAGGTCACCGGAGCCGAGGCAGGGGCTGGGAGGGTGTCCCACGTAAGCACAGCCTGTTCCCAGCGGTTGTGAGGGACAGGCGTCCTCCAGCTCCAGCGGGTCCAGCCCCGGCGTGCGGGGATGCGGGGTCCCACCAGCCCGGGGGAAATGCCAGACCAGCCCAGGGGTGACTTCGGGAGATACCTCTCCCTGCCCGGGCCCGGGAGGGAATGCAGCGTGGCTGCACCTTCTCCACACTGCCAAGAAGTGGCTAAGTTCAAGATTTGTCTCCAGGCACACCAAATTACTGCGGTACGCTCTTCTAACAGCGGGTAACATAAGACATCCACGGAGGTTTCGGAGCACAGGAGGCTTCTTCCTCCCAGCCCAGCTTCAACATCTGATACGTTTAAAAACCTCTCGAGCTATTCTGTTACAAGGTAAGGATATAGAGGCAGTTTCACTGTGTATATCTGTCCCAGAAATATTCCAAGTATGTGCTATAGTAATAGAATACTGTGGTGAAGGACAATCACAGCATAATCCTATCAGTGGTGCTTTTAATATATCTGTTTAAAATAAAACTCTTGAAAGTTATTGTAGCAGTGTGCTATTCACAGCACTGGCATGGTTCTGGACTCATGAGATGCACAAAGCTCCTTGTAAATATCAGGCTCTTGCTTTTCCTGAGCAAACAGCCCTAGAGGGGTGACCCTGGCCAGCAGCTACAGTCACACAGCTGCTTCTCACCACCCCAGCACGATGGGGGAAGGAACAAGAAGAGCAAAAGTAAGAAAATGTGGGGGTCAAGAAAAAGACAATTTAGTAAGTGAAGGGAAAAGGGAAAGAAAAGGAAAAAAAAAAAAAAGGCAGACCACCACAGGTGATGCAAAATCACTCGCTGACCACCCTTCCCCTGCAGACCAACACCCAGGCAGTCTCTGAGCAAAGACCAGACCCCCACTCTGTCACTGAGCAGGACAGGCACTGGTGTGGATTGTCCCTTGAGCTCTCAGCGGGGTCCCCTCCCAGCCCCTCTGCCACCCCTGGCTACTGGCTGGGGAGACAGAAGGAGCAACAGAGAAGCCCTTGGAGCCAGGAGCAAATCTGAATCATTTATTGAAAAAGACAGTGGGACTGGAAATAGTTGCTGGTTAATGTTCAGTGACAGAGAAAGATGCAGGGGGCATTGTCAGGCGGTAAGGGAGCAGCGGGGTCACAGCGGGGAGCGCTCAAGGACAGAGCTCCTTTCATTTCTGTGGAAGAAATGGGAGAAAAGGCAAGGCAAGAGAGGAGAGGAGAGGAGAGGAGAGGAGAGGAGAGGAGAGAAGAGAAGAGAAGAGAAGAGAAGAGAAGAGAAGAGAA
>JAOQGH010000012.1:123474078-123492473 GCA_025769975.1 Gallinago jamesoni
GAAAAGAAAAGAAAAGAAAAGAAAAGAAAAGAAAAGAAAAGAAAAGAAAAGAAAAGAAAAGAAAAGAAAAGAAGAAATAAGAGAATAGTAGGCTGCTAAGACTCTCCGTTTGACGGGGGCAGCTTTAATAAATGAAGGGAAGTAGTTAGAGAGATCAGCTACACCCAGGAGCAGTGAGACATAAATATTTAGGAAGTCTGGAAACTCTTCAAATCTAAGATATCAGACTCTGTATCCAAAGTAAGGGAAAAAGAATTCTAGTAAGGAGCTCCTGACACATTTGAAGGAATAACCACACCAGGAAAAAATATACAGAAAAACAGAAAGCCTACAGAGAATGGTAAAAAGTCTTCATGTTATTATCCAGAGACAAGAAAAAGTTGCTAAGAGCCAAGATAAACTCATGCAGATAAAGAATGTTAAAACAAAGAACAAATTGTTCTTTCTCAATATGAATTGAAGAAGAAAAAAAGTAAGTGTGATATCCATGGGGTACATAAAAGAGAAAATATTTCCAAAAGTCCACAGTAAAATCAAAGGGAAAAAATAAATAAATACTTCATCTCATTTTTCAGTAATGAATTGCTGTTGACATAACTGCAAAAGACATATGGACAATGTGAAAGACAAAAATACATTTCTCTGCAATTAAGGAAGAAGTAAAACGACGAGATTAAATACACAATAATTATGAAAAGAAGCAATCGCAACTGTGGAATTCTAAACTTTCTGCTCTAAGAAAAACTCAGCCATTTAACAAACTGAGGATTATTAGGAAAAAAGGAAGGGAAGGGAAGGGAAGGGAAGGGAAGGGAAGGGAAGGGAAGGGAAGGGAAGGGAAGGGAAGGGAAGGGAAGGGAAAAGGAAAGACTGGGGAATTAACGAAGCAACAAAGTCAAGTCAGCTGAAGTGACACGGGAGCACAGAGAACAAGGTGTGCTCACCTGGTCACACGATCCCCTTAACCACTAGTTGGGCTACTGATGTGACAAAGCCATGAAAAAAGGCAATGTTAACCCGGGACCTAAAGGTGAGGATGCACTTGTAACCTTCAATATCAACAGGACCTCTTCAGGAACAACTTGTACCCGTTGGTCACCCATCATCAAGAATGTTTTAAGGAGGCTGGAATGAACACAGCAAGGACGAACTGAACACCAGGAGAGAGGAGAAGACCTCCCAGTGAGCTGCTGTCTAACCAAAAAGTGGGAAACCCAGGAAGGGATAGGCCTGATCCAGTGAGAGGAATAACTGCTGCAGCAAGGGGTGAGCTCTTGAAGGTAAAGACCACACTGGTCTCCCGTGGGAAGACGTTCCCACTGGGGCAGCTGCCTTTGATTCAGAGAGTCTCTGCCGAGGGAGGACTAATTCTGTGTCATCCTAAATGAGAAACATGTACCTGTCACCTTGCCAAAGAGTAACGATACACAATTCGTACTTTATTGATATCTCCAAAGACTAGAAAAGACAAAAGGACTCATATTCTGGAGTAAAAAATATGACTAGCAAAAGCTGAGATAGCCTCTGAACTAAAAATAGATACAAAATTAATGTGGTTTCTTTTTCTCTTGGTCGCTGTACCAGCGTTGCAGCACTGTCTAAGTGATGAACTGGTGCCATAGAAACCTTCTTTACCATAAGACCATGGGCTGGAAAGCCTAGTTATCATCCTAAAATGTTGGCTGCAAGGCAGGGATTGGATTTTGCTAGAAAATGTACCCTTTTTTCTATAAACATTTTTATATATATTCATTTTGAAATTAGTGAAAGTGTAGCTCTTCATCACTGCGGCTCACTTAGGAAGTTTTCTCCATCTGCAGAACCTCTTTGTCACACAAGTATGCAATCTTCATATTTAAAATCTGTTTTTATGAGAACAACCTTCCTTGCATAACAAGTAAATAAGCAAAAGCAGACGTTAGAAATTTAATGGAACCATATTTTTATGAATACTTTTGCTCAGTCCATGACAGGATTTTGATTAGGTTTTTTTTCTTCACTTTGCTGTGATCATCTGTACTGTTATTGCTGGGATTTTTACTTCTTCGTCATGAATGTCTGGAATATTTTATCCAGGCAAACATACGTATTCATGTATGAAAGAGCCTATTTGCATGTGAATCAACATATTTATACACAAACAATTTTTTTTTTTTTTTTGTGATGAAAGTGCTTGCCCAGCTGATCTATATATGCACATGGCAGAAAATTGAATGTAAAAATAAAATTGAATGTAAAATCTGCTAGGCAGCCAATAAATCTGGCCTATATACTTCTTTCCTTTCTCGACAGGCAAAACTCCAGCTTTCCTTTTTTCTTTAAAATAAAACATCAGGAGACCACATACACAGTAAGATTATTATTTTTCCCCCTCTCTCTACTACAGGAATGAATTCTGCAAGAGTTCAAAACTCAAAACTCCAGTTAAGGACATTAAACTGCGGGTGCTCAGCACTCTTTAGAGGCTGATCTTTTGAAGAACTGCTGGCAAAAATTTGCATGCCTTTTTTCCTAGCCCTCACGAGGCCAACCTCACCTACCCATCCTTCTCACCACAGGGATGCACCCCCCAAATGCTACGTCCCCCAGTCTGTTGGCCAGGGTTCGGACTTAAAATGCTCCTAATGTGAGTCTGTCTGTCTTCTTCCTCCTCTTGAGACACTGAGAGAAGAAACCTTTCCTTTTCCGTAAAAACACAGTAAAAATAACTGTAATGAATCTTGCATTTATCACCTCTCTATTAAGTGATAATCATTACGTAAGTCTAATTTGGTTATCATAATTAAGGTAAAAAGTTGAGTTTAAAGCTTTCCCTGATAGAAACGGGTTTTAATAAGTTCCTGCTTTTGTTAATTTTTAACAGTGTGCATTATTTGCAAGCTCATAAATTTGAATTACAAGTCAGTATAATATGTGTAGTGGGTTTTTATTCCTTTGGGTTTAAAAATATATGATAGCCATACTACAGGTTCACAGTGCTAACTGGTCCAGTGTCCCATCTTTGAACCTGGCCAGTAGCTGAAGACTAGGTAAGAATTTAAAAATAAATGATACATGCAATGAATGACACTTACAGATTTCCTACTCCCGTTTCCACCACTATTTCTGGTTGTTTCTGTGTGTTGCAGAGCAGCTTGAGAACCGCAGAGGAAAGGAGGGATGCTACAGGAAAGGAAGCCAGGGGGTTACAGAACTGATGCAGGAAGTTTCAAGAGGAGACAAGGTATTAACTTATAAAGGTTAGACAATCCACTGAGAAAAGAAGAAATTTATTATACAAGTTAAATGCCTGTACTACTCAGAAAGAAAGAAAAAAAAAAGTTCTGTGTAGCAAATTTCTAAAAGACTTTCAGAGCTAAATAGTTCGTTAAATGCTCCAGCTCAGATACAATTGTAAACACGATGCCTTCAACAATAACAGGCAAGAAAAAGATGCATAATGTAATAATTTGTGAACTGATGGAAATACCAGCTGAGGGGAGACCTTCTCATGCTCTATAACTACCTGAAGGGGGGGTGTAGAGAGGTGGGAGTCAGTCTTTTCTCCCAAGTCATAGCAGACAGGACAAGGGACAATGGCTTCAAGTTGCTCCAGGGGAGGTTCAGGTTAGATATTAGGAAATATTTCTTTACTGCAAGGGTTATCAGGCATTGGAATGGGCTGCCCAGGGAGGTGGTTGAGGCACCATCCCTGGAGGTGTTTAAGAGACGGGTTGACATGGTGTTCATGATTCTGTGATTCTGTAAAAACTTTTCAGGCCCCAGTAAGAAAAATGTCATTGGCAGAATTTGGTTCCCTGACTACCTTTCTGAGAGCAGCCTAGAAGCTGGAGCAATGGCAGTTTTCCCTACTGCCTGCAGGATACCAGGAATCTTCAAAAAGAAAAAAAAAAGGGGGGGTGTGAAAATAAACCTTTAATGGTATTTAAGTCAGAAGACTTTTCTTCATTGTCAACAGTTTTCATATAATTTCATACCAATTACCACTGCTTCAAAAAAAAAGAATGATATTCATCCCCTATGCCATTTGTTCATCCCTCTAATCACCTGGGGGAAAATCACAGAGCTGCCACCCAGTAACCTGGCATAAATGGCAAACCTTTCTCCAGTTGCCCGGTACTGGGAGGTCAGTGGTGACGGAGAGTGGGATTAAGATAAATTTATCCAGTGTTCAATCAACTCAGTGGGCCCAATTCCCATTGACGCAGAGACCCTTTATAACACTGTACAGGGTAAGAGGCTTTAAATTACATACATTTGCAGCCACATTAAGGCCTTTTGTATAAATGAGAATCATCTGATCTGAGCCTCTCCAGCAGCTACAATGGAGCATTGGATCAGGCAAATATGTCTATTATTAACCAGAAGTATTAAGCGTCCTCTTCTTAGGAGCATTACAATTCCACAACATTAATCATGGTTTTCTTCCTAAGAAAATAGTAAAAAGAAAAAAAAAAAAAAAGTGCATGTGCTGTGTCATTTGCACACTGTTCATATCTGATTTTATAGTGGCAATTTCTCAAGACTTTCCTGAATGGGCAGGAGGGCACAGATATCCATTCCCTTGCATGGCTGACTAGCAGCCTGTAACTTGCTTATTGCTTACTCACTCACAGTCACTTCATAACCGGGAAAAAAATCCTTATTCCTTTCAGTTTTTCGCAATCCCAGTGAAAAACAAAATGTGTAACAAGATGATGTATCTGGCCTGCTCCCGTTAAATAACGCCTTTTCAATTTTCATTTCCGACAGAAGATATGTGACAAATGACATAGTAATTTTCTTATTCCTTCATGTTCATAAAACATTGATAATATGATTTTTACCTTCCCTTTGTTCTCAATTAAATGAAACGTTCCAATACAATTAATGTGTTCTTGCAATTTAGTTTTTCTTTAGAGGTTTCTCTTGTCTCTGATTAACAGCATTTTCTATCCGTTCTGAGAACCCCCGACTGCTATTCAAAATGTTTCATTATGCCTGGCAGCTATCAATACAATTGTGAACCAATATCATTTTAATTGTTTCACTAATAACTTGTTTTAAATGATTCAACAGTCATCAGGAAAGATAAGTGCTCTTGTACCCTGCAGGCTCGTGGGGCTGATGGTATGAGGCGATGTAAGAGAGTGCTGTATCAGAATAATGAAACCGTGTGCCCAGGATAATGACAAAGCACTTGCATTGCTCTAAAGATAAATGAAAACAGTAGATCTTCTTTTCACCGTAATATAACATCCATCCCTATCTCCCCTTTCAATCATTAGACTTTCCAAACAGATTACTGCACAAACACACATATGCAACATGTCCCTCAGTAATAACCGCGCGCTCCCATCTATCCAGGCAGATGGTGAATGATGGAGTTAACGAGCTTTACAAATGCTCTTGTTAATTAACAAAAATTGTTACTTTCTCATTTGAGGGGGGCTTATAAATTAGACTTAATTACACCAGATAATTGCAACTGCCAGCTACTCTGCAACTCGCTCGTGTTCTGTTCTTTCAATGGCAAATCAACAATTGCAACCCTTGCCTATTTGTGTAGATGAATTTAATAAGCAAACAGCCCTTTTATGTTAATGGTTTACTGGCATTCATGGGTTTGGCAGGAGAAATGTTCTGGGGGAGGGTTTGCTAATGGCAGCACATAATCATATTAATTAAAATATAACTGCCATTTAAAGATTTGTAGTGTAGAATTAGAGCATGTTGGGAACTGAGAAAATCAAGCTAGAGTGCATATTAGCACCATTACTCTGTGCTCCCTGCACAGCAGTCAGCAACCTCATGTGTCATAAATGTAATTTATGAGTGCTGTTTTCTTTGAAATATATGTTTTTAGTTCACTCATTAGAATGTAAAAATTTGCAATGTCTGCTTCAGAAGGTTCAAAATAAATTCCCTTAGAGCTGAGACCCATGATCTGGTTTTAACAAATCCCTCAACAATGATTTTTTTTATTACTTGTATAATTTCTTATAGTAAAACCAAGCATTCAGTCCTTTGAAGATGGATTCCATGCTTTATTGCAAATGTAAGTCACACTATCACTATAAATTCTATATTATTAGGCATTTTATAATTCAGTATCATTTTTATGGGGTCTTTAATAAATACAGCCCTTTTTTCGTTTGGCTTTGGAAAAATAGGTGCAAAAATTTTACCACTTTCTATTTGGTCATATAGAAAGGCGGTGTCAAAAAAGCTTTTGAAATCTTTGGGGTTTTTTCCACTTTCCTGGATCCCCTTATCAATTTGCAGGCATATTTTTATCTAAATCAATTCCACTTATACCGCTTCCACAAAAACCCTGAGATACATTTTCTGTGCAGTGCAGTTACCTGTTTGCCGGGATCCCTGGGAAAGGAACTTCCCACAAAGTCCCTCTGAGAGAAAATGATCCCTGGAATTAGAGGCATCTGAGTGACAGGAGGCAAGAACCTGGAATCAAATTAATTCTGTAATTTCTAGCAGTATACAGGCAACACAGTCTATTATGTGTGTGTATATATATATATATAAAAATGTCTATGTGCATAATAGCACATAATACAAATGTTTTGTGTGTGTGTGTATATTTTGATCACAAAACATTTGTATTATGTTATCTTCAGCAACATGTCACAGTTTAAAAGTCATTGCTGTATTGTGTCACCTGGGATTGTCCCATTGTCTTTCCATCCCACAGAACACAAAACCAACTGAAACCTCAAATACGACACAATAGTAACCTCGCGGTCTGTTTCAATGCTTGGTTTTTTGTTTGTTTTAACTGTTTTCCCAAAAATGCAAATCTGCAAAGCCGTGCAGCAAAGAGGAAACCCCAGCCCCTCTGGAGCTGAAGACAGGACCCCCTCGCCCCGCGAAGGCTGCCTTAGCTCCCAAGTTAGGGAAATGCCATCCCTGCGAGGGGAAGTGCTGTGGTACCCACAGGATTTTCCACCTTACAGGCTGACAGCACAGAATTGGAAGTGGCACTTCTGTCTCTTATTATTCCAAAAAGAATTGTCACTGGGGAATATTTCAGCATCTAGCAATCAGGGACTTCTGATTCTTCAGCTGTTATGAGAGATATTGCTGTCTTTTCACAGATGACATTAGGTGAAATAATTTCATTTTCAGCCCCCCTCCCCTCCATCCCCCCCAAATATGCGCCCTAATATCTGTATCTTATCTGATGTAATTGACATGACTGTAATGGTTGTTTATAAGACTGACTCTAGATCTGACAATATATTCCAGTGTTTTGATATTATCACTGCATATTATCATACAGGCATGATGGACAATCACTGACAGATATTTGAGCAATTACAGCATATTTTATTGACAATTCTGCACTGTGAGTATACATTAATTATAGTAGAGACTATATCATACTGCTGACAATGATACTATTCAGAGCACAGCTGAAATAAAATCTTTATAAGCTAATGTACTAAAGTGGAATAGCTATGAGTAAACCGGGAGGTCTGCATTTCTTTGTTCTAAGTTGGTTGTCTGTGGTGATGAACATAAAAAAGACTGCAGTTTTTACCGTCTGCTACAAGTCCCTCTGTAAACCCAGGTGTTTTTTCTGCGTGGCCCTGCCCATCACCAGGGCTTTTGCAAATCATCTTTGCCATTATAAGCAAATGAAACTCCAGCATTACACTAATTGCTTCAGAAGTTACCCCCTGAAGAGAGGAAAGTCCAGGTCTGGATGTGGTTCCCGAAGCCTCAATAATAAATGTGTCCCAAACTACATCCTCTCTGCATGGAAAGCAAGGGTTTGGGTTTTAGCTGACCAGGACCTCCTTTCTTCTCTCTTCCAGTAATGATCTCCCCAGCAGCTGCGAAGGAAAGTTTTGAATCTGATGATTTCTATTCCATATGACTCTTTGATAACAAAGGGCGTGATTCAATATCCAGTGAATATAATACAGGTGAGAGGCACCTCAGAAAATCAGAAAAAGCTTTGAATAGCTGACAGGATCAGTTCCTAAAGTTTCAGCAAAGAATTTCCCACTACGGGAATTGCAAATAAGCCACCTCATTTTTATTTTCTTCTCATATATTCTTCTGCCAGAAATAAGGACTAGCCAAATTGAGTTTAGTTGCAGGACGTCTTCCCCGAGGAGCCAGGGCATTGAAGAGGAGAAAAGTGCAGACCCTGGGGGGGGGGGTAAAACCACTGGGAATTGGTGGACTCACCGTCCCTGATGGTATTTGAAGGAGGGGTAGAGTGGGCCAAGGCGAGGGTCCCTGGGACGAGCAGGGCGAGTAGGCTGTGCTCACAGATCCCCCCACCCCACAATGGCTCCACGACAGCAATCCCCAGCACGGTGGTGCCTTCCAGACTGGAGACCCTCCTTTGGGGGATTAGAATTTGCAGAGTCTCCTCACCCTTTGTCTGCTGGCCCCGAACTAAGTACCCACCATGATGGAGGGTGTTACTTACAGATTTATCAAGAGAAAATCACCTAATAAAAACCCAACAACCATCCTGTTCACCTTCTACAACAAAATAACACCTTCTGTGGACCCAGGGAGAACAGTGGATGTTGTTTATCTTGACTTCAGCAAAGTATTCAACACTGCAGCATTCTCCTGTCCAACCTGGCAAGATACACACTGATGGGTGGTCTGCAAGATGGATAGAAAATGATGGGTAGGGCCACAAAGATGATCAAAGATCTGGAAAACCTGCCCTATGAGGAAAGACTGAAGGAGTTAGCTGTTTGCACCCTGGAGGAGAGAAGACTTGGGGGAAAACCTCACCACAGTATTCCAGTACTTAAAAGGCATATACAAAGAGGATGGAGGCTCTCTCTTCACAAGGAGCCTCATGGAGAAGACAAGAGGAAATGAGTACAAGCTCCACTGGGAGATGTTTTATCTTAACATAAGAAAGAGATTTTACAGTGAGAAAAATTGTTCATTGGAATAACCTCCCCAGGGATGCAGTAGAGTCCCCATCACTGGAGGTTTCCAAGACACGGGTGGGCAGACTGCTCGATAATCTCATCTAGGCTCCCCTTCCCAGGAAAGCTTGGACCAGATGATCTTTCAAGGTCCCTTCCAGCTTGGGCTGGTCTGTGATTCTATGGTTCTATGAGTCACCTCTTCTGCTCCAGTAACTCAAACTCAGGTGGAGCCTCACTGTTGGCAGCAAGAAATTGCCTGCTTGTCCATGGCTCAGGCTCTGAAGAGCAACTCGTCTGAAGTCAGGGAAGAGGACTTTCCCATCTGTGTGCAGGACGTGGCTGTGGACACTGTTCTTCCAGCGTTCCTATTGCAGAGGTGGGTACGTGGTACTGAACAGCATTTTTTTTTTTGACTTAGGCAGATCAACGTGCCTGATTTCCAGGAAGCAGCAAGTTTATTCACCCAGCTGTGCTGTCTGTCTGGTGAGGGAAGAAGTGGTAACAGAAGGCGGCGTCTGTTTTTATTTAGAAAGAATGCCATGATAATGGATTTATGTCTTCTCTTCCGAACAACTGCACCTCCTTTTTTCTGATAGCACTCATTATAGAAGAAAATGGCACTATTGGGGAATGCTGACCTTTTACAGCCCATCTTCCCATGTCACTAGCCTGGCATTTAGCTTGATAAAGGCACGCAATGACACAACTTTATGTAATCAGATTTCACCGATGTTTAGGCGAGAAAAATTAACCAAGCTGACCAAATAATTTTGTGCCTCAACTGACACAAACCACATGGAAAGAAAGCACAACTGCCTTTCTCGTCTTGAATTACAAGATTCCAGTGTTGTTGTAAGACTCATCAGTCAAAGAGTATTCAGCCTCCAGGAGTTTTGTATTTTTCCAGCATGAATGAATTTCCCAGCTGGTATCTTTGTTAATTTTTTAAGAAAAAAAAAAAAAAGTATGCTATGAATTTCTTGCCCCATGGCCTGGTAAGAGTTGTTTTATCTTTTCCAGTAATGGGCCACAGACCTTGTACTAACTCGACCTTGTACTAACTGTGGAAGACCCTACTCCTGGCCTATTAGACTTGTTATCAACTTGTTATGAGAACGTGCTGTGTGAACTGGAGCTTGGTACCAGGTGTCTCCTGGTGTTAACGTGTGGAATAACAGCGAAGGCCGTGACAACACGGGCCCAGGTTGAACAGGGGCCCAGAGCTATCACCGCCTCAGTGGTGGCCAGCCACTGGCCACTGGAGAAGCGTAGCCTGGAGAGATAG
Organism: Gallinago jamesoni; assembly: GCA_025769975.1. Taxonomy (NCBI): domain Eukaryota; kingdom Metazoa; phylum Chordata; class Aves; order Charadriiformes; family Scolopacidae; genus Gallinago; species Gallinago jamesoni. Next base: position 123,484,273 of record JAOQGH010000012.1, read on the forward strand.
GAAAAGGCTGCTCGCCTCATCACCAAGCCTGGGGTCATCAGCAAACTTGGTGAGGGTGCTTTCAATCCCACCATGCACATAATTTATGAAGATGCTGAACAGCTTGGGGCCCAGTACCAATCCCTGGGGTACCCCATGTGTGACGAGCTGCCAGCCTGAGTGAAAAACATTCATTACCACCCTCTGAGTGCAACCTGTGATCTAATTTTCTCCCCATCTTGCAGACCAGCCATCCAGTGTGTATCGTGCCAGTTTGTCTTGGAGAAGGCTGCGGGAAACGGTGTTGAATACTTTGCTGAAGTCAAGATAAACCACATCCACTGCTCTCCCTGTGTCCACAGAAGGTGTTGCTTTAGTGTAGAAGGTGAACAGGTTATTCTGCATGATTTGCCCTTGATAAATCTGAATTGATTATACTTTAGCTAATCACTCCAACCTGCTCCTTTGCATCAACATGCACAGAAACCTCAGGTAACGACCACCACAATCATCCACGTCCCTTGGAAAATAATCTAGAATAGTGATTTTTGCTGGTTGTCTTTGACTTCCTAGTTCCCTAATAAAATGCTAAGAGAATCAGATATTTTTTTCCTTTTATTTTCCCCTGACTTTAAAACAAAAAACAGTGATTACAAGACAATAACTTCAGATTTGCAAACGTGCTTTTTCCTCACTACATGTTTCTCATTTGGAGAGGTGGCCTCTTACTTTGCCTTTAATGCAAGGCCCTTAGCATTCTACCGTCCAATAACAATTGCAAAAAGCTTCCACTAAAGAAACCAAAACCCAATTATCCACTCCATGAATCAACAACAAAAAATAATGTAGAAATCCTTTAATCAACAGATCTCCAGACAGCAAAGGTTTCCTAGACAACCTTACAGAGATGTGGATAGTTATAGTGGCAACATTCCTAAACATCATCTTGGAGTAATCAAATGTCGCACAGCACCCAGCATCATTTCCCCACGTCCCTCCCCAGCTGTAAGTCCTGGGCAGATGATTTCCAGACGAGCGTAGGTAACTGGACCCACCCTAAATTACATGGTGCACAGAGAGAATACTAAATATAAATAAATAACAATAAATAGATGGGGATTAAGATATTGGATCTTGCAGTCAGATAAGAGAAAAAACAAATCCATGAACAAGAAAATGGATTGGCTCATGGTCAGTGGCTAATTAACACCACTAAATTGCAGAGTAACCTCAGTGCAAATAAGAACTCATGGAGGTGGGAGGAATACAATGCAATAACTGTTTCCATTGATGTAGCTGTGTGTACATACACCTTATCGTGTCTAACACTCAGGCACTTTTTGTGCAGGCCACAAAAGTTTTATTCAGCCCGGATGAAATAAATGTGAGAAATAAACCTGGGGTAAAGGTTTCTGGAAGCTACATTACCTTGCAGATAGCTGTATGAATGCTTATGCTATGGTTGCTGCTGTTAAAGCCTTCCTCCTACACGAGAGTCCTTGAAAGTGAACAAAATTAAGGATTTGGTGGTGGGGTTTTTTTTTTCATTTAATTAGAAAAAAAAAAAGTCTAGTAGAAAAATTTAATTAGAAAAAAAAATCTATGCTGGGTTTTTTGGCAGTATTTTTCCAGTGCTACTCATGTAGAGTTCTCCAGTTCAGTCTGTCTTTTTTAAAGTTTTGCTCTATGTTCCTTTTTTTTTCAAGAGAGAAACATTCCCATATTGACAAGAGTGGCCTTTCAAAAATCAAGGCAGATGCAGATTACACATTATTAACTGCTCATAAGCAGTTCCTGCGCAAATCAAGAAATATCTGGGTGGGTGTTAACCAGAGACCTGCCTCACCTGTGCTACATCATGACAAAATGAATGCCCATATGGAGTACGTTTTCTACCAATTTGCCTGATACAGCCCCTTGTATATTTTTCTTGCCCCTTTTCCCAGATGACGCTGTAGGTGAAGCTGGCAGAGCAGCGCTCAGTAACTGCACACATCTCTGCTTCTCTTCCCTCTTGCCTTATGGTGGCACCTTCATGCTCTGTCCACATCCAGGCGGCCAAGGTGGCCAGTGGAGCAGTGGGGTTTGGTTACCTAAGTTATAGGTTTCATTCTTAAATGCATGAATCATTACAAACCAGCTCAGTAAATACGGCATAGGGCAACTCTTGGTCTTATGTAGAGTGTACAGCTGCCACCCAGGGTTTAGCTGGTGACGACACTATGTACACATACATATGTTGGACACACACCCCCCCAGCACGTCCCCAGTCCCACCAACCACCTGACAAGGGGTTTGCAGTTTGACCATGCATTGCCCACTTCTCTCATAAACCAGAAAATTAACAAAGCTCTGACATAAAATAGCAAACTGTGGTATCTCCTGGGTTGTCCATATTTACTTCCACGGCCATTCGATAGAAACTCCACTGTCCGATGTGCTGCCCGGGGGCGGCTGATCCTGCGTTTGGCTCTTATACACAGAGTCAAGCCAACAAGCTGGAGAACATCTCAAGCATTCCCATCTGCTCAGCTGTAAATGATCGGCAGCATTTACGCACGTGAATTATTTTCGTAAATTTGAGCTAAGTCTTTCCATGAAAACCAACTGAAATCACCCACTAAAGAAATGCGATAGGTGTCTTAAAAGCCCTTTTCTCTGGGACACCCCGGTGTCTAAGAAGTCTGTTAACCGGTGGCAAATGATATTACACTGAATGGTTTGTTCATATTTCCTATTCTTTCACAGCGTATCGATATCTATCAGCAATGGGAACCGAGCGAAATGGAGTAGCTGCATCTGGATGACTGGCCCCTGGTGTTCGGATGGAAATGCTTGGAAAGGTTTCTCAGAGGAATTCCATCCCGGTCTTCGCTTTCCTGGCATTTCGCCCATTGTACCATTGGGTACTGCAGAAAATCCAAACCAAAGCTAAAAGCTGGCATGGTGACCGTGAAGCTTTAGATAAAATGAAAGATGCTGTTAAGCTGTTTATAATACATAAATGGTGGTTTGTGTCTTTGTAGAGGGCCGCAGAGAATAAACCAGAACTCCCCGTCCATTGACGTCAGTGAGAGCAGCTCACACCAGGGCTGGCTGAGGCATGAAATTTCCTTGCGATAAAATTACATTGACAACGATGAACATAGAATTCTGTTTTCCAAGAACAACTAAAACAGATAAGAGTTAAATTAGGAAATCATAAATATTTTCCTTTTAATGTTATTTATGGTCTTTATTAACAGCAACTAAAATGACAGAGCATAAGAGTAATTCAACAAAGGAAAAAATGTGTTCTGCTTTCCTATGACATCTGTAAAACTCATCAGTTAAAGCTTTCTATTCACTGCAGAACCATCTACTATCTATAGCCACACAAATGTGAAGCGATTAGGAAGAAACTAAATCAATTGTAGAGTTTCTTGAAATACAGCTCTGTACTTTGCATTTACTGCCCATCCAACCATTTGAAAGCTTTTCCCTTTTTTTAAAATGAGCATACTTTCAATCACTGATTTATAAATAATATGCAAGGCGTTTCTTTGGATTCACCTGTTTCCTAATCAAATAGATGTCATACAAACAGGAAGTATTCTATATTTTTGTTTTCTACACTAATTTCCTCTTTCCATTTTCATTTTTAAATTTTGGTGCATCTTGAAAACTCTAATCTGAAGAAAAATTGAAAAGCCTTGAACTTCAGCAAGAAAACAAACGGGAATGAATGTAACAAAGGTCTATAAAGTAGTGAATGAATAATATAGAGGATATATTGAGTATTTTTATTGTCTCTGTCTCATAGCACAAGAAAAAGGGGACATTCAGGGATACTGAGAGGCAGCAAATTCAAAATTGAGACAGGGAAATATTTTTCTAAACTATGCACCATAGATGTTGCTGAGCCCAAGACTACAGAAAAATTTAAAGAGACACTGGATTTTATATGGATGATCAAACTATTCACAGCTATAACAGTTAGTGTGTTTTTAAAAGAAAAAAATCTGGAAAAGATACAAAATGGAACATAAGTATTTCAAAAAAGTTCTGTATTTTAGGCTTTGTACCTAAGTGAACACCTTTCCCTTTCCTCAGAGGGCTCTGTGAGCAGCGTGGCACTGACTGAACAGGGTCTTATGACCTATAGATTCATGATCTCATAAACTTTGTGACTTACTTGTCCCATTGTTTTTTAAAATCTACAAAGCTCAGGATTTGGCATCACTTTTTTTTTTTTTTTTTTAAGTCTCATATTAAATTTTGTACAAAGGCAAATAAACCCCAGGAAAATAATTCCCTTTGTTAAATGTTTTCCACTGAAACCTTCCCCAGGATGAATTGCCTGGCGCACAGATGACACTGCCACTGCCACAGCCCCTGCAGCTGTGTCCCTGAGTGACTGCTCCACGCAAAGTCCTCCTCGAAAAGGCTTTGCTGGGTTTGTGTCAAGGTAAGTCAGCAAGTAACTGCTTAATGCACTTCTAAAAGGACTCGCTGCTTTCGTGTCAAGGGAAGTCTGGAGGTAAACAATCAGCCGAAAATTTTAACATTATCCATGGCATTGAAAATATTATTAGCATTGTCAGGAGAACAATATTTTAAAAGCACAGACCTATTGAGTCTTTTAGTCTTTATTTTCATTAAGCAATGGTTTGAATGAAAATTAGGGGTTAGTGTTTTTCTCATTTACTGTTCATTGCCTTTTGATTTTGCTGTTTGCTGGATAGGCACCAGACAAAACTCCTGATAATGCCCAAATCAAGCGGTTTGTGATGTGAAAGGGTCCGGGTGTATCTGCCCCTGCCCCGCAGCATCCCGCGGGAGCACACCAGAGTGCAGCCACGGCTGTGTTATCCTTTCAAGCACAAAAAGCACAGACTCATTAAGCAATTAAAAAGCTGAAGAAAAGAGGTGTCTTGGCAGACTCCACTTGAACAAACGCTTTTAGGTTTGGGATTACACAACCACACTGGTTAAGATAACCACCACCACATCACCAGGGATTGGTGTTGTCAAGAGATCCCTCTAACAGTAACTCAAATTAGCAATATGCCCAAGAATATTTGGTACATAAACTCAACCGTTTGCCCAGATTTCCTTTGACTGAAAATTAATTGTTCTGAAAAAGATGAAGAAGGTAAAAAGGCTTGGCTTTGGGATCAGGGCCAAAGGACACCGATGGACATATGAGATGATGGGAAACAGAACAAACTGCTGCAGAAACAATTGGAAATAAGACTCAGTCTAAGGAGGCTGGTGAGAAGAAAGTCATTTGAACTGGAGCGAAGACAGATACGGGGATGCTTTGGAACAGGCCCCGCTCCACAACGCTGTTGATCACTGCAAGGAAGTGATTTGATGACATCTTTTTCTTTTCATGTATATGTAATTTTTAGTGAGATTACCCTTGGCTGAAGAAACTGAAGAGTTCTAAGACACTTCATCACTGCGCATTCCTGGCCATGTTAAGATTTTTTAGGAGCAGGCACATTTCCACCATCTTCCATGTCTTCAGTTTTGCCAGATTTCATGAAAGAAAAAGAAATTAAAGACTGATGGAAAATTCTTTAGTAATACAATAAATTCTGTCCCTATAACTCATAAAAAAAATCTAATGAAAGGCCCCACAGGTTGCCATGTGTGTCAAACCACACCAATGATGTTTGCCTTGCTTAGGATAATTGAACTAAAATTGGGGGGTGACATATTTTTTGGCAAATGATTCTTTTGCTTAAAAATTAATCTTCAGAGCAGCCAAAACTGTTTATGAGTTCTAGAGTTTATGAGTCCTTCTAGATTAAAGGACTAGTTTTAGATGAGGCAATACTGACAAAACATTTCGGAAATGTTGAAACTGTGGCTTACAACACGTTCAAAATCAAATGCTGTGACTTTTCTGAGACACTTAATTTCTGAGCAGGTTTAATGGCTAAAGGAAAGGCTTGGCTTTGCTGCCTTTGATTCTCTTCCCCACATTGTCTCCCCTCGCTTTATGGCTCCAGTGACTTAAACCATAACCAGACTGAAATGTCTTATCTGCCTCTGGGGATGTGAAAGTACAATGTCTGCTGCTCCTCCAATAAGGCGTAAGTGTTTTTAAGAAAGGTTATTCTCCATATTATTTGTGGATACTATTCCGTCTGGAATGGTCTCCCTGAATAGTGACTGACTCCTGCAGTAAATGTATGCACGCGGGAAATGCGTTCAAAAGCACAGCTAGAACTTTAATTTATATTAAAATAATTGAAATATAAATATATAATATAATTTTAAAATAAATTAAGGCTTAGATATCTTGGGCAAGAATTCTGGGCAATGCTTCTGCGGTTGCCTTCTTTAAGTTTCTGGTTTTATGTATCTGTTAGGAAAACATATTTCAGATTGTCTCGTTCCAGTTTAGTCACCAAATCAAAATCTCACCTCTTACCAGCAGTTTCGCCAGAGCCATGAAATGGCGACAAGGGAGAGGCGATACCTCCTTTACAGGTTTCTTTGCAACAGGTTGAGCATCGTGCCAGCAAAGAGGAACTGAATTCCCTGAAACCTTGAGTCCTAGAATAAGAAATAACCACCCTATAGGACTGCAGGGTAGGCAGCAGAATTGCACGAGATGAGGAAACACTAAAACAACCTGATTATATATGAGCTCAAAGCACATGTATTTGTGTCACAGTTCTCTATGTTACTTCATATTTATTTTAAATACAAAAAGCATTTCTCACTTCCTCACTTTTGTGGCTTTGGGCCTCAGCTTCTTTTGTTTTATATGTACTTATAGGTACTTGTATTTATATCATATTGTGTAGGACCACAGATATTTTATTTAAATTTTTTACAGTTGTTTTAGCATTTCAGCACATGAGCCTCACTGGTTATAGTTTTGGCTATTAACTTTTTTTTTATTATTTATGTCTTCTCTGATGAATAATGTCTTTCCAGTCTGACCTAAGTACATTTTACTACACAATCATGGAATTTCATTTACTCCTGAGAATCCTGATGACTCATTAACAAGGATATATTCTTAGGTCTCATTAATGTAGTTCTTACTATAATTTGCAGACGATTAGATAAGTGTCTTTTTACTTCTCCATCTTCCTTTACAGCACATGTAGTCTCACAGTATGACTGGAATAATTATAGCAGATAGATATTTTAAATCATTTTTCTTTTCTTTCGACTCAGTCTTTTTATGTGCATCTATTCTCCCTTTCACTTAAGTTTTTTTTTTTTTTCCTTTTTAATTGTACATGGCTGGTTTTAAAGTGGGTAATCATTTCTCACTGTGGTGCCTCTAACTACTTTAGAAGGCTTTCTCTAATTCCTTTAATACTCAGAGAATCACAAACACTGCAGGATCCACTGAGGTTTAACAGTACAGTGAGTCTACTTACAGGAACAGCTCCGAAACAATGCATTTTCTGTGCACCAAATAAAAATATGCATACCACTCCACCATCCCCGATTCTGGGAGCTGTTTCTGATTACCGACTGAAAATTCCTTCTGGTCTTCATTAAAGACCGAGATTCCTTTAAAATGTTTATTTACGGTGGCAGTCCTAAGGGGCAGGCTATGTGTTTAACTGCCTGCAGCTTCAGACCTCTTTCAAGGTGAGGCCAGCCCTGTGCTGGGTATCTCCTCGGTGAGTGGTGCCACCTTCCCACCCAGCCTGTGGGACAGAGCAGCCGCACCACAACACGGCTCATTTCTTCCTGGACTGCCATTAGCATTAATGAGCTTCGCATGTATACATCAAGGAGATCGTAGCTCCTTATGCTTAAGGTGATGTTTTCAGGGCTCCTCTCTGGCTTAAGCCCGTTCTTTCTGAGCCAAGCCCTGCATGCCTGTGAAAAGTTGGAGTAAACAGGTCATCTGAGGGATGCGTGATGGACTCGGGGTTGGAAAAACCCTCCTGCCCCTAGACTGCCACCACGACTCGTGTGATACAACAGCAGCTCCCCCCTGGGCAGGGGGTAACCAATAATTTTTTCCTTGACTTTGTGCCTTTGTCAAACTCAGCCCCTTCTTGCAACCCCCTATGAGTCTGCCATGAAGAGGTTCTCACTGAAAATCAGAATAAAAACACTTTGTAGTATCATTAGCAGAGGATGTCAGAGCACTGGAAGTATTAAAAATTGAAAGTTCAACCCAAAGGGTCATTGAGACCCTGCTAGGATTCAAAATCGCTATTTTTTCTTCTGGGGGTTGGACTAGATTATCTCCA
>JAOQGH010000012.1:123513153-123536084 GCA_025769975.1 Gallinago jamesoni
GTACTTAACGTGGGCTGTACTTAATGTGTGAGTGCTTGTCATCTTTGAGGGCTTGGGCCTGAGTCATGGTTGGGTCACAAGTAAGACGATGATCAGTGGCCTCACCCAAGCCTCCAGCCATCCCTTCCCCAAACCTGCTCCAGGTTGCTCCAGGCCCATAGCTAGAGCAGCACGGGAGCTGCAGGTCAGGTAGATGTAGTGACAGGGATGTGTGGGGAGGCTTAGCCCCTCATTTTCATGAGCACTAAATTCACTCAAGATTTTAATAATAAAAAATGCAGGGTTGTGTGACAACATTCATTTTTTTTTCATGAGCCTGTCTTCTTAAATTCCCCGGCTAATGCTGCAGGTAGTGACACAGCCAGTGTCACTCATGACAGCCTTTACCTGCACTGCAACAACATGACTTGCCTGTCAACCTTAAATGTTTGACAAACTGCTCCTTTTTTTTTTTTCCAAAATAAATACATAAATAGCATGAAGACATGTGAAACTGGTATTATTTTTTTTCAAAGGGCAGGCATGAGTGCTGTCTGTGCTGCGGTGCTGGCTGTGGTGCAGGTGACCACGCTGGGGACCAAAAATGGGTAAAGGGCTGTGAGTTCCAGGAGTTTTGATACTCGCTGACTCCTTCCCTCCCTTCCCTTCCACTGGCTACTTGTCCAGCACCCAAAATGTCTGCAGGTGCTTATCCCATAAAACACGGACACACATGCTCTATATATATTGTGTGTGCAATAAAAACGAGAAAAAACAAATCATTAAATGCTACATACTGAATAAATAAAATAATACTGTGAATAATGAAGTGAATGTATCTTCATCTGGGGCCTGAAAGCACTGGGAAAACTGGATGTTTCCCTTTAAGACCTTTATGTTACCAAAACCAACACAAACTTTATGAACGAAGAAGCAGTTCCATTAAAAACAAAAATGGAACTTTGTTCAGCCAGTTTTGTAACAAAAGCATGGAAAGTGGCAACCACCAGGTGCCATGTGCTGCTGCTAACAACATCAAATATGCTGCTGGGCACCACAATATGCTATCTGAATGCCTTTCCTTATTAATTGGTATGGTGAGAGCTCTCCCACTTGTTTTCCCCTCCCGTAGCCACCCAGAGGATGTGTGCCGGGCACAAAAGAGTCTGTGATGATCTCATTTCTGCCTTTGGAGGTGGCGGCGGGCTCTTCGGGCAGCTTGCTGCAGAACAAGGCTTCACATCTTTTCTCCAGGAGACAGGCGCTCTCACTTTCATGTTATCTCCTGCGTCCTTCAGCTTTAATGTGCCTTCTCGAATACAACCTCCGACAGAAGCCGTTATGTTTATTTCATCACCCGGATTGCTGGAGCTCCTAAATTGGCACCGCTGGTCCCGGAGAGCGGCCGGACGAGCGGAGGGTGCGCGGGACGAAGGAGGATGGATCGGTGTGAGCTTGGAATGGCAGGAACAGGACTGCCACTAACATTAACGGAATTTGCCTGTGGCAAAACTACCCTGGAGCACAGATACCCCTGAATATGGGGAAAGGTGATCCAATAACATGGACAGTTACTCATGAGGAGCTTCAGCTGCCACGGGATAATACCACCACACAACCCCTTCGCTCTCGGAAGCAGGGGAGCAGAATCACTGGCTCAACAGTTTCTTCCCGTCCTATAAACACAGTGTTTATTGTCTGTCACTCAATCGTCAATTCCTTTTTTGGTCGAATAATGAAAAAGTGGATTTGAGATCAATTCTCAAACTCCACATTTACCTGCAGTGCACGCTTTGGTTTCCTTTATGACCCCGGGTGCATATATACCATAACTCAGCATAGCACAGATGCACACGGAAGGTGGGAAGGCACAGTGCCAGCGATGCGGATTGCTTTCGCTGGGTCCTGCTTAATGTGTAATCTGTGTTATCTGTTCCTCCCCTTGTAAGTAGCTTTGTTTGAGTGCATTTTTAGGTGAAATCCTTTGATTATTTCATGAGCTTCTGCATAGTTTTTGCTTTGGGAATACATACACCTGAGGTGTGGGTTTTTTTAATAAAAAAAAAAAAGCTTTTAAAAAATTCTGATTATCTGAGCTGCTGGGTGGGCAGGGAGGAAAGTATAGGTTTGGCTCATAATATCTGAAAGTGCAGCAGAGTTCTGCTGCTCCCCAAATGCAGCCGTGCTTCAGAAGGTCTGTACCACCCACCTTCTACCGGGCCAAGGACACGGTCATGACTTCAGAAAGAAGCACCATCAGAAGAGCAGGCACTGGATGAGGCGTGAGTCTGTCAGACCCATGGCTATGGGGCCTTGGTGCTGGCCAAATTCCCCATGACTGTGCGTTCCCTCCCCGGGTGTTTCGCTCCCTCTGGCTGGAGCACGGCGTCAGGCTGCGTAACGGGATGTCACAAACTCTGCTGTACCAGGGAAGAGTTCCTCCTGCTTCCAGTCCCTGGTGCTGGGACCACTCAAAAGCAGCTGGAACGCCTGATTGATCACATCACGGGGCCTCACACAGGGTTCCTCGGGGGCAGACACCAAGAACAGCTCCATGTTATAAATAAGAGAGCTCTGCTTTGCCCATTGTCTTAATCACAGGGATTACTTGATAGTGACCACCAAGTGGCATCTGGAGTGTCCACAGTTAAAACCACTTTAAGCACCTTGAGAGCCTGACTACGCCACACCATCTCCCTTTTCAGTGGTTGTCTCTGGCCGGGTTGGCCAGGATGGGACCTTCCTGCTCATGGAGCCGGAGGGATTCTTCAGAGGCAGTCACTGAGTGCAGCGAGAGACAGAAAGGAGGGTTAGCAATTTAAAGCTCACACTAATTGAAATTCCAGTGAGTCATTGGACCAGCTTAGCTACATGTCTACAGGGTGAATAGTTTTACTTTGAACATTTATATTTTGCTTTTTCTCAGAACTAATAGAGAAGGTTTCCAGTGCAAATTGGAAGAACAACCCTACTCTAAGGATGGGTTATGTTTTCTCCCTTTCCTTTCAAAGTTAATGTCAGCTCAGCATATTTCTGCTTCTCCACTATACCATTGTTTTTTCTCAGCCTTCAAAAGCACATGTTTGCTGAGCAAAATAAGAGGAGTACAAGCGTTTAACATTGTGGTGAGCTTCAGCAGCGGGTCTGTCAGCTAGACAGCACGTGTTCCTTCAGAAAGGACTTCAAAGAACGATACAAATGCAAGTAATGGAAGCAGACAGCCTCGCTAATGACAGACGTTTCATGCAGGATTCATGCCTTTTTTTAACACCCTGCTCTCAGACCCGAGGAGCAGAAGATCTCTGACAAAGTCACACTGTGGCCTCTAAATCTGCTTATGGAGCGTGCCTGTGTCAACCAGTCTGAGCAGATAAATAAAGGTTCAAGATGTCTAATCCATAAATAAAAAGTAAAAAAAAAAAAAAAAGAGCACGGTAAAGGAAGGAGCCAGCAAGGTTTAAATCCTGACCGTCTCTAGCGCCGGACATTGGGGTGGCATCCTGTACCTCCTTACTGTCACTCATGCAATATGTCTGAGCGTTCTCTACACCACGCAATGCCCAATATAATAACCTGTGCATGTTACTCCAGCTTCTGCTGAAAGATAATAAATTTAAAACTGATTAAATACTTTTTTTCTTTTTTTTTTTGTAAGAGAAAATGTAAATATGGGGTTTTTTTCTCCACGCACCATCCGTTAGTTGATATGTAACTGTCATGTTCCCTCTTATTTATTTCTCTCCCTAAACATAGCTGCACTCATCATTTTACCCTTTCGCATTCAAATCTTTCCAAGACTCCGATCATTCTGGTCACTTGTTTCTGGATGGCTTCAGTTTCTTTGTGGTCTTTTTTTCTCTTTTCAAATAGGGCAGCCAGAACTGACCAAGGCACGCAAAAGGGAAGGGGCCATCACCACACACGGATATTCCACCTGCAGGTGTGCATAAAGACAAATCCTTCGTGGTTTACTTAATGAAAACGAGCTAAAACAAGGGAACTTTAAAGGGTTACGTGCAGAGTAAGGAAATAAAATGAGGCTTGGAGATAAAGCAGTGAAAGCCAAAGACATCAAGGTCATCTGTTCAGGTTAAATTTTATCAGAAAAACTGATGAAAACCAACAGGCCTGTGCATTACAGGGGCCTGAGTTTCCTGTGAAAGACAAAGGTGGGATGTCAAAGCCCACAAGAAAGAGAAGAGCTGCCAAGGGACCATTTTAACAGCTATGAGAAAAGACGATAAGCGGTTCATCCACACACAAAGATTCTGTACTTTCAGCTGTGGATCAATATTGCTCCCTGTTATGAATGGGGGTACTGTAAGTGAGGGAGCAAACACATGATTTCATGATTGCCATTTTCCCTGGGTGCTTGTGAACCAAGATGGGCCTATCAGCTGAAATTTATTCAAGAAAAAGATTTCTGAGGAGCTCCACCAGAAGGAAAGAAATCCCAGTTCGGTACATTGGCAAAGGGAGACGAGGTGCAGTTAAATCCCTTTAGCCATAGTACAGTATAATGGCCAAACAGTTGAACTTCTGCTGTATAAGCATGCTTCTCCCCCCAGTTAAGCACCTGCAAGAGGCTCAGAAAAAGGCAAAGATCCACTTAGAGGTCTGAAACAAAAGCGATCTTGTGGTAGCTGAATTCTACCACAAGAAAAGCGTGTTCTCAACAACTTTAGAGTGAAAGTCAAGTACAGGCCAGGTGCCAAAATCCCCCACTTTATGGAGAGAATGCAACCTGCCCCTTTATTTTTCCTGGAAGCCTACCTAAGCTAGGGCATAGCTCTCCTTTTTGCTAACAGAGCTTGTGGCATAGCCGCGAAGTGACCCCTCATCAACATAGCTCTGCCAGCAGAAACTGCTCGGATGTGTGCACTTACACTAACAAAACGGTGTTATTACTGTCAGTATTTGCTCTACTGAAAAACAAAGCAGGTTTAAAACAAACAAATGGGAGTATTTTTTATATAATGCATAATTAAATTGCGAAACCTACTGCCTACAGGATCAGGCAGAGGACAAAACTTTATCTGGATTTAAAAAAGCATTAGGCAAATTCATAGAGGAGATGTACATCATTGGTTATTAAACATGAAAGCCCAGATGCAACCTCTGGCTCAGAAAAAAAATCACTAAAATGCTGATTGCTGGGAGCTGGGAAATTATACCATGGGAAGGATCACTCTATAGCTGCCTTATTTTTTCTGTTCTTTCCCTAAGGGTCAATGTTAGAGCCAGGAGACTTTGGTCCTTTGATCTAAGCTCTCAACCAGGTCAGAGAAGCAATAATTCCTATAAACCCTAGGTGAAAATAAACATGAATACTCCAAGTCCAAAAGGAGTCTTACCTTATTCAAGCATTATTTGGTCCTTATGGCCTTTCAAATATTGCAGCCTACTAACAGTCACGGGGGTTTCCACGTGCTTCATATGCTATAAGCTATGGAGGGACCACATTCCGTTTCCAGGTCCCCTGGTTCTACCACAGAAACCAAAAGGAAGAGGAATTTAATCAAATACAGAATTTTCAGTGAGTCTTCACCTCTCTGTCATTGTCTTGGTAATTACCTCTAGCTAGGATCCCTCCCTTTCTGTAAAAGCAGAAACAAAGAAATGTAATACTGGGTTGGCCAGAGCCAGGACCCCTCTACCCTCACTGCCCAGATTCCACGGCTCAGGCTTTCACCAGCTGGTGCTCTCACAGCCCTGCTGTCCCCCTGACAAACACCTCAGCAGAACTGTCTCAGGAGGAAACTCAACCACCCTCTTGCTGCCAGACCCTGGGCAAAAGCAGAGTATAACAAAGGACTCTATTCCTCCCATCCCCGCTCCTCCCCTGCTGGCCACATTGCTTTCTCATCCTGATAGAAAACTATCCCAACCAGTTCCCATAACAATGGCATTAGAAACAATAAATAAAAGTGACAGAAGAAACCAAGACGCAGCAATGAACTCATACTCCCACCCTTTCCAAGCCCCAGCTGAGGCACACACCTCCTAGGGGAATGCAAACACCTCCGCCTTCCCTGAGAGTTACATTTTTAGCCACAAACAAAGAAGGTGGCACCCAAATCTGTGACGTTTCACTGCCCACAAGGTCCCTCTCTTTGTGACACGTTAGCATGTCAGAGGAGAGAGGGCCCTGAAAACCCAAAGACTTTTGTCCCTGATATTATTACTTGTTTTTTGAGTTCATATGATATCTTTTTAATGATGTTGAAAAGTCACTGTAGTACAATATTTTCCTATAAACAAAAAACAAATAGTAAATACAGTGGACAAATGACAGGAGTTGCTCCCACGAAACAGTTGATGAAATATTTATATAAAATCTTGTAACCTTCAGCAGAGGCCAAGTTTGTTATCAGAATCAACAGGGTATTTCCAGGCAAATAATCCCTTTCATCAGTCTTCTAAAGAAACAGAACGGACGCCTTAAGAATGAGACTTTGAAAAATGTAGTATGAGACCAGGCAACATACTGTAAAGGTCTTACCATTACACCTCTGCCTCATTTCTTTCCAAGGAAAAGAGGGGTGCTAATCACACACCTGGCCTCTCTCAAAAATGGTTAGTACTGGAACAGAACTGATATGAGGATTTCTTTCCCCTAAAACAGGGTGTCACTCCCGGTGGTACAGATAACAATATGTTACTTCTATTTAAATTTACCCAATGTATGAATCATTCTCTCGCTCTCCCAATGTACCTTTAAAATTTTCTCAGGACCTCTGTTTTTGCATTACCATACTCCTACTATACTGTTTTGTCTAAATGTTATTAATGAAATACATGTAACCCAGTAAAACACATGTAGATGTACAGATCACACCTGCATATGCAGTCATATATTCTCTTTTTCTCTCCTTTCTCCAATTAGCCTCTGACAATGTGAGCAGGCTAACATGATTACAGGTAATGAACCAATTACTATTTCTACAGTCATGCTGAACTGTTTTTCCTTTGACTTAATTATGTTTAAAAATAACAAGCTTTCATTAAGCTTTTTATTGATGATCACGTTTACACCCCAAGTCAGCTAATCAGCCATGAGCACATAACAATATGATTTGAACACTTACTGCTCCTGTGACTACATTTTTAAGCTTAGCAAAGCAGCAGGCAGAGATAGCTACAGTTTATGGAGAGACCAGCCCAGGAAAGAGGTGAATCCTGCCGTGTTTCTCACAGCACACACGGGGATGCACTGCTTCTGTCCTTAGAATCATAGAATCAGAGAATTGTCTAGGTTGGAGGGGACCTTTAAAATCATCAAGTCCAACCACCAACCCAACACTGATAAAAACCATCACTAACCCATGTCTCTAAGCTCTGTGTCTGCCCGGCTGTTAAATCCCTCCAGGGATGGTGCCTCCACCCCTTCCCTGGGCAGCCCATTCCAATGTGCAATAACCCTTCTCGTGTAAAAATTGTTCCCAATCTCCAATCTGAACCTCCCCTGGGGCAACTTGAGGCCGTTTCCTCTTGTCCCATGGCCTGTTCCTTGGGAGAAGAGACCGACCCCCCTGGCTACCCCCTCCTGTTGTAGAGTTGTAGAGAGCGAGAAGGTCTCCCCTCAGCCTCCTTTTCTCCAGGAGGCCTGTCACCAAGCCTTTGTGTCAACAGGGATCTCACAAGGGAGAGGAATTGGAGAGTCAGGGCAAGACTAAGTTTGCTGGGTGGCACTGATGCTCTGATAATATCTCCAAAAGCTTGGTGCACCCCTCAGGTTAGGATTTTCTCCCCCTGTGAGCTCTCTCAGGAAGGATTCTGAAGCAGTGATATATATATATTTATTTATTTATCCTGCAACCTGTCCTCGGGCAAGATGGCAACACTGATCCTCCTCAGCAAAGCTGAGGACAGCATAGCCTCAGCAACACATGGAGTCACCTGGTTGGGGATGGCCCCCGACAGCCAAAACAGCCTCGTGTGGTCTGTTTCTCCCCAGGACTCACAAGAAGCTGTATTTTTGCGCTTCTTTGAGCCACAGCAAGTCACTGCTTTGCTCCAGGCTTGGAAATCCTGGCTCCCAACTTCCCTCTCCTGGCGTGGGCAGACACGGGACATTCAGATCAAACTGCAGAAGTCACAACTGTCTCTTTCAGATGCATCAAGGTCAGGTCCTGCCTATGTTTTCTACAGGTGACAAATGCCTAAACCACTTCCCAGAGAACTGGCCTGTCTTCCCAGGAGGTGGTGTAAACGCTCACCATTCCTCCCAGCAGGGCTTCACCGGCGGGCAGAACAGCACAAGGCTCATGGTGCTTCAGCTTGGCAGCACCACCCTAATTTCCAGTCTTTATTCCAAAGACAGTTTTTAATATTTTTTTTTCCCATTGACTGATCATTTTAAAGAGGAAAGAGTAACACTCTACTGGATTATTTTAAAGATATTGAGCTATCTTTGGGAGAGATTTTAAAATTCATTCAAGGTACTTCCCTTTGGCCTAAGAAGCCCATGTGGGAGGCTTTAAAACTGTCTTAGGAGCTGCTCGTTTGGCTTGTTGGCTGTTTTGGGTCTTTTTGTGAGATGCTTAAGTCTGCCTCTAAGCACGGATGCTTGCTGCACTTGGCAACTTACGATTTTGGACTGCATTCCAGGAGTCAGATGCCTCAGAGTTAGGTACTGAAGCACTTTACTTTTAGGCACTTATGTTCTTAATTAGATCCAGCCCTTTAAACTATGAACATCGCAGAAAAGTCTCTCTGCATTAAGAAGAAGTTATATTAAGCCATAGAAAAACGTTAAATTTTAATGCGATAGAGCACTCAAACTTGGTCCTTACTTGTGAGAATCTCATTTACAAAATGGCTGCTAATGAAATCTCAGAGAAAATATGTTGGCTTCAAAGCAAAATTAAAATAAAGAGAAATGACTGAGGAATTATTGTTTTCAATAAGTTCTTTTTTCATATGTTAATTACAGGGTAAGAAAGTGATTCAAGTATCTTGTTATCTATCTCTCCTTTTTCTGCCAGGAGTTTATAAAGGGTGTGAAAATGGAGGGGGGATAGTAATAATTTCATTTATGTTTTAAAGAAAATAATCAGGTTAGCCGGCATTTAATACCTAGAGCCTGAGGATTCCATTTGCATGACTTTGAAAGACAAATACAATATTATCAGTTATGTCAGTGAAAGGAAGGATGGGGCCCTGAGCAGATGTATTTATTTATATATAGACAAAAAATCATCTCATCAGAGAAAGAATTGACACAGGAGAGAAAGCCATTGGGATACAGACAGAGATATGCATTTTGTTATGGCTAGAGCAGTTATTCAGATTTGACAAAACCAGAGTTTTCTGCCACGAGTTTTAACATTCTTTTATGTAAAATCTCGGCGATGGGAGGAACCCCTCACAAACTAGATCAACAGTTTCTAAAAAACATTTTAGTATCCCAGGTAAGATCTCCTGAAATAATTTAATTATTACCATGGTTCAAATATTTGCAAGTTGCAAACTCCCAGCAGACTTTCAGGGAACATAAACATCTCTTCTGTGCTTGGGGACTAAATCAGAAAGAACAAAGATATCCATTGTGGTAAGTGAAAGAATTCATTAGAAAGCAGGAGATAAATTTCTCTTGTTTTTAAATGGCAGTGGATGCTGAGGACTGGTGCCATATGGTGTGTCTGCATCCCCCGAAGCGCAGGGACCTGCAGGGGGGTGGTTTTGCTGAGACCCCCCCAAGATGGTCTCTGGAGCTCCAGCTCTTCCCAGAGGGTGCCACAGCCCCAGCATCAGGGTTTGCTCAACACCTGACACCCATACTCTGGGCTCTGCCATGAACACCCAGTAAATCCTAGTATCACCTTTAAAATTGCATTGCTGACCTTCAAGGTGATGCCCCAATTTAGTCCTGCCTACCTCACAGACCTCCTGCCTAACTACTTGCTTGGTCATTCCCTGAGGTCCTACCCTGCTGGTCTCCTCTCAAATCCTACACTGAAAGTGTGAGCCTTTGGCTCTTGTCCTTTCAGCGTCTCAGATCCTCCAACATGGAAGTTGTTGCTGGTGAAGGTTACAGAATCATAGAACCATAGAATGGTTTGGGTTGGAAGGGACCTTAAAGATCATTCAGTTCCAGCCCCCTGCCCTGGGCAGGGACACCTCCCACCAGAGCAGGTTGCTCCAAGCCCCATCCAGCCTGGTCTTGAATGAGAAGATTCACAAATCAGAAGGCTTTTTCCTGCCTATTTTACAAAGAGCCGCTAACTCTTATCTGTTCTCTTCAGTTTCTGCTCAGCATGCTTTAATAAAAGTGCTGCAGGCTGTCAGTCCTTACTTTGAACAGACGTGGTTAGGATTTATTTTTAAATATAAACAGCCAAGAGGAGTTTGGAGGTGCTAAGCAGTCAGAGAGCCTGATGAATAATGTGTGTCATTCCCGGCTAAACCCAAAAAAACCCACCTTCTGTACTATTTGGTGAAGCCACAGGAACTGGCAAGCCAGCAGGGAGACACCAAGGCTCCCTGAGACCCCCTGGTCCCACATCCCACAACATCCAGCAGCTTCTGCCACCTCTCTCCAGCCTCCTGGAGCAGGACTCAGGCAGGGTTCCATTAGGCAATTAGCAAATCAGGCTGGAGAGCATCATGATCAGGAAGGCATGGGATGCTATGGGTTAAAAGGGAGACATGTTTTAAAAAATCTGTTATTTCCCAGTCCACAGCAGTCAGAGAAATACTTCAAAATAGCAGGTGGAACCTGTATCTGAAGGGGTTTAAGCGGTGCTCCATTCTTTTGTGCCAAACCAAATGTCAGCCCTCTGCTATCCACTTACTGCATCTGAGCAGCAAATAGAAAAAAAGAAAAAAACCCACCACCTGTGAGGTGACAATTCCTTAATCTCTTATGGCCATTTCCCAAGCAAACGTCCCAGGCTAGTATTTCCTAGAGACTTTCCTGGTGTGACCGAGGTCAGCTTTTAAGCAGTTGAGAAGCCTCCTTGAACCTTCTCCCGCCCCTCTCCGAGTCCCTTTGTCTCCTCTCTCTCTGGGTAGGAGCAGTTTGCATCTCCCCCCGGGGGTCCTCCTTGTCCCCGGCATTTCCCACCAGAGTGGGACTGAAAGGCTGACTCCAACCAACTCCCATGTAGTCCTGAGTCCAGTCAGTGGTTTAGCCAGGCTCACTCTCTGCACCTCCCGCAAGCTGCAGCGCATCTCATGCTTTGAGAGCAGAGAGGCAGCACATGAGTAGAAAGAGGCAGGTGGAGTTCCTGATCATAGAAATCATACCCAAACCTGCCCCCCTCTCCACGGCAGCCTCTGCTCACTCCTCCGGAGCCTGGCCACCCCCCCGAGGAGCTGATGAGGAAACCTCCACCCTGTGGGACGTACAGCAGGCTCCCTAAGAAAACGAGCACAAAGTGGCTTCTGCCTGGAGATTGACGTGTTGACTACACAGTCACTTCGGGCAAAGAAAGGACAGAGGCTGTGCAAGTCACCCGGGCTTGATCTGCCTCATTTTAGGGAGCCCTGGCTTCAGACTGGTTCTCCTGGACAGGAGAGACTAGTCTAGGGGCTGGTCCGGGACCAATCCCACAAGCGATCCACCCCAAAACCACTAGAGAGAGTTTGGCACAGCAAGGAAAATATCAGAGGTTTCCTCCTCCTTTGACTTTCCAGTCCCTCTTTCCACAGACTTTCAGCCAGAAGAGAACAGGAGTTCTGCAGCCTTTTAATTTAGCCAAATGGGATTCCAAGTCAGTGCCCTCATCCTTTTTAAGATGCCTACTACATTTTGGGTGCTATGCATATTGTATATTTTTAACACCTCGACAATAATAAGAGCTGAGCAAATAATTTGCAGTGAAT
Organism: Gallinago jamesoni; assembly: GCA_025769975.1. Classification (NCBI taxonomy): domain Eukaryota; kingdom Metazoa; phylum Chordata; class Aves; order Charadriiformes; family Scolopacidae; genus Gallinago; species Gallinago jamesoni. The sequence goes on from JAOQGH010000012.1 coordinate 123,524,962, forward strand.
AACTTGAAGAATTTCCTGTCTCCTCTCATTCACGATTTGTCTGGAAGCAGCTAACAACGCTTTTGAATTTGTTGATCATTCAGGGTTGTTCTACCAGTTCTTTTAGTGACTTAATTTCAAGTCCACAGATTGTGCATGAACTGTTTATTACAAGTATAGGGAAAATGTTAATTTGGAGCTGCCATAGGTATATTTTAGATTGTATGCAGAGATTACATGGTCTACATAAATATTTAATACTGAAAGGCGTTAATTTCTGTCAGCATACAAAGGTGATATGACATTTTATTTGTCTTCCCCTGCCTCCAGTTCAGCCTCAAAACGAGCAAGATAACCACCAAAGATAAAGCTTCACCAGAGCACCATTTGTCTGATGAACAAATGCAGTATATTTTCTTGCCTCTGACTCAAATTAATTTGAGTAGAATATAAATACTCCAAGTTTCCAATGCTGAAGAGACAGTAGCAGCTCCCTAAGTTCATTGCTGGTGCTTCCCTTTTTTCCAGTGTGAATGCCAGATCTTGCAAAGTCCCTGAATTGTGACGTCTGTTGGGTCAGGATCCATCATCAAGCAAACCTGGTGATATTCAGTTATTCTGGCATTACCTGACCACAGCAGCACAAGCTGAGGCTGGAGCACGAACCTCGGTTCCAAACATTCACATGCATTAGATTTCCACTAATGTTTCATCTTAGTTTCTCATTAATAAATAAATGTTTATAAATAAACAAATACTGAAGTAGATGGGTATTATTTACTACATTTATGATTCAAGATGAAAAATGTCCCTGATTTATGCTGACATATAGTGGGAAAGCTTTTAGAAAACCTGTCTTTTTTTGTGGAGATTAAATATAGGCACTGGGAAAACCCTTTTTTGTATATACAAGGCTCGGTCGCATGGTTAACATCTGGAATGTATTCATTTCTTCTATAAACTACATATGACTCCCTTTCTACTGCATTCCTCAAGCAGCAAGCAACATAGATGTATTAATATTAACATGCCTTTGATTCACTTCTCCCCATTTTACAGTCTACTGCCATATGCCAACAGCATGTCACTGGGCATGATGTAACCGAGTCTGCACCAGGAAATTCAGAAAGACTATTTTACTAGAAACCGGGCCTAAAAAGACCACAATTTAATTTTATACCATTTCTTAAGCTGAAAAATATGAGAAGAATTTTGGCTCTGCACTACCTTTCTGCTCCTGAGGTGGTAGAAAGGGCAAAGAGCTTGCTCCAGCCTGTGGCTGAGACTTTTTTGCTCCAGGAAAGGGAAGCACATCTCCACCCTCTGCCAAGCTTATCACAGCTGTAGCTTCAGCCTTTGTTTTCGGATGGGTCCTCTCCACCATGACCTGTTGTCCAGCACCTAATAAATGCTCTACATCTTTATCTATAGCCCAGCTCAGAGGGTGCCATTGTGTGCCTGTGCTGAATACGGAGAACACCATGAACACCTCATCACTATTTGCTTGGGAAACTGAAAATTTCCAAGATTTTAATAGTGTTAAATACTGTAGAACAATATAAGCTTAGCAAGCTATGTAGGAGACTGGGTACTTAGAGCTTTCAGTGACAGGGCCAACAGATCTTACCAGCTGTTGGGAGGGAGCAAAAGCAGGTATTGCATGATTGGTCTTAATGTTCAACGAAGAAACTATTTGCTGTTTTCACTGGTAAGATGTTTCCTTCTGAGATACACCATCAAGACAGATGGCAAGAATTGAAACTAATTCCAAGTAGCACCAACAAAAAGTCAGATTATTCCAGGGCATTGAATCTCAGTTGTTTGTCTCTTCTATAATGGAGCCCTCTGCAATGCTGTGCTGATTTGGGGCCATTGCATCGCTAAGGAGATTGGAATAAATCTGAAAGAAAGGTCATAAGTCTAGGAAATATGCTGGAAAAGGAAGGAATGCATAAGTTGGAATTATTTTGCTCAGAAAGGAAGGCAGAGTGTGACATCTCCATCATTAAAGGCTTTTAAGAGTAGGCTGGAAAAAACCCCATCTGTCAGAAATGACATGGCTGTAGATAATCCTGCCGTGTGTAGGGGAACAGACTGGATGCCTTCCCAGGAGGTTTTTCAGCTGTAAGACTCTATTACAGACCAGACCCTCTGCCTGTTGTCAAGCAATACCTTGGGTATGGGCAGAACCTGGCAGTGTGGAGGAGCTTGCTCAGCCCCAAGCATCATCACATCACATCACGGGCTGGAGCTGTCCCACCCCACCCCACCACCACAACTGGGACAGGAGGGACAGGACCGCTGAGGGGAGGCCTTTCATACAGAGTCTTATTTCAAAGTTATAGAGACATCTTGATTTCTGGGAAACTCAGCATAATACTTGAGGATCACTTTATGAGACAGTGGAGAATATTCACAAGCTTTTTCTTACCTCTCTTCTTTAAAATTGCTTCTCTTGATTTAGAGGACAGAATTTTAATCTGATACCTGTGATCTGAGTTAGAAGGGAGTATGCAATCATGTGAACACTTAATGTAACCCATGTAAGGATATTATACCATTTTTTCCACCATCTTACACACAAGCATATAGCAACAGCTTGTAATTTAAAAAAAAAAAAAAAGAAAAAAAAACATTTGCATTATTTTCATTTCCATAATGATACAGTACAGCTTTACTGAGTTATAACATATGACAAACTTTGCCTTTTTTAAACTGTGTATTTTAATCATCTAAGCAGTTCAGATATTTTATTTTCGAACAGCAGCCCTTCTTTTCCCTGGGTGCTTCCAGTGATTACCCGGGCAAACAAAATAAAGCCCTAATTTAGCTGTTAATTTTTGACACGACATCATTACAAACTGTGACCCCAATTCAGCTCGAACTGCTGAATGTGTTTCATTTAGGACACAGCAGTGGACACCGTTATTTTCTCTCTCTCAGACACCAGCAGTCCCAGGGGGAGCACGTTTGCCATGTGTGTGTGTGTGTCCAGAGCCCCCAGCCCAGGTCACCCGTCCCCGTGTGCTGCTGGGGAGCTCCCCGCAAACCAAGAGCAGCATCAGCGGTGCCGGGCACGGGCATCCCGGAGTCAACGGGGCTCGGGAGGGAGGCAGAGCTGTGCAAGGTCAGCACAGGCTTCCCAGGTGGCCTGTCGGTGTCGTCTGCACTTCCCTTATGAACTTACAACCTGCAGTTATATCTCAGAGTTTCCTGTCCCCACGCAACAGCTTGTTTATCCGTTACTCCATTTACTGCTCTTTGGATTTTTTAAGGAAATGTTGGTGTAACAAAAAAAAAAAAAAAAAAAACTAAAAAAACCCACCAAAAAATGGTGAGAAGATGAGATTCTTCCTTATTATTCACATTTGATGGAGAAGCAGAGGACAAAGAAGATTCTTAGCCTCCTTGTCACCCTCCTACCATCGTGCCAACCTCCAGCCCTGATGAGTAAGAGCAAGAGATTGTTCTAGTAAAGCGTAAATCTTCTGAGCACAGTGGGTTTCTGGTTGCACTCCCAGTTCCCAGGCACTGGAAGGAGATGGCACACAAGCCGGAACATCTGCCCTTAGTCACTGGGGATTTATCAGATAATCTCCAGGGATCAGACGTGTTTGTTGCTCAGCTGCTTGTTGCCACCAGAGCTCCTGGAATTGACCCCCGGTCTAATAAAAGCAGGGGGAGGGGATTACTTCAAATTTGAAGTAAACCAAAAACAGGCTTCCTGAGACATGTAATTTGTAAGAACGCAGCAAAGACTCCAAGAAGCACAAGCTGCCCCACCGCCCCCACCGCAAAATTAAAGCATCGTCGTTAAGTATGCGCAGAACCCACTGAACTCAGAGCAGCTTTCCAAAACCAAACCGGTCCTTTCTTGAGCAATCACTGCAAATTGCAAAAGCAACAAATCTTTTAGCCACAAATGAAGGAGCCACTGCCTGTCCACAAAGCTTCTTATGAAATTTCCCACTTACTAAGGGAGCGTATGAAGACATTTGCTAGTGCTAAATTGGTGAAAGATCGGTGCTTTCTAGGAGGTACTGAAACTCTCTTTTTCTGGGCGCAGCCATAGGTTGGAGATAATGAAGGAAAACCACACATTCCAACTGTCAGAAAGTATTAATTTTTTTTCCCCATAACGGAATTGGTGAGGAGCAGTGCCCTTGGAGAAGTAGAATTACAAAGAAGAAAAAAAAAGAAGTGGCAGCATTCATTTTGGTTATCGATGAGGGAAGAGACACAGAGGACACCATAAGAAAAGTAGTACCACAGAAAGGTGCCTGAAAAGAAACACAGCACGTGCGGACAGATTACGATGAAAAATCCTTACTGCAACATAGGATTTATTTTCTGAAGGAAGAGATTGCCTGGGACAGACATCATTAGTGTGATGAGAGCCTTTCTGAGATGGATCTCGAAGAGGCATTTGTTCTCTCTCTAAGTCAAAAAAACAGCATTCTGACTTTTCTGGATTATTCCTCTTCTGGTGTCAGGTTGAAGGAAGAAAGACACTGCAAACTCCCTGCTGTCAATGGTCTCCTTATGTTTTGCTGCATCCTGGTAAAAAACCCATCACCTCAGAGGTGGCCACAGCTCCTGAGGACAGAAGTCAGCTCACAGGAGCTCTGTGAAGTACGAGGGTTTGTGGTGCAGGAGAACCTTCTCCATTTCCATGCGGGCTTAGCATCCAAGGTCAGAGAGAAAGCACCCAGAACAGCGGGGTCCCCATCACTGCATCACAGACAAGAGAACCCTGTGGGTCTCGAGCTGTTTCCCTCAGGGAAGTTCATTACCAGTGACTTCTCCTCTACAACAAGTTTGCAGATCTGAGTGCAGGAGAGCATTTGGTCATTTCTTGCACTTAACTCAAGAATGAAGTTCAAGCTCTTAAAGTTCAGACATGAATGCTAAGCAGCTGGCCATGCATTTAGGGATGTGAGCACACAGCCTGTGTATAAATCTCCTCCGGGGTGCTGGGGAGCTATAAAACACTTCCAAAGATAAAAGTCCCCACAAAAACATTTATTTGCACAGTGTTTTAGTGTAATACTGGAGAACAGAAAGAAAATTCAGAAATGAGAAGGGAGTGAGAAAATGGAGGGAAATGGAAGTAAAAGCAAAGAAGGTGTGAGAGAAAGACATTAGAAGGACATACAGAAGCAAAAAGGTGATAAGATGAAGTGCAAAAATTAATCTGAAAAGCCTTTCCAAAACAAAAGAAAAATAAAAACATACTCTAATGTGGAACAAATGAAAAGCAAAAAGGGCAAAAAGATTGGCAAAGGCAAAAAATAAAAATGTGGTATAAAAATAGAAAGTTACAATATGGAGATGTAAAGTAAACAAACATGCAAGGAAAGTATGGAAAATGTTCGTGAGGTTTTGCTTCATCACTTATTCTCCATAAAATGGGTAGAACTGCGTGAATTCAGGAATGTATGAATGATATATTCTGTATTTACAGTGACAGCGGCCAAGATTCTGATTCAATACATAGCAGAGCTGTCCAATCACTTGGGTTTAGGGCATCAAACCAAGGAGCAATATTTTCTTCGGCAAACTTAGTGACACCAGCAGCACCGCTGCTCTCTCCAAAACACAGAAGCTGAGGCCACAGGCTCCCTCGCTTCCTTTCAGCCTGGCTCTCTGGAAGGCTACTTTGGAGCTGGGTGGGCTGGGTTTCCATCAAGCGTGCTCTGGTCTCTCTAAAGCCCTGGCAGGAGTGAGCTGGATATTTACGCTTGAGAGGAGGAGGAGGATCTTTTTTGAGCTAAGATGCCACACGCTCCATGCACCCGTCTCCCTACCCAGCAGCCCTGCACGCGGTTCCAAGCCGCAGCCTCAGGGCCCGGCCCTGCCAAGGCCCCTGGAAGCAAGAGGGACGGCCCAAGAAGAACTGTCCCCTTCCCGCCTGCTCCAGGGTACCATGGGGGAGCTCAGCCCAGCCTCTGGTCACGGGGCCGGAGAGGCCCGGCAAGAGGCCCTGCCTGGGGCCCTCCTGCAACCCCTCTGGCTGCCCTGCCGAAACGCTAATGGAGTTTTCATCTTTACCTCTGTCAGCGCCAGAGTCACACCCACAGATTAAAAATAAAAATCTCAACCAGCTAAATTATATAGGCCTTTTGTTTCAAGCATACTTTTAAGATTTGCATAATTTAGAGTTTGTGGTCAGTAATAAACGTGGAGAAACGGGGCTCCCTTTCAGGAACACCTAATCTTAATAAGGTGGTTATTCAAATGTCTACTTTTGTTTATGGAAATACAGCGTTTAAAAATAGAAAGTGGTTTGGGTTTTTGATCTTCTGTTTAAAAGGAAAAAAGTGATTCAATAGAATTAGTAACACTTGCAGCCTATCAGCCCGCTCTCTCATAGAAATGCAATTTAGTGAAATGAATGTGGTTGGAAAGTCAGGCCAGAATAACAACATCCAACTCCAGATCCGCCCAAGGCCCGTTCGGGGGCCATGCCAATTAGCATAATGGCTGTGTTTGTTGGGAAGTGAAGTCTTTGTGCTTGGGACGCTTCCCAATTAAAGAATTGCATTTGAAGTGGGATTTAATTTTAATGTTTCAGTGCCAGACCATTTACTTGCTGCGTCTGTTTTCATTTCAGATGATGCCGAGGTTACATTTTCAACTCGGTACCGCTGTCATCAGGCCTCTCCAGTGTTTTTATTTACTGCAAGGGAGTGACAGTGGAAGGGTAGCGTGCCAAGAGTCATGGTTTCCCAAAGTTTAACCCAAAATGGATGACCTAAATTGTATAAGGCCCCAGTCGTGAACAATTTAGAGGGTAAAACACCCGTTAATATTCATGGGAGAACTGAGAAGACTGGAAGTGAACTGAGTCCTTCCTCAGCAAACTTTACATTTGAGCTTAGAGAGCTCTATGCCATTAAATTCTTTCAAAAGAATGCACATCAGATAAAAAACAGTCTCTGCTAGACCTGAATGGAAAAACCATGAATAAAATAGCCACTAAATTTAATCTTCTTTTCTGTTTGCAGACTATCGGTGGGGCAAACAGAGTTCCCTTGAACTTATGGATTTATCAAATTAACTGGACAAATATCTTTCTTAAGAATCTATGAGTTGGTCACAAATATTTAAAATCTGGCTTTTCATGCTTAGGTGTGACTGACCAGGTAAGCTATAAGCTGTTTTGTTTCATCCTTTTGGAGAACACCAGCCTGAAACCCCATATGAACTTAAAATGTTATTTCCATGAAAACATTCTCTTGATACAGGAGCCCTGTTGCACTAAGACATTTGTCAGTAAAACACAAGTGCTTGAATTTTCAGAAAAACAAACCAGACTACAGAAGAAGTAAATTCGTTGAAATCCACTGAGAACTAAAATTAATCCTAATAGTGTTGAAAAAAGGATTACTCCCTGTACGTAAACAAGTGAAGCAGAACAAAAGCTATCAGTATTTCCCAAAGCCAGGAGAGTTCAGGATGTGGACAGCATGAAGTTTACAAGTGGTATTTAAAAATCAATATGACATTTTATCGATAGATAACATGAGTTCAGGGAAATGAGCAGATCAGGTTTTGCTATGTCGAGAAGATGCATGGCATAATTCAGTACATTCTGAAGCTGCTAAAGAATTAATCTTATTCGAAGACAATTCTTAGTCGTCCAGGCGTGTATGGACACACACGTGTACAAACATCCTCTCTTGCACTTTGCAGATCTATGATAATATTTGACTATCCTCACCAACTACTGCTGGTCTAAGGATTCATATATCTCTGTGTTGAACACGACAGTTTAATATTTATATTTACATGGTACAGAAGAGACAGAATCAAGACAAACCCAAACCCCAGGTTTCCACCCCTGGGACTGATGCTATCTGAGAACGGCCAACTTTGAAAGTGATGGGAGAGTGCTGACGGACCGGGGATAAGGTCCAATCAAAGGAATTTTGTCTTATATGGATTCAGTTTTAGAAATTCCCTGGCTTTCCAATACTGTAAATCAGCCAAACAGACACACTGGAAAGATACCATAAAATAGTTTTTTAAGTGCAGAAAAAGGTCTGCATGCCATCGAAATATATATGGTTCGACAGATCGCGGGCTTGATTCTCCCCTGCCTTCGCTACATCACCATAACTCTGCTAATCTCACCAGAGTTACTTCAAATACACATTTGCAATGGAGAGTGGTGTCCAGCTCTAAATCTGTGTGTGATATAAGCTCGGTAAAATATATAAATCTAAACAGTTATTGGGCCTGGCCCCTGAGGTACCTGATTACATGGCAAGACGTAATTGATTTATGAATGCTGAAATTAAACATGGAATGAAACCAGTCTGAAGTGATGTCAGAGAGACCTTTGTGGGAGTATATTTTCATCAAAAGAATGTGGAGAAGGAAAGAATCAGCAACAACTGATTAGTTCACAAGCAACATAAAAATAGAGTATCATTTGACACACTCAACTCAATTTCTAAGTTTCTGAAGAACTATTCAAGTGCAGTATTTTCTCACTGCTTATTTCCTGAAGTGCCCACGATATAACAGACACTGAGCATGGGAAGCACCAGTCCATCACTACTGATCTGAATATCCAAAATTCTTGTCTGATATTCATCTTAATCTAATTCTATAAATATATTTATGAACCTGAATAACGCTTAATTAAAAATAAACTGGTATAAATTAATAACATTGTGCCTTCGTTGTAGAAGGAGTTGCAATTGTAAGTTTTAATTACGGCAATCTATCACTAATCAAAAAGCTTAACCATGAAGAGCCGAACTGAGCTAGGAAATAGAGCACAGGCTCTCTTGCATGAGGAAAGCCAAGCATTAGTAACTAGAAAAATACTGGAATACATATCATTTCACTTAAAACAGAAAGCAAATAAAAATTAGATTAAATTGACTACCAGATACACAAATATATACACATACATGTATATAAATGTATATACATGCACGTACATACACATACATATGTGTGTACATACACATACATGCACGCATACATACATCCTGGACTGAAGGATGCATGAATAAATTCAAAGATGTTAAGAATCTCAGACTGAGAAAATCTAAAATGTCAAAATGAACAGTGAAATCTCTCAAAATAAACAATTTTCTAGGACTTTATAGTGACAGATCCAAAACTAATTGAAGATATTCCATACACAAGTTCCTGGAACTCAAGCATATAAATGAGTAAAGTTGCAACAGGATTAAAGCCGAAAGACATAGCTGTATAGTTTCCACTGCTCATACCCAGCTCTTCTATTTCAATGAATAAAATGTATTTCAAGCAGTGGGGTTCTTTTACTTATTTAACCTTATGTTTTCCTCTTCTTCTTACTCAGGAATACTTACCATGTATCAGCTTTTTTTCCTTTTCCCACTGCACCCTAGCTTCTGCCTTCTGAGCGCATACCTGAGGGAGGGGAAGGAGTTCTTTGTTTCAGATCTTCCCTCCTGTTGAAGAATGCCACGGGTATAGACTCACCAAGGGTTTGGGGGTCTTTGTTTTGTTTTAATGTCCTCCCTACAACCAGCAGTATTCCTGGAAAAACTGAACGTTGCCTGGGACCACGTTCACTTTTTCATGGATCCTCCAGTAGCTGCAGAGCCTACTCTGAAATAAATGATCTGAGGCCAGGTCCCTTCTGACCCTCCCTGCCAGGGAAGAACAGAAAGAGACGAGCTTGAGCCTAAATCCGGATGAAAAGGAAACACTGCCCATAGATAGCCATGAGCTCCCAACTGCTCTCTTGGGAACCCTCTTCTTACCCATTCTGCAAGAGTGAGGCCAAAAGAGAAGGGCCTGCCAAAATACGGCTTTCCCATTTTGTTCACTGTCTGCGCGTTACTTTAGTAACGTTACCGCTATTTATGGCGTAGCAAACACAAAATTGTGCTGCTCTGGGACAGGTACAACCCGGAGAAGCAACGAGCCCAGCTGTGGGACGGGATGCTGCAGGGGGGCAGGCGGCCAGAGCTGGCGGGGAAAGGGAGAGAAATAGACGTAAAATGGGCCGAGCAGAAACGCCGGCTCTCGTCTGAGCTTCCCATTGCCAAGCGGTTGTGATTTGTAGGCACAGCAGCCGAAAGAGGAGATTTAAGAGGGGATTAAACAATACAGCTGATACTCCCATCGAACTGTATGATCTTTTTACTTTAGTTCATTTTTGGGGCTAAACTCTTTGACAGATTTTCGTGAGTGAAAAATGAGTCAGTTCCTCGGAAAAGAACAATAAGACCTAATGGAAATGACCGACTTCTAGACTTCTACACTGGAACAAAGGGGAACTGTCATCTTCTCACCTTTCCCAGCACTTCAAGGGACAATGAAAAAATTGTATATTCTTAGGACAAGCTTCAGCTAAGGTAAACATACCACCTACCCGACTCACAAGCATCCCAGAAACGTAGGAATTGATGTGCACTAACACAGCAATGTTAGAAACCTGGAACTGACACTAACATCTAGCATTCCTGGATGGTAATTAACAGCACAAACCACTCACATTTCACAGGAATGGGAAAATCAGGGAGAAAGAGCATTGCTTGTGCATAGCACATCTCTGGTAAGGCTTACGTTAAACGGTATTTCAGATAAAGGCTCAGGGAAGGGCAGTCTTCATCAGCACTTGCAGGGGAAGCCAAAAAGGATTCAGGTTGGAGGCTATGCATCAGGAATATTTTTTCCTATTACTCAGAAGGAGCAATAAGTCTATTAAAAGTTAATGCAATAGGAAATTGGAAATTGTACAGCAACTTCTGTGTAGTGAAACTCATTCTTTTTAAGTAAGTTTTGAAGGCAAAGAAGAATAAATCTTTATCAGACTTGTGGTGTGGGAAACCCAAGAAGGTCGGTGGCCTGCAGAGTAGTCCACAGTTGTCACATGGATGGGCTTTTGTTTGCAGAGGTGACATGAATACCAGAAACGAATGTCAGTGGTTGCATTGACCATGAGCCATCAATGTGCCCTTGTGGCCATGAAGGCCAATGCCATCCTGGGGTGTATCAAGAGGAGCGTGGCCAGCAGGTGGAGGGAGGTCATCCTGCCCCTCTGCTCTGCCCTGATGAGACCCCATCTGGAGCACTGGGTCCAGTTCTGGGCTCCCCAGTTCCAGAAGGACAGGGAACTGCTGGAGAGGGGA
>JAOQGH010000012.1:123536184-123607482 GCA_025769975.1 Gallinago jamesoni
CTGGCCTTGAACCCCTCCAGGGATGGGGCAGCCACAACTTCCCTGGGCAACCTGTTCCAGTGTCTCACCACCCTCACAGCAAAGAATTTCTTCCTGGTGTCTAATCTAAATCTCCCCTCTTCCCATTTAAAACTGTTACCCCTTGTACCCCTTAGGCCCTTGCAGTGCAGGCTGTGACAAAGCAGGGAGCAGGACCCATTTGGCAGTGCAGGCTACCTCTACGAGGAAAAAATTGAGCTTCTGTTTTAACAAATACACCAAGAATTTGTGGCCTGTGTTGCCTCAGTTCCTCACCAGCCCCCCACCATGAGGTGGGACCTGCACTGAAGCTTGCTGAAGACCTTGGGTTTGCCACAGCCTCCGTAACAGCTATCAGCCTCATAGAGATTTATTATTAATTTACAGCAAAAAGAAGAGACCAAAAGCAGGAGCTGGTCCCACCTGCGCTGGCACTCAGGGTGGCCCCCGCTCTGCCGGCGCCTACAGCTTCTTGCCCTTCTTCAGCCTGTTGCGTTGCCACGTGTTGTACTTCCGCAGGCGCCTCCAATACTCAATTGAGTCAGGGTCCAGCTCCTCCAGCTTCTTTGGGGGCCCCAGGTGGATCTTGAAGAGCCTGGGGGTGAAGGCAGAGAATATGAGGCTGCGGCAGGGAGGGAAAAGGGACAAGCACGGAACAAAGCAATGGCTGTGACCAGGACGTGCAGATCCCTCACCCACCACATACAGGGTGCTGCCTGCTCTCTTCCCCTGGCCCTGGGAAAGGTCTCTGGGCTGCAAAGCAGCAGTTTTCCTCTTCCCAGAGCAGCTCCCCGTCTCTCCTACACTCACCTGTGCCTCCGGGATGGCACCTCTGTAGGAACAGGCCCCCAAGAGGGACTCCCATTCCGCACACAGACAAAGGGGCTGGGCACCACCTACCAGTCGGGGTACTCGGAGTCGGGCTTCAGGGCCACCTCCGGGCCCTCCTTGAAGTAATTGACCCCCATGGCGTGGGTGGTGAGCATGACGGGGTCCGTGCAGACCTCCGGGCCCTGCAGCCCCTCCTTCGGCACGCTCTTGCCCTTGGACTTCATAGCTGCGTGGACAAGTGCACGGTCAAGGCTAGGGATGCAGACATGCTGTCAGGGGAACGGACGGGAGCCGGGGGACGGGTTGAGGTGCCGTGAGGAGGGGACCGGGCCGCCACTGGGGAGGGCCCAGGGGGACGCGTGACCGGGCCGCGGTGGGACTCAGGAATGCGGGGCACTGGCAGGGACGCGGAGACGGGATGAGGCTCACCAGGCTTCTTGGCGTATCCCCGGGCCGGGCCCGGCAGCACCACACGCGCCGCCCGCAGCAGCACCCGGGCCGCCATGTTGGGCGCCGCGGGGCACGCCGGGAGGTGGCGATGCGGTACTGCGCATGCGCGGCGGCGCCCGGAAGCGGAAGCGGTGGAGCTATCCCCTGCCGGGGCGGTGGAAGCGGCGAGAGCGTCTATCCGGCCCGGCCCGGGGAGGGGAGCTGGTGTCGGTGGGCTTGGCCTTGGCGCCCCCGGGCCGGAGCTAGGCCATGAAGAGCAGCATGGATTTCCAGGCGGCTGCGTCCAACCCCCCTGATGCCGGCGGTGACGACGTCCCGGAGCCGCCGGCCATGGACACGGAGGAAGGGCCCGCGGTGCGGCCTGGCGTCCCTGCGCGCCGGGTGGGTGCTGGGCAGCTGGAGGGGCCTCGTCTCGTCACCCTACGCCCTAACTGCGGCTCCGGGAGGGACCTGCCCGCCCCCGAGAGCCAGCGGAGGGCTCTGGGGCCCACTTCGGGCCGTTCTTCAGCCTCAGACCTCGCAGGGGATGCGGGCAGACAAGACGAGCTTTGCCGGGACTTCGGCAGAGAGACAGACGAGGAGGCAGGGGCTGCAGGGCTACGGGACTCTGCTGGCTGGAAACCCAGTGCCGGGAACACCCCTCGGGGCACAGGACATCCCCGACACCCCAGCGGTGGTGACCTCACCGGTATGGAGCTGGATGAGGTCTCTGAGGATGCAGAGGATGAACCCTCAGAGCTCCAGGGCCTGCTGGCCCAGCTCCAGACCCTTGACTCCAACCTCTCCAACCGCTCATCTGCCTCAGAGCAGGACCCACTGCCCTCCACAAGTGCTGGCACAGCCCCTTTGTCGGCCCCACAGCAGGCTCAGCGGAGCTATAGGCAGTGCCAGGGCAAGTGCCGGCCCTGCCCGCTGCATGTGGCCACAGGCCAGGGCTTAGAGACACGGCCCTGCTGTGCCCAGCACTCAGCTTGCTCCCAGCCCTGCCACGGCCTGCTCTTTGCTGAGGCTGACCGGGAGGACTTGCTGAGCCTCCTGTGCTACGAGGGAGGGCTGCCTGAGGCCAGCACCGAGATGCCCTTGGCACGGTCCAGTGTCCTGGTTGGGACCAACCTGGAGATGCTGCAGGCTCAGGAAGAACCAGCTGCTGTGGAGACAGCTGAAGGGCTGGAGAGGCCAGAGAACTCAGAGAAGGGACCTTCCAGTGTCTTGTATTGTCGAGAGGGGCTCTGCGAGCTTGACTCCACCTGTGAGGGCAATCGGGATGATTCCACAGACCCGGCTTGGGTGACCCTGCCTCCCACTCTGGCCCCAGAGGCAGAGCAACCACCCCAAGGCAGTGTGACTGTGAGTGCATCATGTACAGGCTGCAACAGTGAGCCAGGATGTGCCTCTTGGCTCTGCTCCCTCATGGGGTTTTGGGTGGGGGCAGACAGGAGCCAGGGATGTCTTTTCCTTGGGTCTTACAGGGCATCATGCTGCTGGGGTCCCCAGACAAGACTCTCGGTACTGACTTTGGCTCCTGCCACCCTGAATGTGGGGGGGGAATGTGGCTGGCTGATCTGTGCATGCCCCAGGGAAGAGGCTGGTGGGTCCAAACAGCCTCTGACCCCAGGACCGTGCATCCTCTGATCCCTCCAGCCTGAGGACACTGCTGGTGTTCCAGGGGCAGCGCCTGGCTGCAGGATGGGCAGGCTGAATCCCTGGGATCCCAACCAGAGCCTCACCTGCTCTCTTGTCACTTTGCAGAACAGTGAATCCCCGTCCTCCTGCTCGGCCTTCAAAGAGGGTGAGTTGCTTCTATGCTTGAGCAGCAAAAGTACACAGGAGTCCTGACCCACTGCCTCTTGCTCTGCCTCCAAATGCAGCGGGGTGGCCAGGGGTCCCCGTCAGGGAGGGAGCACGTGGCTCTATACCAACATGCCTGTGTGGCTGCAGACTCCGGATGGCTCATTCCATCCCAGCTTGCCCGACACTGAGTGAATGGGGGTGCTCCAGGGATCAGGGAGGGGGATGTTCAGGCCTGGGAAGGGAGAAAGAAGGATGCCAGTGTGTCCCTGGGGGAAGAGGGAAGCAGCCTTGGGGTTGGAGTTAGTCCCCTGGTGATGGCAGGAGCCTGTCCACCAAACACTAAGCTGCTTTGCCGTTTGTAGGAATGCGGCTAATGGGCAGCAGGAGTTGGTACCCCCAGTTTTCAGAGGTGGGGTCCAGACCCTGCTTAGTCCCTCCCAATGCCTCAGTTCCAGGCCCTTGCGACCCGGAGGATCTGCTGGACGGCGTGATTTTTGGGGCAAAGTACCTGGGTTCCACGCAGCTGGTCTCGGAGAGGAACCCCCCAACCAGCGTCCGCATGGCACAGGCCCAGGAGGCGGTGGACAGGATCAAGGTGCAGGAGGGTAGGGGGGCACAACTGCCATCAGTGGGCACAGGCTGCGGGCATGGGGCAGCGCTTAGGACCTCTTGCTGTCGGGCAGGGACCCAGAGGAGTCCTGGCAACAGCAGTGACCTCTTCTGGGTGCTTCATTGTGCAGGCACCAGAGGGGGAGTCCCAGCCCATGACGGAGGTGGATCTGTTTGTCTCCACACAAAGGATCAAGGTGCTCACAGCTGACACTCAGGTGAGCAGGGAAAGCGAGCACCCGCATAGCTTTGGGGCTGCTGAAACCTTCCTGTTTGGCCTTGGGATCTCTGCTTTGACAGTGGGGTCATGCCCAAGGATGGCCTATGGGCAAGGACATGCGTCTGGGAGGAGACGTGTCACTCTGCAGCCATCCCACACAGGCGTGTCCTGTCCCTCAGCTCTCTGTGTGGCTCCACAAGGCTTCTCATGCAAACTGCGTCTCATGGGTGCTGCTGGGTTCCCAGTCCAAGCTCCAGGAAAACTAAGCTTGAAACTTCTGTAGCTTTTTATCTCAGGATTAGTTGCTGTAAGAGGAAAGAGCTGCCTTGTCCCCTGACAGCACCCAGAGACATGGATGAGTACTTGATTGAAGGAGCTGTTTGTACCTTTTAGCATGGTTTCTGCCCAGCGTGTGCCAGCCGTTTGGGCTGTGTCCCAGCACGGTGGTGCCTGGCTGACTCGCAGGCTGCCCACAGGGTCCATGGGGCCAGGGAAGGCTGAGCGTCTCTGCCCATGTCCCCCTTGCCAGGAGGCCATGATGGATCACTCCCTCCAGACCATCTCCTACATCGCTGACATCGGCTCCCTCGTGGTGCTCATGGCGCGCCGGAAACTTCCTCAGCGGTCGGAGGTGGCAGAGGAGAAGCGGCTCTACAAGATGATCTGCCACGTCTTCCATTCAACCGATGTGAGGCAACACACAAGTCCCTTGAGAGGGCAGGGTGGCATTGGGGTCCTGAGCCCTGTCCTGCTGTAATGCCAGGGTACTCTGGGTCTCTGTGCTCTGACTTGCATGGAGAGGGGGAAGGAGCCCAGCCTTAGCACCTCTGCCACATAGAGGGGGCCAGCAGAAAAGGGGGGAGGACTGGCACTATGGAGGGGTCAGTCCAGGCAGGGGAGGAGCCAGGATGCCCTGGAGCTCCCAGTACTGGGAATTGCAGGGTACTGGCAGCTGTTGACTCCAGTTTGGCC
Source organism: Gallinago jamesoni (assembly GCA_025769975.1). Lineage (NCBI taxonomy): Eukaryota > Metazoa > Chordata > Aves > Charadriiformes > Scolopacidae > Gallinago > Gallinago jamesoni. The sequence continues at coordinate 123,541,076 of JAOQGH010000012.1, forward strand.
ATGAGACCATTGGCTCTGGACTGTGGGCATGAACAACCCCTCTTTCCCCAGGCCCAGATTATCGCCCAGGCCATCGGGCAGGCATTCGGCGTGGCCTACCAGCGCTTCCTGGAGGCCAACAGCATCAACCTGAGTGAGCTGAGCCAGTACAGCCGTGCCCTCGAGGACCAGGAGCAATACAATGCAGAGCTGACCCACTTCTCCCGGCAGGAGAACTGCAAGGACGTAAGAGCTGTGTTGGAGGGCTGGGGACAATGTGGGGTACCTGCTGGCACCTCTGTGTTGTCCCCTCCCTGAGCAGCTGAGCTCCTCCCTACAAAACTGCACCTCATCCCAGCTGGCTGTGAGCCCAGGACAGCCATGCTGGGACTGGGACGCGTGCCCCTATCTGTTCCCCCTGCCAGGTCTGCATCCGGAAGCAGAAGGGGGAGATCCTGGGCATCGCTATCGTGGAGTCAGGCTGGGGTTCCATCCTGCCCACTGTGGTCATCGCCAACCTGATGCACGGTGGCCCTGCAGAGAGGTCGGGCGAGCTGAGCATCGGGGACCGCCTCATGTCCGTCAACGGGACCAGCCTGGTGGGGCTGCCCCTCACCTCCTGCCAGAGCATCATCCGGGTGAGCTGGGGGATAACCTGCTGCCACCCTGGCAGGGACAGGGACTGGCCTGGGAGTGTCTGTATTGCCGGGGTCTCTCCCTGTGGTCCTGGCTCGGGGGCGGGTAGGTGATAGGCTGTGGGGGCCATACCTGTCCTGTGGGCTGTGACAGTCCCTGCTCAGAGTGGTTGGGAGGAAGGAATGTGATGAGGCAGGGTCAAAGCTGGGGACGAAACTTGCTGTGGTGGGGTGCAGGCAGAGCCCTCCCTGAGGAGAGGGGTGGGTGAGGAGGCAGGCGCTTGTCCCTTAGGGGAAAAGTGGGACATTTTGAACTGGCTTTATAAGTTCTTCTCTCTGAATTTGAGCCTGGCAGTATCCCTGTGTGTGCCTCAGTTTCCCTACTGAAAACAAGTAGCTAATCCTCAGCCCTCCCATGAGGCGGTGATGCCTGTCAGCCATGCCAAAGAGCTCTCCAAAGCCTGACAAAGCCCCATCCCATATTCCAGGAGCTGAAGCACCAGACAGAGGTGACGCTGAACATCGTGCACTGTCCCCCTGTCACTACAGCTGTCATCCGCCGTCCCGACTCCAAGTACCAGCTGGGTTTCTGTGTTGAGAACGGTGTGGTGAGTGCCCAGGCTGAGGTCATCCCAGGGCTCCAGCTGCCCCCGAGGGACACAGGGTTCTGGCTGTGTCCCCATGGAGGAGCACACGGCTCCAGCGCTGCTTGTGCCTGCCAGGGCTGAGGTTTTGCAGGGCTCTGCTGCGCCACAGCAAAAGGCTCTTCATAGCTCTCCTGCAGCTCCGGCAGTTGGATCCATCTCCCTAGTGCTCCTCAGCTGTTTGTTTTTAGGATGGTGGTTTCTTCCTGGCTTCCTTGTTGTGACCTTAATGACGTGTTGCTGTCCCCAGTGCCCTGGCCACGCCCTGCTCTGGGCTTCACAGTGGCTGCCTTGGGAAAGCAGAGAAGAGCATTTCCAGCACCTGTGGGTGTTGATGGGGTGGGTGGGCCCTGGAGTGGATTACATGGCTGCATCATGCACCAACCGATGCTCCCTAGCTGGAGACAGTTACCCCATGCAGGAGCTGCCACGCCAGGGAGAAGCTCTGGCTCTGTAGCTCAGGCTTGATGGGAGCAGGGGGGCTCGCTGGGTGGATGGAGGGGGCTGAGCTCTCTGTCAGCCGGGGAACAACACTGCCCTTGCCCTGCAGCTCAGCACATCGCTCTGGTGGCAGCAACACAAAGGGACATCCTTGCCCTTGCTGCATGCCCATGGACCTGAGGAGACAGCATCCAAGTCCAGAGCTCTTGCTGGGAGCCTGCACGGATGAGAGGGTTTGGGGTGGTGGTTGCCCATTGCCCTGGGTTGTGGGCACAGCTCTGATCTAACCAGCGCTCCCTGCTCCCCAGATCTGCAGCCTGATGCGTGGGGGCATTGCAGAGAGAGGTGGCATCCGCGTGGGGCACCGCATCATTGAGATCAACGGGCAGAGCGTGGTGGCAACGCCTCACGAGAAGATCATCCAGATCCTCACGCAGCCGGTCAGCGAGGTGAGCTGGGCCAGGCTGGATGACAGCCAGAGCACACAGAGTGCGCTGGGCTCAGCATATTGCACCAGCTCCCTCCAGCCCAGGGTCTGGTGTCTCCCAGCTGATGCCTGTGTCTCTGCCTAGGTCCACATCAAGACCATGCCATCCTCCACATACCGCTTACTGACTGGCCAGGAGCAACCTATCTTCCTCTGAGCCACTGGCTGTGCCTGACTGTCACTGTGTGTGCCTGGGGCCAGGCAGGAGTGAGCCCAGGGCCACCAGGGCAGGACAGGCTCTGCCTCCTGCCCCAGTGCCCTCATCAGAGCCCTCAGGTCCCCAGCAGGGCCTAATCCTGCGCCTCTTCTGTTTTACTCAGGACACAGGAGGAAAGTGGGGGTCTGATACCCAACTTGAGCAGTGTCAGGGCCTGTGGTGCCACGGTTTGGGTACCTCCTCCCCCTCCACTTACCCCTCCCTGCCTCATAGTGCCTGCACGGTGCCTGTCCTGCTGCTTCACAGGCTCCCTCGCCTTGGCCTGGTGTTGGCAGGAGCACCCTGTGAAGGTCACCCCATCCAGTCACCCCAGATAGTGCTTTTACACTCACCACTGGTGCCTTTCCCTGTGCGGGGATGGTGCTGGAAGCACAGTGCTGGGACTCACCCCAGCACGGCCCCAGAGGAACACTGACCTGACGGTGAGCCGGCAGCTCCCAGTCTCAGCCTTACGGGCAGCAGCACCCTTGAGACCTGCTTCTCTTCCTCCCTGGCTCTGTTGGGGCTGCAAATAACCTCCCTGTAAGACCTGTTGCACTGAGATGGGAAACTACCTCTGCTTTTCCCTACTGCTGCCTTTAACTGCTCTGCACGCACAGCCTGGCTGCGGTCTGGGTCACGGCCCTCAGGGCTGTCCCTCGGCACAGCGAAAGGGAACAGGGCACTGCCCGGTCCCACGTCCCGGGGAGTGGGGTGTTGTGAGCCCCAAGGAGCAGCCCCTGGTGATGTCCTCTCATGAGTGGGTCTCTGGCTCCCAGCGGCTGAGGCAGTGCTGACCTGACTTTGGCTGTGTGCTTGGTTGATGTAAAAATAAAAAGTTTAAAGGAACGTGGGAGGCTGTGTTTCAGGAGCCCTGGCTGGGCTGCAGCAGAGGGATCTCGGCTCTGAGCCACGCACCTTGAGCCTGCTGCGGTGCCAGACATTGGCACAATCCAAGCCTGATTCCCACACCAATGCCTTTTGGGGCAGGCAGGGCGTCTGGCTGTGTCCAGCAAGGCCACCTGGCTGTACAGGGCTCCCCACAGCGTGCTGCCACCCAGCGCATATGGAAACAGCCCCACCTGATCAAAACATCCCTTTTATTCCAGCAGCAGAAGCCGTGGCCAAAAGGGGGAAGGAGGCACTTGGTGGTGAGGACAGGATTAGGCCCAGCCTGATTTGGGGGTGCTGCCTGGCACTACCTGGACTGTCATGTGGACCCGGTGGCACGGGGCTGCAGCAGGGCTGTCCCAAGGTGGCCGCTGCCTGGTGGGATGGGGGCCAGCAGTCCTGCTACACGTCTGTAGCTGGGCCCCATTCGTAGCTTTCATCCTGGTCTGAGTCATCCCTGGCCCTTGTGAACCTCTTCCTCACAGCATCGTGCTCGTATTCCCTGGGGGATGAGAAGCCACAGTGATGTCTCCCACCTGGTTGGGACTGGGTGGCAGAGCCAGGGTGGGGCAGGCCAGGCAAAGCTGGCACCAGGGCTGGCTGCTTGAACCCCAAGTGGCCCTGGCACGCAGGGTACCTGATGCTGTCATAGCCCTGGACCTGCTGGCCCTGCCAGTGCTGCTCGGTCACCTGTGAAAGACCAGGGAGACAGGGAAGTCAGAAGTAGGGGCAGAATTTGTGCCCCAGCCTGGAGCCAGAGCTGGGCATGGTTGCGCAGCTGGACCCTGCAGCAGGTGGAGGTGACAGAGGGGACAGGAATTAGCCCCCACAGGCAGGCACTGTGCCACCCCCTCTGTCCCACCAGCCCCTCATACCAGTATGGGGGACCAACCTGCTTGCTCAGGCCATGGCTGGGTGACATCTGCACTGGCTCAGAGGAGCGGGCCAGCCCGGGCTGGTCATAGGCATCTTCTGCCTCGCCATCGGTGTAGGCACCTGTCTCACCGTCTGTGTCGTAGTCGCTGTTGGCGTGACTGTCGCAGGTCAGGTAGCCTGAGGCCGCCACGCTCGGTGGGTTCAGCAGGTCCAGACTGTCCTCCAGTGCCACATCTACCTGTGGGGCAAGACCCTCAGGTTGGGGGAGGGGGGCAGGCGCATGGCCCTGTCCCCTGCCTGGCTGCAGCCCTGGCAGGCTGAGCCCTGCCGCAGGGGCCCCGTGCCCCATACCTGCTCTGCCGCTGTCCAAACAGGCTGGCTCTGCTGCGTCCTGATGATGTCCTTGATCGCCTCGTACCAGGTGTTGCTGCTGCCACTGAGGCTGACGGTGGCAGTGAAGAGGTGGCTGCAGTACTTCTTCATCTTGCTGGCCTGGGCGTAGAGGCGCCGGGAGCTCTTCCTAGAGTCAGGTGCCAGCCACTGGCGCATGGCCTTGATGCCCTGCCGGCTCTCAGGCTCGCAAAATACCACCACGGGGTAGTACTGCACGTAGTTGAGGCGCTCCACAGCTGAGGGTGTGATGTCCAACAGGGCGTGCTTGTTCTGGGGCAGGGCACGGCCATCAGCCCCACGGGGGACAGGGACGGAGGCTGTGGGCTCCCCCCCCAGGCCCTGGCCCACCCGACTCCGAGGACACAGGGATGGTCTCTCACCTTTTCTGCGATCTGCCGAACTGAGTCCAACTTGATGACCTTGGATGAAGCGCCATCACGGGACATGCTCGCTGCAGGACATGGGGACGGGGTGTGTGAGGGGCTGGGGGAGACATGGCATCTCCCCCAGGCGGAGTCTGGCTGTGCCCTGCCCCGGGGCTGTGTCCCTCAAGGTGGGGATGTCTGGGGCATGGGGAGGGTGACTAAGTCCAGGAAGGTGTTGGAGTATCACAGGGAGGGGGCAATGAGGCAGGATTGGGACAACCACGGGTAAAGCTCCCACAGCCCTGGACACTGAGGGTCTGGCAGCTGGATATGATTTCTGCCCAGCATGGAGGACACTTACGGGCAATCTCGAACTGCTCGGGCATCTCTGTGCTCAGCTTTTGCATGGCAATGTCTGCAATGGGGCCCAGGATCACCACTGGCCGCTTGAAGCTGGCTGTGAGGAGAAGACAGACTGGCTCAGAGATGCTGGGGGTGAGGGCAGAGCTCCCAGCACCCAGGCATCCAGCCCCACTTCTCAAAGTGCCCATGGGCCTGTGACCTGTCCTGCTTTTCCCAGGAGAGCTGACCCCAGCAGCACCCATAGTGGGGCAGCCCTAGGGTCAGTGTTCTCTGGGTGGGTCTGGGTGATTGGAGACACAGCCTTGGTACACACCTTCCTTCAGGACCACCCTCTCATATGGAGGGTAGTGGCCCTGCTTTGTGAGGGCAGACAGGTCCTCCCGGCTCTTCCGCAGCATCTTCTTGGCACCTCGCAGGCCCCGCAGCTTCCAAAACTCAGCTCGTGCCCCAGAGGGGTTGGCACCAGATGTGGCTTTCAGCACTGACTCCAGGCTGGCGATCTGCTCGGCCCTGGGAGGGAAAAGAGCTCAGTACATGGACCCTCTGGATTTACCCCCACCTTTGTCTCTCCAGGCTCTGAACAGTGAAGCAGGAAAGGCTTCCGCCCAAAGGCATCCGCACTCGGGGACACAGCCGGGTGAGGCTGTGGTAGCCTTTTCCCTCTGGGACCTTGGACAACCAGAGCATCAACTGCTCCATCAGCCCTCAGAGAGGGTTTCACCAGCTCACACTTCCCACCGCTGCTCCATCAGCCCCTTGCCCTGCCTCTTACTGGGCCCACCATCCATGTCCCCATCTCATTGGGGAGCCATCCCCTGGCTCTATCCTTACCTGCTCCGGTTGGGGATGATGCCCTTGTCCTGCTCCTGCAGGTCCCTGCCCATGCGCACAGCCAGCCAGCTCCCCAGCCTGCCCCGGTACATGGTGTCCAGCACGTGGAAGACGTCCCCACGGACAAAGCTGAGCCCTGACGGTGTGTCCTTCTCGAAGTCAAAGTGTGTCCGGATGTAGAATGAGTCACCCACGTTGGATGAGACCATCTTCCTGTAAACTGGAACCCAGGGTGAGAGGGACCATCAGGGGAAGAGGTGGCTGAGGAGGAAGATGCTGGGAAGGAGCTGGGCTGGGCCAGGAGCCTCCAGAGTATCCCTTGCTGCTAAGGAGCTGCTAAGGAGGGCTCTGGGAACACCATGATGCCCTCAGGCAGGACCTGACCCCCAGCACACACTGGCCTCTCCAGGCTGAGCCACAGTGCCAAGAAGCCCCTCTGCTCCAGGAGGGCAAGGCACAAACAGGACCAGGATGGTCTGGTCTCCTGCCACCACCTCTCTGGAAGAGAGGAAAAGGGGGGTGCAGGGAAGAAAGACTGTGGGGGGCAGAAAGAGCTGTAGCAAGTCCAGCAGCTGTGATCCACAGAGGATGGAGAGGCACAAGCCCGGGATGAGACCGGTCGTCACTCACTGTCCTGCTTGCTCTGGGTCCACAGCGTGATGTCCTCGCCCGGTGGCAGCTTCATGAGGAACTCCACGGCCTCCTCACGGGTCAGGTTCTGGAAACTGGTGTCATTCACCTGCCAATGAAAAGCACTTAGACACGGTCCTGCCAACGGGACAGAGGGTGCAGGTCCCAGTGGGGTCCCAGGGACAGCAGTGCCCAGGGCAGGGTGGGAGAGGGAACGGCTCCCTGTGACCCAAGTGCCTGCCACAACCCCTAGTAGCCCTGGGGAGGGCGAGGTGGTGCCTGGACCCTGCTGGGTGTTAGCGAGGTGCTGGAGACAGGAGCGTCCCCTTTGGAGCCAGCCTGATGGGTTTGGACCATGGGCCCAGCACTGACCCAAAATGATGCCCAGCAGAAATCCAAACCCCAGGGGATCCCCAAGAGGGATGGGGTCTGTCCAGCCGCAGCAGCGTTTGGAGCGGTTCCCAGCTCTGGGTACCTGCAGGATCTGGTCCCCTTCCCGCACCCCCTGGCTGTCGGCCGGGCTTCCCTCCTGCACACTTGACACGAAGATGCCCACATCATTCCCACCGGCCAGCCGCAACCCCACGTTCTTGGCCTTCACAAAGTGCACAACCCTGGAGTCGGCACTGTACCTGCCACCAGGGAAGCTGTGGTCAGGCCAGCAGTGACATGCCAGGGACAGCACAGAGGGTCACCAGCCTTGTGACCCCAACCCTGCACCACAGCAACTCCCCATCTCCCCCAGCCTTTCCCCACTGCCTCTCGCAGACGTACCCATCCTTGCAAACAGCTCGAGCAGTGGGGCTGGCATGGGGGCCTTGGCAGCCATCCCCCTCCACAGCTTCCAGCAGGTCTGCAGGGAAGAAGGGCTGGTCCAGGAGATGGCGGTGGCTGTGCCGATGCCAGGGCAGCCGAGGCACAGGGAGACCTGGCACAGCTCTGCCAGGGGGATTCAGACAGCAGGGACATGCAGGAGCCCAGAGCCCGCTCGGCATCCCTTAACTCCCCCATGAGCTCACTCACCAGGGCCTCGAGCATCATCCACAGCTGTGTCAGCCACAGGGTCTCTGTTCAATCGTCTCCTCTCCCTGGAACAAAGTTGGGGCAGGATTTAGACAGGTCACTGAGCAGGCACTGGACAGACAGGGACAGGCAGTGCCAAGAGGGCAGCAGGGACAGTGGAGCAAGCTGGGGACTGAATGGCAGTCCCACCTCCAGAGTGAACTGGCTCTGGGATGGAGGAGAACCAGGCCCTCCAGAGAGGTAGAGAACATAGAGGATCTGGGGAATCTGTTGAAGAAAAGAGGGGCTCATGGGGACAGAGCGGGGCTTACGGTGGTGAATGCATCCTGGCAGCAGCTGGAAGTCGTGGGGAGGTCTCGGGGGATGGTGGATGGGACAGTTCAGAGTCAATGTCAGAGATGTCTGCAGAAGGGAAGAGGCATTAGTGACCACCCAGTCCGTATGCTGTGTGTCTGGTGCCTGGCCCCATCACCATGTCCCCTCACCATCCATCTGGGAACTGTCACTCTGGCTTCCTTCTACATCGGGGATGTTGACCAGGAACTGCCGGTGGTCCCGGAGCACAAGCAGGGTCAGGGTCCCCTCTGTCTGCTCAATGAGCTGCTGGGTTTCAGCCAGGGACATGTCCTCACTGGCCACCCCATTGATCTGGAGGGGGCAGAGTGGGAGGCCTCAGGGCACCTGCTCCTGGGAAAACCGCCCCCAGGAAAGCCCCGCTCAAATGGGATGCTCTGACTGCTGCCTTCCCTGCCCTTCCCAGCCCCTCCAGCCCAGCCCCAGCTCCTGCAGCTTCCCCCATCCTGGCACCCTGTTCCTGGCTGCCTCCCACTGGGGCCTCATCCTGCACAGAGAAAACAAATTAGTGAGGCTAATGAACTGCCACCTTTAGCTGCAGGGGGGCCCTGCACAGCAGCAGGAGCTGCAAAGGCCCCCCCAGAGACTGTCTGAAGCTGAGTTTTACTTTGACCTTGGCCCAGCACTGTCCTTCCACGTGCTGGGCTGGTGCTAGGGAGTCAGGCCTCAGCAGATGGTGGGTCTGGGATCTCCCTGCAGTGCAGCAGCTCTTCCCACCGGATCGCTGGGATGAAACCCCTCCTATTTGCCCCAGAGTCACTTTGGCCCCAGTTCCCAGCAGCCATGGGTTGGCCTGGCCCATGTGTGCAAACGAAGCCTCTCCCTCTTCTATTTCCTCCTCTCCAAACACTTTAAGCATCATTTCACCAGACATGCCCTGAACACCCTCAAGCTCCTTGGGCCGACTGCTCCCTTGGCAGGGACATGGACTCGTGGGAGGTAACCCCACGCCACAGGGACAGTGGGGCAGATGGGATCCTGCTGTGGCAGTGGGACAAGCCACCATCCCCGGTTGAACACTGCGGGGCTGCTTCAACCAGGCAGCTTTGGCACTGAGGGTAACTTATCCCCAGGAGCCCCAGCAGGGTCCCTGGGGACAGCTGGGGAGCTGGGGCAGGATGTGGGCACCAGTCAGTGCTGCCTCCAGCCAAGCTGCATCCTTTGCAGGCAGCCAAGAGAAGCACCTTGCAGTGACACTGGCCAGGGATGAGCTACCGGCAGAGGGGAGATGAGCCCCCCAGCAACTGCTGTGAGCCCCGTGAACCCCCATACCTTCAGGATGAGGTCTCCCTCCTGCAAAGAACTGCCCTTCGCCGCCAGCCCGCTCTCCGCTATATGCTTGATGAAGAGCTGACTCCCCAGCTTCAGGCCATACTCTGCACCAGAGAGAGCCAATGATGGTACCGGAGCCAGGCAGATGCAAGACCTTGAGGTCCCCCATTGCCACCATTCCCACCATCCTGCCCCAGTTCCCCTTGGGGCACTAGCCAGCCCCAAAGCTGAGTTCTGCAGCCTTAGGCTGAGGCCAGGTGGGTTTGGTGCACCCAGCATGGCACCAGACCCTGGCACCAACCCTGACATCACCTCTGCCCCGGGGGGGGATGCAGAGTCACAAACCGGGTGACAAGACCTGGGGACAGGGAGAGAGGGAGGGCCTCACCTTCATTCTGCTTCTGCTTCACCAGGATGGATGTGATGGGCTTCATCAGCACATCCCGGTGTGGCAGCCGCTTGAAACCCGACATGAGGGCCAGCCCATTGGTGTCCCCTTTGTGGCTGAAGCCACTGGTGGAGCGGTGCCTGCTGTAGCCCCTCTGATCAGAGCCACTGCCAGGGCTCTGCCTCCAGTGGCTGCTGTCCTGGCTTTGCCTCCGGCTCCGGGACACTGGCTTGTGGTGGCGGTGGTCATCCCGCTGGTGGCCAGAGCTTCTCTCACTGGATGAGTCCCCATCATAGCCCCGGCTGTGGTCCAGGTCATCCTGGGAGCAGTGCAGGGCTGAATGCGCACCGTGTGCCCCATGGTCCTTGTCCTCATCATAGCGCTGGGGCATGGTGGGGGACCCAGGGCTGCTCTTGCTCATGGGGACATGGACTTTCTTTGGTCTTTTCAGTGTCTGCAGGTGGAAGGCAAAAAGGAGAAGTTGGTGGGTGCAGCTGCCTCTGCCAGGAAATGTTTCTACAGCAATTTCCAAGCTCCAGACAGGAACTCTGGGGTGTGTAAGACATGGGAGAAGGATGGGGACAAGCACAGTGCGGTTCCATGCATGATGCCGGCCACCACAGGGCATACTCACGATGTTGGCAATCTTGCCGCAGGTTTTAAGTGTCTGGATGGCGAAGGAGGACGAGACATTCTCCATAGAAAGGCCATTCACCATCACGATGTGATCCTTCTTCCTGGGAGAGGAAATGCAGCCATAGCTCTGCCCCAGCTGCAGCCCCCAAACCCAGGGAGCTGGTGCGGTGACGGGGGCAGCTATTGCCCCAGGAGGACCCCATCCCAGCCAGGCAGGGTGGGAGCCGGGCCGGTCCTGTCCTAGCAGGAGCGATTTGCTGCCCTTCCTGTCCCTGCTGGCACCCATGTCCCCACGTCCCCTCACACTCACTGGAGCCATCCCATCGCCGGTCCTCCAGCCACCACATCTGAAACGATCACTGCCGTGTCCCCAGTCATCCTGTTGGGACGGTCCCGGCCGCCGGAGACAGCGAAGCCAAAGCCCCGACGAGGATCCTAGCGGGGACAGGCAGAGAAGAGTCAGGCAAAGCTGGACCCACAACCCATCCTGCAGCCACCCTGAGCCACGCTCACCTTGTTCAGTGTCACCGTGTGCTGCTCCCAGATCAGCATCTCCTCCATGGTGGGCACCTGCCAGCGCAAGCGAGGGGAGGTGGTGGTGGCAGCTGGCTGGCGCGGCAGCCCCTGCCCAGCAGCTGGGGGTGCGGACTGACTGCGGCTCCTCTTTGCAGCCGCTGGCCCCTTCCTCAGTCCCACTTCAGGCTGCAGGGAAGAGCAGAAGCAAAGCTGAGCCACAGGCACCGGGGACCACAAGGGTGCAGGGGACAGACCTGCTGTGGTGCCCAGGGGCACCAGGACTCGCAGATGTGTCGCACCCCGGCTAACTCTACATGGGAGCTGGCTCCGAAACCCAGAGCTGCCTCTGTGCAGTGTGAAATTCCCCCCTCGAGATGCCCATCTCCATCCCTTCGGATGCACATCCACAGAAGGGGAGGTTTTATGCAGGGCAAGCAAATGAAGACCCATTTCCGCAGCTGGCACTACCTGCCCACATGTTCTGGTGGCCCCGCTCCCCTCCCTCCCCCCGGGAGACCACAGACCCCAGGGTGCTGCTTCAGTGCCCTCCCACCCACCTGTTCTGGGCTCCAGCACGACGGTGGAGCCAGCAGCTCTGCCAACCGCTTCAGCAGCACCAGTGGCCCAGAAGCACCCTTTGGTATTCCTGGGTTTCCCCCCCAAAATCAAAGGTTTTCCACCGAGGACAGATGAGCCTGACTGGCAGGGTGATGTCCCACCTGGGCTGAAATGCCCGGGCTGGGCCTGGGGAGACCCTCCACCAGCTCCTGGCTCCCCAGAAGAAACCTTGGCATGAACCTGGAGAGACACAGGGAGGCAGCGGGCGCAGAGCCCCCTGCAACTTCCATGGGGTGGGACAGGAAAGACCCAGTTGGATCAGGGAGTCCAAGGTTTATCTGCACCATCACCCACACCAAGGAAACCCTGGTGAGACCATCAAGCCATTCTCTAGGGTGATGGGGATGTGAAGGCCAACAGCCTGGCACGATGCCACCACCACCAATGGGTCCTCACCCCTTCAACTGGTGCAGGGACTGGCGAGGACAGACCCACACCCATCCTCTCCCAAAACATCCCCTCTGTCCCACTGGCTGCCCTTGGACGGCGCATCCTGCTCCTGCCCCGGCACCTGGGGCTGCCAGCCCCTGTCCTGGTCCTACCCACAGCCATGGCACAGGCACAGTCCATCACGTGCCCAGGGGGCAGTGCCGGGCCTGGAGATCTCCCCAGCGCTGATTGGCCAATAGCGCTGTCCCCTGACGCTGATTGGCCGACAGAGCTATCCCCTGGCACCCATTGGCCAACAGCTCTGCTCCAGCAGGACCCTGAGAACCCATTGGCCGATGGCTCTGCCACCACCCGTCTCTCCAGGCACCGATTGCTCCACTGGTCTGCCGCAGTTGATCTCTCTGGTCTCTGATTGGCCAACAGCTCTGCTGGGGAACATCTCTGGATTTGGATTGGCTGATATCTGCATTGTTACAAGTCTCTCCAGGATCTGATTGACCAATGGTGCTGCCACAGCAGATCTCCCAGGTCTCTGATTGGCCAATGACTTTGCTGTGGCAGATGTCTGGGGTCTCTGATTGGCCAATGGCTCTGCCACAGCAGATCTCTGGGCTCTCCTATTGGCCAATGACTCTGCCGTGGCCACAGCCCCCAGTTCTGGCCACACTGGCCCTGCTGCCCAAGCACCCTGTCCTGTGGCACCCACACAGCCCCGTGGTGCCCAAGGGCTCTGGGACGGCTGTGCTGGGGGCTGGGCTGTGTCCCCACAGCGGCTCGACCACCCTTGAGCCCAACCAGGGCCCCCCACATTGGTGCCACGGGAAGCTGGAAACTGCCAGAGCCGCTTTGGGAATCAGCCACGGGGCAGCTTCGGCGGGACCGGCGGGTGTCAGAGTCGAGCACTGACACCCTGTGCGCAATGCCACGGGCGATGCCAAGCTGGGATCCCATGAGGAAGCTGGGGCCAGCGGTGGGCAGCCAGCCCTGTGGCAAGCATGGCAGCTCAGCCCCAGCACGGGGGCTTCCCATGGCCAGCCCCCAGCTGGGGCCCCAAAACGAGACCCAGCCCCCGGGAGGGTCAGTGTAATCATTCACCCAGGGCTCAGAAACATCCCCAGCTGGGCGGGCTGAGGCGGGCGGGTGCTGAGGGCAGAGTCCAGGGTTTCCACTCTGCGCCATGAGCCACCGAAAACAGCCCAAGCGCCTGTGGTCGACATGCGGGGACACGTGTGCCCAAAGGGTGACTGGGGCTGCACAGGATCCTGGAGTAGTGACACCCATGCTCCTGTCCCGGTGCTTCTAAGACCAGTAATACACAGGAGATCCCAGCATGGCAGGGAGGTGGTTTCCTGAGAGTGAGCTGAACTGGCAGGTCCTGTCTCAGCCGTGTCAACAGCATCAGCCGGTCAGTGCTTACGGGCTCCCTGGACACCCACGTGTGACATAGGTCCAAGGGACCCCCATCGTGGGGGTCCAGAGCATCCCCCTCCACAGGGAGACAGCTCATCTGCAGTGCCAGAGCCAACCCGGCTGCCACCCAACACAGCCCCTCACTGCCCCTAACCAGCTCCCACGGCTGTCACCAGGATGCCACAAATCTGCACCCTGCTGCCACCATGGCCAGTGCCAATCTGAGAGCGGGGGGACAAGAGGGGGATGACAGGAGCTTCAGTCTCACCAGCTGGCACAGGGAACACCCAGGGTGTCACCAAGCCCCGGTCCTGTCCCCAGTCTTCCTCCAGGGACCTGGCGTAGTGCCTGCCCCAAGCCAAAGGCCAAGGCTGGCAGCTGGAGGAGCCGGCTCGGCCGGTTTCTGACAGAAACCAGCCCCCACCCGAAATGGCCCTGCCGGGAGAGGCAGTATCTGGGCAGAGCTGACCGCGGCCCAGCCCACCGCACCTGGAACTGGGCACCAGTAGCACCGGGAGCCCCGCACACCCCACTCTGCCCCACTCACGCACCATGGCCAGTATCTCCAGGGATTTTAATGTCAAACAAAGCCCGGGCTGCACCGGGGCAGCTCATCCCACTGCAAGGTCCCTAACTCGGGGCCATGCCTGTCCCCCGGTGACACCGTCAGCAATGCCCACCATGGGGACAGCAATGGGTGGCGGGTTATTTATGGGAGACCAACACACCCTGCCCACCCCAGCCTTGCCCCGCAGCCATAACCTGTTATATCTGTGGTCATTATGAACATAACAACCCATAACCTGTTTCCCAACCTCCCGACCGGCGGGTGTCCTCAACCTGGGGCCCCAAAGCCTTCCTGGGATCAGTGGGGTCCCTGGTCTCAGCCAGTGCTGCAAAACCGCTCGTACCTTGTCCAGTACTGGCCGTGCAGGACTAGGGTCCTGAGTCCCCCCAGAAGCTCCTCTAACCCAACCCCACCCACACGGCGATGGGCTGATGCTGAACCCCCCCGCTCTGGGAAAAGGGTCTCTGGAAGGTCTGACCCAACCAGGGTGTAAATCAGTAGGACAGAGGCACATCCTCCACCCCTTGGGGCATGGAGCTGCAACATCAGGGTGCCAGGATCCCTCCCCCCCCTCCCCGAGTATCTTCCCGCCATCAGGGCAGGATGCCAGCAGGGTCACCGGGTCCTGGGGCCACCCAGAGAGCGAGAAAGCATGTCCGGTTCCCCAGGTGAAAGCAGGGCTGGGTCCCCATCCCCAAATGGGAAGCAGGGGCAGGGGGACCGGGTCAGGCACTCACCGAGCCTCCGATAGGTATCGGACCAGGAAGGAGCTGAGCTCCAGGGCTGGTGGCAGTGGTGTCACTCCAGGGTGCCTTGCGTAACCCTTTATGGGCCAGACGCTGCCTGCAGGAGGGAAGCAGGAGGAAGGGGGTCCTGGGGCAGTTTCCTGGGCACAGCAGGGGTCACAGGGGGCTATCCCTGTTCAGCCACATCCACTCACTCCCCACCCAGCCCTGGGCAGGGACAGGCTCACTGGATGCTGATGGTGGCGGTGCCCAGGGAGTTGGGTTCTCCCCCCCCTGTCTAGCCCTCTCCAAAGAGGTTTGTGCCAACCCACGCAGCCCTGGACCCCCAAACCCTCTCAGCAGCCCTGCTCAGGAGTCCCAGGGGGGACCAAATGCCTTCACCCCAAGTGCCCCAAGAGGGGACAGGTATAGTGGCCAAGCCTGGGGCTCTTGGTCCTGAAGGGGTGTGGGGGAAAAGGTGTCTGTGCTGATGGCTGCTGTCCCCTTTCCTCCCCTTCCTTTTTCCTCTGCCCCCCCACCTGTGGACCAGACCCCTGTCATTCCTCCTTCTGCGGGGTCGCTGTCCTGTAGTGACAGAAACCAGCTCCACGCCTCGGCTCTCGGTCCAGGCTGCCGCTCCCAGCCGGGGTCGGTGCTGATGCCACAGGAGGTCACGGCCGGGCAGTGGGGCAGCATGGGGGGACCAGTTCCTCCTGAACCCCCCGGCCATCAGCCACCACCCTGGGGCTGGAGCCATGGAGCAGCCGCTTTCCCAGAGCTCTTCAGATCCGCATCAGGGGGCTCCTTCTGGCCAAAGCTCCCCGCCAGCCCCGGGCGACGGACGGAGCACCTCCTGTCCCAGTGGCTGCTGCCTTTCCAGCCACTGCGGGGTCACCGGCTGCTCTCCCGCGCAGGACCGCGGCCGGGAGCACCTGGGGGCGGGGGGACGGCCACGCCGCCCAGCAGCATCACCGGGGCTGCCGGCTCCATCCCCGGCGGCGCCGCGGGCCGGGCCTGAGCGCCGGGCTGGCTCCCGGCCGGGGCTGCCCCTGCCCGTGACACATCTGGCCCCCGGGGCCGGGAGAACCGGCAGGGCCGGCCGGAGCTGATCCGCGCCCCGGGGCTTCCCTTGGTTCACGCGGTGCCACTAGATGGTGCCAGGGGCCGGGCACCGGGAGGTGCCAGGGGCGGGGAGCGGAGGGGACCCAGCCGCAGGGAGCGCGCCCGGTGCCCGGCGGCGGAGCAGACCCGGCCCGGGAGGCTTTGCCATCCCACGGGGGCACCGGCGAGGGGGAAGGAGGGGATGCGGCGCTAGTGCCCGGTCCCACGGGGGGCTCCAGGGTCCGGCACCGGCGGGGCCGGCCGGGAGCAGCCTGACCCGCACAGGCGCCGCTGCCATGGCGACCGCAAGACCCCCGCCCTCTATGGAGTCTATGGAGGACGGGAGCAGACCCTCTCTCCGCCGCTCTATGGTGCGGGAGGCCCCGCCCCCCTCCCCTCGGCCTATCCCCGCCTCGCCGCTAGTTCCGGCGGAAGGGACCGCTCTACTTCTGGGGGTGGCCGCTTCCCACTTCCGTTCCGCCGCACTGGGGCGTGTCTGGCCGCGGCACCTCCTGCGCTCTATGGTCCCCGCTGTTCCCAGGCTCCTCGGCAGCGGCAGCGGCAGGAGCCGGGAGCAGCGCGGCGGCGGCGCGCCTGTCCTGTCCCGGGCCTGCCCTGCCCGCGGCGGCAGCCATGGAGCTGGAGGTGCCCGAGGAGGCGGAGGGCTCGGCCGCGGCGGGGGCCGGCGCCATCACCCCGGAGGCCGGCGTGGGGGGACTGGACGCGGCAGGAGGTAACGGGCTGCGGGCACCGGGTGGCCGGCGCCTCCGCCGGGCTCCGCGGCCTGGCCTCTTCCCCCGGGGGGCCCACAGTGGTTTAGCCCAGCTTCCCCCTTCCACCCCCCCCTGCTCCGGAGGTCTGAATGGTACCTCCCGGCCGGGACCCCGCGTTATGCCTCCGGGGGTGGGGGGGATTCGAGGTGGTTCAGTCCAGCCCTCCCCCCGTCCCGGAGCGTGCCACTCCCGGGCACTGTATGGTCCCGTCCAAATGCCTTCCCCCCCCCCCCTTTCCCAGGACCCAGAATGGTTCCGCCCCTAGGGCTGCCCCTCGGCCCGGGGACACGGGGCACAGGGGAAGGGGCGTCGAGAGGGGCTCTCTCCGCCCTCTGCTCTCCTCGCTCCGGGGCGTCCCGGGCCGGGGGCTCTGGGGAACAGCGGCTGCGGCCCCTGAGCAATGTAGGGCTCCGGAGCTGGAGGAGTTCGGCACCCCCCGGGGAACACACACACACGACCCATTCCCAGGCAGGGATGGAGCTGGCAGCCTTCACAGCCGGCCCCTCGCTCGGCAGAATCAGCTCTGTGGGGCGCCTGCCCCCCCCCCCCCCTCCCCTTTGTGCCTTATGTATAATTCAGTTAACAACCTGAAAATCGCCAGCGGTGTCACCCGGCCCTGCTCTGCTCTTTGGCTGACACGGCCCTTTGGGGGCCCGACACCACACTCCCCAGCACCCGCCAGAGCTGCGAATTTCCACCGAGGAACGGTGGTTGTGCTGTGACAGCCATCTCCTCTTCTTCAGGCCTTTAAGCAAGCATCCTTAGATCTTCTAAAAGCCAACAAATTATGGCGGAAGCTGTGATTGTTTCCGAGATGTCATCCCCTGCCTCGAGGTGGGTGAGGGGCTGGATGTAACATGTCGTTTTTTGTAAGGTGCCAGGATTTAGGCAAGTGGCCCCAGCCTTTTGGCTCAGGTTCCTGGGTGCTGGCAGGGCGATAGAGGGGTGGCCAAGTACTGGTTGCCCTTCCCTGGGCTGCCCACTGCGTGTCGTCCCCGTGTCGTGTGTCCCCCCCCTCCCCCAGACATCTTTTTCAGGAGTGTGCTCCCAGCACAGTGTGGTGTGACTGGTGGATTTCCAACTTGTGATGCTGCAGGAGCAAAAGAGAGAACCTCTTGCTGATGAACGATTAAAATATTGTTTATCCTTCTGATTTCTCTGTCCCCTTTCTGATTTTTGGGGAGCGTAGTGGGTTGTTTCTCAGCGTAAGACAAGGTGTTGGTGGATACTGTTGCTCAGGAGGGGTTTTCTTCCCTTTCCAAGTAAATCTGAATTTACAAACCTGTAGACTGTCTCACCTTATGCTGATAGTAAAAAAGATGAAACGGAGCCAGCAATCTCACCGATGCTTTGACTTTTTTTTTTTTTGACTTTTTTTTTTTTTTGAGTCAGGTTGCTTACTCCTTGCTTGGGTAGCATCCAAATTGTGTCACTCGGTCCCAGCTGTGCTGGCAACTGGAGCTCCCGGGAGGGCTGGGGACAGCGAGCATGGCAGCTAACAAGTGTTTTCTGGAAGGGAACGAAACCTGCAGGGAGTGGAGGTGGCTCTGGGTGGGCTAAGTGTGGAGGGATGGCTGCAGCCACGCGTGGGGCCGGAGAGGGGATGACTGGAGCACATCAATGGCGCCATGGTCCTTGTCGCAGCAGATGGGAATGTTGGAGCTGGAGCAGTGTGCCTGGGAGAGCTGTTGCGGGAGGGTGGGGGGGAAGGTGAGGAGGGGGGGTTGTGCTCTGCGCCGCCCTATTCTGTTGACTGTTTTGAAGCCGATGGTGACAAATCCAGTTCGGCATCACAGCGCTGGTGCCTTGGGGGCTGTTTGGAGCAGCGGTGGGAGTGGTGACGTGCTTGTGACCCACCTCTACAGGCGCTTCATCCCACTGGTGCGGCAGAGAGGGAGGGCTGTGTGCTGCGCTCTTACCAAGCAAACGTGGCAGGGTTAATCCAGACCGTGGGTCGAGTCAGCAAAGACCTTCCCCAAGCCCTCGATAAATATGGAGAGCAGAGCTGGTTAGTCTGGTGCAGGAGTCAAAATGGTTGGAGGAGAGGGGCTGAAAGTCAGGGAAACATTGACAATAGGTTGACTTAAGGCAATAGAGTCTTCTGAAGCAAGCTTTTGGGAGCCTCATGATATGCTTTAATGGAGAAAACCTCATTTAATGCCAGCAGTTGGGCTCACGCAAGAGCATGGAGGCTCCAATTGTCCCTTTCTGAAGAACCCAGCTTTGAGGTTTTCTAAAAGTTTTGTAACCGCTGTAGTTGAAAAGGGAATTACAAAATCTGAGGGGTGTATGTGGCTGCAGTGCCTCCTCCTTGCCCTGGGAGGGGCTGCAAGGTGACACTGGGTTTGGTGCGGGTGGCAGCGCTGTTGACAGGAGCAGAGGCACCATGTGCATACAGGGCAACACACAAGCACCTGGACCATTCAGGCTGGATTACTCTGACCCCAAAGCTGGGGACACACATCACCATCCCTCTGCCTGGAGAGAGAGTCTGGAAACCTCTTATCCAAGAGGGCTCAAGTTACTGGAGAACTGGTAGCAAAGCTGGTCTCCACCGTCTCCTTGCAAAGGTGGAAGTTCTCAGCCTGATGGGGAAGTGGAGTTGATGTCCAACTTCTCTCCATTTCTCATGGCTCCTGTTAGATGGGTGGCACTCTGCCCATCATTCATGGACTCTGGGGATAACTCACAGTAGCCTTCCAGTATCTGAAGGGAGCTACAGGAGAGCCAGGGAGAGACTCTTTGTCAGGAAGTGCAGTGACAGGACAAAAGGTAATGGTTTTAAATTGGAAGAGGGGAGATTTAGATTAGACACCAGAAATAAATTCTTTGCTGTGGGGGTGGTGAGGCACTGGAACAGGTTGCCCAGGGAAGTTGTGGCTGCCCCATCCCTGGAGGGGTTCAAGGCCAGGCTGGATGGGGCTTTGAGTGGTGTGGTGGGAGGTGTCCCTGCCCAGGGCAGGGGGTAGGAACTCGATGATCTTTAAGGTCCCTTCCAACTAGAACCATTCTATGATTCATGGCTTAGAGCCTGGGCAGAAGGCTCCACTGTGTTCTTTGGGGTTGAATTCCTTCGCGTTGGGGAGCTGAACTGATTTAACAAGTATTTATCCTCTTGTTCAACAGCTGTCTCCCTGCACCCTGAGCTGGAGATCCCAGCCGCAGGCAGTGGTGCCAAGTGTGCCGGTGGCACCTGTAAGGCCCATCTGCAGAGAACGTTGATTGCGACAGCCGAGGAATGGTGTTGCAGTATTTCCTCTTCACAGTGATAACTTTGAAGTGACTTTTGAAGGGTTGCTGGAAGCAATTTTTGTCAGCATGCAGATTAGAGATAAGAGAAGAATCCCACCCCTCGGGGCACGAGCGGTTCAGTCCATACCAACGTGATGGAGAGGGAAATTGGAGAGAGCTTATCAGCTTGAGGAAAAATCAAATGTAAACATCATCCCCAGCATGATTATGGTTCATAGCTTAGTTGGATGTCACATGTCTCTTTCCCGTGAAATGGTACTAGCGAAGATGATGGTAGAGGGAGTCAGCTCGGCAAAAGCAGACAGAAAAACACCCTGTGCCTTAAACTTTTAAAGACCCTGCAGTTACTTCACAGTCAACAAGTCACAGCTCAGCTGCAGGGAAGGAGGAAGGCAATGAAAATAGAATTCAGGCTGCTCTGGCAAATTAATTGTCCTTTAAGATATGAATCAGCTGGAAACAAATAGGGAAGCTGGAGTTGCAGGGCTTGGGAGCTGTGAAGGGCAGTTTTAGTACGGGTGGGAGATGTGGGCACTGCCCCGAAATGTGCTGAGCTTGTCTGTATCAGTGTCAGGACAGGCTGGAGAACGAATCCCCGACAACCCGGGACAAAGAATGATTAATCTAATTTTCATTAACTAGCATTTGGCATTGACCTGTATATAATAGCCTCTTATGCTGCTGCTGGATCTGTGGCTGGCAAAGCTGCCGCTGCCGTGTCCCACTTGGGAAGCTCATGGGCCTCTCCAGAAGGGCTCCTCAGGGAGTGACCTGAGTGGATTTAGCAGGAGCAGCGCATAATTTGGGAACGATTATTGAAGTGATTCACTGACATGACCATTATGGGCTCTCGCCAGATGCACCATCTTATTAAATATGATTTTCCCATAGAAGATGGTTGCAATCTGAAAAGCAGCAGCAGGAATTCCAGTATTCCCTTTTTTCGTGAACACGTCTTTCAGTTGCAGCCAGGTGACTCCAGAAATAGGTCTGTGGTGGCTCTTGGCTTGGAGAGCCCTCCTCGTCGCATACTGCTCGCATCTTTGTCACGTTTGATTTTTCCCCTTCATCTTTTCGGGCTGCCAAGCGTATTCCTGTAGACCAGGATTAATCTATAGCAGTCTGGCAGGCGGATGCGGTACCCACAGCTCAGGGACCTCGCTGGGGTCAGTTCCCATCTGTGCCTCTGGGAACCGCAGGCGTTACGTGGGTGTCGTTAACTTGCAAGAGAGAAAATGTTGCACTTCTTGCACCGTGCTGGGGAATGTCGAAAGCGGAGGTTGTGAAGGGGATTTGGGTGGGAGTGACCTTCAGTGGGCTGGTTTGCACGCTCCGCTCCCACCGTCAGCGCGGGGACGGAGCTGCTGGGGCTGGCGATCGTGGGAGATGCTCCTCTTGCCGCCTGGCCACAGGAAAGCAGGACCCACTGCCCTCCCTGGGTCTGATCCCATGGGTGCACCCTCCCTGGTCTCCCTGGGAAGACCAGCGGGGAGCAGGTTTAGAGTTGTGCTTTCCGGACCCTGGGAAATTTAAAGCAGAGGCCTTGGTACCTCCTTCTCTGGAAGATGGTTGTGTGTGGAGAAGGGTGACTGCATGTTTGAACTGATAAGCAGCAGAACAGTAGAAGGTGGCCTAGGTGGGTTTTTTTGTTTCCTATTAAGTCTTTCCAGGTTTGCAAACAAAATTTCCGAGGGTCCCCTTTAAATTTCATTTCTTTAATAACCCAGTTGACAGTGTCACTTTCCTTCAGCTCGCTCCCAAGCTGTTGCCTTCCAGGCCTGCAAGCTGGGTTGCCTTGTGAATGTGCTCAAGAACAGAATTTCTTACTCATGTCGGACTGTGATCATGTCCGTGGGGCTGGGCAGAAGCTATTTTTAAAGCATTATGCAGGTGCAAAGCCCTGATTGTTTGGTGTGGGCTCCCAAGGAGTAGCTGCTGTGGGGGCAGTACCTCCACAGGGTATTTTGCCATTTCTAAAATCCATCCATGGCTGGTGCAGAAACTCAAAAGGAGCAAAATATTGTCATTTGTAAGTCTTTGGCAAAGCAGTGTTCCTGGCACAAGCACCCTCCCCGTGTTTGCTGCCTAGTGATGGTGCGCTGCTCCCTGTCCGTCCAACAAACAAGTGCAGCCAGTTGTGTTTTTCCTCCAAGGGGAAGGATGCTGTGATGGAAACTTGTTGCTGAGCCTCCTGCTGCACAGGGCTGCCCGTCTGCTCACCTGCAGGAGCACGGTAGAGAGGGAAATCAAGGCGCCGCAAGGGACTGGAAAGAAAAGGCCGTTCATTGCTGAAATGGAGCAACAGCAGTGCAAGAAAGGAGAAGGTCGTGTAAAGACCCCCAATCTGGTGGCCTGCGTGAAGCGAGTTTTGCTCTGATCCCTCTCAGCCCTGGTGTGTTTCTGTCTCCCCCCCCTGGGGGCTGCATGCCCAGAGGAAAAGCATCCACCGGCATTCCCAGGCTTCTCCCTCTCCTCCCCAGGTGACCCCAGGGCTGAGTCTCTGGAGAGGGAGCTTGCCCTCTCCAAACAGCCCTAACAGAGCCAGTGATGGTAAGGTAATGTTGAGCTTTTAACTTCTTTAGGTAGGTCTTAGAAATTCTCCATTCTTAAGCAGCCTGGCACTTGTTTGTTTGAGTTTTTCAGTGTTGCCAGTAGCTGAGTTAACCTCAGGACTTTCTGGGAAACATTTTATGTAATTAAAAAGCTAAAAAGTGATCGAAGAAGCTTTTCTGTCACTTTGTCTCTTCTCACCCACATATTTAAGCAGAAAATGCTGTCAAGTCCTAATTAAGTGTAGTCTTCTTCCATCATGTGTTCTTGTGGCTTCCCCAGCTTACGTGTGGGTTTTTGCACTGGCTTGTGGTGAATAACCCAGGCTGAGTCAGAGCGTGTGCCACCGCCGTGAGGGATTCTGGAGCCTGCAACATCTTCTTGATGTTCACGGCCCATCTGATGCCGCTGGTTGCCGCTAACCACGACCAGTTTCATCATTTGGCAGCTCTGGGGAGAGGCTGTGAGACTTTCTCTGGATGAGTTAGCCCTTTTGCTTCTCTTCTAGCTTTCTTTGAATACAGCAAAACCACCACTCTTTTCCAGTTCTTTTTTTTAAAAAACAAAACAAAACAGAAAAACCCAACAAACAACCCCCAAGTGTGTAGAACTAGAGTCGGTGTGTAATGTGAGGGGTTCTCTTAAATGTTTACTGTAACACAGAAACAGGCTGGAATAATTGATATTTGAAGGCTAGGGTGGCGATTGTGTGTTCTATACAGTTGCATCTCTGGCAAGTGACCATTAGAAGAGCCGTCCCTCTGGGTAATTTGGAGCCATGACCTCTGGAGCGGCAGAAAAAGAATCTCTTGATGTCCAGTCGCTGCCCATAGGGCTTGTATTTGTAAAACGCTTTGCAGAATCCCTGAGGGGCAGCAATGCTGGTCTCCTCTGTAATTAGCAGAATCCGCATGTTCTCTTTGCCAAAGTTGCTATTGGAGAGGGTAGGAAAGACTTCCCGGGGGAGAAGAAGAGCTGGGAATCGGCTGTTTGCTTCTCCAGTGTCTCCAGCCTCGCAGACCCGCTGGTTGCGTGAGCAGTGTCTGGGAAGGACGAGCCTGTGTTCCCAAACACACGGGAGCTGCTGCTGCTGCCAAGTGCTCGTTGATCCAGCGAAGGAACACGTGGCACGATGGGGGTTTGTCACGAGAGCGACCTGGGCAGATACACTGACCGCATCCCAAAGGGCCTGGAGATCAGCTGAACGTGGAAACGCCACACGCAACGGCCTCGTGTCTTTGTTCTCTGCGAAACAGCTCAGTCTCCTCAACTCGGAGGAATTAAGGGATTATAAAACGAGGGCAGTGTTGCCTTGTGTGCAGTCACTAAAACGTGGCAGTGGCTGTTGGGACAGAGTGCTGTGGGTTGCGTGGAGCTTGGTACTGGTCAAACTCCAAGTAGCTCAAATGCTGCTTTTCATTTTCCTGCACAGCGTTAAATCTTTCCCAGCATGCAGGGGAACGATGTTTAATTCGGCTCCGGCTGCCTTTGTTAAGACTTCCCTGTCTGGATTTGCAGCGGTCCCCTTGGTGCCTGCAGTAGCTGCTGCTGAGTGATGCTCTCACCTGGCGCTTGGTGGCTCCTGCCAAATTAGTTCTCTGTGCTTTGAGGGTCCATGTAGCCAGAGTAATTAATAACTCTTCATTTAAACTTGGTGATGCTTTCTCCGATGAAACTCTGTCAAACTACTGACTCTTCCGATTCAGATTCTCTATGTTCCTGTGCCGTGGTAGACGCCTCCTAATTTCTTCTCCAGAAGATGTGGGAGCGCTTTGACCTTAACCAGCACTGAGCTCCCGGAGGAAAGGCGGCTCATCAGCAGAGGAAGGGGAGTGCTGGGCTGGGAGCCAGTTGGGTCCCTACTCTTCCACTGAATTTAGTCATCCAGAGTAATTCCCCAGCTGTTCCATGGCTTTTTTCATGTAGGAGGTGAAGAGCTCTGCTGCTTTGGGGACTGGGTAGCTGAGTTCACGTAGGCATTCGGCAGGGCTGGTGTGGGCAGCCTGTCCTTAACATAACTCAAACCCTGGACACATTGGGATGCTGCCCTTCAAAATGGGTGTCTTGAACGTGTCAGACCATGCTGGGGACTGTGTTGTGACTCTGCAAGAGTAGAATTAATCAAGGTTATTTTTCCTTTTCACTTGCTGCCTGGAAAGATGTTTAAGTTGCCAATTATATTTCTCTATTCTTCTTGGAGTTTGCCATTCTCTGTCACTTATATGTCTGCAAGTTAAAGTCCAGATCTCCAAAGGCTAAAGCTGGTGAAGCACAAGGTGATGGGGCTGAGGAAAAACACACGGAATCTCTGCTAAAGCAGCACTGTTTCCAAAGTTGGGCTCTTGAGTGCCACACTTGATGCACAAATGTACTTTCTGCTTCCCTGGTTAGGGTTGGGTTCATTCCACTGCCCGTGTGCCACTGGCACAGATGTGGTCCTGTTCAGCCCCACAAGGTAGGCAGAATAAAAGCAATCTCTAAAGCAGAGAAGCATCTTAATCTGCTCCCCTCCTCCCCTTCCTGCGGGGCGGGAGAGAGTCCCAACCGTGTCCTGCAGCAGCACTTTCCTACCTTGGGAGCATTTTGTGATCTTTGCAGGCTTTTCTACAAGTTTATTGCCTACCAAAAAAATAATGATATATATGTATCTCCAACAGTAGAGTAGAACACTGTTGTTCCTGTACATTAAATTAATGGCTTCAGGGTGTTCCCAATTATATATTTATTTTTTTAGGGTGGAATTCCTGATTTTTGGGTGGAACTGATTTTGTTTAAAGGGCAAGTGTCCAGCATCCTCCTGAGCTTTTGGATATTTTTCTGCAGTTGAAATTGAGCAGCAGCGTGGTTACTGTACTGCTTCGGTTATTGTGTGAATAGCTGTATAAACCCCTCTCCAATGCTGGTGCTTTCAGCCCTCCAGCAATTAGAGCTTAGTTTAGAAGGGTTGCGTATGGGTTTTCATTTCTCGCTCAGGGCTGTACGAGCTCGGGTAATTAAGACCACTTTGCACCAATTTGAGCAACTTGAGCGTTGGGAGCAATTTTGGTTGGTGCGTCGGTACAGCTCACAAAGGGTTTGGAGTACTTGAGAAATATTTTTATGTAATTGGCAAGTTTTGAGAGATTTTGTGAGATCTTTTCAGAGCTCAAGACTCATCTCCAAAGCACTGCAGGGCTCAGGGCAGACTGCTGTGCCTGAAACAGCTGATCTCATCGAAGTGCACGTCAACGATGGAAACGCCAATGGCTTGCTCTTGTTGACTCAGTAAGATCTTGGGAGTTGCACCAGCCGAAATGAGACACAGTTAGGTTTCTGCCTTTGGAGCCTCCTCGATTTTGTTACCACTTTGTAAGGAGTGGGTCAGTTTTTTGGCCACCCAGAAGCTGGCAGCCCCACTTTGGTTAAGTGTCATCGCTGATATCAATGGATTTTACTTTAGGTCCTGAAGATTTGAGAGGCTGAAGAAAAACCTTCAGGCTTGGCATAGGGCCTAGAAACTCAAGTTTCCATTTTACAAAGTAAAGTGAAGGCAGAGATGATGAGGGGATGAGAATATCTCTCTGATGAGGAAACGCTGAGGGACTTGGGTCTTTGGAGAGAGAAGGCTGAGGGGGGATCTGATCAATGCCTGTAAATACTTCAAGGGTGGGTGTCAGGAGGATGGGGCCAGGCTTTTTTTAGTGGTGTCCAGGGGCAGGACAAGAGGAAACAAGCACAAACACGAACACAGGAAGTTCCACCTAAAGATGAGGAGGAAGTTCTTTGCTCTGAGGGTGGCAGAGGCTGCCCAGAGAGGTGGTGGAGTCTCCTTCTCTGGAGACATTCAAACCCACCTGGACACGTTCCTGTGGGACCTGCTCTGGGTGGCCCTGCTCTGGCAGGGGCTTGGACTGGATGATCTCCAGAGGTCTCTTCCAACCCCATGTGATTCTGTGAGTTTGTGAGTCTGTGACTGCAGTTTAGTCACAGGAACGTAGCATGGGAATAACCCTTTTTGCTCACAGAGTCTATGACCGTGTCATTTCTTGCACGAACTGACGCGGCACTATCTATCGCACAGCCCACGGAGGTTTCACTCCCCTGCTATTCTCACAGCTCCACCAGTGCAGGAGAGAATGTAAACACAGAGCTTTCCTCTCCCCAAACCCTACTACAGAAGGGCAGATTCCCTTTTGAAATCTATGAAAAATGGCCCTCCGGGGCCCCGAGACCGGAGGCGGGCGCACAGTCACACCAGTAAACCTGCTTGAGGTTGTCAGACTCCTAAAGCCTTACATTTTTGTGGTGAATCATTTTCAGATACAGCCAGGACGAAGCACTCTCACGAGACGGGATTTAATATCGATGGTTCACAAAAGAAAAATACCTAAATGGAGCCAAACTCCTGTACAGAAACGGCCCCAACTGATGCTTCGCCAAAGCAGGAAATGCCTGCAGAGAAACACACATGCAGGAGGAGCCGCCATCCCGGGGGGGCTCTGAGAGCACCGTGGTGGAGGCAGGACGGGGATCCAGCTGCAGGATCAGCCCGCAGCTGACCCACACCTACAACATCACCGGGGGGGGGGGGGGGGAGCTGGTGAGGCGAGGGTTAAACACCATCCCGACAGCTAGAACCCAACCCAGGCAGCAGAGAAGCAATATTCAGATGGTGACCTTGTTGCTCTCCGGTCAAATATGCAGAAATGACGGTATTTTGAAGGAAAATCCACAGCTACCACTGCTGTGACCTCGAAAGTGCAGGTCCCGACCTCCCCTGGGGTTGAATATCCCCTTTTGACCTCTAGAAACCACCAAAGCTGTGGCTGCCCCATCCCTGGAGGGGTTCAGGGCCAGGTTGGAAGGGGCTTGGAACAACGTGGTCTCATTGAAGATGTCCCTGCCCAGGGCAGGGGGTGGCACTGGGGGGACATTAAGGTCCCTTCCCACCCAAACCATCCCATGATCCTGTGGTCTGGTGGAGTACCTTGGCACCCACCAGAGCCACTCAACGGGGTGCTGTCACCCTGCCAATGCCAGCCCCGGGCTGTCACCCCACACAGGAGGACAGGGGGAGCTGAGGTGACCCCTCCATCCCTTCCCATCAGTGCTCCCCAAGACTGGCTCACCTTCCTAATGACAGGGCCCCAGAAACATCCCAATTCTCCTCAAACCTTCGGTGTGCTCTCCTGTTTGTTACACTGGCACCTGCTGGTAAATCAGCAAAAGCCGATTTTTTTACTGTTGGGCGAAGGAGACAAGTTTAATTATGAGCCAAGGTGTGCAGTATTCCATTTCTCTCACCCTCTCACCCTCTCTTTGGGTCTAATATAACACATTATACAGAACACAAGGAGGCTTGTTAGATTACTGTTGGAAGATGCAAGAATTGGTTAATTTTGCACCGTTTCTCCCTGTCATTATAATCTTTGCCACAAGAATGGCTACATTCTGCAAAATGTTCTGTTCTCAGTGCAGTCATTGTCATGTGAATGAGCTATCACAGAATCCTAATGCCTGAGATGTTTTATTCTTACATTTGTGACATTTGTATTTCAGTGACAAAAGCTTCAGCAAGAAAAGGGAATGGAAGAAATTTAATCCAGTCTCTTGATCATTTTTAAATTCTAATTTTATGGTCTTTTCTTTCCTCGATGCTGCAGCACAGTTTCCTTCCTATGTAAGAAGTCTGTATTTAGAGTAAGAATGAACTGATGAAATCAAACCTCTGGGATGTTTGTATTTTAATGGTTTCTGCATTAAAGACACCGTATCAGTGGAAATTGCTGATAGTTAGGAAAGGTGAAAACCAAGGAATATTTGCTAGTCATTTTTCGCCACTTAGAGTGTATGTGTTCCGTTAGAACTCTGATGAGCTGGAGCTCGTATTACACAGGAATATAATAAAGGATCAATTATTCTCAGCCATTGATCTCAGCCAACGGGATAGCTGAAACTAATATCAGAGGTAACCAGGCCAGGGAAGAGCATCACGAATCATTCCAAATGTGCAGCAATCCTACGTTTAGGATGCTCTTCTACTTTGCTGATCTCAGTGGCCAAAAATTACCTCTGATTTTAATGGGACCGGGCCCAGGACCTCAGTCCAAAATGTCCTACCCAGTTTAAGTCTTTTTGTCAAGCCAGAAGTCTCTGAAGTGGCTTGCATGAGTAACAGTCTAGACAATCCACCTCTGTTTTCTTTCTTCACCTCAAATGTTTTTTACACTTACCTTGCCATTTCTGCTGATCCCAGAAATACAACAGTTAGCAGGCAATTTAGGGGTTCCCCAAAACACACATCATGGGGTAAATTGTTACAGCAAAGCAAACGAAACATTCAGATCAGCAGAAGGAGGAAAGGATCCTGATTCTTTTTTTTCCAGCCATGGGTACAAAATAATTGTTCTTCAATGATCTTTCCTACAGCGTGACCATAAAGAGGTGTCTGAGCTGTCAAAATGGTGTTCGGATGGCTGACCGTCAAAGAGCTGCTACAGCATCACAACTGGAAATTTTAATTGCATTCAGACATCACACTGGAAAGTCACGAGCGCTTTTTCTCCCTTTTTCCTCCTCTTACATACACATATTCTCTCAGAGTGTAAGCTCATATATTTATATATATTTTCACAGCTTCAAAATTGTATAATATTTTAATCCGTCTGCATGTCTTGTAATAATATCCCCCTCGCTCGCTCTCTTTTTAAATAAATGTTTGCAGATTCCACTTTTGATACCAGACCTGCAAGGCCTCATTATTTCTTATTTCCAGAGGTTACACAGTTTTAATGTTAAAATGTAATCTTTGAGATAGTTTCATTTGCCTACCCTAACCTCTATGATCAAATGCGTACCTTTTTTACTTTTCAAAATACTAGGATCTCAGGACCCATGCATTCTCTTAATCATTGCTCAATTTCTTTTATCCGTGTTCCTTTTTTTCCCTACGCTCATAACAAGACTGCAGCTCAGACCTGCCAGATCTGAACTCTAGTCCATATTTTTAATGTCACGGTTCTACAGATAATGTATTTTTTTGATTTTAGTTCACAGGTAACCTACTTAAAGATATCTAGATATGTATTTTAAATTCTTAGATAAAATGTTCAAGTAGTTGATTTTAACTTGCAATAACAAAGAATTCAGAAAAGAAAATCCATAGGGAACAAGCTAACAAGTACAGGGTTATACTTTTCTACCTATTTTACAGGGCTTTATTTTACAGGGAATCTCCCTGTTTTCATGCATTGCCTTTTGGCTTCAGTTTCCCTTTGATACTTGTCTTTATAATGCAAAAAAATAAAACAGAGATTTATGTTAACTAGAGAAAAGCCGCTGGGTTTATTATTACTCTGAATGTTAAACCTTTCTGTTGAAAATGGCTGTTGAGGGGAATCGCTGAGCATTTTCACCACCACGGACACAACCAGCCCTCGCAGGCTGCCTTCTGATTCCTCCTCACTCAAAGTTCACAAGGGAAGAATAGATGAAGAAGGTCTGATGTTTCCCCCACAGCCTCACACGGGGACAGCTCTCACACCAGCTCTGAGATGGGACCATGCAGACCCTCTCAAGGCTTTGCTGCAGCATCTCCAGCTGCGGAGGTGGCACAGGAGCTGTGGAGGTCCCCAGGCTGCCTCCACACGCGATGCTGGCAGGGGGTGACACGGGAAACACATTTTGCCTTCTTTATGCAGCACCTTGTAAAGCAGCAGAAACACTTTCATTTCCAATGGAACACTTTTTGTAGGAGGTTTTGGAAGGCATGTAAAGGTTCCCCCCATCCTTCCCCTTACCCCCCCACTCAGCAACCCTCCTGAGAGAACCTGAGCACCATGCAAATGTACCTCCAGTTACGGGTTAGTTTGGGGTCCGGGAGAGAAAGGAGGTGGTAAAGGGACACCCCAAAGAGAAGTCTGAGATCCTGTGCCAGTCTGGATTTTGCTCTCTTTCTGCTTGGGGTTAGTCCGTGGTGCTGCCCCAGACCCCCCGACAGCCAGCGTGGGAGCAGGGGCCAGAGGAGGATCCTCCGCTTGGGACCCTGCCACCTTGGCTGAAAATTAACTTGGTATGGACAATGGGGTGTTTTAGGGGCGGACTTGGGGGTGAAAAAAGTGCAGGGAACACATTTTAGGGCAACCGACAAACTCTTTACTCCTGTTCTTGTGGCCCATTCAATCATTTTTTTAGTTCAGTCTTGTTATTAACTTAGACTTATTCAACTTGGGAAAGATCTTCACAGCTGCACGGTAGCTCCCATCAAAGTATATTCTCATTTGCTAAGTGTATTGGTAGTTTTTTCCAAAACAAACTAATCATAATGTGAATATTCCACATAACCTGTCCGAGATAAGAAAATATTCTGCTAAAAATCAATGTCCAAAATAGAGAAATTTGAACATCTCCTTCATTACAAGAGTATCCACCTTGATTCCTTCCACGGGTCTCTTTTTCCCTCTGTATTGCCATATAATGGTTTTGGCTACCTATATATGTGCCAGCCTTCTCTAAACTTAAGGGTCAGTTCCATACTGCAAAGTAAACAAAAATGCAAGTCAGCCTCCTACAAATGATACAGCTATTTTAAACCATAATTAAAAAATATATGCTTGGATTATTTCATTTACTGTCTCTGAGCCTTTTGTGTGCAGTCAACCCATGTTTTCAAGTTTTCTTCTATATTCATGAAGACCAGAAACTCAATTTTATTCTGAAATGAAAGCTAAGATTATCAGATGATAATTGATTCCAAGGACTAGACTCTAAGTAAAATACCAGTATCATGAGAATTCTGATAAAATCACTGAAGTTGACAACAACTGAAGTCAGGCAGAGAGTATCACTTTTTTAATCTCCTTATTTTATATATATATATAAAAAATCAGCACCACGAGTAATAACAAATATTTTTCCATGATCTTCCTACGTATTCAGTTAAACTAACAATAATACCTCCATGTGGTGACTTCCTCCATCTGTGCCTCCCAAACTATTAACACCTCAGCAATATGAAGGAAGGCAGATGTGCTTGATTTATAGGCACCGAACACGGAGCACAGCTCCAGCTCTGTACACATCACTGGAACAGGGAAGATAATAATACTCATACCAAAAGCCTGAGAGGTTAAATTAATTCTTTTTTCTGTTTTTTTCCAAAACACATGGTGATCTTTGCATAAAAGCCAGTAAAAATTAGAATTTAATAGAGTGTCCATATGTATTAAAATAACGTGGAAAAAAAAAAGTTGTCTTTGCATTCTTTTCAGCTAAATACCAGCGCAAAGATGTTGTGATATGGTTCAGATTTTTGGTCCAACTCCTCTCAAATACTCATTCTTCTGTTGGCTTCAGAAGAAACTTCAAATATCCAAAAAGATAATTTCATACATCATTTTGCTAAGGTTTAGAAAGCATATTTTCTGCAAGGATATAAGCAACTGGGGGCAATGATTTGCTTCCTCAACTGGGAACTGAGAGTACTTCTCACTTTACTATACCTAAAACAAAGGAGATCAAAGGAAGGGAGAAAAATAAAGAAGATTCCCAAATAGTAATTAAAGAGATTGAAAGTTGAAGTAAATATGAACAGAAAATGGAAAATAAATAAAATAAAATAAAATCCCACAAAATAATCCCACAAAAAAAAAACCACAGAAGACCTCAAAGTGAAGCAAAGAACACAGAAGCCAAAACCAAAAATACTAGTAAGGCAGAGGCCTGATGGAAAAAAAAAAAAAGAACAAAAAAGTCTGAAAAAACAAAGCAGGGAAGAGGGTGACAGACAACAGTTGGGACAAAACCATGAAGACTAGAATTATAAATGTAATAAATAATATTTTTTTCCTAATTTAAATTTTCCCCAGAGACAAGAATTGTTATTGCAAAACAGCCGTATTGCACAACAATGCAGGGATAAATATCAAAGGTTAAATCTCTTTTGGAAGAAAACTAACATGTGAGTCAATTCCTTTGTTCTACACCAGACCCTAAGAGAAAGTATATGCTCCATTGCCTAAAGAAGAACTGTATAAGCTCTTTATCTCAATACTCCTGCTGTCATAAGAGTTCATAACTTTCCTTCAAAGTAGAACATACCAACCACTATATGTTTTGGTGGAACGTTGATTTAACCCATGATAGCAATTCTTGTGCTCCTTATGGGACATCTACTATTCTTATTACTCTCATTGACTTGCTTTTTTTTCACACCAGCAGAAGCCAGGCCTCCCTGCCTGACTGAAGCGTTTCTGGTCACAGTCCCATCAAGGAGAGCCTGCCCAGCACTGTCCCAGAGAGATGGGGCAGCAGTGGTGGGACACCAGGGGAGCACCTCCTGCTAAAGCAGAGGCCAAGCTGGAAGGGTGTGGGTTTCTCATAGGGCCCTGAGGGAGCTGTACCTTCATTTTACCAGAGAATAAGCATGTGTTTCTTTTCCCTCTTCCTGCGCTAGTGTTTGTGTACGTTGCCCAATTTTCAGCACTTCTACTTTGCCGGTAAGGACAGAGTCCGAGAAGAGCCCATATAGATGTGTTCAAGCTTGAGCAGCTTCAGTAGCAAGTCCTACTTGTTGTTTTTTGTATGTTGCCCACAATCCTGAACTCTATCTTTCCATGGTCACTGCAGCCAAAGTTTCCCTCAACTTTGATGTCCTCCACCAGTCCCTCTTTGTTTGTCAGTACTAGGTCCAGTAGTGCATCTCCCCTTGTTGGCTCTTCCACCAGCTGGGTTAAAAAGCTATCATCAATACCTTGGAGGAACCTCTTAGACCATATATTCCTGGCTGCGTGGCCTTTCCAGCAGATATCTGGGTGATTGAAGTCCCCCACAAAAACCAAGGATTGCAATTGTAAGGCTACTTGGAGCTGGTTGTAAAAGGCCTCATCCACTTCTCTATCCTGATCAGGTGGTCTGCAATAAACACCCACAGTAGTGTCCCTCATATTGGCCTGCCCCTTAATCCTCACCCACAGGCTCTCAACTCTCTCATCTGACTCCAGGGAGGGTTTTCGGGACATCTCCTCGCTCTCTATACATTCGTTGACATAAAGGGAACACCTCCACCCCTCCTTCCTTGCCTGTCCCTTCTGAACAGCCTGTAGCCCTCAACAGCCACACTCCAGTCATGTCATCAGTGTCTAAAAATACCTGAAGGGAGGGTGAAGAGGACAGAGATGGGCTCTTTCCAGTGGTGCCCAGTGACAGGCCGGGGGGCAACGAGCACACCCTGAAACACAGGAGGTTCCTCTGAGCACCAGGAAACACTTTTTCAGAGTGAGGGTGACCGAGCACTGGCACAGGGTGTCCAGGGAGGTTGTAGAGTCTCCATCCTTGGAGATACTCAAAAGCTACCTGGACATGGTCCTGGACAACTGGCCCTAGATGTCCCTCCTTGAACAGGGGGGTTGGACCAGATCAGCTCCAGAGGTCTCTTCCCACATCGACCATTTTGTGATTCTGTGAAATGATGTTTTTTCATTTTTCCTTTATTCCCCCAACATACTTCCTTAGTAGTGAGAAATGCCCTCTTTACCTTATCTGTAAGGACCTCTGCTGCAGCCTCCAAATTACTATGCAAGTTTACACTTCCAGGTAGAAAGCAATCCCAAGAAAACAACTATTCACAGAAGTCTGCTTTTAGAGGCAAGTGATTTAATTTTCTGTGTCTCATCTATTCTTTTATTCTAATTCCAAAGATTTGGGACCTCCACGCTGTGCTACTCCAAGCCACTTCAGCAGCCAGTGATCAGGTCACTTTATGATCAGCTTTCCCACCTCCCCTCCCTTTGCCGAGCTGATGCCCCAGGTCAGGTCTCCACCCAGGCTGGTGGGATCCCAGATGGCTTCAGCAACGCTCTGCTGCGGTCCCCGCTTATCCATACGGACCGCTCTGCAGTTCCACAAACATTCCAGGTGCAGGCCCTGTGTTTTACCTCGGGGAAATGAGTCCTCAATCCAGAACAATTAAATGAATTAAAATAATAGGTAACATTCTAGACAATCACATTCGTGTGTGTTTGTCTAAATTAATTTGTCTTATTACTATTCAAACAGCATAATACTGTAAAATTACTATTTTCTGAAGGAGGCATTAAGCTAGTGATCTTGTACATTAACGGCATATAGATTTTACAAGACCCTCGGGCTCTCTGTTTCATGATGCTAAAACTGTGTTTTAAACACAAGTTCCCTCTTTTACATATGTTTTAATTTAAACATGGAAGGCATGGGATATGACCTTGTGTTCCTTCCAAAAGTTGGATGTTCCTAAACCAAAAGGCCGGCCTATTAACAAATTGCCTAATAAAAATATTTTGAGGGAAACTAAGTCAACCATGAAGACAAGATACAAAAAACCTTTCTGTAAGACTACAAAGACTAAAAGTAATGTCTCAAAAAAACAGAATAATAATAAAAAATAATAAAAAAGTGATTAAAGGGGTAAATTGTAAAGCTCCCTTTGTCACAAAACGCAGAACCTACTTTATACCAATTGCTGCTGGCTTCTGTCTTAATTGGACAATTGCCATTGTGCGCCTACTCAGAAATCCCGTATTTCCATGTTTCAAAGATTGACTGCTGCTGGCTTGCACCCTCCCCCCTGCATTCAGGGGGAGCTTTGAAAGGTGGTCTGCTTTGACATGTACATCATTAGACAGAAGAAGGGAAGCAAGGTATCAATATCAGAAATGAGCAATAGCAGGAAAAGAGTATGGCAGGAAAAGAAAACAATTAGAAACAGTTTGGTGTCCTGAAGTAAAAAAAATAATAATAATAGTAATAATAACTGCCAACTCGGGCTGACAGAATCCCGTCCAGAGAAACGGAGAGGCAAAGTGCGATAAATTCACTCACCGGCCAGCTTTATCAAAGAAATAGCACTGGAAAGCCTGCTTATAGGGACTTTGATGAGAGTGCCTAATGTAAGAATTCTTGATCTGAGATATAATGATCTTGGCTACCTTTTGGCTAATACTGTAGAAATAAAGAACAGTTCAGTGATAGATAACACTATTTTCAAAAAAATACATCTCTAGTTTTATCCAGCTTCTCACAAAAGTCTTCTTCAGAACAGGATGTAGCACTCCCTGTTTTAAGATGAATGGTGACTTTGGGAAAGTAAATAAAAAACTTAGCATCCCAGTCATATTTAGGGTAGAAACCTAAGCTCCATCCTGAGCTACAGAGTGATCACAACTGCTTCAGGCAGAAGGTATCTGCTGACTGCTCCATCTAGGACTCTACTACCTTTGTGTATGAGTCATGGGATTACCACAGATATCCAGGATTGGGCTGATACTCCTTCTAG
The DNA here is from genome assembly GCA_025769975.1 of Gallinago jamesoni. NCBI lineage: Eukaryota > Metazoa > Chordata > Aves > Charadriiformes > Scolopacidae > Gallinago > Gallinago jamesoni. Next base: position 123,576,671 of record JAOQGH010000012.1, read on the forward strand.
AGACATCAATAATGGAACTCCCATTAATTTTAAAGACAGACAAGCTAAATCAATGCTAGGAGCTTTTGAAAATCCTCTCCTAGAGGTTTTATACGACAGTCTCCCGCCACCTAAATTATACGGGACACCACTAGAATCTCAGGTTGCGTTCTGTAATTTGTTTGATGCAGTGCTTACTCTGTTTATTTTAAAATAAAAGCAAAATTCTCAAATGAAATAAAAAGTTTAACTGGTTTTTAAGCTTTTATTGAATTCTTCTTAGGATGACAGATCCTGTGGTTTGAAGTTCTGCAGGATCAATGTGCAATATCTTGCTAACCTTTGTTTGGTTCCAGTTTGCTTGGGTTCTCACTCACAAAATTTCACTTTCAGATTCAACCTCACTTAAAACTTCAGAGTGAATTTCAGCCAAGTCCACTAACTGTGATCTGCTTTATGTTAAAGTCAGCCCATAAACTGCTCAAAACCGGGCCCGGATTCTTTTGAAACTGGGCCTAAGGTCTGTGTAAAAGCAAACTCAAGAAAACGTCTTGATGAACCTAGGTTCAATATTTCAAAGTCTGTAATGAAACCTGAAACAAACCAAATTCCAATTTGTTTGGGGCTTCATACTGAAAGCGTTGTATTGCTCCGTCAAATTGATGACATTTTACCACAACTTTAACAGTGAAAGATTTTTCTTCCCATAATTTCCCCCAAACCCCTTGGCTGCTGGAAGCAGTAATGTATTACCATGGATACAGATTACAGAGTGGGATATGAGGAAGAGAGTGGAGGTTACAGTGTATAAAGAGATTTCTTTGGAGTTGGCATTTGGAGCAGGGAATCAGATAGCACAAGAGATTTTTTTTTATTCAAATATATCCAGATCATAAAAAGGCTAATTTCAAGAAGATGAGCTAAGATAGACTGCATTTGCGTTTTTGTGTCTTTGGTAGAGCCATCTTTTTCTGGAAAGCGAAACGAAAACCTTCATGTATTTACTTGATCTAGATTGGAGAAAGAGCAATTTAAAAATTAGTAATTTGACGGTAAACGCTTTCTGCTTTCAACCAGGCAGGGAGGACACTGGGGACTGTCCTGTCAGCTGCGGAAAGAGCCCGTTCTGCAGAGCCCTGCCCCGGCCGAGCGTGAACACGCGTGTGAGCTTCCCTCATCTGAGAACGGGGCCACCATGGCTTCACCAGCACCAGAAACAAGCCAAGGAGCGTGACCCAGATCGCACAAAGACGGGCAGTGATGGACTTTCCAGGGAAGCAGAAAGGACATGGCTCTTCTAAAGATAGGACAAAAGTTACAGGAGAGACAAAGAAGTTTTTTTCAATACTAACAGTGATCGACAAGATCACCCAAAGAATTCTACTAAATTAGTCTGGTGGAAAAATCTCCATGAAAAAACCCTACGAGTGAAAATCGTACGATTCCACAGAAGCTCCCCTCCACTGCCCCCTCCCAGGCTGCCTTCCTCCCGGCAAAAGCCTCTCAGACTTCAACCAGCCCCAAAGTCCCACCGCTGTCCTCATGAGAAGCAAGGTTCCTCTTCTCCATTAAAATATAAGATGCAGCTTCCATGCATCTTTAGGAAACAGAGGACAATAGTGTCAAAAAAACCCAGTGGCTTTTCTGGAGCGCTAAACTTCAGTGGTTCTTTTAGGCAAGAAGAATCATACCGTTTTTCAGCCCTTGGCAATGATCATTTTTAAAGACTTTTAATCTGAATGGTTCTGTCAGAATCATAGAATCATGGAATCATTTAGTTTGGAAAATACCTTTAAGATCATCAAGTTCAACTGTTAACCCTGCACTGCCAAGTTACCACTAACCCACATCCCTCAGCACCACATCTACCCGTCTTTTAAATCCCTCCAGGGATGGCAACTCCACCACTGCCCTGGGCAGCATCTTCCAAGGCTTTCCAACCCTTTCCATGAAGGAATTTTCCCAATATCCATCCTAAGCCTCCCCTGGTGTAACTTGGGGCCGTTTCCTCTTGTCCCATGGCCTGTTCCTTGGGAGAAGAGACTGACCCCCCCCTGGCTACACCCTCCTTTCAGGGAGTTGGAGAGAGACAGAAGGTTTCCCCTCAGCCTCCTCTTCCTCAGACTGAACACCCCCAGCTCCCTCAGCCTCTCCTCACAAGACTTATGCTCCAGACCCCTCACCAGCTCCATTGCCCTTCTCTGGGCCCACTCCAGCCCCTCAATGTCTTTTTTCTGGAGAGGGGCCCAAAACTGGACCCAGCCCTCGAGGTGAGGCCTCACCAGTGCCCAGGACAGGGGGATGGTCATTGCCCCAGTCCTGCTGGCCACACTGGTCCTGACACGGGCCAGGGTGCCGTTTGGAAGGCGCAGCATTATTCCTGGCCAAATCAACCCCCCGCGCCTCAGATCCCCTCAGCTCAGAGGAGACAAATTGACTCTACGGTTTTCTAAAACGCTTTCCAAATTTGAGAATTCCTCATGTTTCACTGTATCTCCTAAACAGCCCCTCAGTCATATCCCTTTGGCATTTGAAACTTTCACACAGGGAGAAAGAAGGAGGTGAGGGGAGAAATATTTAAGTCAAGTGGAGCAATGAAACTTGAAATATATACAAACCTGCAAATTACCCACGCAGAGGTGTGATATCAGAAATAGCTAATGTTTCCCCTGACACTCACACTGCTGGCTCTGAGTTGGCTGCGTCGCTGTAAGGTATTTATCACTGCAAAACCCCCTAGAACATTTTCACCTTGGTAAATACACACACTTATTCTGATGGGCCTTAAAACCGCAACAGGGAAAAAAGATAAATGCTTTTACTATCACACCTGTCCATTTTCATCTTAAAAAATCAGCAAGATTACAACTCATCCCTCTATCCCAGGATAACTTATGGGTGTTATTTCCATCTCTGGGGAACAAAGGGCTCCTAGTCTGGATGCTGCCAAAAGAGGTGTGTGACAAGGATAAAAAAGCAGGACCATTGCATGGTTCTCGCTGGAACTGGGAACAGCAGCATATTCATTTCAGGAAATCTCTGTCCTTCACAATTTCCTAGTACATGCAGAGGAAATTTGGAGGTTCTTCTGCGGGACCCTTAGCCTTAAATAGATTTACCCAGTTCACACAGCTCGCCGAGGCTGGGGCATCCCCCAAAGCCGGAGGTTTCTTCTGACTGCTCTAGAGGGGTTTTAATGAAACCTGGTGAGAGATATGGAGGCTGACAACCACCAAGAGGCAGAAGGATAGAAAGCAGGACGTGCGCCTGCAAACAAACGTCACGCCTCCAGAAACACGGGCACCTAGCACAAGAGCAGCTATATTGATTATCAGATAGCATTTGACACCGTTAACAGATAAGCTCTCAGGCCAAAGCCGCTGGTTATCACGTATGTATCACTGCACACTACTTCAGCTTTAATAGTCGCTCTGACAGAGAGAGGGAGCGAGGCAGACAGACAGGGGATTGTCACAGAGGAAGGGAAAGGTTCTAACCTCTGACGCAATCCACAACTTCGCTCAAATATTTCTTGACCAAAAAAAAAACCCTAACCAACAACTACAAAACCTAACAAGACATCCTCCATGGAAAATTACTGAATCCAAAAATAATACTGTTTTGAATGAGCAGTGGAGGTTACCACAAATTATACTAAGGGAAATAAGAAAGCAATTAAGATACCTTTGTTAAGGATTTTTTAACCTGTCAGCAATATATGCCTTTTGTTCTTCAATCTTTTAGGTTAATAAAATCAAGGCCAGTTCCCTTAGAGATGCTGAAGCTATTAAATATCAGTAAAACTTAATGTACCACAGGGACCATGTAAGAAAAAAATGTGCTTAATTGAGTGTTCAGAGCCAGAGCCACCCATTGTTAAGTGTATTCTGGCAATTGAGATGTTATTATTGCCAAAGCTTTGCCATAGGATGATATAAATGCATCTTTTCTGAATGAGAGCTCTGAATACGTGGGTGAAAAGATGGCTGCATTCCTTAAAAAGAAGGGCTGGATCTCTTCTCTTGTGTTTTATCCGTGCCATCCATAAGAAGCAGTAGTGTCATTAATGGAATTATATTTCTAACAAATTTGTAAGCAAACCTGGTAAAAAGTACTTTGCAAAATGAGAGGTATTCAGGATTTCCTCGTCTGAATTTGCATCTCTAATAATGTCCCTGTCTAAACGGCAACCTTATTACCAGTCCTCAGGACCGTGTTCAGTCCTTGTGAAGAAACAAAGACACTCCTTTCCTCCTTACTTCATTTCTCCTCTCCGGATGAATGATGTATGAGCTTTTCCAAATGCTTTCAGCATATGAGGGCTCTATTTAGCTACGCGTTGGAAGTGTTAGGAGTGAATGAAGACAAAGAAACCCAAACAGCAGCACTAACAGTAATTCAGATTCTGATTACTGAGCCAAATTAGACTGGACAATCTGAGAAAGGCAAGGTTTTGATACGGGTTCTTTCAAATAACAGTGGGCTACGACAAAATCCATATTTATCTGATGTATCCAGTGCTCTACAGTCAGCTTCTTGAGTTTCAGTCGAGAGAACAAAACCTCAGACAAAGCTGAACTCCTCAGGTTTAGTTCCAGGTTATTGATCTTCACTCGAAAACTTCTAACACTAAGCAGGGGCAGGTGAACTGGAGGAAACATTTCCCTCAGGGGACATTTGTCCAAGGCTGCAGTTCTCACAGAGAGGTTTTTATCAAGTGTATACACCTGCTCCCTCAGGGACTGCATGTACAGCCTCAAATCTCTTCAGGCTGGAAGTCTCACCTTGGTAGAGCACAGGTTTGGGATAACTAGCAGGGCCCTGGAAGCCTGCCTGCACAACCTGAATATATTCCCAAGAAAATGTTCCCAAGCTTCACACTATATTTTTTCTTCAGGGGAAATAAAAAACAAACAAACAAAAAAGCACTTTTTAGAGCTTAGAGGCATTTTCAAAGAAAAGAAAGAGAAAGGTTTTTAGCACTGTAGCACAATCAAAGTCAACACAGTTCCATGGAAAACAGGTCTTGACAAAGAAATCTGATTTTTTTCACATGATTTGCAATGTGCTACCTTTTCGTAAGCAAAAAATTACTTTTCACTCTTAGTGTTGATCACAACATCTCCATTAACACTGCACACTCTGACAACAGTATTTATAAGACTCCACAGGGTATTTCCATCCTTCCCAGTCACTCTGACCCTTGCAGTCGCATTTATATTTGTACAAAGTCCTTTCACCCAAAGTCCTCATCAGCTCCTCCCCATGGTACTCCTCCTGGAAGGGTGGCTGTTCCTGCCTGAATTACACCATCTTGCCTAACTAATAACTTCTCCACCATTACCTGGGGGGGTACACACACAAACACACCTCTTACAGCCCAACAGCTGACGCGTAAGTAGAGACTTCAGGGGCTTTTGAACTTCCCTCTGAACAGCCAACATCCTAACTCTTTACATAAAGCATTGCGCTGGGCCAGCTTCCAAACAGAGGAATGCCGGAGACTAGTTTGGGATGTCTGAAAGCCCCATTTAGCTCCCAATATCCCGTGGAAGCTTGGTCAAATCCCCTGTCTTCTGTGTGCCCCACCACGCGCCTGTGAAGCGAGGAGCAGAACTGCAGATGCAAAAGGGCACCCCCTGTTTTTCAAGGCGCAGAAAAGCATACAATAGAAAACAAAGCCTATAAATAAAAGCTATGGGAAAAGGCATATTAGGCTTCAAAATAAGGTATGTTGGAAGGGGTAGGGGTCAGCATTGAAATAAATTTGGCTGTAGGCATTTCAATTTCAAGATAAGATATGTTGAGGTGGTTAAGAGAAGCTGATTAGATTAGCCATTTATATTCATTGGTAGAGAACGTTAGCAGGAAGAAGGGGCATCTAGAAAAGGGAATGCAGTTAGCTCATGTGTAACTATTAATGAAAAAGATGTGTCTGATCACTGGGAAGTCAAATTGGAGTCTATATCAAGCTTCTTTCTGCCCTGCCCACTCTTAAACAAGAAATCTCACCTCTTTGCATCCATCACCTCCCTAACATGACTCGCTGTAGCCACACATCTCAACTCCCACAGGACAGAAAACACCGTCAGATTTTGGGGAGCTGACTATAAACATAGAGGGGGACAGAACAAAACCTTTATTCTCTTGCCTGGCAAGATTTTCCTAATTGAGATTGGATGCGGTCCAAAGTAGAGTTGGACTCCTGTTTGTGCAAAGGTTTCATTGATGGACCCACAAAATGCCCACGTGGAGTGAAAAATCCCAGTTTCAGGACACAATCAGTTCCTTTACCTCAACACCCTGTCGAGCAGAGAGAGGACCTGCCATTCCAGACAGAGCAAAACCCTGTCTCGGTTCACAATGGAGCACAGTCAAGAGGGAACCATGATTTCAGGCCTGGGACCTTTATTGTCCCTGTGCTTGCTGCAGGTACCTGTGGTTTGTGGCCATGATAGCCCAAGGTTTCTGCTTCCATGTGCTCCGAGGCCAAGGAGCTGCAGGTTCACACGCCAGAGCCCGCGCAGGGGCTGCCCTGTCCCAGTGGGCAGGTGCCTCGGCAGCTGCTGGCCAGACCAGCCCCAGAGTGGGAAATTAAAGACACCCTTTAAAGTTTCACTTTTTTTAAGTGGGGGACTTAAAGTCCTGCATTTTCGCGGCACATCTGCCATCTGGTCCGTGGTGCAGAGGAGCGAGCTGGAGTCATGCATCTCTACAGCTTGAGCCAGGCTTTGCGGATCAGAACAGCCCCTGGTGTCTGTTTCTTCTATGGATGAAGCGTGGATAACGACACACAAAGCAGAGGCATTTGTAGGCAGCAGCAAAGCTGAGCAGTCGTACCATAGCAGCGGCGCTGCTGCTTGCTAAGTTATGCACAGGGACTCTCATTACCCACAGAAGGTCCAAAAGCAGAGCCTAGGAAAAGGGAAGGAATATAGATGCTTTTCCCTGCTTTGGCCAAATGCAAGGAAGAGAGGTATTGGTTTTGCTTAATTAGCAAAATCTTACCAGACCAGAGATAAAGAGTTTTGCTACCCCCCATTTTAATAACCAGCTCCGCAGTCCTGCTGTTAATGCAACACAATGTGCTGAAACATCTTTGGAGGCAGAAGAGGGGTACGACAGAAGGATCCTTCTGTTTTCTAGCAAGTAATTACTGAAACATAAAGATCTGCATTATTAAATTTCCACAGAATGAGCCTTTGGGTAATACAAAACTAAAGGAAGCTTAATGGGATCCAGGGACAGCATCCAAACTTCCCTCCTGTGAGAGGGGCGTATTTCTCAGTATTTTTTTCCCTAACTTTCATCAAACATACTTGTTAATAACTGACTATTACCTGGTGTCTAGGGTTTTTTTAAAGCCTAGGATCTAGGTATTTTCTCTGGTCACAGGCAGAACAGACTAATGTCGTGTTAGATCACTAAAAAAGGAGACGGAAAGTCCTCTGTATTCCTACCTGCCTCTGAAGGGCTTGGTGTTTTATAACACAGAGGGATAACTGGCCATAGGCATGCAGCTTGCCTGAGGAGTGCCTTCATCAGGTCAAGTTGTGTGTCAAGCCTTTTTAGACCTGGAAATACAGTTCTGATTTTTGGAGGAACTCAAGCTTCTTGGGGCTAATATTTGCCTGCTGTCGTATGGCCGCAACCTTGAAGGAAAAAAAGTGTGTACAGAATTTCTGAGACAACGAGGCTTTTCTGGGTCCTTATCATATGGAGAGAGAATAAATATTTAAGTAAGTCAGGCCCACCAGTTACCAATGAGAACTCCAGCAAGCATCGGTCTGGCTGGCCACCTTGAGGAGGGTTAATCACGCGTTTCCATACCCTGCTCCCACGGCTCTCCCCACCGTGGACGGCTCTGGAAGGTCAGGCCCACAGAACCCTGTACACTCAGGCTCTAAAGCCCTGCAAAACACACATGGCTCACATCTAATTGTTAGCATTTATCATTTTTATATTCCGAGTATACTCAATAAAACGGGATTTACTCTGTTGATATGGCAGTTGAAATATTTTTTGCTTAGATGTAAGCAAGAGGGTATGATGGCTCGGTTTCCTGATTGGTACGGGCACATTACAGCGCCGTGTCTCGAGTACAGAGGTGCTACAAGGGAATAGATGACAGAAATCTTTTGAACAATAACTTTGTATGCATAATATGCACGGTACTCTATACACGTGCCCTCTTGAATTCCAATAAGAAAACGCCGTCATATCCTATACAAACTTGCTCTAAAAATGAGATGGAAACACAGTTGCCTAATGATGAGTGTGTGAGAGAGGCACAGGGTAAATTTGCTCACCCGTTCAGCAAGACGGGAAAAAGAAAGAGAGTGCAAACTAAAGAGAGTTCCCTGGGCTAATTTTCTAACCATCAATCAGCTGATTGTTTCTAGCGAAAGAGAATGAAAGCAAAAGAGATAGAGAATTATTATAATAAATATAAACTAACTTCAGCCAGGAGAAACTATATCAAAATGACTGGGGAAGTAGGAGAAAAGGGATCTGTTTCATTAATTGCACTATAATTAGTCATATACTTCCTGCATCCACTTCTCATAAATGTGTTCCACTTTTTATATAAAAAATTCTCAGCATTAAATGCAGGAGCTGTTGTCCAAGCTCATATCCATTATATTCTGAGATGTGTTTCCCATACGTTGCTGGTATCCATTAGCTTTTAAAGACTAATTAGCACGAATTCTACATCAGTGTGGGCTGGACTATTTCACTTCGCATTTTTTTTTAAAAGACAGCAAAAGAACAGATGTGTGCGAGTGTGTTTGTGCCTTTACCCTGTGTTCGGCGGGTTGTTTACACAGAGAATCCCTGCACACACTGAAGTGAAAGCCGTGCGTTCCGTCTGCCGGAGTCCAGGGCCCTGGCCCGGTCGCATCCCTTCTGCCTTTTGGCCAGAGCTCCAATCTCAGTCATTCCCACCAGGTACCCGTGGTTTTTAACTCACAACAGCAGTTGGAGCCGCTCCAAGCCACGCAAGATCCAACCTGCAGGGACTGCAGCCCGCAGCCCAGCTCGCGGGACGGTACAGACGTGCCTGCTGCGAGCACAACCCTTCGCTGCACGCACACACGCACCCCCTGAGCAAACACACTTATTTACACAAGTTTTCTTTCGGGTGAGGCGAGGAATATTCCTCACCTCCGATTTGTCCTTCACAGCTGGCTCCCGCAGTACAGTACGTACAGACAAAGCCTTTGCCGTGACATCTGCCTGATCCCTGGATAAACACGGCTGGGAACACATGTGCTGCTCCCGCTTCTGTATTTGGATTAGGGCAACGTATTCCGCTGCGAAAGTCGCACGACCGTTAAAATACAGTCTGCCTTCAGATGTCCCTTTCTGTTTAAGGAAGAAATCTGGTAGGAGGAAGAAAAGGAATAATGTATTTTTGAACATTCAGAAAACAGAAATGGTGAGTAGTGTTCACTCTCCCCCCGAAAAAAAAAAAAAAAAGGAAAAGAAAATGCTACTGTTTATTTTATGGGCAATGATTTTTCAAACAAAGTATAAAACCCCTGGATCTACAAAGACTTGTGGGGAAGTGGCAGTAAAAATGGTGTATTCCTTTAGCTATTTCTAACAAAGGCCCTGTTTCTGTGAAGAAAACTGTAAAGACAGAAAGTTGCACTCCCGTGCAGTTCCTACCAAAATAAACACAACTTGAAGAAGATTCCTTTTATCCTGGGGACTAAACACTCCCTCTGTTTGGAAACCACACAGCCACAGTTGTGCTGTCTCCTCGTCCACTGTCTGTAGCATGTGAACAGAGAAGTTCTCGGGGAGCAGGTACCCCCCCAGTTTTACCACAACACCTCCATTCACACCGGACGTATCAGACTTTCCAGGGGAAGTGCAAGTCCCAAGGCTGAGCACAAACCACTTTCTCCAAGTGCCCACCAGCCTGTCCCCAGCGTTCGGTTAGGTCTGCTCAGGGAGGGGACAGGAGTTTTGGGTTCCCTGGCTGGATGAGCACACAGTTTAAAGACAAACGCTTGCACATTTGAATGTTCATGGGAGAACATTCACCAATACAGCTGCAGATTCACTCTGCAAATACACAGGCAGTCTGGCTTGGCTGTAAAATACTCCTGGAACTGTGTGTGTGTAACTGAAAACAAGCACAATTAAACATGAAGGGAAACCCAGTGCAGGACATTTGCAAAGTCTGTTCACCTCTATTATTTTCTGCAGTAAAGGTCTGTGTGTGCCTGTGATCCTGTGAAAAAATATTAATTCTATATTAATATTAGGTGAAAGGAAGTAGAATCATGAGCTTAATTTGAGCAAAAGTAGAAGAGGCAACTGTATCTGATCAGTAGCAACGAGTCTCTCAGCCTCAAATTAAAAAGGCCAGTAGATAAAATTCCGTTTCAGCCTATTAGGTACCTCTCCTTCTTTTTTGCCCTTTTTCCCTCAGATCAGCTTGCTTCTTTCCAGGGCTCAGTAACGGGTTAATTGCATGCAACACATGTTCTTGTAATCAGTGAAGTTTGTTTTCATCTACGTGCCCTTTTAAGGGGAACTTGCTCTATTCTCTGGTCTTGGAGCGGTAAGAAATGTAATTAGCAGCCAGAAATGCTGTTACTGAAAGAGTGAAAACCCGAAGCAGATAGTTCCCAAATGCACGACTCCTCCCTGGCCAACTGAACTATCCCAATGCATCCCAACAGGTCCTTTGGGATGGCCTGTTCCCTCCCGGAGCCGCGGCCGGGGACAGCCACCGGCTCTGCTCCTCGTTACCATCGTCTGGGCTCCCTGCCCCGGTGAGGGGCGGCCGGGGAGGATGGGAGAGGTGCTAATCCACGGAGCAAAACACAGAAAGATTTACAGCAGAGCTGAGTAAATACGGGCGAAGGAATGAACCCGGCGTCTTTTTTGAACAAAATGCTCTGTAAGTAATTTGCTTGATAAAACCCAGCTCGCGCTTGGGCGGGGAGCCGTGTTCGCAGACAGAGCGGAATAGCATGAAACCTCCTTTAAGATGGTTTGCATAATGTCAAATAGGTTAAAGAAACCCTGCTCCCTAAATTAAAACCATATTACACTTAAAGGAAAAAATTGACTTTGGACAATGGTAGTGGAAAGAATGACTAAATAATATAGCCGTAATTAATTGTTCACACGTGAACAGTATATAAGGTTTGTGACTGCCCGGAGTGTGTCACGTACACAGGGCAGTGACGGGTGGGAGCTCTGGCGCTGTCTGGGCCATCGACCAGTGCCCAGGCTTTATCTACGCGGGAAGGGCCATGGCGGCTTTAGACGGGCCTCCAGGAACATGTGTGGCAAGGCAGGAATTCTTCAAGAACAACAGCTTGGTTCCCCCTGCCCGACCTGTCCCCCAGCAGCCTCTCCTTCCAGCACAAAAAAAAAAAATAAAAAATGGGGAAAAAAACCCCCTAACAATCCAATTCCAAACTACAGTTATCTTCATGGACAAAAACACCTAACCGAAACCAGGGCCCGGACCCGCCTTTGAGGGGAAAGCAAAGATTTCCAAATGCCAGCCTTCCTCTCTTGATGTCACGGCCGCGTGTTGTTAGTGAAAACTGTAAAACAGTATTTACAAGGCCGGGCGCAGCGTGAGGCGGCGGCGGGAGCCGGGCCGGCAGCGCCGGTTCCCGGTACAACAGTGCGGCCTAGTGGCTCCGGCGGCACCTCCTCCGCCGAGCCGCCCCGCGGTTCTAGCGTTAGAGACACAGGCCGTGCATCAAACCCCCGCCTTGCAAGCCGCCGGTTGCCAGGCCATCGGGCACAGCAGAGAGGTCACGGCCTCGGGGCTGGCAGGGCTCCCGGAGAGGCGGCCCGGGGGGCTGTGTGAGGGTCGGTGACCGGGCGGCACCAGGCTGTGACCGGCGGGCAGTCGCTCGGCTCGTGTAATTTATGCGACTGGTTTTGATGAAACTAATGTGATTATCGGTGCATGTAAGGATTTCTCTCTTGCTCAAGGGCTGCTGGCCTGGTCCCCAGGCCGGAAATCCCGCGGGGAGCTGCCCTGTGGAGCGGGGCCGGGGGCAGGCCTAAGCCCGGGCCTGGAGAGGGCCGCCATTTATTGACCGCACCGTGTGCCCACCGCGGGCCCGCAGCGCCGCCAGCTCTGCCAGGAGCGGGGGAATGGCAAACAGCGCAGTGTGCTAAACTCCATTAAAAAGAGAAGGTTGTCTAAATAAAGGCTTGAGCCGGAGCCCATTTAAAAGTCATTGCAGGGAGGGTGCTTTACACGTCCTGATCTGCCCATTAGAGAAAAGCGGGGGGGGGGGAAGCCTCATTTAGTGCTGACACAATGTTTTCAACTCGGCCCATTTGTAATAAGATGCTCTTTAGCCAAATCATTTAAGTCATTTGGAAATCATTTAGAATTCTCTTTCAGAGCAATTAGTAAAAAGCTAAAAGCCTCAAATGGTTCTTTGTGGTGGTTTCGTAATTATTATTTTAAACCAGAAAATATCACCTTAAAGCAGAAAAAGAAAACCATCCGCTGCAACTGGAAGTATCTGTGCGCATCCCAGAGATCTGAGGGAGAGAGGAAAGGTGACCTTTTCCAGATCTATGCATTCCATATAACAATCTTTTCCTGCCTCCCGAAGAGTACACTGGGGAGGAAATCATTCACTATTCTTGTTTATATGAGATGCTATAGTAAGAATTAAATGTAATTTAGTGGGACAATAAAATCTTCTGAAGTACTGATATTCGACACAGTATTGTTGTGTTTCGGGTGGATTTGGGGATGATTAAATGAGTAAATCACACAGATCTGAAACATTTTTTTCACCTCCTCAGATGGCATCTTGATCGTGCATGCACTGTGAACACCAAAAGCCTATAGGTCAGACCTGAAATTATAGCTAAAACTCAGCTCCTGAGGTACATGGACTGTTTATATCGATGAAAATTTATGATCTCTATACCCTAAATCCCTGGCCTCTCTTTTACATTGACTTCTTTACTATTTGCTGCTTTATTTTATGGTGATCCCTTGCCCTCTATAAATATATCACGGTTATTTAACCCTAGATCCCAACCATAGTTTTCAGTATTTCAGGAGGGATCTATTTGTTACATAGTCTGCTACTGGGGGTTTTATAATCCTATACATTAGCAGCTATTATTTCACGGAAGTTAAAAATTTTCAACTATTTTCATCTTGTCATTTAACGTGAAGCTATTTGGTATTATAGACAAGAACAGAAAGCTGTCTGCTGTTTTTCTAAGATTATATTGAGGTAAAAATCTCCTTTAATCTCCTGCAGTGATTGAGTTATTTTCTATTAAATATTTATCCATGGAAAAATGAATAAATTTAACTGTAATAAATTATAGTTTGGCAGACTTAATTGCCTATTGTTATTTAAAAAAAAAAAATCAGCCTTATAAAAATCTGACCTAATCCTAGAAACATGCCATGGAGTAATTAAAGTTTTCTGTGGGGATAGACTGCAATAATTATCTTGTTTTGACTGAGCTTCTTATTATTTTAGCCTGAAAAATAAAACTGAAAAACAGGAAAGGAATATAGATTTGCAAAACCTATTGTCTGATGTTAAAATTGTTAAGAAAATATGAGTCAGTATTATGCAAATTCTGACCTAATCCCAGCAACATATTGGTAGGTAATTGTATTTTTCTTTAAAAGGGGACAGACCCTACAATAATTATGCCTTGTTAGTGTCCACATTGCTATATTTTTGATTTATGTATTTTTGTGGGAGCTGACAGATAAGCAAGAAAAATTGACATATTATAAACTAATAAAAATAAATAATATCTGAATCTGCCTAGCAGCAGTGCACATTGGGAAGCTAAATCAATGCATTAATCACACAAATTTTGAGTAAAGTATAGTTTGTGCTAAATGAAAAAGTGACCTATACCAAACAGAGCTAAATGTTGAAATCTTAGCACGGCTTCTCTTTGGACCTGCCTTAATTCCCGAGGTCAAACGATGTAAGAATTTGACTTTTATTGTTCTTCTGATTATCCTGCACAATATTCCATGACAAATTTGTGCCTTGCTCATCTTTCTTATGATCTTAATGACCTTACACCTGTTAGAGCTGTCCTGCTCCCCAAGGAGAGAAAGAATCTCCTTTGAAAGAAAAATTTGGTTAGCATCTCTCTCTCTCTGCTTTAGCACAGCATTTATTTTAGGGCACTTGTTTACTAAAATGCTCTTGCTTTTCCGTGTAAAAGCGTTGGCTGTTAAGTGCCAGAATGAAAAAAAAATACGCAATTTGGGTATTCGGTAACGGCTAGCTCTGGGAGTTCTGCTCCAGTGCACCAGTGCTGAGGACAAATTGACGATGTAAATGTTACAGAAATGAGCTCGGGGTTGGGCAGAATCTCAGAAATGGTATTCTCTGAGGCAGCTGGCAGAGAACCGAGGGACAGGGCCGCCGTACCCTGCCTCAGGTTTCTGCCCCCATAAGCCCGTGGCCCTGAGGTGCGAGGGGACAGGCTAGGCCAAACCCAGAGGTGGCACAATTAGCGCTGCACTCAGCAGCGTGGGCCTGAGCTCTTCTCAGCCGCTCTAATTGGAATATAAAGAAAATATCAAACTAGCAGGAACAGAGGATATCCAGATTTTATTGTCTCCTCTCACGCTGCCGGCAAATGTCACTATATGTCATCCTGTTTTGCCTTTTCCAGAGTAATCCCTTGCTTTAAGGGCTATAAGGCAAGGGCTGCAGAAGCTTGTTGGAGAAGGACACAAGGTGTGAAAAACTGCTGGGCTGCAGGACCATTCCCAGCCTGCGGGGAGAACATGGCTCCTCGTGGCTCACGGGTGAGGGCCCTGCTCCCCTCACAGGGACCCCGAGCGCTCTGCAGCAGGGGGTGACATGCTGGGACACCGGCACCGCTCCTCATACCCCGCTGAGCCGAGCCTGCCCACCCTCCCTCAGCAGAACCACGGAATCGCCTCAGCTGGAAGGGACCTTTCAGGTCATCAAGTCCAACCATCAACCCAGCACTGAAAAACCCACAACTGACCCATGTCCCTCAACACCACGTCTGCCCAGCTTTTAAATCCCTCCAGAGGATCCCTCCACCACTGCCCTGGGCAGCCCATTCCAATGTGCAATAACCCTTTTGGTGAGGAAATTTTTTCATTTCCGTCCTAAACCTGCCCTGGTGCAACTTGAGGCCGTTTCCTCTTGTCCCATGGCCTGTTCCTTGGGAGAAGAGACCAACCCCCCCAGCTACACCCTCCTTTCAGGGAGTTGGAGAGAGACAGGTCTCCCCTCAGCCTCCTTTTCTAGGCTGTTTAGCCTGTCACCCAAACAGTAGGTGACACCCTCCAAGAAATTGAAGGGTCCTTATCCCTGAAGGTATTTAAAAGACAGGTAGATGTGGTGCTTAGAGATATGGTTTAATGAACATGGAACCCACTCATGGAAGCAGTTTTGTCAGTGTTGGGTTGATGGTTGGACTCTATGATCTGAAAGGTTCGTTCCAACCCAGGCAATTCTATATAGTTCCATGAATCTAACGCCAGCCCCAGTTCAGCCAGTGTGTGACACACGTGCTCATGGTCTACACTTGCCCTGATAGCCTCCTGGGGGCTGCTTTGTGCCCACTGCTATCATGCAAATATGTTTTATTTATTGTGTCACTTCAGTGGAAGAACTAAGGGAGATGAAATGACAGTGCCGAGTGGCAGGTTCAAAATAAAAGACTTTAAAAAATAGTTTAAAAATTAAAATGAATACAAAGGAACTAGTTTTTCCTCACAAAAGTATTTGGTGCCATTCATGAGCCAGTTTACAGAACGGAAAGCCATCCAGCTGGCCCTACACATCAGTGGCAAGAAAAGAGCACTCAAAGTTCACGTTGAATCAAAAGGTGATTGGACATATCCTTGTACTAAAAACTATCAGATGCTGTTAAAAAAAAAAAAGACTGTAAATGCAGATTCACACTATATTAACATACAAGCATTTGCACTCAAATATATGATATGCACGTGAATGCACACGTGGGAAATGCAAGTCACCTCAATGATGCCCAGAGTTGGAGTCACATGAAGGTGCTTCAGCTCCTTCCTTGCCCTTGGTGCTTCCCGCTGGCAGATCTTCCTGCCCTCCCCATCCCCAGCCCTCGGGCAGACAGCCCCGCACAACACGGGCAGCGCAGCCCTTGGGACTCTCCCCGAGGTGGTGGGACAGTGGTCCTCTCCAGCATGTCACTAAATGGACATCCTGCTTCAGGGTCTTTCATCACTCCCACTGCAACATAAGCCAGGGAGAATTAGGTCATGTAAGACAAGAACTATTCCTAAAATGTCCAAAACAAAAATGCTTTTCATCTGGATTTCTACAATGAACAGCTAAAATAACATAATCTGCCTCATTAACTGGATCTACTGCCTAGTACCTCCATCCAAGCCATACAACCTGCACCTACAGAATCACATTTGTCTGGCATTTTTCTGGCATTTCAACACATGACACTACCAGTGCCAAGACCAATTTCTTCCAAGACAAGGGAGACAGTGAGGTCCGTGTCAGCTAACTGTGAGCCCCCCTGGGGAAGCCGGCAAGGGGCATCTACAAGGGAGCCCGGTCTGGGGGCCAGTTGGCTTCCCTGAACTGGGAACTTGGGGGTCTGGTGGGAAAGACATGGGGAGGCAAAGCAGACTCTTCAACTACTCTGGTACCATGAGCCAGGGAGCAGTAAGAGCCTGGGACCTGGAGCCTTAGAGCAGCAGGAGAGGAGAGGAGAGGAGGAATGGGAGCTGCTGGTGCAGGGAGCCCTGGCAGAGGACTCAGTACCTGGGAGAAGAGGTGTTGGAGAGAGAAACATTAACCAGCTGTAACAGCTCTAACAGCGGGCTGTACCACGGGGGATGGAGCATCTCCCACACGGCCCTCAGAGAAAAGGTTAATACAGATTTCACTGAATTTCACTGAATTATTTTTAGAGTTGGAAGGAACCATAGAGATCATCTAGTCCAACTCCTCTGCTGAAGCAGGATTGCCTAGAGCTTGTTCAACAAGTTCTGATATAAATCGTATAGAAAGTTAAGATTAATAAACCTACACCAAATACATTATGCAATTAACTGATGAACTGGCACATCTCAAACAGCTCTCTATCCCAAGCACATACAAGGTATTGGCCACTACCGCTCAGCAGGGGTGATGGGACCACCATCTCCATCCCCTGGGTGGTGGGACTGCCATGTCAGTGTTCAGGAGCACGTGGTGAGGGAAAATATGTACAGTGTGGCAGGCCACAGGAAGGGTCCAGGAAAATCAAACTCCCGTTTCTGACACAAGTTACCTGCAAACTTAACATGTCTAAAAGCATGAACATGTCTCATCTGAGCCATGGACCGTTAGAACTCAACGCTTCTGGAAAGCAAGGAATGGCAAGACAGGTATAATAAATATCTACATTAACAAATAAAAGAGCAGCATTTTGACACAAGAATATCCTAGATAATCTGAAATAATTTTGGCTCAGAGCTGTTTATAGGAAAGCATTAAGTTTAGCCGTAACAGCAGCTGACTTGTTCTCTGGAAACTCTGTTCCCTGAAAGGCAGCATTACAATTAAGGAGTGAGGAGTATTTCAGCTGACATAGCATTCCTGCTACAGGCACAGTCAATCAAGGGAAAGGCCAAAGCAACAGTCAGATAAAAGACTAATAAAGCTACGAATGACAATAAAAGTCCACTGAAAGCTTTATTACACTGGTGAAAACCTGGCTCAGAACATAAACCAGCCCTTACGCAGAGCAGCCCCCAGCCGTCTCCGCACGGCTGGCCACAGATGTCTCCCCGTGCTGGGGAGCGCCCCAAAAAGCATCACAAGCGGCAAAAACCCGAGGACCAACCCAAACCCCAAACAGCCTGAGTGTCTGGGACAGAGGCTGGACCCCCCAAACTCCCCAGGAACAGCAGCTCCTCAGCTATCCTTTCTAATCTGTAGATCTCAAATTACTTTAAAAGAAATGAAATGTCACATTTTTCATTTTCCAGGAAGGGAGGCTGAGGCATAGAGGGATGTTGTAACATTTCTTTATAAGTTTCTCTTAATAACTTAACCCTCAGATCACAGTGAGACGTTACGTGGCCTAAGGAAATCCACGCACGCACACCTTTGCAATGCATTCCTTGATAGCCCACAAGTTTAAGCTTCAAATTCAGATGGTCAGGACATTCACATGTTGGTAGCTCTGTGTCAGCAAAACAGGTATCCTGCCTTATTGTTATTTTTTTTTAAAGAAAAGCATATATTACAAACCATACTTCATATATTTGCTTATAGTAATAATGTTCCCATGTCGCAAAAGCATCTTTTGAGCGACCGGCAGACAGAAGTGTCATTCTATCGCTTAGATATGCAGTCTTAGTAATAAATAAAAGTTTGTGCAAGATTAGTACTGCACCAAGCTGAGTTTGTTCTGTGTTATGAAAAGCAGTCCCAGTGGAACGAACATTGCCATGATGGACAATATTTGGAGACAAGAGAGCAAGTGAATGTGAAGAGTTTCATGAATGCTGACGATATCAGAGCTGGATTGCTCCGAGGAAACATCACATTGCTTTGGTGTTTCGCAACAAAATCATGTATGAAAGAAAAAAATGTTCCACACCGAAAAATATGCAGAGAAATGCAGAGTAAGTATTTAGCAGTAAGCAACGTAAGCAAACATTTATGTTAAAGAACACATTCCTCTTTCAAATAACTACTTCATAACCTTAAAAATAATTATCATAAAGGTCTAGATGTCCTTTCATTTATAACAGAAATTGCTGTATAGTTATACAAGGGTTTCCTCCAAGTCACTTGACGATGTATAACCAACTAAGATACTTATCCTTCATCTTCAAAAACCATCATCATTGTAAGAAGTGTTCTGGGTTTCAAATACTTACAGATTGCCTTCAAAAATGTAAGTATTTCTAGGACTGACACTTGTCTCTAGAGTAACTTGACAACCTGGGATGAAGTCCCAAGAACGACAGTGAGTGCTGTGTTTCAGGTCCTAATTTTCATGCCTATTCTTTTTTGGCATATGAGATGAGTGAGATTTCAGTCTTTTGCTTAAAATAAACATTTAAATTATTAAATGCATGTAACTGCATATCCCATTGAAGACTTTTGCAGTGTCATCAAAACTGAAACAAATAAATGAAAAAAAATAACTGAAAATACATGTGTAGACATAAGAAAATACCTGTATGTGTGTTTTAGAAGACACGGACTCTATTAGTTTGGTTTTCAGAACACAGAGAACACCCAATAAAGTGTGTAAGACCAGGGCTGCACGCTCACCTCACCTGGAGGAGAACAATCCTTGTTCTCCTGCCTCCTAAAGTTCTGTTCCAGCTCCCAGAACCTGGGATGGGCTTGGAAGAAAGAGGCCCAAAGGGACAGAGAGGGCCCCGGCTCACAGTCACGGGCCCTCACACGGGCAGTGCCTAAAGCTGGGCCACGGTGCAGCAAATCCTGCCTTCCTGCACCAGGAGGGGGAATGGTGAGATGGTGCCTGGTGTGCAACCAAACCCTTCAGGAGCTCTGTAAAGGGGTAACAGACTGGGACTGGCATCCATTGCCTTCATTGCAAGAATAATTCAGGCCCAGAGGTGCTCCTGAAGGTCATTCCGTGTGAGATGGTCGCATCCCATTCTTTCCCCCCGACGCTGTGTCCTGAAGGATGTGTGCCGTGACACAGCCCCCCTTCCCATGGGGCACAGGATCTGCCCAGGGTTCAGCTGGCCCTCGTCTCGGCTGCCCCTAGAGCCTGACCTTGGTTCACATACTCTGCACTAAAATAACCACCCCACAGAAATAACAATTATTTATCTGAGTGAGAGAAACATCAAAATGGACACAGGCAAAGCAAAAGCCTAAGTGTCGGGCAGCACGAAGGTGGTCAATTCACTGCGGTGGGAGCTAGTTCTGAGAAGTATGGCCACGGCCCAGTCCATGAGCTGGACTTCAGGGCCAGGGATTGCTCCTCAGCCTTCTTCACTTTGCAGTATATAAGTGCCCAGGGAACAGAGGGAATGAGAGGGAGGATGTGCATTTGGCAGCCTTTGGATCCATTGGGCTCCACAAAGCAAACTGTCAATAGGCACTCACTCCTGGGCCACTCGGGGTGTTTTTACTCCTCTTACAAGAGACTAAGTGGCTACAGACTTGGGAGAGATAGAGCAATGAAAAGGAGCTTACCTGATCCCAGGCAGAATCTACATCTTAGGACCTGGCCCTTCATCTTAATGCTTAATTAAGGCGTCTCTTCCAGAGCCAGGTCTCAGGGTTGAACTGTTGTGCTGGAGAACTGACGTCCTCTTCCAAAGGCACGAAGAGAGCCCTTTCCCACAAAGTCTGCAACCTGATTAACCACAGCCCTCAAAGCAACAGGGAAGGGGCACAGAAGGAGGCTGGGGGCGCAGAAGGAGGCTAAGTAGCAATCAGGAGGCTGAGCACAGGTTAACACCCAGGGCTCTCAGCTGCTCTTAATCTCAGTTAATTATATTAATTAATTCTGCATCTGTGTGAGGAAGAGCATAATGTCGCTAATGTTGATTGAAGTGGGGGAGTCTCCATCCTTGGAAATATTCCAAAGCCATCAGGACATTGTCCTGGGCAGCCAGCTATGGGTGACACTGCTAGAGGGGAGTGACCTCCACAGGTCCCTTCCAACCTCAACCATTCTGTGCTTCTGTGAACATCAACAACTCCTTATTTTTGAAAGTGAGTGCCTTTGTCCAGATTTAAGCTGGTGAACTTGGGTAGAAATCTCCATATATCTGCTCTCTAAATGACATATCTACATGCAGACCTATAGGGTGTATTTTTCACACATTTAATAATTGCAATAAAATAACTTCTTGCAGTTCTCTTAGCCTGCTCTCTTTTTTTTTAGATTTAACAATGTTTCAAGCAAGGAAAACATCTGATTTTGGAATTATGTCAACACAAAGCAGTTACTTTGGGCTTCCAAAGACGATAGGATCATATAAAACATCTGCAAGTCATTGGCTGGAGCACAGATTAGAAGGAAAAAGTTCTGGGATACTATGCATATGTACAATTCATTAGGCCTTAGCTCCAATTTAAGCAGCATGCAGTCCGTGTAGCTTGGCTTATAATGAGTCGCTTTAATGAACAAACAAGGTGAACCCTGTTCAGACTAATACCTGTAGAGCTCGCCTCCCCCGGCACCTGCGAAGTACCACACATTCTGAAAACATTATCCCAAATCCTTTCAAGAACTACTGAACACCTTTTTAGGATGCAGGTGTTTTCAAATTATGTATAAATACCTCAAAAGATCAATTAAACTCCCCAGAGACTTTACGCAGCTCGTTAGATGTGGGGGGAGAGGGGCAGGGGCTGCTCAATAGCGAGACCCTGGAGACAGTCTGGTGACCGCTGGCATAGCCCCTGGGTGCGTGTTCCCTCTGTACCAGCAAACTTTCTTTCCAGATTTTAAAAAATTTGTAAGAATAGCTTGGAATATTTCTTAGCACATGAAAATATGAAAGAGGGGCAGCTGAGGGGAGCTCCCCATTAACCTCTCCTTTCCTTCTTCCCTTTGATTGTCCCTGCTAAAAGCCCCCGAGTTCTGAAATAAACCAAGACAGATCCTTCCACAGGGAAGAGGAGGCGTGAAGTCTTTAAAACAAAGCACTACTTAAAAAAAAAAAAAAAAAGACACAGATCTCAAAGTCCTTTACAAAACCAAACTGCGTCTCCAGTCAGGTTTCACAAAGCTGGGGGCAGTTTTGGGGACCCCTTCCCAGTGTCAGACCCCGCGGGTACCCGAGTGGAGCATCCTCTGCCCTCCCCACGCGCTGCAGAAGGACAGAGCCAGGGCAGGGCTCACTCTGGCACTGATCTACCCAGAAAGCAGCTTTCAGACGGCCAGCCACACCACAGGTTTTCTTCCTTTTGCGTATTTTATCCCCAATATTGGAAAAGAGTAGTGCTCTTTATACAACACTAATGACAGTTGCTTTTCTATTATAACTTATCAAGATAAATGTATCAAACCAAAAGACAGGATTTATTTATATATCTCTATTTTTAAGCAATCAGTTCATGTGACCAAGAGTAAAAAAATACATTTTAAGATAGTGTGTATTTTGTCAAATATATAAACGCGTATAAAGGTCCAAGAAGTTGCAGCAGTTCAAGGACCACTCAGAAGCTGTTGTCACCCAAAGTCTGCGAAAGGTAAAAAACATTTCTGGTATAAAGGATAAAATTCAGGGCTCCCTTCATCCAGGTACGTCTCTTAACTGGAAGCCCTTCCTTCGTTCTCCCTTTCTCCCTCCACCACCCCAACTCTGCATTTCTCTCTAAATTCCACTTTCTCTTCTATAGCCTCGCCTGTCTCTTGACTGCAAAAGTGAGGAGTCAGTTTGCAGAAAGACGGGGACTTTTTTTTTTTTGCCCCCTCATAAGAAAAGTCTCATCATTTTAGAGACTGGATATCAATTCCTACCTATGGGATCCATGTGTCTGTGTGTGTATATGCATATATAGACTAGCATGTGTCTGTGCGTGTATCTCCTGATGCTGGGGGACATCTGACCTGGGGGACCTCCAGAAAGGTCTGGGAGTGGAGGTTGCAACAGCAAAGAGAGCTCTTGGTGGCTCCCTGCTGAACATCCCCATCTCCTGTCCTGCCTCTCAGAGGCACCTCAAGGTGTGATTTAATGTAAAGAGCATGAAATTAGCAAATCAAAAGTGTTTTGTTTTGTTGGGGGGGAGGGAGAGGCCCTGCAGATCACATTCCAGATGGATCAGCTGTCTTCTGCCACCCGACCATAAGTTCTGGCACAAGGCCCCCGCACTGACAAATGGCAAGGTCCCCTCTCTGGTACTGGCAGCAGGAGGCCAGGGAGAGGGGACACTGCTCTGGACCGGTGGGGACATGGAGGACAGACGGAGGTCCTCATCGGGAGAGAGAACTGAGGTCATACGGGATGTGAGGAGAAACTGAGACAGGTCTGACCAAAGTTATGTGTAGACAGAACACAAATCCACTTAATTATATCTATTATTCATGGAAAACTTTATTAAATTATACTCATTAGTTCTAGATACTGGAAATAAATGTATTCGGTCTTTTGTTTAGGAAAGTGAACCTTAAAAGACCTGAAAGAATTTTTCTGGTTGGTTTTACTATGACATACCTATTTACATCATTCCACGAGCAGCCAAACTAAAGTCTATAGGACAAATAGTGAAATTATGAAATAGAGGGGGACAGGGGAGACAATCGGGGAAAAAAAGTCAAATTTGTGGGTTGAGATAAAAACATTTTAATAGGACAGCACAGGAAGAGATAATAATAACAATAATGATAAAAGAATATAAAACCCAAGGGATGCACAGTGCAGCCTCTCCACCCTCTGAGTGGTGCCCAGCCTGTTCCCGAGCAGCCGTCACTGATCCCTGCCCCACGGCCAGCCCCGCTCCGTACTGAGCTCTCTGTGTAGGGGATGTTCCTCTGGCCAGCGTGGGTCACTTCTCCTGTCTGTGCTCCCCTCGGCTCCCATGGGAAGCTGGAAAAGTCCCCGATTGCTTGGCAACAACTAAAACCAGTGCGTTACCAGCGTTATCCTCATCCTCAGTCCAAGGCAAAGCACTGTACCAGCTGCTGGAAGACAGCTAACTCTCCCAGCTGGAACTAGGGCCATGGGTGCCATGCCATCACCTCTAACGTGGACTCTTAAAGGGTTAATGTAATGCCAGGAAAAAAAGACAGGCCAGAAAATGATGATGTTCCTCCCCAAGGTGTACCCCCAGCCCTGAGCCCTCTGAAGACTCAGACAAGCTGAAGGTGTTCTCTCTTGTGTTGCCAGACCTATTCAAATTGTCCCGGACCCATCAGTGCCTATCACTACTCTGACAAAGGCTCCTGAAAGGAGGGGGTAGCCAGGGGGGGTCGGTCTCTTCTCCCAAGGAACAGGCCATGGGACAAGAGGAAACGGCCTCAAGTTGCACCAGGGGAGATTCAGATTGGAGATTAGGAACAATTTTTACACAGAAAGGGTTATTGCACATTGGAATGGGCTGCCCAGGGAAGGGGTGGGGGCACCATCCCTGGAGGTGTTCAAAAGATGGGTTGGCATAAAGCTTAGAGACATGGTTCAGTGATGGCTTTTATCAGAGTTGGGTTGATGGTTGGACCCAATGATCTGAAAGGTCCCTTCCAACCCAGGCAATTCTCTGATTCTGTGATTCCCTGACTCTGAAAACACCTATCTCAAAAGGTCACCTTGCAGTGACTAAATGGAGCAGAACAGCCAGCTCTGACCTAGACAATGAACACCCTTCTCCACAGGGTGCCAGCCCCCAGCCACAAGCCAGCACCGGGACGGTGCGGGCTGTCCCCACGTTGCCGGAGACTGTGCCACCGCTGACATTTGTTCACTTGAATTGGGGTCCTCAATAGAGGCTTTTTTTTTTTTTCCAAGCTTTTCCACGTGTAAACAGGACTCAAGATGCAGAGAGATCAGGGAAGCACTAATTTCACACAGTAGTGACACTATAAGAGAAAATAAAAATGAAAACAATCCACCAGGAATGGTTTCATCTAATTGGACTGTGCAAAAACAATTACAGGAAAATAATTGCCTGATTGTTTAAAAGGATGGCTAATGGGCAGAGTTAAGGTTTTCAGAGTGCATTAGCTGTATCCTTCTGAGGCTTAGATTTCTATTAAGATTTGCTTTGAATATAAATTTCCAGAATTTATCCTTTCTCTTTCTAGAGAAATTGTAGGGTTCCTGTACGACATGTCACCGCAGCTCACTGGTATAGCTCTCGGCTCTGACTCCATGGAATTTAGATTCCAGCTAGGAATATAAACAAGAGATTATTTTTTTCTATTTATAGTTGAATTATGTATATATGCAGATTCCCTTAAATACACATTCTGTTTTTCCAACCCATCCCGCTGAGGACCAATGGACTGATACAACTATGTTTTTACAGAGAAACCTTAACACCTATTTACTTTTACAGTCTGAACCTCGAGGCTGGAGCTGGATCTCATGTACAGTCCTGGAAATTTAGAGCAGTGATTCACCAAGGTTTCTTGCTGTAAATCAGATCAGTTCATGGCACAAATGCTGTATTTTAGATTACTTGTGTATTTGTATTTACTACAACTTTTTTTCCTTTTTTTTTTTTTTAAAGAGGATGGTAGAAGGGCTGTCTCACTGTTTAAATACGATATGTTTAAACTGCATGTTTAAATATGATTTTACTTTCATACCTATTTCTCAGTCTATCCTTGAAAACTGTTATGGAGAAGTGCATTAAATAAAAACATTTGTAATAATAAACTGCATGCATAGATTTTTAAACAAAAGTTCCCTTTTTCTCATAGACATCTGCCCCTCCAAAATGCAGACCTTCAGACATCACTGACTTATAGGGCTATAGGGCAGGTGAAATGAAAAAAAAAAAAAATATATTTCCAGTTCCAATTTATGAGCAGGTATTAGGTTGTATGTGGTTCCATCACGTGAGGAACCAGTATCAGCCTTTGGGAGCCCAGCAACAGCAGTGACCTCCTAAAGGAAACCACATCTTCACAGCACCAGTTCAGACAGTTTGTGATTCGCCACCTGGCTCTTCGCAGCAGACTAGTCAGGGTTGGCAGGGACCTCTGGAGATCATCTCCTCCAACCCCCTGCCAGAGCAGGTCCACCCAGGGCAGGTCCCACAGGAAAATGTCCAGGCAGGTTTGGAATGTCTCCAGAGAAGGAGACTCCACCACCTCCCTGGGCAGCCTCTGCCAGGGCTCTGCCACCCTCACAGGAACGAGGTTCCTCCTCATGTTTAGATGGAACTTCCTCTGTTCCAGTGTGTGCCCGTTTCCTCTTGTCCTGTCACTGGGCACCACTGGGAAAAGACCAGCCCCGTCCTCCTGACACCCACCCTTGAAGTATTTATAGGCATTGATTAGATCCCCCCTCGGTCTTCTCTTCTCAAGACTAAAAAGTGCCTTGAACTCTCCTTGTCCTTCTTGAACTGGGGAGCCCAGAACTGGACACAGTACTACAGATGGGGCCTCCCCAGGGCAGAGCAGAGGGGCACGATGACCTCCCTCCACCTGCTGGCCACACTCTTCTTGATGCACCTCAGAATGCTATTGGCCTTCTTGGCCACAAGGGCCCATTGCTGGCTCATGGGCATCCTGTTGTCCACCAGGACTCTCAGGTCTTTCTCCTCAGAGCTGCTCTCCAGCAGGTCACCCCCAACCTGTCCTGGTGCAGGGGGTTATTCCTCCCCAGGTGCAGCACCCTACACTTGCCCTTGTTGAATTTCATCAGGTCCCTCTCTGCCCAACAATAAATGAATATGATAAAATTATCCTTGATCAGAGGTTTTTTGCCGGCCTGTGTGACCAGCATCACTTTTCTCAGAATAGATTTTAGTTCCAAAACATGACGCATTTCCATGGTTCCAGAACTTCATTTTCTAGACAGAAAAAAGGATAATTATTCTCAATTCAGCTAATTGATTTTAAATTACCCTTGACTGTTTTTCAAACATCTCCAAGAGATGCTACGTGACAAGCTATAAAGTAACAGCAATCAATTTAGCAGTAAATAAACAGACTTTGGTATTCAATTAACATACACAGCCACTTAAATGACATAATAACATAAAAATGTCAAATCTGTTTACCTTTTTTCAAAGACCAATTTGCTTCCAATTTCGTAATTATTTATCTAGATCTGTAATTTACAGCTCAGAGGTGTAGTGATTGTTATTAATGTGAATATATACAGATTACATACATGCATGTCCATACACTAAGCGGGCACGGTAACAAGCAGTTATTAGTGCCTTACTTCAAAATTATATATGTATGAATGTGAGAAATATATCTCTACTCTGACAGCCTCGGTCACGTGCTTGACAGTTAATGTTAGCACATATGGCTGAAAAAAATGGCTATTTTGCCTTGCATCTTTAGACCTAGAACATAACTGAAGGATTTTCTGAAACTGTAGTGACACAATTGGACATTTTTAATTTTTTAACTTTTTTTTTTCATTGTATTTCCAGAAGGTGTGTGTGGTCCAATAGGTGCCCAGCCTGTAACCTTCCAGTTCGTCAAATGTCAACATAATAGTAATATTATGAGAAAAAAATTTCTCATCCCTTCATTCCACCGAAGTTCCAGGGATGAAATAAAGTCCCAGCTGCAGCAGGACTCATCGTGCTCAAAAGGAGAGGACCTCAGTTCAAGCATTCCTGTGGATTCCAAATACAGCAGAACGGAACGTAGGAGGAGAAGCTGTCAGCCATGCTGTCTATAAAAAGAAGTCCCAAGTCTGGAAGGTGGTTTATGCCCTGGGAATGGTGGGGCGGTGAGGGTACAGCACCACATGGTCTGGTAGGGGATTGTACAATCTGAGCAGTTAGTGGGATTTCTAACTTTGGCAAAGAATTTAAGGACAGATGGAAGATTCTCAGAACTTTTGCTATTTCCTCTTTCCCTCTTTGTCCTATACATAGGACCATACAACCACACACTACCGTACAAAGAAGGTATATGGTTACCCGGCGAAGAGGAATCCAAGCACACCAAGAGGAGAACCTAAAACCTGCTGTCTCTTGTCTCCCATGTTCTCCTGAACAGATGACCTGGAGACCAACTCCTTGGTGTCTGGGAACACGTGAGTGTGGGAGTGGAGGGAGCTGGGATGAGCACAAACATTTTCATTTCCCTTTCACTTTAAAACAAAATCCTCTGATGGTTCTATAAGGTTTCTCATTTAGATTTCCTGGTTGCTACTGCAATGCTGCAACATCCCTTCCTACAATCACTGCTGTTTGTTTTACTCTTCGTTTTGGTCTAACCCTGGTAACTGCATCCCCTGCCTATAGAACTACAGCAGAGTGAGTCTTGCTGTAACACATCACAACAGCTTCATGGACCTGTATAAAATGATTTAGTATATTTTTTCTATTAAGAAGCACTAAAAATGTGAATAGATCTGGAGATTACTGTCAATTTTTTTTAAAAAAGAAACCTTTTTTTTAATCATCCATAATGGAATACAATGCCTTTTATTTTCTCTATTACAAACATATTTGCTTTGGTATAGAAATGTTTTCCCTGGTAAGAGCAGGAAACTATTTTCACCATCAGCAGAGCTACCTGGATGTAAATCAGGGCTTGAATCACTGGTGTATGTGTTTATTTTCAGAGTGCAGATAATTTTAGTTTAGAAACGTCTGAGTAAGTAAAATGAAGAGCACCATATTTTTTGGCTGTTAATGTCTCTCACCTGTCAGAACGCTCACAGACGGCGCAGGGACAATCTGAAAGGCAAGCTCTTCTCTCCCCCAGCGGGTCCCTGCCAGTAAATGTTATTAGCCAATGCACATAATGTTTATTATCCTCATCCTGCAAATGATGTCTGGGAAGATTTTGAGAGATCAGATGAAAACCTCGAGATTTGTCTCAATCGCAATATTTGCAACCTGGGTGCATTTTAATCTGCCAAAGCTGTGAGTGCCTGCATACCCCTGCAGCCGCAGAAGGGAAAGAGATTACAAGTCAGACCTTATTTTCTCAGTTTCTCGACACCAGCATTGCCAGCTGGATCATTTCTACCAAATCACCTCTGATGGCTGAGATTCATCAGCTGTCACATCATATCTGCTCAAATATGCAGTTTCATACAAAACCCCTGCATTTGCTGTATCTTTCTGTATGAAATGTACTGAAAGCCGAAGCGGTGCATATTGCTTCGGCCCTGCTATCAGCCGTTTCCTTGATGAGATGGATTTGTTTTGAAGAAAAACACTATTACAGAGTGTTCCTAGTTCTCAGCCTCTCCTGACGTTGCACGGTAATTCTGAAAATTAGACCAGATCTATGCTGTGAGCAGGACTGCGGAGCTGAAGGGATGCTAAATCTGTAAACAATTCTCTCTCGTGCCTGTAAACTGTCCTCTCTCCTGCCTTAGCTGAAACTGAAACGAGTATTTTCTTTCAAAGCAGAGGAAAAATACTTTGTTATGGTCAGCATTTGTTCTGCCAGTAAACCACTCGAATAATGAATAATGCAGCACTAATATCTAATTATTCATTATTGTGAATAAACTTTGCTGAATATCCAGGCATGGACACTGCAGAAAAAGGGAAAATAATCCTTACATGTAATATACGAAGAAACAAAGGTCATGGAAAAGATATAAGATACTATTTTTTTCCTTTTCTGTGATGAAAGGATGAGATAAAATAACACTATGAAGAATTATCCTGGGATCGTGGGCTGCCTTCCCAACTCAGACAACAAAATCTTCCATGCAAAGAGATTTCCTCTGTGCAAATAAATAACAAAACAGACATTCACTAACACACTATTAAAACATCAGGAAGGAGTTCTATAAAAAACCCACAGATATCTATTAAAATATATTAAGAGATGCCAATCAAGACCATTACAGTCGTTCACAAGCAATTCATGGCCAAATGAAACTTCAGGAGACTTTGTTTTGTCCCTTTCGATTCACTCCCAAAGTTATTCTCAAGGTTTTTGTTCTCCAAGTCGTATTTCAGCTCATGGGGCAAAAGGCTCCGCAGAGAAATAACCCACCCCAGCCTGGACAAGAGGGGAGGCTGTGATCCCCACGGCCTCTGGAGATCAGCGAAGGCCATCCTGCATCCTCTTCAAGTATTTCAGCCTTTCAGCAAACAAATTGCTGAACTGCCCGCGGAGCCGCTCGGCGGGGAGTTCTCTGCACTCACCTCTCCACAGGCAGCCCCAGGTTTTAGCCCCCCAAGTTGCTGCTCCCTCCAGCACAGTCCTGGGGACAAAATGAAGGATTGTGCCCTCCCTGCTGCCCCTCGGAGGCTCCAGGGACTAGACATTTTTAATGCGAACGCAGGAAAAGCTAAAGTTCTCTTTGCCTGAAACAGAAGTGAAAACGGAGGATTTTTATATTAAGAACTGGAATCAATTAAGAGTTTAATGAGCTTTTAGAGAGTGCTTTAAGTGGTTTCAAAAAGCCTTCCTTGGTGTCAGAGAGGAGATGTGTCTGGCAGATGTGTAAGATTAAAGCTCTGTCCAGAGGAGACAACCATAAAATTGTAACAAAGCTAGATGATTTTGATTCCCAAAGCTACATGAGTTTGAAATCCCAAAGAAGAGGTGGACAACCCCTCATCTTAAGTTCTGTATTTCTCACTGTATCGCTTCTTTTTAAAAAATCATTCCATCCAGAAACCTGGTCCCCATTCGGGACATCGATGTCTAAAAAAGTTAATCACAGCTGAGAAAGGAACACTGAAAATGCATTATAATGGTCAGTACCACTCTCTTATATGGGGAGAATTAAAGAAGCTTGACTTTTTTTGCCAACCAGAATTAGGAGTGAGGAGCACTATGATTTCTGTCTATGAATATGCAGTGGCAGCAAACATCAAATAAAGAAATCACTATTTAAGGTGAAGACCACTGTTGTCAAGAAAAGACACATACACAAACTGACCATACATTACTTTAGGTTAGAAATTAGAAGTTTCCAGACCACTAGGGCAGTCAGTCAGTCTTCTCATCGGAACATGTTATAATGTATGTCTTTTGAGAACAGAATTGTGGAGGTTTCTGCAGGCTGGAATCAGTGACCACTCGGAGGGGGATGGTCTTTGTCCTTCGTCCCTCGGTGTGCAATTCACAGGTCTTAACCTGAAAGAGGGGAGATGGAGGTGAGATGTGGGGAAGAACTTCTTTGGTGTGAGGGTGGTGAGACACTGGCCCAGGTTGCCCAGAGAAGCTGTGGCTGCCCCATCCCTGGAGGGGTT
>JAOQGH010000012.1:123608216-123650557 GCA_025769975.1 Gallinago jamesoni
ATCCCTGGAGGGGTTCAAGGCCAGGCTGGATGGGGCTTGGAGCAACCTGGTCTGGTGGGAGGTGTCCCTGCCCAGGGGAGATCAAAGAAATTATATTAGCTATTATGAACAGATCAAGGTGTATCAATGTCATAATAACCTGTTCTTTAAAAAAGCACTTCAAATATCCTAGCTTTTTCTTAATCAACATTTTGAAAAAAGGATCTAATAAACATATAGACTGCAGCAGGATTTTTCTGTACCCTGGAGTCCCCTAAAACGAGGCACATGACTTTTCAGCTCAGTGCTAAAGTAGGAAAGTTCATTTTGATGGAGAAAGCAAATAGGTTTTGTCCTCATGTTTTCAAAATGAATCATTTAATCCTTGCTTGTTTGAAAGCATTAAAATAAAACATCATCTGTTTCTGGCACAAACTGTTCACCCATTTGAGTTCCTAAATACTTGTGGTCCTCCTGAAATTCATTCGATTTAATATTCATGGAAAAATTCACTTAGCTCTAATTTTTACAAGTAACAGACAGAGTCAAGAGCAAACTCTCCATCAAACACATCATCTTTTCTCATTGCCCCAAAACGAGTTTTAATCTCCTTGAAAACACTTGCTATTCAGATTTATGTGATGAATAGGTCTTGCTCAGGAATTCAATTTGCTAAGTTATAACCTTACTCTTGATGGGGACTGCGTAATCAAAGTTGCTGGTTTTGCAGCCGTTCCAGCCTGAGCCTTTTCACAGCTCGGCCAGAGGAGAAAGCTTTTCTAATCAGGCTCTGGTGGAGCGGCGTGCCGGATATTAGAGGTGTCCCAGAGGGTCCGTTCTCCTAGAGCTCTGCGTGCATCATGCCAGGAGGAGGATACAGCCCCTTCGTCTGCAGCACAGAAAAAAATAAGAAATCAATTACGACTGACTTTCTAGCGATGTTCTGCTATTAATTACACTTAACGGCTACAAAACTGGCAGGTAGGCATCCCTGTGAAGAAGTGAAGGAGCAAAGGGCCAAGGAGCCAACACCGCACTAAACGTGGCACCAGCTGACACGCGTGGAGCTGCCTCACACACACACGGTTCAGCTCAACCCCACCCAAAATCTGAGGAAATCTCCTCTGATGTTTCCTCTCTTACTGAGGCTGTGCACACTGAGGAATCTGAGGGGAGTCTTAGAAAGTACATTTGATTAATCCCCTTACCACTTACAGTATATATATCTTTTAAAGCACTGAATATTGGCTTAAGCAAGAAAAACTTTTTAACACTATTTCATTTCTGGAAATACTGACTTTTTGAATGCCACGTTTAGTCTCAGTTGGTAAGTAGTACCTCTGTTTGTTTCATGTTCATTCTCGTGTAAATTAATAAATCAGTGTTTAAAAATGGAGGACCCAAAATGTCTTTTGTTTTTAGCACAAAGCATTTACCCATTTGAGCTTCCAAATACCTGTGGTCCTCCTGAAAACCACTTATTTTCATATTAATGGGAAAATGTGCATGCACATAATAACATTCAAATTATTTATTCTGCATTTTTAGCGACTGTAGTCGTTTCTGTGCATTGGGATGGTCGGCAGTATCAGGGTGTAGGGCCAAACCAATAATTTTCAGGTAATAATTTATTTGCTGAAATATGCGAGGTTGGGCAAACACTGTGAAGTGAAGTCAAACATGTTTGAAGTGGGGAGAAATCGGAAACATTAACAATTTCTTTTCCCATTTCCAAACATTGTGATGTTTCAGGACAGTTTCACAAGGGGACACGGACACTGTTTTCAACTGCAGGAGGAGACCGAGTGTCCATGTAACTCTTCTTTTGCTCTGGTTGCAAAACTCATTAAACAAAACACTCCTTGTTAAACTGTGCTTTTTCACAGACAAAAGTCTCCTCAAAATACTTAGGATTGTTCCTTTGGGAAATCAGAAAAAAAAAAAAACAACCCACAGTAAATTTAATCAGTATTTCTTCCTTTTTTTAATATCTTTAATCAAACAGCCACTGGACAGCCCTGCAGCTTTCTCTGCTCACTGGTGGCCATGGGCTTTTATGGTTGAGGTTCTCACGGATCCCATGGGGGTATGGACACAGGAGACAGCTTCTATTCATCCTGAACTTCTGTTCCCAGCAGGAACCCTGACCGTCCTGGGGCAGGGGGTGAGCAGAGACTAAGGAAGCCCAGCACCTGGGCTAATCCTCTCCCTCAACTTCCCTGCTCCCAGAGCTGCCGTAACTACAGGGACTCTGAGCCAGAGGGACCTCCTGGGGGACTGAGGACAGTCCCCTGGCATCACCAGCACCTACGGCACGTCATGTCCTCCATAAACCAGCTGTGCTCTTCTTACTTCACCTCCTTCACACACAATGGCACTATATTGCAAAGGGACTTAAACCAGAAGTGTCTGCTGAGCCAAGCTCATATCCCATGTCTCTGATAACGGCCGATCCATTTGGTAATTTAAAGGTTGGATTTCAATTTAGTGATGCAGATTGCCCACAAAGCGGCACCTATCAAATAAACAATATATTTTTAATAGAATAAAAAAGGTCTACTTCTGGTAAAACCACAGGTAAACCAAATGATCCCCATTTCCACACTTCCCTTTCTGGGGATGTGGCCCCATGGCCCTGCGATGGTGGAGGGTGTCTCACCCCACAGCAGCGTCTGGCTCTTCTCTGCCACGGCTGATGTCTCCCTCACCTTCCTCAGATGCTGCTGTGCCCCAGCAGAGTGTCTCTCTGAGCAGGCTGGGCTCTGCTGGGACATGACCACAGCTTTTCCCCACCACCGCAGGGCTCTTGGCTTAATGAGGGGGGTTCATGGACTCCAAATACCAAAACTCAGGCCGTTCCTCACTTTAGCCTTAGGTTTCCACAGACAGTCCAGCCTAGTGCTGTGGCACCCCTGTGCCAGACACGGCGGGCAAACATGGTCCTTTGGCTTGGAGAGGGGGCCCGGGCACCCACAGCCTCCATGCCCCCCCGGGAACACATCCCCTGCGCCCCCAGAAAGCCATGGACCTAAACCTTCAGCCGGGCTTCACCGCTTCTGCGGAGACAACCTGCTCTCCAGGCTCTGGCACAAGGAGCAGAGCTTTAACAGGAGCAGAAACACAGAGACCTTTCAGTGCCACCTGCAGTAACAGGCACTTCTTGGCCCACCTTTAGGAAAACGAGATATACTGGTAACAATGGAATGAGTCCACCTTCGTTCCTGAGTATGTTATTCCTAAGATGTTTTAACATTTTTTTAAGTTATTCTAGATGCCCTGTTGAGGTTTTTGAGAATGAAAAGAGCAAGGACTCCATCTAGACCTCATCCCACAGCTGCTTGAGAACAGAGCACCAGCTTTGCCTCCTGACACTGTCGGGCACTCGGTGCCTGAAGGTGGGAAGCCTCTCGCGTTGGGCAGTAGGCTTGTGAGAAACTCTCTCCTTTGGGTTTTCACAACTGTACAATGGGAACCTTCAGTAAAACTCTTTAAAAGCGTTGTTTCTTTAAAGTCTTCAGGAAACCCATACCCTTTGATAAACCACCCAAGACAGGCAATACGGATGGGGTGAGGTTCGGGTCCGCACTTCAGGAAGCAGCCAATTCTGCAATGAGAATGGGGGAGGGCAGGGGGGTCACCAGGAATGAGAGGCTCTGGGTTAAAACACCAGGTGTGTTCACCCCTGGGCACATATACCCTGTGCTGATCCCGAGTGACATTGTTTATAACTAAGCTCTGATTATACGCAGGAAAATATGGAAAAGGTTTTTTTTAATTATTATTATTATTATTTTTAATTTGGTCACAGTCTGACAATTCCAAGAAACAGCTAAAATTCCCTGCATGTAAATTTCTACCCTCAGCTAAATACCTAGGGAGGTTCAGGCAAGAATTAATTGGAATCAACCAGAAAAAAAAAAGAAAGAAAAAAAGAAAAGAGTTTCAGTGCCCCAGTGAATAATTTATAGCTGTTTCCTTTTCAACAAAGGGAATGTTGAATGTTTTTGACAATAGCAGGTACATAATTGTTTTATGCTGGGGGCATTTATTGTAACTCATTCATTATATCATCTTGCTAGTTTTCATGGCATGCATTTATTTGTTCTCTTAGTGGAACAATTTGAATGACAACTCGGAGAAATACTGGGGGACAGTGAGAGAGAAATGGCATGTTAAAAGGCTTAGACCAGTTTGACAGACAGCCTGAAAAAACCATCCCCACCAGCAGCACCAGCAGCACCAGCAGCACAGGGAGAGGGAAAGGTTGAGATCCAGTGACCACCCTTTTTGACAAATGTCCTTTTTTTTTTTTCCCCAAAACTTTCCTTGTTCATTCATTCCAGTTGATTTGGGTCAGAAAGGAGACTATTATACAATAGAATAATTGTAAAAAAAAAAAAAAAGCTTAAGACTGTGAAAGAGGAAAAAAAGACAACATACAACCACATGTGAGAAACTCTTGGGGGAAAGTCGAATCAACGAGCGTCCTCCAAAGGAATAACTGACCCTACAAGTTCAACCCAGACAGTGAGACTGTATATCAGACAGAAGTCTGAGGTTTTTGTGACCCTTGTCATTGGGAAAACATTTTAATTACACTGAGTCATTTCCCCTCTATTTTTTTCAAGTTGTAAAAACTCAGAGATCTCTGCGTTCTCCTCCCTGATCTTTCCACCAGAGAAAGTGTAATTGGGAGGGATGGTGGGAAGACAGTGAATATACATCATTAAAACACAGCAAAGGCTTCTTCTAATGGTCCAACCCATCTGTACCACAGGACAGTCCCAGGAATTACTGTTCTTGTCCCCTGTACTCTCTCCCCATTCGCTGCTGACGTATTTCTGCCCGTAGTGTCTGGGGTTCATACGGGCCCAGTCCAAAACCCACTAAAGCCAAAGTCACACCAGGGACCTCAATGGGCTTTGTGCACTCCAGGCAAAACCACAGCCATTGTGATGAGGTAAAATAGGGCCCAATTTGCCTTCTTTGACTCGCACAAATCTCCCATTGAAGTAAAGGGTGGCATTACGTGATGAACAGCAGGAAAAAGTAATAACAGAGAAGTAAAAAAAAGGTCCGTGTTACAGTTCTCAAAAAAGCACTGAGTTAATTAAAGAGGTAAGGAGCTCACATGGATGTAGAAGAGCTAAAGTCCAGGCATCTGTTGATGTCTGTCTGTATAAAATAAAGTTTTCAGCCCCCCTGCAAGTCCCTGAACCCCCAAGACCATATGAAGGAGCACCCGGGACACGCCAAGATGCCAACAAGGCTCAAGCTCTTCTTTCTCCTTGAAATCCATGGAATGTGATGAAGTTGCCGCTCTCCCGTTGCCTGAATATTGGCAACGTCAATGGTAAACGTTGGCTGGAGGGGCAAGAGGGGACCACGCTTACCTCTTGTTGGGGTATTTAGGGAGGACTAGAATCTTAAACCAAAATCCTCGCTCCCTTGAAGCTAACTGGGCTCTCGCCATTGCCTCCCCGTGGCCAGAATTCCCTGGATGGGCTTTGCCAGCACCGACCATCAAACTAAAGAGAGCAAGGGGGATCTCACTGCAGGGACTGATGCACCACCTCACCGTCAGCAAGGGAATCAAAATCAACCAGCCCAGAATACTACCCTGGAACCACCAACTTCCTGCCCCAAACCCCCAAATAGAAGACATTTTGATAAAAGAAGAGCAGTAAGTAGAGGGGCAACAAAGGAAATGGTGAGAAACCCAATATATTTATTTAGTTATTGTCAGAGCTGTAATATTTGGAATTTCAATATCCATCATCTTTTAATCTCAGATATTACTTTGATTGCATTTAATTTTCTTGAGAGTGGCTTTTCTATTTTTTTGGTCCACTTTTCTTTTAAAGAAAACAGATGGAAAAGAAGAAAAGAGGTTTTGAAGTTCAACCCAGTTTTAAAATGGCTACAACTGTTTAATATCAAAAGCAATTTTATCAAATCAACTAAAGACATTTAACGCTTACTGTTTCAGATGTTAATTATTTTTGCGGAAACTTAGTTTTCTGAATTTACTGTGACTTCTTTATAGCCTGTTGAATCCTAGGAGAGGTGAGTATTTGGTCAGAGTACCTGAAGGGAAAAAAAAAATCACTCTGAATCTAGGATTTTTAGCTCAAGAGGAAATATTTTTGATGACTCTGAGTGAAGACCAAGGATAACAATGAACATGTTTTTACAAACTAAATTACAGGGAGTGCTCCCAGCATCCTGGAATGAATGCACACACAGGCACACACATACACATGTGCATATGCATATATGCATGTAGATTTTTAAAAACAGAACATATTTTTAGAGGAGGAAACCAAAGCATTCTTTTGTTTAAGGACTATAGGATTTTCTTACCCTATAGGCTACAGTTAGCACACTGAAATTCAGTTAGATGCCTGGAGTTCCTGCTTATGGATCTAATGCAGTATTTTTTGGATTCCCATTCAAACCATCTGTTTATTTTATTCTAATGTATCATGCCATAATTCCATGTAATTATGGGCACCCAGCCGTCCAAGACAAACAGCTGACACCTGGAGACATGTAAGGAGTAACTCACGAGTTAGGGTTAGCCGCCCAACTCTCATTACACTGACATTTAAAGTATATTCTCTGAAGTTTGAGTTAAACCAAAAATGTTATTCAGTGGTTCTTGGATTCAGAAATAAACATACAACGGGCTAGACAGAGATTGTCAGCCTGTCATTACAATGCTGGCTGTTAACAACCACAATTAAGGAAGACTACATATCAATTATTATTTGTCTGGAACATGAACTTCCCTAAGCATGAAAGGAAGTGATGCAGCCTGTATTACTGTCTCTACTCTTCAGCTAATTAGTGCTGTTTTTAATGGCTTCATCTGCCCAGGATCAATTGTCTAATGGGGAACAGTTCTCTTGTCAGTTAATAAGGTGAGGAACTGGATAATACGATTATGTCTGGCTCCAAAATAGCGCTTCAAACAACACTAAAACAGTCACGTGACGGAACAAATAGCCTGGTGCAGGACAGACAGACGGTTCTGGAGCAGACAGACGGTTCCAGGGAGGGCACGGAGGGCCGGTGCCGGGGCGTGAGGGCACGGGGAGGGAAGGGCAGGACACCGTCCTGGAATGCCGGAATTTAAGGAAGGGACGGAGCCAGTGGCGATGCGCGTTTCAGCTGGCGCTTGAAGAACATCCCTCTAAGGAATGTGAAAGGGAAGGGCTCTGCTTCCAAAAATACTCCTTGCTGAAATAAACTGCTCTGTGGTTGTCCTGCTTGGAAGACACTGCGTTTTCAACTTTCCATTCAGAAAACGCCAGCCAGTGCTGAAAAGGGTGAAAAACAGCCTGGTGATATACGCTCCCAGTGTCTCCAGGTGGTGAAGTGGGGGCTATTTATACACAGACGTATATCCCTCGCTCTGATTCTGCAGGATAAGGGGATGCTCTCCCCTGGGTCAGCTACAGAGCCTGGTAGCCCACGGCTCCTCGGGAGGGAGGCAGGGACACCTGGGCACGGACCTGCTGAGGGCAGAGCAGGAGGCGCACAGGGAGCTGTGGGGCTTCAGGATTGATCACCATCACCCACAGGCTAATTGCCATTGTTCTTGGCATTTACAAAAACGGATTATGCCCAGACCTTATAAAAACAAAAAGCAGACTTTGTGGTATAGGAAATAATGAAGCTTTATAATTAAGCAAGCAGAGACGTCACTGGCTTGCCTGGGCTCGGGAGGGAGGGGAGAGCAGTTGGTGAAAGCATTACAATAATACCCAAAACATGCATTTTCTATTCCAGACCTAATTACCTCATCTGCCTTCTTCAGTGATGTCCAGTTTTCCCTTTGCTATCCTCCTTGGGATAGAAAAGAACACTGAAAAGTGATGAAGGGAAAAAGGAGGGTATATTAATATATTTAATAGGACTTCCTTTAATGAAAGAGCTTCTCAAAGTCCTGAAGCCTGCTCCTTTATATATGAATCCATTCAGAGATATTGAAGGAAAATGTCTGTAAAGACTTACACCTCCTTCCACAGCTGACTCAAGCCGTTTGGACACACGTCACCCCCCTCCACACACCTCCCCTGCACCGTGGGAAGAAACTAGGGCTTCAGCTCTTTGGATCCCAGCAAACCCAGACTTTGCCCGGCAAAGCATCCTGCCTGAACCTCTTGTCTCTGGAAGGACCATCAGCCATCACGCTGCATGTGTGAAGCACCCTTGCTCCTCCTCCGAATAACCTGACAGGCCTGAACCTCCCAGAAGACCATGTCCGTGATGCTAAGGCAGGAATCCCACCCGCCCCCAGCTCCGAACCCCGCTTTTCACTGCCCTGGGTGGGCAAAGCAGAGCCAGGAGGAGGGGGCTGCCCGTGCACACACCGAGGAGATGAAAACTACTCCGTCATCAGAATGTGGAGACCATTTTTGATACAACATTGCGGGGGGGGGGAGGGGAAATGGCTTCTTTTTTCAGAAGTGGCACGTGTAGTGTGTATTTGTTCCAGGGAAAGGATAGGTCACGTTGTTTTTTGGAACACTGAGCTGCAATAGCCGGATGAAAGATGCTGCTCTTACAGGCAGAGCGGTGCAGGGAGACAGCCTAAACTTTAACCTGTGCTGGCCAGAACACATCAAACCTAAAGGCATTGCACAAACACTGCAATAACCTGGAAAAATAGATTATAATCGTCATTACAGAGCAGCCCTGGGAAGCCCATATTTCTAGAAGGAAGAGGAAGAAGATATTTGCATTCCTTGAACAGAACAGAGTGCAACCAAACAGAACAGCAGAGTCAAAGGTTAAACGTGTGAGAGAAAAAGAAGAAACAAATTCTTCCATCTGAGTTACATCACTCGAGAATGGATACAATTTTCAGCAGATGGACTACTTCATTCCTATTTTTACTTTCTATTTCTGGTTGAACTCACTTCCAACCAGCACTCAAGATCATTGTGGATAAGTGGAATTTGTGTCCGAGGAGAAATTTCAGCTATTGCAGATGGGAGGAGCGTCAGTGACCTGTCTGCTCCTCTCTGGCTCCCTGGCACTGCCTCCCCCTCCTCTCTCAGCTCACCACTACAGACAAACCCTTGCATTTTTCCCTTAAAAGGTAGATCCCAGCAGATATCTACAGCACAATCCAGACTGGACGTCCCGGGGCTCAGCGGAGGCAGAAGTGGAGTTAAGGACTCCATGGTGCTGATATGATGTCCCCGTGTCTCCCAGACACACTCCAGGACCCAGTGCTACCCCAGGGGGACGTGTTGGATGTCCCACAGACAGGGAGGCAGCTCCCAGAGAGATGCCCTTTCGGAGCAGGAGTTCTGAATGGGAAACGGGGTGGGGAGAAATGCAAAGGGGTGGAAAGAAAACAATGAGTTGGAATTGTCAGAGCTCTGCAAGTACCTCCTTCCTAACCAGCTGATTAGATGCATTTATCTTTCCCTATATTTCTTTGACACCTGCCCAGGGCTCAGGCTTCTCTCAAAGTATGTTTCTATGGCAGACAGCAGTTAAACATAATGATTGACATAACAGAAAAATAATTAATCACATATTAAATATTAAGACAAGCTTTCTAAGCTCTGGGTGGTAAATAACTGAGAACAGATCACCTGGGGAAGCTGAAAAGATTCCACTGTTTCAGGAGTGGGTTCCACTCTTTTAGGAAAAGAATTTTCACTGCTGCTGTCCTGAAGATGCCCATCCAGAGGATGGCCATCACAACTTCACTTCTGTGCCCCCCAGCCTGATCCCTGCCATCCTATTGCCTAGGAACTGCCCGCTGGAAATCCTCTGTCACCAGCAGTTTGCAGGTAACTCACATTAACACGGAATCACACAAGCCAAGTGCTCATTGCATATTGTTTACTGTCCCCCAATAGCCTCAGCCTGGATATTGTCAGTTACAGAAAAGAAGTTTCTCAAGAAAAAGCAGAAGTGATGAACTGGGAAGGCTACAGGATAATTTAGGTATTCCTCGGTGTTTTACTAATATTAACCCTCTGGCTACACACTACTGATTTATTTGTTTGGCAAGACGGAAAAATGGTGGTTGCCGAAGGAGCAAGTGAGAATATTAATTATTGTCCTGTCAGGGGAAGGAAAGAAGGAGGTCTCTCAGTTGTCTGGTACGACTGTAGGTTACCAGTACTTGAGCCCTGGTTCTTTCAAGGACAGTTGGCTGCTCCCCGCTTCTCATCTCAAGTGGTGAGTTGAAAGCCTCCCTCTCTCCCATCCCTCCCTCCTTTGTGTCCGACTGTGCCGGGAATAAAGCGGAGGTGGGACGGCTCTCGGCTGCCGCAGCCCCTGCGGGGGGACGGGAACAGCCCGTCGCCAGCGGGAGGTCGAGGTGCCAAACCCCGCTCAGGGCCCTTCGTGCTGCTCTCCCCTCCTCAAACCTCACCCACCTGTCCCTCCAGCCCTCACCCCACCAGGGCTCTGCCTCCAAATGGGATGGACTGGAGACTTTTCAATGATGCTAAAGAAAATCAGTGATGTGGAACAAAATGAGTTTGGGCTTGCTTTAGGTCCTGTTACTATAAAACTGTTGTGTGGAATGGCCAAGCTCAGCAAGAACCGAGTTGTGAGTGATCTCCACGTAGGAACAGCCCCACCGATCTCTCCATGGGCCACAGCAGCTTAACCACTGCATGCAATTATTTAGATGTATAGTTTATTCCTGCATAATTTATGCAGATCCATTTTCAGCTATTTTGCCCAAATACAAAATAATAGTTTCATGATTACAGCATCATCTGGGGACATCAAAGCACTCCACCATTATGATTCACATCCCCATTAACGATAATGCACAAGACAAATGTGAATCTTTATTAGGTTAATTCTATTTTGCCCATTTTGCAGATGAGTAAGTGGGAGCACAGAGAGGTTAAGTGATTTGCCCCAGGTCACAGAGTGAAATCTGGAAGTAAAAACAATGTGTGAGTGTGGCCTAAAAGCCATATACATTACAATTAAATAGTGAGATATTTAATAGCAAAGAAATTCCAAAAACTAGGGCTTCATAGCCTGCCTAATTATGGATTTAACAGGTAATCTTCCATTCCTCATAAATTTTAAGCTTCCTGTGATCACTAAATAACTCTGAAGAATGGGGGAAAAAACAAGAAAAAACTTTTCTTTCCCTCTCTAAAAAGGAAATAAGAGAGGAGAAAGTGCTCCTAAAGTTGCAGCAAAGAAAAATGATCTGTCGTGAAGCAGCACAGGTTTTTCTGCAGTGCCCTCGCCGTCTCAAACGTCCTTGGGAAACAGCCAGCCACCTAAAGCAGAGCTCTCTGGTCTGCAGGGGAGTAAAGCAAAAGGAAAAACTTGTTCTTTAAGTAACAAGGTTTTACTGACCTCTCGTGATTTGAGTTGTTAATAAGATGGATGCAATTAAACCAGTCAGTTTTAACTTAAGGGTCAGTAACATAAATTGTTAACTGCTGCTTCTCCAATGCAGGGAGTTTCTAATAAATGCCTGCATAACTAGAAATATTGTAAAAAGCTTTCACTTTTTGGTGTAAAAGTATTTCCAAAGCAAGCTCTAAAATACACTGAAAAAAAAGTATAGTAAGCTAATAACAATACACCAAAATGCAGCTAGCTCATAGTTTTGAAACAATCAATGTTTTCCATATTGGTATTTGCTTTTCCTTCAAGGATGCGAAGCTAAGCCAAGTTTCTATCTCCAGCCATTTAAACGAGCACAAAGGGTAATGAACCCACTGGCTGGAACTGTGAAATAGTTACTGTGCTCGCTTGTTTAGTTTGAATTTGCAAAGTTTCAGTCACAGGAGGACTGTACAGTACAGAAACTTCCACTGCTGAGTCAAAGGTAATATTTATGATGCATAAGAAGCAGAAAACCAGGGGGAAAACGGGCATTAACCCCTGCTGGATTTGAACTATCTAAAGTTTGCCACTGGTCCCCAAGTGCCACCTTCAGCAGGTCTGGTCCCAGCCAGGCTTCCCCAGAGCTCCTCTTGGAGTAAATTATTCTCCCCCAGAGGGACTGGGCGTCAGCCAGATCTCATCCAACCTGCGACCAGAAGTGATTCCCTACTGACAAGCCACACAGCAGCTGGCCAAGTTTTTGGGTTTTTTTAATATATCCCAATATGAATTTTCAACAAAAAGTCCCCTTGTCAACAAAGGAAGGGCTTTTTGTCATGAACTCCCAGAATAAGGCATAATAACTCATCAGGCAGCGCTGAGCAGCTCGCAGTGTGCTCCAGCACAGCCTCGCTGTTCTTCTTGTAGCTCATTTTCATCTCTCAGCTGAGTTCAGGTTCCTGCCGCTCACGACGCAGGGGATGGACAGGGGGGGCCCGGGGTCCTGCGTTCCCAGCCCCCCCACCCCGATAGCCCCCTCCTTTCTGAGCCACCATCTGGCTTCAGGCCAGTGCTTCTGTTAACTTTAGGTTTGCAGCTAAAAAGCTAAAGGTTAATAGTGTTTTTTAGACACCCAGGGAGCCCGTTCGTGCACTCTATAGAAGACTGTGAAGTTTCCCCTGCTAATACATCTTTATGAGGCTGCTGTGAAATTAGCGAAGTTACTAAGTTAGCTGGTTCAAACTTAAAACTAAAGTAAATAATCAAGCTCATTACCTTTGAAATCAATAACAGCCGATTTCACCTCCAGTTTCCTTCACTAATAATTTCTTTGGAAAAAAAAAGTTACTTGCTAAGTTTAGCATCAACGTGATTTCTAGAAAGACTTCTGTTTGAACTATAAAAGTTCTTTTGAGTCAAAAGAAGGGAACTGATCAAAACTGAAATACGAAGTCGTTACATGACATTACCACGATATAGTCAATAAAATAATTGCATTTAAAGTTCAAAGATCATTTTTAAGAGCAAAAAGCAATTACCCATACCCATGGAAAGGCAGAGGCATTCCAGACTGACGTATCCCCCAACTTTTGGGGATACACCTTGGCTTCTTGCTGCACTGCCGAAGCGAAGGGGGTGGTTATTTTCAGTGACACCCCCGGGGGTCCCTGTGACTGAACGTTCTTTACCAGAAGTACGTGCCACCTGCAGGGACACCCGCACTAAAGGGCCACGGTTTTGCAGAGCGTTTGGGCAGCAGCAGTCAGCCAGGGCTGTGAGTGTCACCTCCGCCTGTCTCCGGGGACCTGCCGTCCACGGGCACCACTGAGTGCGCCGGGAAAACCTACAGGTGAATACAAACAGCAACAAAACCCAAACGGCACATTCCGGGGTCAACACCCCCCCATGGCTCGCAGTGAGTAATGGCCGCCATGTCATGGCCTACCTCCCCCAGCAGGGAGCACGGCACTGACAGACCTGGCTCCGACTAATGCGCTCGGCCTTTTTCAACT
This sequence comes from Gallinago jamesoni, assembly GCA_025769975.1. Taxonomy (NCBI): domain Eukaryota; kingdom Metazoa; phylum Chordata; class Aves; order Charadriiformes; family Scolopacidae; genus Gallinago; species Gallinago jamesoni. The sequence goes on from JAOQGH010000012.1 coordinate 123,621,545, forward strand.
CAACTTCACAAGTAACTGGTGTTGCTGCTCACCGTGCAAAGAACTGTAGGAGTTTTACTAATCTTCAACCATAAATTATGGCAAATTTTGTTCTTTTTAAATAATTTTTTTTCCCCAAAAAATAGCAACATTAGCTTTTGCAGCACATTCTTCACTGCACTCTGGATTTGCAGGAGTGTCTGATGGCTCAAACCACCTGTAGTTCAAATCCAGTTTGGATGAGAATATATATCTATAAACAACATGAAGTGTTGTTCAGAATCGCCTGTCCTACTGCATATCCAGTGTATTTCCACACTTACATGTCAAGCTAGGCTGGGTTTATACTAATATAATGAACCCTGACGATTTTACCATTTGAATGACAACAAAACCCATGAATCAGACAATTCACAGAGAGAGGTTCTTGCAAAATTTCTTTTCCTCACTGCAGGAATTTGTTGCTCTCACAGGGGGAACCTGGACACACCCAGATATCTTCTCCTGTCTCCTTTGCCTCTAGAGGCAGGGAATTTGGGCCAGTTCTTAGACTTTTTTTTCCTAGTCGGTTCTTTTTCACTTTGATGCATACCAGAGGGCTAAGGTACCACCAGAAGAACTGGATATTCCTTTTCATTAGGCCTCTTAGCTCCCATTTTATGGAAACACAAACCAGCTACTGAAGCTGAAGTTGCTCTGTTCTACACCTGCTGAGAATTTGGTCTGAAATGATCCACAAAAACACAATTTACAACTATATCAAGAAGTTTGTGCATTGTTGGCAGCTCTTCATTTGAAACACCTTTTCTGGAGGGTTTACTGAAACGTGAAGAAGCTGAACATCATAGATTAAATAGGGAAAATGGGTTATGGATACAAACAAGAAAACAAGATATTCTCTCTTTTCTCCATCAGCATAAACTGTTTAACAGTTGTGTTAGCAGTTTGGTGAAGCTTTGCAAGATCTCTAAGCCCATGATTACTTGCACATAAAAAGGAAAACAAGCTATGGCATTCTGGGTGAAACAGTTGCACTTGTTTTCTCTGTTATCCACATGTTGGAAATATTATCATATTTTGGTATATAAAGCCCATTTAAAAGCCTTCTATTTTCAAATGAAGGAGCACACAAAAAAATAAAACCAGATTAGTTATATAGGTATCACTGAACCCCAACTTGTTATAGTAATGCCAACATACAGTTCCTAGAGGGAATTTTGAATTAAACCTTAAAATGAACCTATGTTTATGTATCCCTCTTATGGTGAAAAAAAAATATTAAACCAGCATTCTACTTTACATTACAGCACTCCAGCCTCTAATAACAATGCAAGTAACATGCAAGTATCAAAGAACCTTTTGATAGGTTTCCTCGCCGCAGTTATTTATGCTTGCAACAAGTTCGGGGACGACATTGTTATACGCTGGTAAAGGTACCCTACGGTCCCTGTTTAATTCCTAGAGAAACCTGTCAGAGGTAAAGGATGTGCTACAAAAGGGATAAAAAATAAAGAACACGTCTATTATCAATTTAATGACAGGATAGACGCTCCCTTCAAAGTTTTTCCTGTTACGAAGCCTCACCAGTGAATAAAAGTATCTAATGTATTATTCAGATAAAGGCCTCTGAACCTTAGACAGAAGGAAATCCATACCGCCTTCCATTGCTTTATTAAGTCTATATTAAGGGCTCCATTACTTTAAAGAAACTGTTTAAGTAACATTAAGGCTATGACCCAAACTGACAAAAGTAAGGAAATACAGATAGCTGAATTTCCATCTTTAAAATATGCTGCTGTGGGGAAGAAAAAGGAACAATGGAGTATGGGACTTTGCTTCTCATCTTGGGCTGAGAGAAATATTTGGGACCAAAAAAAAAAAGAAAAAGGGAAAAAAAAAAGCCAGCCTGAATCTTCCCCAGGCATTCAACTGAATGCAAATAAAACCTGTTTGGAATCTGGCTCTTCCCACTGCCTCGGGCCAGGGGTCACTGGCAGGTGGAGGAGCGTGTTTCCAGGCTGCTGGAGGAACATCAGACCATTCCCTCCACGGCAGCCAGTGGCAGAGGAAGGGTGCCCATCGCTGCCACCGGGGCTCTGTGTGTGTCAAACACTGGTGCTCAGGGGCTCTCGCGTGGCCTCTCCCACCAGGGGAAAAGATCTCTCTCTACCTTCTTTTTCCTGCCACACGGGTGGAAGGGAGGACAGAGGACATAAGGGGAGAATAAGAAAGAGGTTGCAAAGTGGCTGTCACTGTATGGGAACGGAAACCACCATGAGACAACTACTTCTTGCCTCTATCTCTTAGCCCGGCGTGAAAATTAATTTGCCTTTATACCATGCCACTATTATATCAGATGAACTCTAACATAACTCTAACAAGTAATAAGTAAACTAGAAACATCCGTTAGCTAAATATTATCTTTTGAGGTTGATGCTATGTTAAGTGAAATTGTATTACTCAGGTGAACGGTCTCCATCCCTTCATCTCACCCAAAGGCCGGAAACGCAGCTCCATGCTCTGCATTGGTACAGCCCTAATATTGGTATTTTAGCATGTATTTGAAAGCTTTGCTAACAGAGGAAGTATATGAGCACGTGCTAGCAGCTGGGAATGTCTTTAAAGCTCGCAACAGTTGAGCTTTTTATGTTCATGACTAGTTTATGACTAGTTCATAAACTTCAGCTTTATTCTTAGAATCATAGAATCGTGCGTGGAATTGCCTTGGTTGGAAGATGATTCAACCGTCAACGTAATCTAATGCAACAGCTTTCTGAAACATAAGTTTGGCCAAATCCAAATCTAAACTGCAGATGGGTGTAAGTGGGTGAAAGACAGCAAACCACAGAATTTATACAAGATCCCATTCCATGATCTATGGCCTTTTTTTGGCATTAACACTATGACATTATGATAAAAGTACATGATACCCAAATTAGAGGAACGTGGATTTGTGTAACTTCCATGGGAAAAAAATCATGAAAATACAAGAGATCCTTTATGACAAGGCATTCATTTAAAAGGACAAATGGCTAAATGAATAACAGGATATATTTAAAAGGTTCAAAAATGAGCAAACAGGCTCAAACAAAATAAAAATGAACCTCCCCTGATGAGGCATGCAGCTGACTTTCAATTGTAATTTTCATGAAGATGGAAATAAGACACAGGACATTCTCTTTCCAGACCACGGTGCTCGTGTTATTCACACGTACATCGCAGCCCAAGCCTCGCACAGGGAAGGCAAATCCCAGAGGGCTCCCCTGTGCAGACCCTGTCTCCATCACTCCATCGCAACGGGTGGAAACAGCCTTTCTTCCCTCCTCCTTGGGCCACTGTCCTTTAGTCCCACCCTTGTGCACCCCCGGGCAGTAACCTTCTGTTGAGGTTCCTGATGCTCACCTGATGCTACGGCTTGGGCTGTAGGTAGTGGTCCTGTCCCTTTCTTCTTCCAAAGATGCTGTTTTCTGGCAAGTATCTGCACCCATCATGCCGCGTGTGATCTCTCGATCCCCAGAGAACCTCTTCACCACCTGTTTCCTGAAGAAACGTGTTGACCTTCATCTTGCTTCCATTCCCCATGGATCTTGTTTGGAGCCACATGGTCTCAGACACGTGTCCTCTCCTGGAACAGCCAATACCAGTAATGAGAGACCAGACAAATTCTCAAATGACACCCTATTCCTCTCTCTCCAGACAGGCGTCAGTTCCCTCCTGCCACACAAAGCAACAGGAAAACCAGTAACTGCCCATCTGCAGAGACAGCAAATGACCTGGCAAAGACCCAGAGAATTCTCAAGAGCGATTCTCCCTGACAGCAATCAGCAGAAAATCACATTTTCTGTAATTTCTGATTTCTGATATGCTTATTTGCATTTCCCATAACTTTTCAAGACATCAAAATGGTAGCTGGAGTACGAGACCTTTCCCAAAGGCTCTTGCTCCGGCCAAGCCGGTAAGGCCTTCGGCATCACAGTACACCTCTGAGCCATGCAAGGTGTGTCATTCTCAGCATGAATTGGAACATTCTCCAATATTTCACCAATCTACATGGTTACCAATATAGATCAACCTTTCCAGGCCAGTAGGCATCACCTCGTAGGTATGGAAGAACGTAAGATGATGAGAGACAAGATTCTAGCTCTTTATGTGACCCGATGTGTCATTTACCCTGTTTCAGTGTTTTCTTCTGTAAAATGGGGAAAATGGCTTTCCATATATCTAAGTGTGTTGTCAGTAATTGAATGATTAGTACATTAAATTGCTCTGCAGACATTAAGAATTATAGAATCATAGAATGGTTAGAGTTGGAAGGGACCTTAAAGATCATCGAGTTCCAACGTCCTGCCCTGGGCAGGGACACCTCCCACCAAACCAGGTTGCTCCAAGATCAACAGCAATTCCAAGTATTCTCCCCCGTCACTGCCTGCGGCTGAGAAAGTAAGGATGGAGCCATTCCTTCCCTCCTTCTGGAAAGAATCCTGCTCCTTTATCACACCAATGTGGTTTTTAAGGAAAATAGTCTTGCTCTCTCTACCTGCATAGAGCATTTTATACCACAAAAGGCAAAATTTAATCTTAAAACTGGGACTTCTGCGCAAAACAGGGGCTTGAGCTGGCAAGAGACCAGCTGGCTGAAGAGACCTGTTGACTGCAGGGGTGTAAGGACTTTGTCCTGCAAAGTGCTGTTGACCTGTGGGAAGATCCAGCCCATACTAACGTTTAAGCACCAGAGTAGCCCTCTTGCAGGTTGCACAACAGTATGTGCTGAAGCAATACGTACAGACACACTCTCGTAGGTCTCCATACACACACACGCACACAGTGAGTGCTGGCAGCAGGACACAAACGCAAAAACATGGCTCAGGCTGGGGCACTTTGAATTATTTCTAACGCGGACAATGCAAAGCATCCATTTGAAATCTCACAAAGGGAATTTTCTCCCAGGACGCATTCTCGTATGCTAAAATTCAACTAACGCTGGACTTCTTTTTGGAAAAAAACAAACCTTAAAAAGACCGGGTTTCAAATGGAAGTGCTGCCAGGCCTTTGACTATCGCAGCTTGAACAGTATCATCACTGTATATTAACAACTGTACTCATCAGATCTCAACATTTTTCCCCTCCCTGTCTTTCCCTGGAGCTGCTAAAAGAGCTAAGCCCCTTTTCACAGTCTTAATGACGAAAAGTTAAAAAAAAAAGAAAAAAAAAAAGACTTAAAAGTTCGGCTGGATTTTCTTCTGGTTTCCTAATGAGCTTAACATCTCATAAGACGCCTTTGGTAAAGGAGAAAATCTTTTCAAAAAGACCCATTTTCCTGCTGACAGTATAATCTTTCTGAAGTAACATCAGAAGACCATAAGGGTGACATCCAAGCCACCTGAGCTGGCGATACAAGTTCTCTAACCAATAGAGTTCTGTCCCCTCCTTACTCCACATTTTCTAGCAACACCATTCTTTAGACTAGGGTCAAAAGAAAAATTTCTGTTTGGTTGTTTAAACGAAACAAATAACTTCTTTCATCAGATCTCTGCAAGAGCTTGACCAAAGTCAAAGCATACCGTCATTTAGTTTGTCATAAAAGACCCAAAGCAGCTGGCTCTCAATAAAACAGGAGATCACAAAGTTGTGTAGCTTCATGTCACCTTGAGTTTGCGTGGTCAGTGGGAGCAGAGCTATTCAGTGGTGGGTTTTGCGGGTAGATGGCAGACAATAGTCTCACGGTACACCTGAACCCCGCACTGGGACAACTAAAATAAGCAGCAGCATCTGCTCCGCGCATGAGGTCAGTGAGAAGGAGCTCTGTCCTGAGTGCATGGGGTCTGACCATGTGAAACGGTGACTCGGATAAACTGCCAGTGGGTGTGGGAGATGTCTGGTGGAAAACAGTGGGGAAAACTGCCTCGGGGATTGGGTTATTGATGTATCGGAGCAGCTACCAAACCAGGCCTTCCCGTGGGCTGCATCAGGTGTAGAGACAACCAGATGTGGGTTTGCCACTGGTGTTAGGATGTGGTGGCACCACAGCGGAGCAGGAGGGGTGTTCTCCCTTACACAAATGGAACACCCTGCCATTGCAGGATGAGGCTGCGTTATTGGATCAGAATCAACAAATCCTGCAACTGATTTTTGTGACAGAAATCCATAACCGGTGTGTAGCCTCTGAGGGGGTTAATCACAAATCAGACCCAGATGAGCAGGGCAAGAAACTCAGTAGTGCTCAGTTTTGAAAGACCACTCCTCATTTTCTATCTTTTTACAACCTCTATAACTTTTGGTATGGTTGTTCTGATCCTGTAATTTCAGTAATTACGGAGCATCTGTTGTGAAATGAGCCGTTAACAATAATCCCAGGGTACCTGAGGGTCTGTTCTAGAGCAACGGTTTTTCCAAAACAGACCACCAGACCAAACAGCATGAAAAAGGCAGTTTTCCTTATACCCGAGTTCCCACTTATACAAGTCCTCCTTCTGGGAAGGACTCAACACCAAGTGAAGCTGGGATGCCTGGCCAGAACCGGGGAGATCCAGCAGGATCCACCTCCAGAACAAGGACTTTCCAAAGACCTTAAACTTGATCTGGCAGTTGGTTGCCTCCAGAGGTGGGAATTAATTCTGCCCCCAGGGCAGCTTAATCCCCTTGTGAGAAGAAACCTTCAATTATGATAAACTCTGCTAAATTATTGATGCTGTCTCTGTGATCTAATGAAGCTTTATTCAGTAAGACTTTTGTCTCGGGCTCACCCAGGGAATGGAATGGGGCAACTGCTCCTGGGACTCCAGTAATTGTAGACTTCTGGAGCAGAAGCGCTAAGCAGGCTGGGTCAAACCTATTCTTAAAAAAACTCTGTTGAGCTCAGAGGAGTTAACCTAAGAAGGAATCTAGACCATAAAGCCCAATTTTACGCTGAGTGTGGTATCGGGGAGGCAACCGAGTCTGCCGGGCAGCGATTCAGCTCCTGAGCCAGACTGCAGGAAGCCCCAGAGCCCTGCCATTCTCACGTAACCTTTATTGTCTTATTTTCAACTGGCTGCTGTAAGCTGTAAAAATGAATTTGTTAAAAAAAAAAAAAACAAAAAAAACACCAAACCCACAAGACTGGTGCTTTGGGATATCCAGTCTTAGAAGCTGACCCAATAAAAAAATATGTATGCACATTCAGCTTCCACGCCGTCAGCGCCAGACATGTTCTTGTAACAAAACCTGGCCCTCAGCCGTAGCCAACACCGTCCAGAGGCATTTGGAGAGTACAAAAATCTCTCAGGAAATCCTTTATATAAAGAGATTCAGAAATGAAAACACCACGCAGGTCACAGCCATTGGCACATAATGGTACACTTAAGCTGTTCGTTTCTAATTAGGCCTGTGATCAGAAAATAGCCAATTTTGCTTTCTGCCTCTTGGTGCGTTCAACAGCTTTGTCAGCCAAAAACTGTTAGCTGCTGAATTTTTAATGATCCTTTATTGGATAATAAGGTTTTGTTTTCATTTCTCTCAAACTGCTAGAGCCTCCGTTAACAATTATACTGGGGAAAAGGTTTCCACAGTAGGTGGGCCCCACAGTCTGTCTAAACCATGGATTAGCCTTGTAGGAAAAAATAAAAACCAGAGGGAAAAAACAAAGAACGCTTAAGAGAGGCAGTTTTGGGGTGTGTACGGAACCAGGTCACTTCATTACACAAATTAAGCAAAGGAAATTAATACATTCAATATGGTGAAACCTATAGGAATCCGCTACTCTCTGGGCTGGCAAGATGCAGCCACCGAGTTGACGTGGTCTTTAATTAATGGTCAAATAAAGTAACACTTGTTGTTCAGGAAGAATGGGAGGGTTTGACCGCAGTGATGGTCAAAGCCCCGGCAGGTGCCCGCCTGGCCCCCCTCTGTCCCACCACTGCCTTTCAGTGACACCTCCCAAGGCCCTTCTGGTTTACAGCGGGGACTGTTCACATTTCACTCAAAAAAACTGCTCCTCTCACCACCCCAGGAGTACCTTCTCTTCAAACCAAACCACGTTATCCCATTTCTTTTCGTTTCTAAGACAAACACCCCCCGTGGTTTCTTATTGGCTCCACAAGCTCCATGTCCTGGTTTCCCATGTTCTTTGCTCCAAAGGTGAGCTTTGGGGCGGGTGGTGGCCTCTGCTGGCTCCTGCTCTCCCACCCCAGGCACCGCACATGGAGAGAGAAAAGAGAAACTAAGTTTTTTTACAAATGGGTTTGCAGCAGAATAGCATTGCAAAGCCTCCACCTCCATGCACTGGGGGGAATGCAGAGGTAATACAGGTATCACCTCTCGCCGGAGAAGACTCCCTGACACTTTGTATTAAAATCTCACCATTGCTTTTAACTTTGTCAGATTTTAAAAATTTCCCATATGTGTATGAAAATAAGTGATAAAATGAAAAAAATCCGACCACACCGCGCCAACTGTTTTCGTGCATAACGTAACAGAACCATTTGTTTCACCAATATAAAAAATCACCTGGTGACCTTTTCTTTCTTTCAAAGGCTCTGAAGCCGGGGTGTAAAATTCAGGATCATGACTGACCACTTTGCCAAGGACATGGTTCCTCCTGCACCACCTGGACAAACAGCCGAGCCTCTGAAAAATCTCCAGCCACCTACACTCATTTCTCCTTATCACGAGCCAAAATTTCTACAGATCTCACCCCCCCCAGATTCTCAGACTTTCACACTTCCTAGAGATAAAGCGCATACTGTGCCTCTCCACACAGCTGATCTCTTTGACAATGGGCTGCATGTTGCAAACATCAATTAATTTTTACGAATCTTGCAAATGTTATCACAGCCACAACATGAAAAAAAAGTATATGAGGAAAAACTCTGCCAAGAGGGTGAGGTTTGAATGAAGTACATTGAATAAGGCACTGGGTCACAGTCTGAACAAGTAGAAGGATGCCCCATATATAAATTTTCCTTTAAAGCACAGTCTTGCGAAGCATAAGCTCAAGAAAGGATGGAATTATAGACAGCCTTAAACTTTCATTTCTTAATCTTTAACTTTTGCCTTACTAAAAAATCCGTAAAATACAGCTTGATATGTCTCTCATAAAAAAAAAAAAAATTAGTGTAACTGTGCATGTGCAACGGGTGTGCAGGGGCAGACACGGACACGCCAACCGAATGGAAAGGGTGATGCCCGCAGCCTGATGGGACAAGGCTGAGGATGAGTTGTGGCTGCCCCATCTGCAGTGGTCCATCCCAGCCCCGTGGTGAGGACCTACACTCCCCGTTCCACAGGAGCACACTGGCGGGGTCCTGCTCAGGTTGACGTGGCAGCCCCTCTCTCCCTGGCTGGTGGCACCCACCAAGCCCGTCCCAAAGGGCAGGAGAGAAGTCCTGCTGCACCCGCACAGCCAGCGGAGGGTCCCGTGGGAGAGCTGCAGGAGAGGGGAAGGGGCACTCTCTGACGCTCTGGGGTACGGGATGTGATGGTGAGCACTCGCTGTTTGCCAGAAACTGTGTGAGCTGTGGGGCTTGGTGCTCGGGCTGGAACCCACCCGGCATCGCGGCCAGGAGAGAGTCTCCCTCTGCTGAGGGGCTGCGTTTAACCTCCTGTGCCTCCAGGAAACTGAGATGGCCCAGGGTCTCTGCCCGGAGGGCTCGTCACTCCTCCATTGTGCTGGTCCGGCTTCTTTCAAGTCTCGGGCTCCTTCAGCTTCTGCTTCACCTGCTTTCCCAGGGTAAACTTTTCCGTCTGCACACTCCGTGCCACGTTAACAGGCTGCCGAACGGACGCTCCGATGGAATGAGCTCCCTGAAATCGACAGGAGATATCCGCCTGCTCCACAGGCCGGGTTCTGATCCGTTGTGCTGGAGCAGGATGATCCTCATTAACCTAACAGATAACGGCAGCACCGGGCGGCGCCGCTGTAATATCCATGAAATCACTATTTCATGGTACCGGCGAGAGCCCAGGGAGGAGGTTTCTTGGTTGCGATAATTAATAATTTACAAAAAGCTTTAACTAAGCAAGACATTGCCCACCTGGAAATTGGAATGAAAGGATATTAATGAAGCTGCAATGCAGATGGTCGTGTTGAAGGTGATGAAGAATTTATTAGGGAGACAGCCATCAGAGGCTGTGTAGTATATGAAGCATAAAACTGCTATAACTAATGACAGCGAGGAGTTTAGGCAAGTAATGGACAGCACGGCTACAAAAGGGAACACGGAGATATATTATTTAGTAATAAAGTTCTCATAAAAATCTGAAATATGAACTAGAAAGATTAATATGATTGCACAAGCCATCTTAAATATCCATACCCAACTTCTGCCTTTTACAAGAAGTAGGCTGAATTTATGCCCCAGCAGCAACACGTAAGTCACAGTGCTTATTTACATAGTTTATGCAAACTACTACAGATCTATGGGCTTAATTTATTGAAATAATGTTTGAAAGTAGTTTAATTTATTGCATTAACAATAGAGCAGATGCTATATTTCTACCTGCCAAGTGATCCAAGGAGTGTAGGTCAGGGTATCAATCACCACATCACTCTGCAGAAGACCCAGGGACCTGTGGGCTGGCGGCTGCTCTGCTCTGTAATTTCAGTCTTCCCTGAGATGGAGCAACCATCTGTCTCCATCCCCGCTGCTGGAATCCACCTTTGCACTAACCCTGGGAGGAGGAGTTGGCTGCAGAAGACAACACAAATATAGACATTGCTAAAGACACCTTTTTTCCAGCGCTTAGTATGCAACTGCAGCTAGAAAATATTTTTTTATTAAGCCATCTCTTCTGCGGGTTTATTTTAGCAGTAGAAAGCCGAGGAAGTACTTTAGATTATGCCAACACTGCTGCGCAGAGGAGGTGAGTGGGGGGAGTTCCTGAGGATGCTGGGCTATTTTTAAAAGCTGTTTAAGCCTGCTTTTCTCTCACCCATCTGAATTCATAATACATTAGGAAATGTGCCTTTAATGCATACATTGATCAAGCTGCCTAATTAGAGCAAGCCATTCTTTTTTCCAGTTCTTTTTAAAATGTATGAATGCTTATCCCAGACCAAAACCACTGTAGTTGAGTGGGAATTTTCTGTCCAAAATAAAAGACTACTCTAGTGCAGATAGCCTGTAACATACAAATCACTGCAAATCGCTACCCTTCAGTCCACAATACAAGTTTATCCTTCTTCCCAGATTAAAGAGAAAAGATTACTCTAAAATATTCTTGATGATACCAAGAAAAGGGGGATTTTCATGCATTTGCCTAAATTTATCCATACTACTTGTCTTTGGCAGAACTACAGCAACACGAGCTTGGCGTCAAGTAAAACAGGCAAAGCTTTTCTTGAGAACATTGACCCGATCACTCCTGCGGAAGGAGAGCTGCTCTCTCAGCTGCCCTTTTACTCATGGCAGTTTGGATTCTTTTGTGTGTGTCACAGCACTGGAGTAACAGAGCAGCGCTTCTGGAGACACCGCCGGCACCGGGAATCACTGCCCGCGCCTCCGCTGCGCGCAGGGGATTCTGCAAAGAAGCAGATGCTGAAGTGATGCAGGTTTGGCTGTGGCAGTAACGGGGATGTGAGGCGACGCTTTTGTCAGAGCTTCCTCAGTGTCACATCAGTGTGGGCAGAGAACGAGCTGCCTGGCACCTCCGAGGGCTCCAGAGCACTCCGTCCCCGGTATTAAACCAGCACTGGAGCGGTGAATAAAGTACACATATATACAGCCATGTATAGGGTGGTGACGGAAAGAGCACATCCCGAGTCACAGCCTAAAGACTATCCCATGTGTTGGGTTTTTTTTTAAAGAAATGGGAGAACTACACTGACAGACATTTGCATAATTCAGAGACAAACTGAACGAAATGCAAGGGGTTGTTGTGGTGTGGCAGCAGTAATACTGCATTCACAAACGCTGGGTCACTCACTGTTGAGACTTATAAAATCTGCCAACAGGCAGCAGTATGAACAGATCTGTAGCTTTTGTTGTTTGGGGGCACTTCTTTGCAAACCACATAGCGTCTGCTATGATAAATATTCCATTCTCCTTTTAAACTCTTTTGTTTCTTTCCCTCCTTCTCTCTCTTTTTCTTTCTTTCTTTTGGAGGGGAAAAAGTTTAGAAAAATTCACCTACAGGGTGGATAATTTTCTTTTCCCATAGTAGACCAAATTATTCTGCTACCTGGATGTAGTTTGTCATATTTAGTAGAGGGGTTTTTTGAATCATAAATGAGTAAAATAGTTCATTTAACTGTTGCTGGAATTTTGCACTTTCCCCTTGTGAGCGGTTTTGCTGGCCTTGTAATACTGTTTTGGCCAGTTGAAATCTCATGAGTTATGAGTGTTATTTCCTTACAATTGCACATATTTTCCATATTTCACACAAACCAATTATTTATCACACACATATACATGTGTTTCAAATTATTTTTAAATTAGTTCCTTCCTATTTCATACAGTTTTTAAATTACTCTCAGTGTTTTGAATCTTAAAATAAATGATCTATTCAGCACTTATTAATGTTTTTCAAGACCCCATAGAATAGCTGCTGGTTTGTTTATGAAGAACACGCTTTCTCACCCAGGCATCGTGTCCTCTTGCACCAAGGGGTGCTTGGCCATGGGTTCTCCTTTTCTCTCCTGTCAATGGTGCAGAGCCTGGCCGGTGTGGTAGGAACTGGGAATGCCCGAGACGTTCCTGAAACCATCCTCATCATCGACTTCAGTTGTGCCAGATGGCAAAGGCCACAGAGTTCCACACGTCAGTCCTGCAAACAACAGGCTTAAGAGAAAGGTAATACGTGAGTGACACCATAAGGTCATTTTTAATACATAATACATAATATGTTAAATACATTTAATATAATTTATATACCATGTTTTAGATAATATTTATATATTATCTGTTTAAATTATATCCCCAGACAGATAAATGTGTTTGTTTCCCCCACACACACACATTGAACTACTTCTTCTCTGTCCCTGTTTTAACCCCCCCAGCTCTACCTGGGTTATTTGGGTTTTTTTCAGTAGTGACTGCAACCCTTTCAAGGCCAGAGCTGCAGGAATAGCCCTATCGCCCCATTCAAAATCCATGTGGAGAATGTTAAAGGAAGTAGAACTCAAACCCTGTTCATTGTCCTTCACCTCCTCAGTCTGTGGCAGTTTGTGCTTCTTCTCGCTTCGTGGTCCGGCAGTGACGGTCCAGGCTGGGCCTTCATTAGAGACCACGCCATGAGATGTTGTGTCAGAGGAGGAACAGGAGTCCAGGCTCCAGCTGCCTCTCTTTCAGCCGTTCCATGTTCAGGCAGTAAAATCTTGTGTCATTTTCAAAGCCCTGCTGCTGCTCTACACCTCCAGTTCCTGAGGACGGTCGTACCTCTGCTCCGGTCCCAGGGAGGACACCCCTGAGCACACACACAATTAACAACTCATAATGGCAAAAGATTTCTGGTTCACATTTCCTTGGGAGCGAAGGAAATGATGTTGTCCTTTTCCCAGTGGCAGGTGATGAGATGATGCAGAAAAGGGTTTTTTGGTTTTTTTCCCCTGTGCCGCCAGCTCCCATCCCTTCAGTGCAGCTGCCTGGAGAAGCAGGAGAGGACCAGCTCCCAGGTAGCTCAGAACCCTCATTCCCAGGGAGCTGCTTCCTCAGTGTTTTTCCAGTACTGCCCTGGGAAACAGGGAGAATCTGCAAAAAACAATCGCCAAAATCACTGTTCCTTTTTTCCTTTGGAATTTGTTTTGTTTTCTCTATCGTGTTTTGGTAATTACCCACATTTCCATGTCTCACCAGGAATAATTGCCTGTGGCACAGCAAATGAATTTCCTAATTGCCTTCCTACCAGTTGGCCTGAACAACTTGTAAATGTTCCACTTTTCCAAGGATTCTCTTGTCTGGTCTTCATCAAAGTGTATTTGAACATGCCATAAATCGCTAGCTACATAAATTTTATTTTGTATGTCTCTTGCTTAACAAAGATCTTTCAAAGGATACTGAATATCAATGATTTTTAACCATTACTAAATTAATTTCTCCCTCTTTTTCTAAAAGGTATATTTTCTTTCCAGGATTTTTGCTTCCTCAAAAAAAAAATTTTTAAACCCTTTTCATTTCCTTAACTACTTTGGCAAACAAGAACTAACATAGATTAATTTTTATTGCCCCTATTTTCCTTTCACAAACTCTTTTTTTTTTTTCCCCTATGTATTCCTTATAAATTTGGGTTCATTCATTTTCCTTTTTTTTTTTTTTTGGAAAAAACAAGTTTCATACCACTGACAGAGCCTTGGAAAATGACAAGTATGGATACTTTTTCTTCCTTGCATTCTTCTTGTATAAATATAGATATAAATTGTGTTGATCTGTAATTAAAGTATAGTGTAAATGAGCTGCTCTGAATGATGCCAGGGCATCCTAATGGACATCAGGTCCCAGCACATCGTCCTGCAGGCTGGGGGGAACAACTTTTCCCTTTTCTCTTCACTAGAGGGAAACAGCCAGAGGCCTCTTGATGCGCTTGGACTTTAGTCAAGGAATATTCTTACCGAGGAAGATGGAATTAGGGGGAACTAAACTCTGGTTAAAGATTTAAACACGTGGACACAGATGTCTTAGTTTCTTCCATTAAGTGATTTCTGAACTGTGTTACCCTCTATCGGCTTAATTCTAATTGGAATTGAGAAGAGAGTTACTCAGAAATAGCACTATTCTTATACTCTTTTTTCCCCTACGTTTATAAAGACACAAAGTTTTAAGATTAATTCTCCATTATTTAGTTTATCTATTTTTATTAGCAAAATGTTTTCTATCCTCATTGCCTCCAAATATGTTTAAAATCAAATAATTTCTGTGAGCTATAGTCATCAGGAATTTCCTTCTCCATAATTCTGAGAAAATTGTATGCAATGTCTGTGCTTTTCCTCCTTTTTTTCCTAAATCCAACACATTTCACAACAATGTTCTCTAATTGCAGTTCACTAACATTGTATCTATACTAACTTCAAATTTCTGGTGTCCTTCTTGGCTCTTAGTTAAAAAATTCAATGTATGTCAGAATATTCCCTTTACAAGAAGGGCATTTCTAGGCATCGGCCAGCGGTATTGGTACTAATACACAGGACTATAGGCACTACCTAATTATCTGTACTAATACCTATCGATAAATTCTGTTATTTCTGTATTCCCAATTTTTGGATTTTGTGCTCCTTTTATACCCCTGGTGACATTTAAATACAATAATTCTCCTCTTACTCACAATTTTCTACTCCATAAGCCCTCCATGTGCAAGGCACCTGCGCCCAGGAGGGTGAAGCCCATATTAACTACAGGGAACTTCCCCAGCCTTGCCCTCAAGGGGCCAACTACCTTATCACTAAAGAGAAGGAAAGAATCTTAGAAGGATAAAAGGATAAAATATGAGTACAACAGCAAAGATATAATCATCTTGCTTTTGGTATCAGGTGTGGAGTCTATGAGAGTTTCTAAGATGCTGAATTCTCTTTAATTATCATTGAAAACCAGGCTACCATTGAGCAGGTGGGGAAGGTTATCAGTGTTACATCGACAACGTTTGGAGCAAAGGATCTCAAAAAATTCCCAAGTTACTGTGAAATGCTAAGAGCACTTTAGCTAAAATATAACCTAACAGAAAAAATCCCCTCACCTCTCCGGAAATACTCAGCACATAATTACAGTGGGGAGCTTTCTGCCTAAACTGCGTAAGCAAGAGAGAAGTCAAACGTTTAACATAAAACTCTTAAAAGTTGGAGATTATTTTAAAAGCTGCATTGTCAAAAGGCCAGAAGAGTTTCTTCTGTTCCTACTGGTCCAGAAAAATCCCAACAAAAAAAGCCAAACCCAAACCCTACCAGGAACAGGAAGTTATACATCAGCCTTAAGAAACTAAAACTCAAGGTAAAGAGCACAACCCCTTTCTTCTAATAAACTATAGAGACATTATCTACAGAAGTGGTTCTGCTAAGCTAAATCAATTCTGAAATACTGCACCTGTAGAGAACGTAGGCAATCAATATAAAGACACAGGGAATTTTCTTTTTTAAAATGAAATCTATATAGTTGAAAAATCTAAGCATCAGAAAATACAGAAATAATTTAAATAATTAAAAAGCAGGCTATGATAAGACATGCCATGTTGGAAGGAAGCTGCCTGTCCATCAGAAGTGTATATAGATATAAAATATCTCGGGATGCATGACATATACATGACTGTGATGTGTCCATCACGGTGCTCACATGATCTTAGCCAGCTTTACAAGGGGTGTTAAGATGAGAAAGGATCATCAGTCATCTATTCTGATTTCCTGCATGATAAAGGACTAGCATTTTCAAAGCGCATACATAATTTAGGAACATATAGACTGTGGGGTTCTCGTTAGACGCCCAGCTCCCACTGATTCCACATTTGATAAATGACATTGAGTATCTCAAATCTCTAAGGTCCAGATCCTCAAAGGCACTTTGGAAGCTAATTCCCCCTACAATCAAAGAAAATCAAATGCCTAAATATCTTTGAGGACCTGGGCCTAACACATTTTTTAAAATTTTGCCCTTTATGTCTCTCTTGATAAAGATAGGTGCGGTTAGATGAGGGGCCATTTTCATTTTCCTTCATAAGGAGGTGATAATACAGGCACTTGTCGTTAAGCGTTCATCCAGGAGGTGGAGGACTTGGAATCAGCCCTCTCCTCTCCCTGAGGATATCCTAATGACACCTCCTGCCCTCTCCTCTCCCTGAGGATATCCTAATGACACCTCCTGCCTCCCAGGAGGAGGCCCCACGCGATGCTCTGCCCGGAGCTGTGCTCCACGGGAGAGGGTGCCTTACCCACGGGCTCCTGCTTAGCCCTGCCAGAGAAAGGAGAGAATTCCCTGGGCAGAGAGGGAGAACCAGCAGAAACATGGCACACATCTGGAGAAAGAGACCTGGGCAGCCCATTCCAAGATAATATTCCAGATAATCCTGAACTGAAGTTGAGCACAGAGGCCATCACTGCTGGGCTGCAGACAACCACTCTTCAAAGGTACAAGGGTACAGATACCGCTCAAAAACCTCTTTGGAGCTGTCCCAAAACGTACATACACTTTGTGTGATGTGCAACGAATTCCCTTCCGTGAGCAGGAGAAACAAGAGAAAAAGCAAAAAGACTACAAAATGTTCTGATTAATAAAAATGTAGCTGGGAAAGTCCTGTGCCGTTTTCCTCCTGCCAGAACAGCGCTGCCATACCCTGTTTTGAAGGACCAACAGTGGGCTTCAGGTGAGATGTGTCCAGGGGCCACAGCAGGTCCTGCGGCCCATCATTTGTAGTGCTCTGACAGCAAGGTATGGCATCTGACACTGGCTGAGGGTTAACCAGCTCTCAGCACTGGCTGGGCAACAGGGTCCTGCCCTTCAGGTATCAGCCAGAGCTGGGGTGCCCCAGTTCCGTCCGTGGGCAGAGGAGTGTCCCTCAGCATCCTGGGGGTCACGGGCTTTGAGAGGCTCCGTGGCAGTTCCACCTCCATCAGGCCCGTCGGGGTCACTCCATGGAGAGCACCGAGGATAAGAAGAGAGGTGACCGCGCTGAAATAGGGGTCACCATCTTCTCTGGGCAGCCCGAAGCCTTGGACCTGCTGAGAATGGGAAGCCACAGCCATACTGAGGAAGGAAAATGCTTGGCCACATCCTTTCCAGAAGGAATTATTCTTCAGGATAATTTCTTGCTGGATAAGAAATTTCTTAACTTTGAAGAATACAAAGGAAAATGACCATGAAGCCGAATACATTTCTTCTCAAAAATAGCCAAAGAATGCAGAAGGCCTAAGCTCAAGATGAAGAGGAACCCGGGATATTAGTGCCCCCGGGGGACCAGGGCGGGTATCTATAGGTGCAAGGGGAGGAGGGCAGGAACTGGCTGGGGTTTCCCTGCTGCACAGCGTGGCATCCAGCTCACAGGAGATAACTCCCCACCCGGGGGGCAGTGCTTACGGGCATTTCAAACAGCTCCTCCACCGCCGGGGGCTGGGCAGCGGGACCCCACCAGGCTGTGCTGCTGCTCCCAGGCAGGGGAACGCGCTGGCCACTGCACACCAGTGACCTGCCTGGGATACTGGTGCTCCTCCCCTGAACACAAGGGGAGTTTGCAGCAATATCAGGTATTTGCAGTGCTGGAGGTCCTGCCATCGGCCACCTCCTCCCCATGACCCCGGGGAATGGCTAGTGCTGGTGGGCACCCAGGACAGGCACGCGCTGGCAGAGGGACCACGGGCACAAAATGGAGCATCCCGACAGAACACAGACGGTCCCGGTGCAGCCAGGAGGGTCAGAGCTCCCCTAAAGCATGGAGGGAGGGCACTTCACCTAAACCTCGGGCTAATGATCGCTCACAATAATATCCGAAGGAAAATAATAGCTCTCTGAAGACAGCATTCTTCATTTACCCTAATTAGAGTGCTGTATGAGATTACCCAGAAGGAGGTACCGGAGGAAAACTGAAGGAGATTTCTGCGGTAACGGTACGGATGTGTGAGGTCAAGAGCTGTTCAAAAAGCTCCTGAAATGCTCTCGGAAGGGAAGGGTGGAAATGTGATCCCTCGCCCTGGGTGGCAGATAGGAGCTGTAGGAAATCCCGTGTGTGGATACAGGGAAAGGGGGGAAGGTTTCTGTTCAGACCTCAGCACAGCATCCAGCAGCCGGGACCTCAAACCAGGAGGGGGAACGCTCTGACACAACTGCCCCTGCTGTCCCTGCGGTGACAAAAGGGGACAGCAGTCACTCGGGTCAGCATCGTGCCCATGAGAGAAAAGCTGCCCTCCAACAGCCAGCGTGGGCTTTACCACGGGGCCCAACGGGGCCAGGGAGAAATCCCATTCTGACTGAAATTGGTAGTTCACAAACTTTACACAGACGAGAATCACGCTTATTTCAGAGGTGGATCAATAGCACTTTAAAGATATAGATCTACAGAAAATGCATTACTTTTGTCCTGAATAAACTTAAAACAATGTGATTATTACTTATTATTAAAAATACCTCTCCAGATGAAATACTGAACAGGATGCCTTTCTTACCTCGCGTTTTTTTCTTTATTCCCATGGCTGTAGTAAGCTCCTCTATATACTTTTCACCTCCAACAAGTTGCTTGCCTCAATAGCATTCCTTGACTCTTAGGGCAATAGAGTCGTGGGTGTCCATGAATAGAGAAAGGATGCTTTTCCAGGCATTGCCTTGCACCTCTGCCTCCACCTGCAAATAAGAAAAGTAACTGGGAATGTGAAAAGGGTAAAAAGTGACCTGTGTTTCCCCACTATTGGCCGTTTCTGATGAAACTACCAAATAAAATATTAGATGTGTTGGTGAGGCTTGTAGCTGTTTGGTGTTTTGCTTGTTTGTTTGTTTTGTGGGCAGTGATGTGGCATGGAAACACCTGGAAAACATCCCACGTTACTTATGGGGGAAGTGGCATCCCGCACACCTGACAAAGAGCTAGTTCTCTTTAAGCACCTAATGAGGAAACCAGTTACACAGCACAGCTCGTTAGGCAAAACCAGTCAGGACACAGGTTTTGGCTCTGCTGCAGCCCCACGTGCAAATGACCTGCCTTGTCCTCTCCAAGCATCTCTTTGTCCTCATCCCTCGCCCCCCTCCACCTCCTGAAGCACTTTACCCGCTGGGGTGTGTGACTGTCCATCCCATCCGTTCCCTAAGGTGGGGAACAGAGCGGCTCCAGAGGACCTGTGGCCATGGTTACAACTATTGCTTTTAAAATTATCACTTCAAAACCTAGCAATGATCTAATACATTGAGTACAGCAAAAAATACTGAAGTAGCAGTTGTTTTTCTGCCGAAACATCTTTCTGTGACGTGCAGGTGTCCCAAGGACTGTGTTTCACCCGGGTGCTGTTCAGGTTGGTCACCACTGGAGGACGGCTCAGCTCGGTCCAGCTTCATACCCAGGGCAGAAGGACGGGCTGCAAGAGCCACACCAGAGATGGAACCAACGTTGTTTTAAAATGTTCAAGGTTGATAATTTGTTAAATGAAATACGTGACCCTTGAAATTCTGAGGTCACACCTGTGGTTGCCCTGTAAGGAGAGAGGTAAGGGGATAACAGCAACATGTCGAAGGAGTTGCTTCCAGTTCAAGCTCAAGATAACGCACTCGCTATTAGGGACTGGAATAGCAATGCTTTTGGGAATCAAATGTTTAGTATTAGTCTTAGTCTTAGTACTGAAATATTTCAGTCATGGTGTATGAGAAGAAATGACTGGGGGAAAATTCCCTAACTGAAAAAAGTGTAACCTCTGGCCACTGCCACGCAGCTTTATTTAATGCCCAGCAGTAACTCACAAGACACATGACCACAGCCGTGTGTAATGAAGGCAGCATTTTTAAGAGGATGCCGCATCCCTTTGACATCTCTTTCATTGCCATCAGCATTGTAATCAGCCACCAGCGCTGCCATTTCAGCAGATAGTACAAAATTACCAGTCAAGAGAGAACAAAAGGAGGCAGTTGATCTTTTTATAATGCTTTTAAATAATGTTACAATTCACAAAATGAGTGCTCATGTGGTGCAGCCTGTAGTACAGCACGGGGCTGGGAAGCTTCCTTAATAATAAAAGATTTTTAAGCTGACTGCTCCTGGAGGCAGCATGAGGTGTAACCCGGCCATGGTCCGACTACACTGACAGGTCCTAGAGAAAAGCAAAGCTCTCCTCTTCAGGTAGATCCCTTTGCTTTTGGGTTGGTCTCCATACCTGGCTTTTCAGGGTAAATAAATACTTGAAATCTAAAGCTGCAATACGTATGGTTTTCTGTCACAAAACCTTTCTGTGCAAAAAAAGCCTATGGCAGCTTCTTCTTCACCATGCATCTGAATATGAGGATATTGTGTATATGGTGCTGGGGGTTAATAAAAACATCTATCACCATAAAAAACGTGGTTCTATAACAAAACCACAAGCCCAGTACTTAAAAATTTGTATCCAAATGTACATTTTCCAAGATTTTGCTGCTTTGGGTGGGAAGAGCGTGAATCAAATAGAAAACAGGAACTACTTATGAGCCAGGAGTTTCAAACGCAATCAGTAATTTTCAATATTTGGTGGACTGTAGATCCAAGTCGCTATAGCATGGAGGGCACTGAACTCCAGGAGCAGCGAGAGCTCTCTCTGCTCTACAGGGTCTCTGAGCAGAGCGTGTGTGGGCAGCACGTGCTGTGACCCACGCTGAGGCCATTCCAGCAGGTGAGACGCTGTAAAGATGCTGCTGTTGGGTGACTTTCCTGGTCACGGCCACCCCTGATGTCCCCAGGCACTGCCGCAGCAGGGAACCTGCCAGGTGGAAGCGGCCAGGGAGCTCCAGCGGGTGGGCTCTGCCCCACAGTTAACCTGAGGGGCACAATCCAGCAGGTCTGTGCCAACCTGACCTTGCAGACATTCTTAAACCAGAACGAAACCCGGAGATGGGTTTAGCCCTCGATGACATGCACCGGTCAGAGCTCTCAGTGAGGCCACAAGCACTCCTCACCCACGCTGCAACACCGTGTGCTCCAGAAAAAGGGGGAAAACCCACAAACCACTTTTTCTCCACAGCACTTTGTGGTACTGAGCATCAGAAAGGTGGGGAAAAGCCCTTCCTGGCCACCGCCGGTAGCACTGAGAAGTGAAGTATCCTTTGAGTTTACTTCCCTCTCTGGCTGGGAAGTTAGAAAGTGGGACTGGAAAAGCTGGGTTTTTTCCCCCAAGCAAATGCACTGCTGCCAGTTTGCATATTCCATAGCAAAGAGGGACCCGAGGTCACTGAGCAGGCGGCTTGGTCACTGCCAACACAAAAGGACCAAAGAAGGGAGGAACAGGACGCACAGCGAGGACACAGCCCTTCTGCCCACAAAAGGGCACAGTGGGTATAGAAGGGAATGGCTTCCTGCGCCTTTTTACTGCTTTAAATTTTACTTAAGAGCTCTGTTGGACTGAGTCCTCACTGAACTTACAATATCAAGTGAAAAACCAAGCTCCTCGAGAAGCTGAACAACCCCAAGTGGAAAAGGCCAAGTGTGAGCCCCCGCAGCCAGGAAGCTGACCATTAGTACCTTTAACGCCGCTGGAAAAACTCATTCCAGACTGGTATCTGGATTCTTACTCATACGAGAAAAATGATTACATTAAGTTTTCTTAATACTGTGGTCTTTGTGTAAATGAAATGTGATGTTAAAATGTCACCTATTTGGAAAAAAATGACTTAGTGTATGTTAGACAAGTGTATTGACAGAATGATATTTCCTGCCTGAAATCAAAAAGGGATCTATGCTCCCGTAAGAATTTATAATACAACTGGAAGAAAATAAATAGCCAATTGTAAGTTGGGGTGGGGGGGCGAACTTTTCAATAAGGCTGTTATTATTTTATTATTTTTAGGTGAACTGTTTTCAAGGATAAAATCTCATTTAAGGAGTTGATTGGCAAGAAGTGGTGAGTCATTACTTTGTGCATAAGGTTATTTCTAGCTTTTTGAGTGATTTCTCTTTTTTTTTTTTTTGCACGTTCCAGAATTTCCAACAATTGAATTTTTATTTGTTTAAGAGCTGGAATAGCTTTAAGAAGGCTAGAAATTGGGGCTGCTTACCATGAAGTAATCCCTGTTTTCCTGCAGGGACTGGATGGTTTCCTCTGAAGCCCTGAGAAAATTTCCTACCTCTGCCTAATACCTAAGCTGGCCGTGTTTCACTTACCGAGGTAATTAAGTTTTGGACACAATACGTCATGTCTGCAGAGCTCTAGAGCCCTCTAGTGCCTGTAATTCTGCTTCCTGGGCATCTCCTCAGCAATAGCTCCACTGCTGTGGATGCAGAGATTCATCCAGCCCGTCCCTGCACCGCTCTGAGCCTGCTGCTTCCCTCTGAGCATCCGACAGGGCTGTGGTGTGGCTGGAAGTGCTGGAGCTGAGGGGTGCTGGGGGGACACTTACCCAGGCTGGGGTCCCCCCGGGTGGCAGCGCCCTGCCTCCCGAGCTGTGCTGCCTGGGCAGGGCAAAGCGGCTCCTGGAATTGTATGTTGTGGTGTGTAGAGGGCTGCCCTACTGCTCAGGAGTTTCAATCAGCCTTACCTAAAATATAACAACATTTGAAATAAAAATTGAGAAAGATGTGTTCAGCAAGATGTAAAAAAAAAAAAAAAAAAAGGAAAAAAAGGGAAAAGAGCAAGCAGGAGGTTTGAGTGAGAATATTAGAGATAGTGCAAGAAACATTTCCTGGTGGGCAAGAGTGAAATCTTAGTTGAGGAACACAGCGCTGAGCAGAGGAGTGGGATATCCTGGGTACCTGCAGACCAGGCTGTTCAGTCTGGAGCAAAATTACTCACTTTGGGAACACTGCACGTGCAGAGGGAGCGTGGAAGACCACCATCACTTGTGATCTACAACCCCTGAGCAGCCCCCAGCCCCCAAAGCAAACCAGAGGCTGATGCATCCCCAGACCCCGGGGGCTGTCGAACAGCACTGGGCACACAGAAGCAAAGCATTTCCCTGCCCGGGAGCTCCCCCCCAGCACATCACCCCTGCTCGTGGGTCAGGATGGGAAGAGACTTCCCTGGAAGCACCAGCCTTGCCCTGCCCAAGCAGTCAGAGGTAGACACACGTACCCCAATAAACACCCACTGTGCTTTGGCAACAGAACATCACAAATTGTGCATGCCTGTTTCTAGTAGTCACATCCTTCACAAGAAAATAACGGGTTCCATTTGCTGTTTATGTTGGGTTTAGGGGAATTCATTTATAAAGAAAGCCCAAAAAGCAAAATTGTAGTTAGCATCTCTACACTACTAATGCCACCTTCTTGGTGTAAGTCTTTGGATTCAGGCATTTATACCTTGGAGAAATTCCAGTTGTTTGGATTTAATTTCACAGGTTAGATTGAAGCTAGTGTTTTCTGGAGGAGTAGGAATACAAGCCACCAGGTATTTCTGATTCCAGGACAAGGGGAATTATTGCCAGGGGAATCACAGCTGCGGGCACAGAGCCATGCCCAGCCTTTGGGGGTGGCGGGGAGGTGGGCAGACTCCCACGGAGACACTCAGAGGCTTCCCGTGCCACATCCCTGCTCTCCCACATCACGGTACTGGCACAGAAGGAGGGGGTCTCTTTGCTGTGTGACCACCACGTACTTTGTAATGTCAGGGAGGCAGGAGGGAGGAGGGTGACGTGTCAGATCTGATGCTCAGATGCTGTCCGTGTCTTGCACAGGCAGGAGGGCAGACAGGCGTTTCGGCAACGGGTGACTGTGCATCCAGGGGAGGGGTGGAGTTGTGGGATGTTTGAACAGAAGGAGCTGAATGGTTCTCAGGAATTATAGCCAACCACCAGACAACAGGGCGGGTTTGGTATAGGATATCCATAATCCAACTCCTTCAAAAGCTAGAAGAAGATTAAAGAGGAGACAAAGCAGGATCTTATCATTAAACCACTGAAAAATTTACTGCTCACATGTATTAGATTCCCACTGCTCTGATTTTGAGAATAAATCCCCTGGAAACTTCCTCTCTGTTGGACACACTTCCAGCAGGGGTGGCCCTGTGGATGCAGACAGTCTGTAGCAAGGTACAGGCCATGTCACAGAATCCCAGAATCCCAGAATAGTTTGGGTTGAAAGGGACCTTAAAGCCCACCCAGTGCCACCCCCTGTCCTGGGGACACCTCTCACCAGACCAGGTTGCCCAAAGCTGTAGCTCTAGGGTGATGTTCACCATGGTAATCACTCAACACAAGGGTTTTGATGCACTAAGGCTTGGTGCTGCGATGCTTAGAAGTCATGCACTCGGGGTATTCAAAAAAGGGATTCAGGAAGCCAAGTCAGATATCCTGCTGCCTCCTGCCCTCTCTGGGGAACACGTCAGTCCCCAGGCTGTATGTGGAACATGGAGACAGCTTCAGCGTGCCTGCATTGAAACGCCTGTGCCGTGGTCACCAGCCAGCGTTCCCGAGATCACTCCTGCCCTTGGACAGCCCTCTGCTCCCAGCGTAGATTAAGTATTTGGCCTTGGAGGAAACTAAGAAAAAGAAACAGTGCAGGACTAGAACCTGTGTGAGCTCTCCCGGCCAAACACCCAAACAAGGTTCAGAGGGGAGGGCTCCTGCTCTCTGGTGTGACCAGCTCTCCCTTCTGGCCGCACCATCTCCCGGTGACAATAAGAAGAGACATCAAGGTGCGATGGCCCCAGGGACCGGCGGTACGGGTGCCCTCCCAGCACACGAGAGCTGGATGTGAAAATCCTCTTTCAGCGAGGAGCCAGATCAAAGAGGTGCCTTGGCCAATAGCTGAATTATGAGGCTGTGGAGCACACCTGGCCAGGAGCACCAGCTGCCCTGCACCCGGGCATCAGGCAGGAGCTCAGGGATTCTCATGAGCTGGTGAGCTCCAGCGTCTGACACACGCTTCTGCCCAGCAATGTCTGTATCTAGGTATCTCATACACCCTAGGACAGAAGAATAAAATATTCCAAAATTAAACTCTCAATTCCAGCTAAAAAGTTTCCTGATCATGTATTTAAATTGACCCTGTTGTTCTGACTGAATGTCTGGAAAATATAAATGTGATTATGGCATTAAGTGCTTTATCCCACCCACACTGTGGGTAACAAACAGTCACACGTGCAGCCTAAACCCCAGTTTTAACTTCTAAGGACTTGGCTCTCCTCCTGCAGAAGAGAAATATAATGTGCTGGTTCTGTGCAGGAGTCCAGAGAGCTGGAAACACAGCAGATTAATATCAAAGGGATATAAGAATGATTACATTCTTATACACTACCCGTGCAATGACAATTAATAGAATGAAGTAAAGAAAAAGAAAAATTAAGAGAAAAAGCACCCTGAGCAGTAGAACTAGTAGATTGCTGAATGATTTCCCGTGGGAAGCAATAGGTGTTCTGCTGCGCTTTTATAAAACGTCCAGTCATATGCAAGTGCTCTATATCAAGTGTTCCTAAATTGAAGAAGAAAATATACTACTTTTTTTCCATGTATGCCTCTCCTTTCTGTTTTAGTGTTTTTCCATGTATGCATCTCCTTTCTGTTTTAGTGTTTTGAGTAATAACCCAACTCACTCACCTTATGGATAGTGACCCCAACCTGTAGGAACTCTACAGAGTTGGAAGCTGCAGCACCATATTTTGCAGGGCGCTGAGACCCTCCTCCCCAGCTCTGCCTTCCTACACACAGACTGCAAAACTACAGTTTGCTGTAGTTTTCTGTTCTTTGCTGCACTTATGCTTATGGTTCAAAGGTGGTTCAATGCACAATTGTGTAATAATAATATTGATTTCCTGTCTCAGTCATACAAATAAATGACATGAAATACTATAAATGAAGCTCCAGTCCAGACCATCTCTCTAATGGAGACACTACTTAGTTAGCAGATACCGTGTTTAATGCAGTTTTCTGCAAATAAGGAAAAAGTTGCTAAGTAAGTGCATGCAAATACAGAATCAGTGACATTCATGTTGGTAGATAGCACTGGCATACACAGCCCATTTTGATAATTACCCAGATCTACCATTTGCGTGGATTGGCAAAATCCATTCAAAGTCCCGATTTTGTTTAAGTCTGTAGGTTCTGGAGCTGACTTAATAATGGTAAGATTTGGTTTGGAATGAAATTGTTTTGAATCTGAATGTACTCACTCAGTTGACTGTCAAATAATGACCCAAGACTGCAGCTGAGCTCCATCTCTGAGAGTTTCAGCCACCTACTTAGATTGGATAGTTCATATCTGAAACATTTTTAGTTAGAACAAGCTTTTTTTAGGAAAGAATAGGTTAAATTCCTCTCCTGTATGCACAGCCAGAATAAAAGTAGTTATACTGATATAAAACATTAAAAATACCAAGCTTTTAAGCACACTGGCTGTGCTATAAACCTAACATGTTGCAATAGCAATAGCATTACTGAAAATACAAAAAATAAAGCTCATCTTTCCAGTCAGTAGCTATGTTTGGGTTTTTAAGCAGACTCTTGAAAGCTGGAATACTGAAATAAGAGGTAGTTTCTCTGCACACTGTGTGCACGGGACATAACTGTGTTGTCAGTTCTCTGAAGGGATGGCATGTGACAGCACTGCATACACATTTTTGACAAGAGAAGCTGGGTCGGAGAGATAATCAACTGGCCATGCAGAGCATTTGAAAGTCCCTTAACTTTTCTTATTTTGCCCTCTATTTTGTATTGAAAAACAATGAGGGACCGGCTGGCACCATCTCAGAGTACATTGTGGTTTGTTTCCTCATTATGGAAATTTGTGGTTAACTTTGCATTTTGTTTTTTCTTTTCAACATTGTCTCATTGTTCTCTCCCCTTATGCTTAGAAGTATCCTGTTCAAAAAAGAAAAGATACTATTTCCCTGTAGAAATAAACCCAGGCCCTCTCATGAAGAGAACTATTCATAATACAGGGTTAGAATTAATCTAAAAAATGTCCATCTGTGTTACAGAAAAGCCTTCTGATTCCTGAAACTGCACGGAATGCCAGTTCAGGCTTCTGAAAGAGCTCATGCTTTACTGGTACAAGGTTTAGGCAAACATTGGCTCGCTGGAAGCACTAGTGGGGATACGCAGAGGGTTGCTCACGCTACGGCACCAGTTTAGGTACTTACACTATTCCAAGGTGTCCCATCCCACCAGCGGGGGAAGTAGAGCCCCCCGAGGACCAAAGCCAACCTGAGGGCTGTGTCTCTGTGCCCCTGCATGAAGCGCAGCTGCCGGCACTGCCACGGATGCCTGGGGATGGAGAGAGGAACCACACTGCTTGACTACAAGAATATCATTCATTCAACCTCCTCTGCCTCTTGGCCATCACATTCCCCTCTTGCCATCACATCAGAAGAGGACTCAGAAGGACCCACGGAGGGCAAGTGGTGTGCCACAGAGCGCAGGGCAGAGCTGGTCCCCCCGACCCGAGCAGGGGCCCTGCAGACAGGCAGCTGGGGCCCAGCATCTGCCCCCCGTGAGCCATGGCGCTCAGCTCCACCAACGCCTTTCCATGACTTTTACTTGGTATTTCATTTATTTGTAGACTAACATATTTTTTATAGACTGAAGGCCTATAGACTGAAGGTAAACCTCAACTTCCACTATACCCATTCCAACAGGTCCATGTCCTTCCTGTGCTGAGGACTCCAAAGCTGGACACAGTGCTCCAGGTGGGGTCCCACCAGTGCAGAGTAGAGGGGCAGAATCATCTCCCGAGACCTGCTGGCCACACTTCTCTTGATGCAGCCCAGGACACGGTTGGCTCTCTGGGCTGCCAGTGTACACTGCCAGGTCACGTTGAGCTTCTCATCCACCAACACCCCCAAGTCCTTCTCCTCAGGGCTGCTCTCCAGCCATTCTCCACCCAACCTGTATTTGTGCCTGGGAATGCCACCTCTTCCTGAACAAAAACCATATTTTAAACTACTGAGGCAAGGATTAAGTATGAAAACACTATAACCAGGAGGGTGTCACAGCAACAACAGAATTAACCCAAAATGGTGCCCCCAGCTGCGGTGGGATTTCATTCCCACACCCCGACAGACACAGGAGTGTTGCAGAAGTAGCTGGTAACACTGAGGGACACTCTCAGCAACCTCACCGGGAAATGGGGAAACTCTGCCCTGGGAAGTAACAAATCCCGAGTAAAGCATTTCCAAAGGAATTGCTCAGGGAGATCTCGGGACTCTGATGGGAACTGCCAGTCTCCAGGCACTCGGGACCTGTACTCACCACCACGACAGATGCTACAAGTGCCTGGACCATAACCCTGACACTTAGCTCTCTTTAGATTCTAGACAGGAATTGGTATGTATTTTGGTTTGACCTAGATAACTCTATCTTACATCCCAACAATGCTACTGTACTTGAATAAAGAGCAGTGATTTTTAATGAAGTGCATGACTGAACAGGGATGGCTAAATGCCCATACATCCCTGTGACAGAGGCCAACATAAGATGTTAGACAGACCCCACATCATCAGATTCATCATATCCCTGAATTTGGAATTTGTCTTTCTTAATGCACAGACATCAAAAAGCC
>JAOQGH010000012.1:123655089-123668425 GCA_025769975.1 Gallinago jamesoni
GGACACTCCGTCTCGCCCTCATCCCTTCCCTGCCTCGGGGACCCCAGGGGGACGGGGGAGCTCTCGGGGACCCCAGGGGGACGGGGGAGCTCTCGGGGACCCCAGGGGGACGGGGGAGCTCTCGGGGACACTCTGCTCCAGCCCCGGCCAAACACAGCCAAGTTGAGTCCCGACTCTGCAGAGGAGCCTTTCTCTCCCAAGAACATTTGAACCTAAAGCACCATTGGAGACGGTATCTCACCCCCTTGGCTATTGTCTGATTATTATTATTATTATTATTACTATCTGAGTTCCTTACAGCTCAGGTTCTGGCAGCTCCGGGGCAGGATTAGCTCTCCTGACGAGGTGCTTCCTGAGAGCCCCACGCACCCGGGACCAGAAACCCCAACACTCAGATGGCAGCGCCCCAGTGACAAATAATGACAGTTTCGGAGCCCTCACAACAATCACCTCCTGTGACGTTAATTGAGTTGCAGTCCTTAGTTAAGAGCAATGTAAATTCTTAGGAACAACAGGAACAGGTCTCCTTACTCCGAGTTTTACAGGACCTGCCGTTCGCTTTAAAGAGATCTTACAAATCTATGAAAGAGTTCATAAGCAGAATTTTTATTACCGTTTACATATTTGCGAAGATTAAGGTTTATAGGAACTACTTTATTTACCAAGTCTTCTACCAGAGGGGCAAACATAATAATAGCAATTAAAATGGAGAGCAGCGGGAGCACTGAGCACAGCAGCCTGGTTACAATGGGATTCCTGCTGCTGGGACAACGGGAACACATCCAACAAGGAGCGGCACCGGAGAGAAAGGGAGCCGGCAAAAATAATGAGCTTTTAAATTATAAACACAAATGGACAACCTTCTCTTTAAACAATGTAAAAAAGGTGAATATAAAATTCAGTTACATGAAATAGGCAGAAAGCGACCGTGAATAGAAACACCTCAGACAAGTTATTATAGAACGGGGGCCGCCTGCTGCACGGCTGTCAGTGAAAATGTATTGCTCTTATAGTCCTTTCAAAATTAAAATGCTGCATCTGGGGACAGCTGTTGACTGATAAGGAAGGGCTGCCTGGATTCCAGTGACATTATTTCTCTGCAACCGCATGTAGAAATTAATTTAGTTAAAGGGAAGACATGAAAATAAAACTGAAATAGAATGGATTTAAAGATGCTCTTTTCCAAAACTCAGAGTTTACTATTATTATTGTCGCTATTATTATTATTATTATATAGTCTTTATTCCCTTCAGTTTCTGGTGCTGAAATATGTTTCTTTCAGATCATTCCCTCCTGTCTGCAAATCCAAATAACTGAGCTGCAATGACAGTTGTGAGCATTAGGAAAAGTATTCTTTGTACGTGTTTTGATTGAACATTTTACATTCTGTACCCTGTTTTTAAAGGCTTTACATTAGTTGAGTGAATATCAGCCAATACAGGATTTGTATGGAAAGGGACCAATAGCCACACCTCTGCTGTCACTTGTGCACAATGTCTAGGGATTTAATGGAACAGAATACCTGCTGGAGATAAAAATACTCCATTTTACAAAAAAAAAAAAAAAAAAAAAAGTGAGATGCAGCTTATTTTTTACTGCCTAGAATCAGAAAGAAAACCATAAACAAACCAATTCCCTATATGCTATATTGGATGGCAGTCCTTATACATCCTTTTTGGGGGGTATTTTTCCTGGGAAAAAAAAAAAATTGTTTTGTGTTTATTTCACTGAAACTCAGTATCTCTTGTTTGGGAATAATTGCATTAAAGATTGCCCAATATTCTGTGGGAATAAGGGCTCATTCCCACCATTCCCAGTGGAAATCTTAATTCTAGGTTGCCATGAGAAGCTGAGATATTAAGACACTCATCACTTCACAGTTCTACAACTTTCCAATTTTAGTTGTCCTACAAAAAGTGGTTCTTCCAGATGCAGCAAATGTCTGCAGGCAGCAACATATCTGCAGACCAACAACTAAATATTTCAGAGAGGAGACAGTACCCTTTTCCCGGGCTCAGGAATGAACGTAGCTGCTGCGATGCCCAGCTATTCCGATTCTGCAGAAGTTTTGTGGCCGCGGCAGTGCCCTCCTCCCACCCCAACGGCTCCTACGAGTCCGCGTTAATTAATGACTTACTCTTGTCTTGCTAAAGCTCCCCCGTTTGAGGAGCCAGGCTGCTCTGAGCTCAGCACCCGGGAGGATCCCTGGTTGAGATGAAGCCACAGGGGCTTTCGGTAACAGGACAACAACGGCCTTTACAGACCTTTCAAACGGCAAAGAAATGTAAAAAGCGCTAAGTTTGCCAAAATAAGCCCCCCCCCCCCCCCGAAACGGAGCACATAACCTTAACCCTCTCTGCATGGGACCGTCGCTTTTCCCAGCGCTCCCGCACACGGCGGCCCCGCAGCCACCCGCGGCCCCGGGAGCGCTCCGCTGCTTCCCCGCCCTGGCGTCCCGCTCCTTTTCATCCACCTTACCGCTTCCCGGCCTCCCCACAGCCCAAACGCCCGCTGCTCGGGGCACCGTCCATCCCCGGGGGGTGCGGGGGCAGCCCCATCCCTTGCCCTGCCGTGCCCCCCCGAGGCCAAGGCGCTCCACCGCACCGCCCCGCACCGCACCGCCCGCCCCGACCGCGCTCGGCATCCTCGGCCCCCTCTCCCCTTCCCCTCGGAGGCTCAGAGATGTACGAACCGGCAGAACCGACAGGAGGGGAGCGCTGTCTCCCTTCCAAACTCATTACAACTGGTTTGGGAAAGAAAGGGTAGAATGAACCCCAGGCTGCTCCTCTCCAGTCTCTCTGTATCCCCCACTGCCTTTCAGGGGTTAAGGAATGACAACGGGAGGAGTAATAACCAAAGCATTGAGGATGATATGAGTTAAGGATGGCTGCCCTCGTGTGAATTTCTTTCCAGTTCTTGCAAATTAAGCCCATGTGGCTCCAGAACCATGTACCAGTGCTGTGCGGGGCCCAGAACCCCCGTTACTGCAGGAGGGTCCCCAGGGACCCAAAGGGGACATTCAATACAGTGATGGAGCCAAGGCCAGCACCAAGCCATGGCCCCAGGGCCGAGGGAAGGAGCGAAGGCAGAGCTCTCACCTCTCCCACCGTAAGGGAGCAGCTCCTGCGCTCTCCACAGCCACTCAAATGAGAAAAAACTTCTTCATGGTGAGGGTGCCAGAGCCCTGGAACAGGCTGCCCAGGGAGGTCGTGGAGTCCCCTTCTCTGGAGATTTTCAAGCCCCGCCTGGATACTCCTGAGTAACATGCTCTAACATGCTCTGGGCAACCCTGCTTCAGCAGGGGAGTTGGACTAGATGATCTCTATGGTCCCTTCCAATTCTAAAAATAATTCAGTGAAATTCAGTGAAAAGGAGCCAGTTCATCCCCAAGGGGCAGGGGTTCACTGCCTGGGAGCACTCCTCTCCCACCGTGCGGGGCATGGAGTGGAGCTGGGGCAGGGACCACACGGGGAGGGATGGCAGGGGAAGGGCAGACAAGATGGAGGGAGAAAAACTGTTTTCATCCTGTATCTGGGGCCTGTTTGACATGAAAATGTCAAGAGTGGGGAACAGAGAGCAGAACTGGCATCTCCCCCCAGCCAGCTGCTCCCATCACCTCACCATGGAGCCACGCTCCTCAAGAGCAGCAGGAGCAGAACCTGTCTTCCACTGCCCTGGTGTGCAGGGTCATCTCTTGAGGAACAGAGATTTGGGCCCCTTTACCTCAAAAAAAAAAGACTTAAGACCTGACAGTGGGTCCTGCTGCCTGAGATAAAGGTGAGGATGTGAGGATGAGGAGGAGGAAGGTGGTGTGCAGGCTCGGGGGCCAGCAGTGTGGCTGGTGGGGCAATAGCCCCCCCGCAGCACAGGGTGCCCTTGGAGCTGACCCAGAGCTTCTGGAGCATCCACAAGGAGTGAGCTGAGAAGAGACAGAGCAAGATTTACCCTGCTCTCCCTTCAAATCCCATTCCCCTTTCTAAAAGCACAGACAGTAAAACGACCGTACAAGGAACGCATTTTGGACAAATCACAAGGGTATTCAGTTCAAATCAAAGACAAGGTCACACACCGTCACTGCCCATGGCGAGGTAAGTGCCTGCTTTGGGGACAGGCACCTTGCAGGTTCCACCACCAATAAGGACAGGAGGCTGCAAAGCATGAGCAGGGGCACGTGGTGACTTCTGAGACACCCCAGGGTTTCTGAAACACCTGCACGGTGCTGGAAATACAACACAAATCTACAGGGAACCCATAGCTGCATCAAAATGTCTGTATGAGACTTCTGGTCACACCGACACCTGGGCAACAGAGCTGTGCCCTCAGTCTCAGCTGGCTGCATTGAGGGCACTGGGAAGGCATGCAGACCCCTACCTACGGAACTGCATTTCGGTCTCTTAGCCCAGAAATAAGTCCCATACTCACGGTTTGAGATGAAATATGGGAAGACCTTGCAACCTGCCAGATCATCTGGAGAACCAGCTAGAGGTATCTAGTGTCTTTTGAGATGCCTTCAGATACCTCCCCTGGACCTTAGCTGCCCCTCCAGAGCAGCTGGAGCTTCCCTCAGATTCTGTGTCACCTCCAGCAGTTCATACAGGTGTCCCGAATGCCCCAGTATGCCCCAGAGAACAGGGAACACCTTTGTATGGGCAACTAAATAAACAAACTAAAACTAGATTCTATTAAACCTAATTCACCCCACCTGAGAGGAACATCTGCTCACGGGGGCAGCTGCAGGAAATTTGCCAGAGCAGAGCCTGGACTCAAACGCAGTCTCCAAAAGGCTTTTATAGGAAAGAGTAGCACTGAAATTGTGTTCAAAGAAGCTGCTAATTTTTGTCACTGCCACACAGCCTACTCACGCACAATGTCCACACACGCACAAGGGCTCTGGTTGGAAGCTCTGCTTTGAAGACCAGAAGCGGCAACTTAAAACTTCTCAGCTCCTCCTGGCAGGTGGGTTCCTGCCTCCCTGCAGCCCACCCTGGGACCCCTCTCCCTTGGCCGGGCTTGAGGCACAGCCTTTGCAGGGCACTGAGGGGGCAGAGGAGCAGGAGCTGGGGCAGCAGTTCCCCAACCTCCCCCTGACGGGGGTGGGGAGGGCTCAGCTCCGGGTGTCACCTCTGGACAACACACAAGAATCTAAAGAGACACACATTTTCTTGCTTTTTAACAAGACACTTGAGCAAAGGTCGTCTTCTTTATGAAATAACCAGACAGGAGTAAAAAATAGGCTCTTCCTTTAAAAAAAAAAAAAGTTTTAAAAGATTTGGTTTGACCCATTTAACTTCTAATTCTGAAGGCCGTGGTTTGCCAGGGACAGCGAACAGAGCAGAGCACTTTGAGAAGCCGTAGCCAGGAATTCTAATGGAGGGAAGGTAAAGGTAAAGCTTGTCCCCAAAACTACAGACAAAATCAGAAATGTTTTTTAGAACAAACAGTTGTAGGGAATTAATGTGTACCCACCCCCTCCTGCGGAATCCTATCCCAGCTTGGTACATCGTTATATTCTTCCCCCAGTTTATTTGAATATTCCTTCAATTCTTGTCTCAGAAAAGTACCGTTATTTGAGGTTACTGCCTCACTGCAATACATCACATTGCTCGAGTAACTTTGGGTGGCCACAGTTTATTTTCCAGTAAGATGGTTTCTATAACATACTGACCTTGAGAGCTTTCCTGAGTTTAAGCAAACGAGTTGGTCAGAAGTGGGAAAGGCAGATGAGGAAATCTGTCCTGTGTGTCACAGCCACGTGTTGCGGCAGGAGGGCGCAGGGAGTGATGCTGCACTGGGGGGTCTGCACAGGCACCTGCTGCCCCCCTGCCTACACCCACTAACGGTCCACAGCCCTTCTTCACAAGGACGTAGCATGAAATAGGCTGCAATTAATTCAGCACAAACATTCAGAAGGGAAGTTACCCGAAGTCAGGAAATGCAAGTTTAAAAAAAAAAGGCTAGAAAGCTTTTTTGTTTTCATTTTGGTGCCAGTAGGAAGATGTATTAGGCCCCAGGTTGCTCGGTTTATTTTTGCACTTAGTTTCATTGAATGTAATTGAAATTCTCAGGAGAGAAAGGCAAATGGATTTAGCCCAGTGTGTTTCTGATCAGACTGTTGTGAGAAAATGATACAGACTCTTAAATGCATCACCAACTTCTTTATAAAGATACCATTTTCCACCTATATCAGATTTCAGGCATCCTGACTGTCTCTAGACAATCTGGAGAAAGGCAGTTAGACTCAGTACACTGTATTTTGACTTTCTGTTCCTTTTTAAGGTTTGCCTCATCAGGAGAGAGGCTCCTTGGGAACCATTACCTCTACGGCTACGTCATCCTAACTCTTACAGCCCGTGTGGTGAGTCCTGCACAGCCCACACCTTGCCATTGCAGCAGCCTATTTCATGGAATGATACATGGACAAATGCACAAATACTCAACAAAAAAACAACAAAAAAAAAAGAAATGAAGCAACAATCAGCATGGTGAAAACCTGCTTTAATCATTCCAAGCTTCTGAGGACTTTCAAAAAGGTTGGGTTTTTTCCTTCATCTCAAAATGGAAAATAAATGTGTTTTCTTTCTGTCTCATTACCACGCATGGAGTTTCTGTCCCACAACTCTGCTCACCATCACCTAGAACAGGCAGCATTTAGCTCTGACTTCACACCAAGTCATAAATCAGCGACTTCATGCCTTGCAAGGGGTAGAAATGAGACTTTTTTTCAGCTTCCAGGGAAAAAAGGTTTACAGTCCAAATCAATATACAGCTATTAATATTAATTATTGATGTGATTAATAGTAACATTACTCATTATGAAGGGGTTGTTTGAGTAATTTTTGGATGCCTCTAACAATTATGAATTCCACATTTTGTCCTTTATGCCTATTTACAGATAGACCCTTAGCATCCGAGTAGACTTATCTAAGAGGCAGAAGGTATTACCTTTAAAAGGTAAGACTAGCTGTAGATCACTTTTCCTGACCACCATGATAAAAGCTGATCCTACATCGATTTTCCATCCACTTGGGATGACTGCATGTTGCCTTTCCCTGTCTAATATTGCATGACTCTGGCATGGTCTATCAGGGATGGGGGATCCAAGTATTGCCTTTGGTCCAGTGAGATACTGGAGGTAACTCCCCACGCACCAGCTACTCTACGGTTCCTGTCTGTGTACAGTCTCTTCCCTTTAGCAGTTTAATTTACTTTGGAGCAGATTCCTAATTAGTTTAAAAAGCTACTTCTGACTGACTGTGGGTGGACAGTACGCAGACAAACACCCGCTCAGACACACGTCCAAGGCATCACGGCCAAACAGGGTCCCCCCCAGCTCCCCGTGGGAAGTGCCCTCCCATCGGCTCACCCCAATAACGCCGAGGCTCCGGGATGCACCAGCTCCTCTGGCTGGGAAGATGTGGCTGAAGGTCCAGAGGAGAAAATAGTTCTTTCAAATGGAGAAAGAAAAAGGAACTACAGTACAAAACCATTTGTGCCCCAAACCCACTGGTGCCCGAGAAAAATAAGACAGCAACAGCAATTCCAGTAACTGAACAGTATTTCTCTGCTTGAGTTATAGAGCTCTAAGGGAAAACTGCAGTTACTGGAAAGTGTTGTTTGCACTTGTAGCTTGACATTTGGATAGGTGGAAAAGAGGGATGTATCTCATGCATTATATATCTGGTCACAATATTGCTCAGCTCTTCTCATTCAGGAAAATTGGCGAATGGTATGGTTAAAGCACATCTCACTTTGCTTCCACATTCCTAATACTACCTCAGATCCATGATTTCTTTAACTAAGGAGGATTTAGTCACATACAGCCCTCACCACAAACACTTGTGACCCCCCCGCCTCAGTCCCCTGCCCACACAGACAGAACACCCCATTCCAAAGGAAAGGAGAAGGCAATTAAAGGCTAAGCTGCCCTCATGATGCATTATTTATCTCCGGCCTCAGAGGACAAGCTGTACCGTTCCCACAGCCGCTGTGACCCCAGCACTGGGGCAAATCCCAACCTGCCCTGCCCCAATTCTCTGTTCTCAGTGCAACAGCTAAAGCTGGGTCACGGCCCCCCAGAACAGGGGGTGCAGGTGCCTCGGAGGACACATCTAGAAGTCTCTCAGTGAGTTCTGGTTGGGTTGTTTCTGGGTGTTTCCCATCCGCCTGGGTGAAGCACTTGCTCCCGACAGTGGGGCTGAAGGGCAGAGACAGCTGGAAGATCATTTTTTTTTCAACAGCATAAAGCATTTGCTATTGTAGAAGAAAATCTGACTGAAAAGATAAAAAGGTTTTAACGTTGCCACCCCTGCTCTGAATTTCCAGTGATAACAAATAGCATGTAGGAGAATCCGAAGTCATGAAATCACAGACCCATAGAATTGCCTGGGTTGGAAGGGACCTTTATGACCATCCAGTCCAACCATCAACCCAACTCTGACACAGACCATCCCTAACCCATGTCTCTAAGCACTGTGTCAACCTGGCTGTTAAATCCCTCCAGGGATGGTGCCTCCACCCCTTCCCTGGGCAGCCCATTCCAACGTGCAATCACCCTTCAGTGTAAGAATTGTTCCTAACACCCAGTCTGGCACATTTTAAAAAGACCTGATTTGTACCAGCGTTCATTTCTTAACCAATCTCAGAGGACTTTTGTACAGTTCTGAACCATTTCATTCATCGGCGATTTTAAAAGGCCTCGACAAAGTGTATAAAAGGACACCAAATATCCCAGCAGCCCCGCTGTGAGAGCCCGCGGGTGTCCCGCAGCCCCCCCGGCCCGCAGTGCCCGCCGCTCCCTGCACCAGCCACCGCCCCGGGCCGAGCGGCACTGCCCCCTCTGTGCCGCTAGAGGGCGCTCCCGCCGTGCGGCTCGCACACAGCCCCCCCGCGGCGGCGCTTCTGGAGCCGCCACCACAGAACGGCTGGGGCTGGACGGGACCTGAAAGATCATCCAGTGCCACCCCCTGCCCCGGGCAGGGACACCTCCCACCAGACCAGGCTGCTCCAAGCCCCCTCCAGCCTGGCCTTGAACCCCTCCGGGGATGGGGCAGCCACAGCTTCTCTGGGCAACCTGGGCCAGGCTCTCACCACCCTCACAGCAAAGTTCTTCCCCAGATCTCAGCTCCATCTCCCCTCTGTCAGTGTCAAACCCTTCCCCTTGTCCTGTCACTGCACTTCCTGACAAAGAGTCCCTCTCTGGCTCTCCCATAGCTCCCTTCGGATATTGAAAGGCCGTTACAAGGTCTCCCTGGAGCCTTCTCCAAGGATGAGAACTGGGATGTGAAAAGAAAATTCTGGAAAGGTTAATTAATCACTGTGTAAAGAGCTAATACAACCAACCGTACGCTTTACTGCAACTGTTTAGAGACTGTGCTATGTTGGGTAAAGCTTTGGAGCTGCAGCTGAAAGAGGGCTTCAGCCTACCATTCCTTCACACGAATGACTGGGTTGTAATAATATTGTGGCGTGGCTTTCTCAGAGTGCCCATGTCTAAAATGTTACCTGTTCCTACGACACAGCTTTGGGTATTATCAATTTTGTTTCAACTAAGAAACTCACTAAGAGTAGCTGAAAAAAAAACCCTGTTTTCCTTTGAGCTATTGGTACTTCAAACAATAAATATATCAAAATAATTTTTTGATAGTCCTGCCTCAATAATACTGAAAGAAAAAACCCAAATCCACCATTTGATGGATTACTGTTGAAAAAGCCAATGAAACTGGAGCTGGAAGTTTGAAGAATAAAAAGGGTACTACATTTGAGAGCCATCTACCAGCTCCAGCCGACAGTAACATCAGCTCCCCCAGGTACTGCTCTGTCTGCAAATTAACGGGGAATAAAAACAACCATTCACTTCCAGCTAATTGTCCATTTCCTACAGAACAAAACACACTGTAAGCCATAAAACGCTCCTACCACTGATGTAAGAATACATTTCATCTTCCTTTCCCATCTTCCGAAATTTCAGGGTAATGACATTTTGCCATTTTGTTAGTTTTAGATACTTAGAAATGCCACTCACGTCCCCTTACCTCTGCAGATGAAAGCAGCTTAAAACGGCTGTTACTTTCCAATATTGCATGTGTACCATTAGCACAAACTGCAGTTCTCAGTCTCTCTGAAGATGAAGAAGATGGACTGGAAAAACTCTCCCTGATGGAGAACTACTCCTACTTCTCTAATGCCATAATGCACTCATTGATGGGTTTGGGGAGCACCAAAGCAGAGCTTATCACAAATCCTTTTTTTCCACAAACTTAATACACCTTAAAAAACATATAGCTAAACAACAAAAGAAAAAAAAAAAGGAAAAAATTTAGTTTAGCAGTAGCTCTTAAACTTTACATTCAAGTGTCAGGAACAAAAACCCCCAAAATAACCTCTAATATAATATAACATAACCATTTTATTGAGAAAGTATTTGCAATTTAGTTTACTTCTAACAAACCTGTTAGAATTATTATAGAGCTGGAGCCTGACAAAAGACTTACTATTATGGGTTATTTGCATAAGGAATGTTTTAAAGGAGATTTAGTAGAGTATGCAAATTAGGAAAGTAATATTTTTTTCCTCTTTAAATCAGATTTTCTCAAGTTCTTAACAAGTTTAAAAAGTACTATGTCTGTTCCTACCGTAAATGCAGTGCTCAAAATAACTATTTTCCTAGACTATTTGTCTTGGAAAAATTGCAGAAACTTGCTTAATATTAATTCTGTTAACTCTGAACACCAAAATAATTTCAACTACATACCTAAGTTATTAAATGTTTTAGGGTTTTAAAGGTTTGAAATATATTAAAACTGAAAACCATTTATAACAGTAATTTGAGACGTGTTGGTTTGTGTATATAGGAGTAAGAAAAAAATAAATATTAAAGATAAAGTCAGAATACACTGGAGGAAATGTTGTTTTTTTCCATAATTACCTTTGAAATATGATTATTTTTCAGTTTTCCATGTATCTCTTTGCTTTTTCCCATCCCTGGAAGTCTCCCTGAGACCTCTACAAGCCCCCGGCAGCTGTGGCAGCAATTCCTAAGCAGGCAGACAGGGATTTGCAGTGTTCTGGGAATTCAGAGTCAACGACACCTCTTTCCTGCCGTATTGTAACCCAGCAAAGTTAAGTATGGATCAGGAATCTCATTCTACACCTTTTTTTCTTCTGCACCACTCGTGTCCCCCAGCTCACTAGATTATAGGTGATAGGGATGAGGATTTTAGTCCATTGCTCCTTTTGGCCAACACAAACCCACCAGTTTGAGCCCAGTTTCTCCCAAGGTGCCACCAGCACCAGCTCCCAGCTCTGCTGCAGTGACCTGGCATGACAGCCTCTGGGGCCACTGGGCATGGGACAAATAAACAAATGAACAAACTGATAATTTAAGGGGTTAATCAGAGAAGAAGGTGGTTTAAAAAGAGACATTTCAGGATATGCCTAACCCACCAGAGAAAAATCTTATGATAGAAGAACTGCTATGGCTTTAGCTTTGTTAGAAAGTAAATTTTAGTACAATAGAAAAATATGTAGTATTTTACACCTTGTTGTTTTATTGGCAAGCAAATGTTACCTCCTAGAATAACTCAGCAATTGTTTTTGTGGCGAGCATTAAAAGAATCAGGGAGCTTGTCTCTCTCTGTATTTAGCCTTCTCAGTTGTTCATGAGAAAAAATAGAGGTTGCCATATTTTGATCCTAAAAGATGGATTTCTCTACTTCTCCCCATCACAGAAATTCTTCAGTAAAAGTTTTTCCTTATATTCTGGATTTATGCGTATGTTTTATTTAAACACTCCAATACTAGGTGTAACTAGCACAGTAACAGGCATGACTTCACCAAAGGAACCTACAAACGTATCTGCGTTGTGTTGTGTGTTTTTTCCTGCACTCATTCCATCTTTCTGAGGCAAATAGGATTTTTGTAGCAACAGAGACCCAATCATTAAATAAATAAAAAAAAAATTAAAGCTAGTTTTCTAATTGGCTTTTGGTGCACTGGTGCTATTGCTCCCAAGGTCTGCCCTGAGCTGTCAGTTCTCTTTGGTCCACAGCACATCCACCCTCTGCCTCTCGCAGTTATGGTACCATTTGAAAGACAGCACTGGCCTCTCTGATGCAGATTGGTGGGATTTTGGCAACACAGCATTCATGGACTCCAAATTTGAACTTTGCTTCCCCATTTTGTTTCAGATTCTCTTTCCTATCTTGAGATTGTTTTTTTTCCTTCTTTGTCTTTTTTGTATTCTCTCATACTCACTCTACCCAAGAACTTAACTTTGTTCAGTAAGTTTTCATGTGGGTTGACAAATTTCCTTTGCTTGGCAAATTTTAATTCCTTCAAAAAAAATTAGTTCTTTGTGTTTGAGTTCTGGGACAAGTCACAACCTGATCCTTTATAAAACCCCCAGCATTCCTGCATCATTAGGTCAGTTGCATCCTCTTTTTTCTATCTTGCTTTTATACAGACTTTAAAAAGGTTCACTTTTATGAAACCAGTCTAGTTTTTTAATTTACTAAAAAAAACAAAAACAAACAAACAAAAAAAAAATCCCACGGTCTGGGTGAGGGCTGCACCCACCCACACTGGGTTCCAGCATCACTGGCCAGTGGTCCTGGCTGACACCAGCCCCGCTGGGCAGACCCCAAAAGCTGCAGGGGCCACGTCCTCTCAGCAAGGAAGGACTCCAGGCCCCGGCTCATCAGGAGCTAATGAGGTACCTTAAGAAGGTAGAACATACTTTTGAAAAGGTAAAATATATTTTAGAAGGTCAAATCTCTCACTAGGTAAGAATAAAGAGCTGTAAAAAGGTCGGTAGGCCCTGTGAAAGCAGACACTTGGGATAAAAAATAAATGCCTCGCTAATGAATACACCCTTGGAGAAGAACAGGAGGCAGATAATAAGGAATGTCCCACCACAGGAGGGGGCAAAGCTGGCTGAAGACCAGTCAGCTGCTGGATGAGGCATGAAGTCAACAAAGATTGAAGTAACTGGGGGAAACATAAAGGTGGCAGAGGGAGATGGTGACCCCCAACTCAACTGGAGACTGACCTGGACTGACCCCCCCATGGTACTGCAGCACACACACATAAATTAAAGGACATTGTAACTTTAAATGAAAGCGAGAAACTGTACTGCCCCACAGAAACTGTTCAGATAATGTAGTAACCATCATAGAATCACAGAATGGTTTGGGTTGGAAGGGACCTTAAAGATCATTCAGTTCCAACCCCCTGCCCTGGGCAGAGACCAGGTTGCTCCAAGCCCCATCCAACCTGCCCTTGAACCCCTCCAGGGACGGGGCAGCCACAGCTTCTCTGGGCAACCTGGGCCAGGCTCTCA
>JAOQGH010000012.1:123675813-123690170 GCA_025769975.1 Gallinago jamesoni
AGAAAAGAAAAGAAAAGAAAAGAAAAGAAAAGAAAAGAAAAGAAAAGAAAAGAAAAGAAAAGAAAAGAAAAGAAAGAGTAACGAGTTGAAATAGTGGCCATGGAGAGACACCTTAGTCTATTTCCCTTTGAAAAATACCCGCTGAAACAACACTTCCAATATTAATAGTTTTGTTTCTTCTGAGTAGAAAGCCTGTAGCAATTTTTATTTTGTGTATAATTTTATCTGTGGGACCTGAAATTATTTTAGTGTCAGAAGTACCAGATAGACATTAACTTATTGAGAGGGATAATTAAGTGTTCTTAATTCTCACATTGTGTGTCAAGATCATTAAGACTCTTTTGATGTCCAGTAGGGATACTGGGGTATCCTGATTGACTAGGGATATACTTACTGGATTCTCCATGGGAACTGTGAAGTAACAATCATTATCTTATGCTGCACTGCTGGTGATATGTGACAGGTGGTTTTTCTGTCGTTTTTTGAACGCTTATGTAAATTTTTTGCCCAGATCGTTATAAAAACTGGCAAAACTTCCTGAGAACTGTTTATTCATTGTCTTGAATGAATTTAAACATTTTATTATTTCATTTAAACACAGGCTGAAGAAATCCAGAAAAAAAAACCTGTTATAACAGGTGTAAAACTACTTTCAGTGTAAAAATTTTTCCTAATATCCAATCTGTACCTCCCCTGAGGTGGTGATGATGATGTTTACCATCATCATCATTGTATTTTGCAGAGATCAAGGATTTTCTGGTACATTACTGATGTATTGGGGTGTGTTAGGAGCTGCTGAACCCTGTAGCCCAGCCAAAGAGCGGCTGCCATGGCTGCCTTTCCCTCGGGCTGGTCAGCAGTGAGTCTGAGCACATTCTCCCGACAGGCACACAGGGTGTGTAGGATACACAAATAAATAGATAAATATGCACAGGGCCAACCACACCGATCAACACAGACACAAACACTCAGGCAAACACAGATGGCATGAGTGATGCAATCCTGTCCTCCTCTCTGGCACGGGTCCCTGTGACCTGAGGTGTGAGTCTTGTTGCTGGCACTTACACACCCCACACACACACCCCCACAGAGAACAGGGAGTCCTCTCCCCACTAAGAGAGTTAGAAACAGAGTTCAGTGCCAAGACAGGAGAGGCTGTGCTGCCCAGGCACGGGGGGTAGCCAGACAAGCGTAGTGACCACAGCCTGCTCACACTGTTCTCCACGCTTGCTCATTCCCGCAGCACCTCGAGCCCTTCTATTCCCTGCCTTTGGTTCTTGCCCTAAACAAATAACAAGCCTTGTACAATCCCAAAATGCTTATCCTATTACGCATCCCACGGTGTGTTCAGTAACCCCATCAATGGGGCCCCATGAGGCTGAACCTTCCTTGGGAGGGGCTGGGCAGGGGCTCCCTCTCTCTGACCCAGTTATTGGGGGTCCCCTGCCTGCCCACGTGCCCCGGAGCTCCTCTGTGTATGTGAAGATGAGCCTTTCATCACCCAACCTAACACTGTAAACAGAGATTAGGTGTCACAGCTGACAGACTGCCAGCACGGCACGCTCAGCTCTGCAATGCCAACCCACAGGAGAGCTTCAAGGCAGGGAGTAAACAACAGCAGCCCCAAACTAGTGCAACTGTGGGGCTGCACAGGCACGTGGAACCAAATCAGAGACACTGGCACACTTAAAAACCTTACCATAACCACTATAAAAATAAACAATGAATTTCTGAAAGAGAACTCTGGCTCAGAGCCACATGGGGTGAGATGATGATAAGCTCAACGTGGGACGGCAATGCGCACCGGCAGCCCAGTAAGCCCCCTGCACCCTGGGCTGCATCGCCAGCAGTGG
This sequence comes from Gallinago jamesoni, assembly GCA_025769975.1. NCBI lineage: Eukaryota > Metazoa > Chordata > Aves > Charadriiformes > Scolopacidae > Gallinago > Gallinago jamesoni. The sequence goes on from JAOQGH010000012.1 coordinate 123,677,667, forward strand.
GGCCAGCAGGGCAAGGAGGGGAGTCTGCCCCTCTGCTCCGCTCTGGGGAGACCCCCTGCCCCAGTGCTGCCTCCAGGCCTGGGGCCACCAACAGCAGAGGGACATGCAGCTGTTGGAGTGGGGCCAGAGGAGGCCATGGAGATGCTGGGAGGGCTGGAGCCCCTCTGCTGGGAGGGGGGGCTGAGAGAGTTGGGGGGTTCAGCCTGGAGAAGGCTCAAGGGAGACTGTCGAGCCCCCTCCCGACCCTAAAGGGGCTCCAGGAAAGCTGGGGAGGGATCTTGATCAGGGAGAGGAGCCATAGGACAAGGGGAAAGGGTTTGACACTGAAAGAGGGGAGATTGAGATGAGATGTGGGGAAGAACTTCTTTGCTGTGAGGGTGCTGAGAGCCTGGCCCAGGTTGCCCAGAGAAGCTGTGGTGACTTGGTGACAGGCGTTACCCATCCGAACCAGCCTGCCCGCTGTTATTTATGCAGCGCCGCTGCCGCGCTCGTCCTGCACACGGGATGGGCTGCGGGGATCGTGAACTGTGACAGGAATCCAGCCTCCTTTATCAGCCTGTCAGCTACCCGGTACGTGCACAGCGCTCTGTAAGTGACAGAAATAGACATGCTGCCTACTGGTGGATCTTAAAAATACCAGGACGCCCTTGGTAAAGGAGAAGCGTGTCCCGGTGACCTTGAACGCGGTGCCTTTCTTCTGCTCTCCCCCCGAAGGCATGGAGCAAGGGCTACCGGCAGAGACAGCCCCTCCGCCCCCGGCAGCGCTGCACAGTGAGGGGCGCAGGCCGCGGAGCGCCGAGGCGCCCTGAGGCCGGTGGGGAGGGAGGGGGCGAGCCGGGCGCCCACACACGGGCAGGAGGGATTGCAGCGGGTCTTCCGCCCACACAGACGGGGCTCTCCCTCGGCCTTGCAGCTGGAGTCCTGCCCTGCCCCGCTCCTCGCCGCCTCAGCCCGGTACGGCCGGGTTGGGCCGGGAAGGGAGGGGAGGCCTCGGCCGCGGGCAGCGAGGGCGGTGGGTGAGGGCGGCCGTTGGGCGGGAACGCCGCGCGCCCGCCGCGGGGGCACTCCCGTGAGGGGAGGCGGAGCGAACCATCCTGCCGCCGCGCCCGGGGAGGGACCCCCGACCCGCCGCCGCGCCGCCGGGGCACCGTGCGGCCCCCGGCCGCCCTCCCGGCAGCGGGGTGCGTACGATAACGGCGGGAGCGGCGGCCCCTCGGGCGGTGGGGGGGGGCACCGGGGTCCCGCGTGGCTGGGGCGGGCGGGCGCAGGGTGCCGCCCCCCCTCCGCGGCGGGAGCGTAGTGCGGCGGCCCGGCGGAGGGGGCGGGGAGGATGACTTCATGCCGCCGGAGCGCCGTGAATTTAGGAGCAGCAGCTGACGCCGGCGGCGGCGCGATGTGGGGGTGAGGCGCGAGCGGGAGCCGCCGCCGGCTGAGGGAGGGGCAGCGCCGGGCACCCCCGCTCCGCCGGGCCGAGGGGCTCCGGGCCGCCGCCGCGGGCAGGGAGGGAGGAAGATGCGCTGAGCCGGTCGCTGGAAAGGTGAGCGGGGCCTCGGCGGGGGAGCTGCCAGCCGCCAGGCTGCCGGGTCGGGCCGGCGAGCGGGGTCCGTAGCCGTGCTCGGGCGCGGAGCTTCTCCCGCGGGTGGCTGCGGCAGCGGGGAGGCTGCCCTCTCCCAGGCGCCGCGGCATTGCGTTGTTCTCTCTCCGGGCCGGGCTGCGCGCTGGGCGGCTGCCGGGCGGCCCGTGGCGCTGGCGGTGCCGCTGCCGGGGGGCGCTGGGGGGGGAGCGGAGCCCCGCGGCAGGTGCCGGGCCGCGCCCCGGGCTGCCCCCGCTCTCGCCCCGGGGAACGCCTCCCGGGGCAGGGGGTTCTCCGGGAACAGCAGCGAAAAAAAGCCAAAAGGCCGTAGTCTCATTTACCTCCCTGGATTTGGAAGCGGCTTCCCGGGAAGCTGAAGGGAATGGGGATGAAGTTGGAGAAGCAGCCCTTATGCCAAAATGGATTCCGTTCACTTTCGGGGGGAATTCTGTTTGTGGTTTTTTTTTTTCCTTTTTCCATGTTGGTCATCTAGCACAGGGTTTGTGACAAACAGGATAGCACAATTCAAGTGCCTTTGCTTGCGAAATGGCAGCGATGGTGAGCTGCTCTTCCATCCAGTCTCCTTCAGAAGAGAGGGCTGAGCCCATGGGGTGGCCATTGGTGCTGCACGCCGTGGGTGGTACATACCCAGGTACAGGAACCAGCTCTGGAATTGAGCGGAAGGGAGGAATCTGCCTGGCCTCTGGCTCTGGTTGATATGTTGGTGATTTTTGGTTTTGTTTTTCCTTTGTTCTGCTTTAGCAAAGGCTGCTGAGAAGCAGGCATGTGGATACAGCAGGGTTGGCGTGCAGAGGCAGATAGTTGGAGGGAGTGCTGTCTGCGTGTAGGAATGGCTGATGGCTCTGCGTGGTTTGGTTGGGAAGAGAAAACGGTGATTGTGCCTCTGGGAAGAAAAGGACAGGGCATTCATCTGTTCTTAGAAAAGGAAGCGGGATATTGGCAGCTGCAGGTGATGTTATTCGGTGTCTCTTTACTTGTATGCTTGGTGGTGAAGGATGCTGTTATCCCGCATGTTCACAGAGCGGCTCCCGCAGCCACGGGACCCCAGTTGTGGCAGAAGCCTCTGGTCATGGTGATGGTGTGACAGAAGTTGTACCTGGGGAGGTGTCCTGGCTTGAGGGCATGACAGGAGGTGACAGGCAGTTCCTTGGTCTGTTGTCATTATTTCTGGGAAGATGTATAACCCCATGTGTTTGCCTCAGTGCCGTTGCTGGGTATGCAGAAGGCGAGAGATGGGAAATGTGTATAAAAGACAATTGAGGCTTCACAAGGCTGAAACAAAGAGTGACTACTGAATTGTAGGGTCAGAAATCTGTTCAACAGACAAATCTTTGCTCTGAAGAACAGTTGTTAACTGTGACCGTGTCTAAGCTTGGGCCCTTTAAAGTACTCCATGGCACATCCAACTGACGCATTTCAAAGTAAAAAAGTTAATTCTATCAAACCAGTATCTTCCATCTACCAAAGTGTTTACTTTGTTCCTCTAAAACTCTCAGGAGTGATTGATGGATGACATCTCTACTGCTTTCTCCTTTTCTAGAAAGGCACACGGTTGGCTGTCTCAGCCATTGCAATGCTGTAGTCATTTGCTGATTGCTCCTTTAATTGCCTGTAGCTGGAAAAGGAAACTAGCTGAATTTGGATACTTCTCATGTATATAAAGTCAGTTTCTTCACTGAAGAAAACATCCAGTAATGGTCTCCCATTTAGCTGTTGTAAATACAGGGTGGCAGGAGTACTTGCTAATGCTGACACCATGTTAGCACAGTAAATCTAGCTGCTTGTGTTTCCCGGCAAACCTAAATAATGTTTCAGAAGACTGTTAGTTGACTTTTTTTTAAGGATGGGGTGGCAGAGATGAAGGAGCAGTTGACAAAGAGCCATATGTTACTGTAGATGGAAATGTACGTCTGACTGGTTTGACACTAAAAACCCAAATGGCTTTTGTTTTTATCTTGTGTGTGCTCCAAGGACAGATGGTGTAATCATGTAAAATGGACACGTGCACTCTTGCAGAGAAAAACTGTCTGTCTAATTATCGGTGCGGATTTAGTTCAGTAGTGTAACTGATGTGTATCTACTTCCTACAGACTCACTCTCTCCCAGAACTCCCCGTCCTCCTCCTGTTGCAGTAACTTCCATGCCCTGCCAAGCCAAGCAAGGCATCGCTGTTGTGAACGCAGCCCCTGGCCGGAGGGCTGCCCGCTGGGTGATGCCAGGCAGCATGGGCAGCAGCTGAGACCAAGCTGCCTTCTCCTCAGAGGCTCTGCTGTTTTGGAACTCCTCAGCTGGGTTAGTTCTTCCCATTTGTGCGAGCGTAATTACCTTGGAGATCTCTAGGCCGTGGTCAGCCTTGGAACCAGGAGGTGCCTCGCACCGAATTTGTGAGTGGGGGCTGGATGGGTCTGTCTGCATAAGGCTGGGTTCCTGGGGAGAGCAAACTGGGAAACCCAGGAACCTGGAACGTGCTTGAACCTGCAGAGGTTTGATTCCACCTGAGGTCCTTTCCAGGTGAAATGAATCAGTTCAGTTAAACAGTCTCATAATAATACAAAATACAATAAAGCTGGTGTTTCTAAGTGCTGTTTGAACTGACTGAAATAGCCACGTTCCAGGGCAAGCATGTAATTTTTCAGTTTGGTTGTTACCAGGCTTTCAGTTGGATTATTCTCCCCAAATTGAGAATTCCTTAAAGGAAGGCTTGAGCAGCGTGTGAGCAGACAGATATTATCCAGTGAACTTAAGACTATGTACCTTAGCATGTGCAAACAATCAACAGTATTTTAACAGTAGTGACAACACTTCTTCTTCTGAAGAAGAACAAACGTATTGACGCTTTTCCCAGTGCATGCCCTTTACGTGCAGTAGCTAACATTTCTAGGTGAGAAAATAAGTTCTGTCTGAGAAATAAATGCCAGCCATAAACTTAGTCTCCAGTATGCAAATGGATTTCTTGTTGGACTCTTTAATTAATGTCAATAGAAGATCTGCATGCGAGTGGCCAGTCAACTGCAAAGGAGAACTAGGAGTTTTATCCATGTATAATATATTATGGTGGGAACAAGACAGGCATTAAGTATCATATTATCTCGAATTAGACCTAATGAAGTAAGTGACCGCTTCCCAACCCATGGTGGTGGGCATCTGAGTTTCATATCTGAACTGTGGGGACAGAAGTGCGGGGTCCATGTAGACTTCTCACTAAAGCAAGGCAATGGCAGCCCCCCTCGTGAAGAGACCACCTGTGAGAGCAGTGCACGCCTGAATCCGTTTGTATGTATCGGTGCCATCATGCACTGAGAGACTAGTTCTGAGGAAGTATTTCTATTGGATGCTCTTAGAAAATGACTCTATTAAACCAACATTATACAGTTCTTGATTGTACAAGAACTGTACACTTCAGTGTGTGTCCCTAGCTTTACATATAAACAGATCGGAGGAGAAAGTAATGCAAAGTAGACACCCTCATAGGATAGTTGGTGCAAATGTCCCAGCCAAATGCCACATCAAATAGTTTCAGTAAGATATAATAGTGTTTCTTGCCCTCCCTACCATACTGGAAATACCCTGGAATCGTTTTACCAACACAGAAATGCAGTGTATCTCTGCCCTTCTTCCCTGGGTAAACCAGGTATAAAACATGAACTCTGCAGAAAAGCTGCTGTGGAAGAATTTCTGTGTCAGCCAGGGTTCAGTTTCCTCCAGTAGAATTTGTTTTGTTTTCTAACCCTTATTAAAATGAGTTTTAAAATTGGCTACATTGGTGTTCTTTGCCTTCAGAGGACTCGTGGTCAGTCTGACCTGCCCTGTGCTCAGAAGGACTTTACAGCCCCTGGCTGGTCTCTGCACAGCTGTGCATCCCTTCCTGCACTGATGTCCCAGTGACTCCTCAGATGCGATAGGCAAATGGGTCAAACTCCAACCTAGAATTGCAGTTTCTCTGACTGCTTTTTTTTGTGTTGTATCTTTGTTCTAACAACTCTTCCAGAAGACCCAAAGGTGCATCAGAGTTGTCTTGGCAGCTGTTAGCCAGCCTGTAAAATGTGCTGCAGCTTTAATGAGATCATATACATCTTAATATATCTATATAATTATATATATATTATATAATATATATATTTGCTAACTATTCACTCATTTGCCTTCTACCTCCCACAGAATTTCCACTTACACATATGGTGAGCACATAACTGTGGAGAAACGATCTCACCACCTGTTGTTTTAAAATAGCACAGATGCTTATTAATGGGCCTTCCATGATGCTGTTTATAGCACATGCTAAAACTCACTCAAAATACTGCGGATCATCTTGGTAAAGGATATTATTACTTCAGCACAGCCCCAGATTGGGTCCCGTTCAGCATCTCCGCTGGCCTGCTGGTTGTTGGTGGGTAGGAGAGGTGAGAACACCAGCCGGGGGTGACTCCGGTCCCAGCCCCGGGGACTGCAGAAGGGACCAGCACACAGGTCCCCAGCACTCACAGGTCTTCAGCTCCTTCAGAGAGAGACTCAAAAGCAGCATTTCCACACTTCAAAGCCAGGGAAAATGAATAATAGCACAACTTGAGCTTTGATCAAGAGTGTCTCCTTGTAGTTTTTTTTTTCCATGGAAAAGCCAGTTCTAAACTGACTGAACTGAATTTAGGTAAACAAATGTTCTGTCAGTTCTCTGCTTTCTTTGTCCAATCTAGTAAGTGACTTGGAATCTCAACTTCACTTTCTACAGTTCTGCCTAGCGTTTCTGGTCTGTAACTCTCTAGATTTGTCTTTGAGTTTATTGTTTCTTTGTCTAACCTGGTCAAAGTAGAAATTAGAAATGTGTTTCTACTTGAAAATCACCTGTCCTCAAGTGGACTAAGAAAAATTCATGTTGTTAGGTGGCGGTTCACTATCATTCTCACTTCACTGAAATGTGAATTTCAGAGGGCAATTGGGATAAACAGACTCTGCTACTTTCAGACCTCCCGTGGGGCTTACCTGAGGCACAGAAGGGTTTTGATTTCTCCGTGTTGCTAGTGAATTCCAGGAAAGCACTATTATACATTGCAAAGAACATGTCTTTCGTTCCTTTTTTTAAAATGTGTATTAAGTTTAGCAAAAACTCTTGGGAACTTAGGGTGAGTGTCCTTTGTGTGTGTGTGATTATTTTTTAAAAAAATTTATTAAATGAAATATATATGGAGTCTCCCCCCCGCCCTCCCTGTGGTGCATGGCAGATGGCATTGGTTAGGTTTACTGTAGCTAGTAAATTAAAAAGAAGGTGTTCCCAGTGGAACGGTGTCTGTCAGATGCCTGTTCAGACTGTATAGGATGACCCCTCTCGTGGCGTGTCCCTGTAGCCCCAGCCTGTAGGAATACCCGCCTGCTGTTGAAATGGAGCGCTGGCAGAATTGCCGTGGAGAACTCCTACAGCCATAATGCCTGAACTAACCGCAGAAATCCTGTGGCGGTGCAGCCCCCGGTGCCCGGCACTCGGCCCCCCGCGGGGCTGGGGAGCAGGCAGTGGTGGTGCCCGTGGATGCTGTGTCCTCGCTGGGTGTCCCTGGCTGAGCCCAGGGGTAGTCCCCGTTCCCACCGCCTCCCTTGGCGGCTACGCCATTCGCTGCATGTGGAGTGGAAGGAAGTAAATCTCTTTGTTTTGCCTTAAAATTTGTCGCCTAATGGTTTCACTGGGGGCCCTTTTAGTTGTCATGATGTCAGAGGAGTTAAACGCTTGTTACCTTTTCAGTTTCTGACGAGTCGTGATTCCATGGATCTCTCACATTCCCTTTTTCCTCAAGAACAGAGCTGCCCTGGTCTATTTACTCTTCCCGCATATACGAACTCTGTTCCGTACCTGAGTCACTCCTTGTTGCTTTGTCGCTTTTTTATATACTTCCTGCAAATTTATTTCTGATGTGCAATGGTCAGAACTTCTGGAGCTCTGTTTAGTAGCATGAAAACTTCTATTTATGTCGGTTTCTTTACTATGTGTGGTTTTTTCTAGTTAATTACATGTTTCACTTGGGCTATGTCTTGTAACATCTTGTGTCAGTTTTGTTTTCATTGTAGGATCAGAAGGATGATATGTTTGCAGTGGGACTGGGGGGAACTGGTGCCATTAGCAGGAGACAGAAAAGCTGGTAGCTGGATAGCAAAATGTGTATTTTAAATGCAAGAAAGAACAAACTCTAATACTTAGCTTTAGAGAGCAAGAGAGATTCAGCCATAAACCCTTCCTTTGTTTTGTGTTTTAAAACAGTGGGATGATGGCAGCTTTACTGGTTCGGATTAATGGTTGTGAGCTCAAACATGGCAAGCAGAAAATTATGCCACCAATTATAACCAATGCCACCACTGTTCTGTGTCCTTTCAGAGGGTGCCCTTTGTATGGGTCCCTAATGTGGTCCTTCTAGGGCCTGGCGGGGGCAATGGCAGTGATCTCTTTAATTTTACAAAAGCAGAACCACCCATAAATGGTAAAAATCAGGTGCAAAGCCTTTGCCAGTCTGCGGCACACACACAGGGCATCCCCAGAAGGAATCCAGGGAGACTGGGTGTTTACAGCCATCGACCACGACAGCCCTACAGCCGCAGGAACACGGGTACCGTGCCAGATGTAAGCCTGTACCCTCTCCCCCTCACTGACACCTCAGTGTTCGCTAGATGTCATGTAACAATAGGCTTCTAATGTATAGAAAGCTCATAATGGGGAATGGTTTCATTAGCACACAAGGAAGGAATTGCATGGCCATGTCTTGCAGGGGGTGATGCATTAGCTAGCTGTCCTCCTGCAGACACACACTTCTCAGTTGTACGCTCTGCCCATCTCTGTAATTGCTCTGCAGACCAACGAGCGAGAGGAGGCATTCCTGTTACCCTCTTTTTCTCAGCTACTGGGGAAATGTATTATTTATGTAGCACCTTTCATCGTGGAAGCACTTCCATCTCCAGTGACAACATTTGCAAGTAGGGGATGAAAGCTGTTATTTGAACATTGTTTTCCCACAGTTGTATCACTGATAAGACTGCGGATCAGGGAGTTATTTATGGTAATCTCCAGAAAAGGTACTGACTCCTGATGACTGCTGCAGCACACTCAACCGTGCTGTTTCCTTCCAAGCAGAAAATTCTCTTTCCTATCACTTTTGTGCCTCATAGAAGCAATTTTTGAAGGCTATTCATCCGTTACAGACGGCAGCTCTGCTTCTTAAGCAGTGTTTCTAGTGGGACCACACACTATGCAAATGCATTCCATGTAAGTTTACTGGATTCTCCAAGTGCACTCTCTGTTACCATTTCTGTTCCTCCTCCTCTTCCTCTAGCTGCCATGCTCTGGCCAAGCCAGGCACCCAGACTCCTTTTGCAAGCTTGGCTTTTTTTTACTGAATTTTGTTTAGAAGTAAAATCTTTGAGTTTATAGTTGGGTCTGTCTTGCTGGCCAAGTATTTTATTATAAATATGTGTTATTCACTACTCTCTCATTTATTTGGAGATGAACAGATTGCAGACCTTAAACGCCTGTGACATCCTAAGTGAGCTACAAGGGAGAATTGTAGAAAGAAGAGGACTTTAGCAGAGTTCTGGGCTTAGCAGCTCTCCTCTCAGGACTGCTCTTCACTATCTTCCTTCATTATCTGTCCTTGTATGAATTCTGGTGACAACTCTGGGGTTCTGGGGGTGGCTTTTCTATATGGAACAGGTACCAATGGGATCAGAGTTGCTGTGTGTGCTTTACACTCAGCAGTGTCTGTGAGTACAGCCGAGCGCCAGAACAGTTTCATATACAGCTGGTGAATGTTGTCAAGGATTTGGGTACGGTTTTTGGCTTGTTTCAACTTGTTCTTCCAAACAAGTCCAAAACTTGGTCTGGGAATTGGTGTGGCTTAGGAGCTGTTTCCCAGTGGGTAATTTTAATGTTTAGAAAATAAATTACCCTATTAGAAGCCTTGTAGTTTACCCGGCTTTCCCTTGGTGTGGTTGCTGTTGAGGCAGGGCAGATTTTCAGCTAATTTGTCTGGGGTTTCTCTGTTCAGACTGAAAACGGTAGCAGCTTTCCATGTGTGTTGGGAGATCTGTCTTTCAACTGGTGGTCCTTCTGTCACGTTCTTCTTGAACACTTGATCAGAGCTGCTGTTTGTTCCGTTGGAAAAATTTCAGTTCTCTGTGTCCCTTTCTGACGTATTCTTGCTCTGCTCAGAGAGCAGTAATTCCAGTGCAGTGTTTGAATTTATCTCTTCTCTGAACACATTTGGAGGCCTTGTCAAAGAAGGCAGATAGAAATAATTTGGAGGACCATGGCTTTCATAGTAACAGTTGTAGAGGCTTTGAATGGCTTTATTCTCCACGTGTGTTAATTTTATGTTAAGGCGTGATGTGAAAATCCGAGAAAAGTCACGGTTTAGCACCTCCGTTTTCTTGATTCTCTCCATGTAGTGGTAATTTATAAAAGTAATTGCCATTCTGATAACAGTGGCCAGGATACTGGACTTTTATTCTCAGCAAGGGTTGTCTCTCTTAAGAGATTCTTGTATGTGTAAGGACATAAGGACAGGTTGGAAAGGATAGCATAAATAGGAGTTAACTGTCACCAGAAGCACGGGAGTGTGGATCTAGTGAGGGTCTTTCTGGGTCAAATACAGGATGTAAAACTAATTATTTGTATACACTAATGTTGATGTGTCAATTGTTTGTTCCATGGTTGAGTCTTTCCCTCCTCCTCCACCCAAAGTGCCTTCTCTGTGGAACTAGTGAGGGTGAGACCCAGTATGAGGGAAAAAGTAGTTCCTTTTATAAACATTCCTCGAAGCAAAATGTGAGTAACCAAAAGTAAAAGTGGCTGTGAGCTCTGCTCTGTGAGCTCTACTCTCAACTTTTCCTCTCCTTTTTTGTTGTTGTTTGGTTTATTTTCCCTGCGTTTGTATGCATTGGGGTGGTAGTCAGGTGCTTCTCTCTTAAAGTTTAGGCATAAAGACTTCTTACAAACTAAGGAAAAAAAGCTCCTGGCTCGGTTAGGGTTTTTTTGTTGTTTTTTTTTTTTCTTTCTTTTTTACTTTTCCTACCTTTCTCTCCAACTAACCAGCCGATTTAAAGCTACAAATCTTACACTTGGCATGGGGGCTGCTTATATTCAACCCGGCTCATGTAACGATAAATGAGAAGGTATTCAGGGAAGCATGAAAAGATTCAGTAGGATTAAAAAGCAAAGCATAAGGGTTTTTTCCATGCAGGAACAGCCTTTGAAAGCTAAAAGCAAGCTAAAGAAAGTGGCATTAATTGTGGGAAGTTAACATGGAAAATGGGAATCAGAAGAGAAGATTCTTCAAATCCTTTCAGCTACTGAGAGCGTGGAATCGGACGTCTTCCGTTCACAAGTGTATCTCCCTGTACTTGGCTCTCTGTGAAAAGGGTCTCTTTCTCCTGCTCAAGTGTGGCTTTAGAAGGTTTGAGGAGAACTGTTGGTTGTCGAAGGTGACATGTGTGACATGGGAGAGTGAGGCACAGCTGCAGTCAGTACCGGTGTCTCCTATGGACAGGAGATGGCATGCCGTGCTGGTGGGGCTGTTGGCTGGAAGGGCCAGCTGCTCACAGTCTCATTCAGGCCATCTCCTTCCAAGCACTTAGCTCTTCCAAACCCACCCCAAGCAGAGCAGAGGTCGCTCTCTCGTTGTGTCTTCCCTTCCCTAGGTACTTAAAGAGCTTCTCCTGGAACTTGGTAAAAACACATCTTGTATTTTTGCTTGGCTTTGCCAGGAAACCTGCACACAGCTATCTGGCAATTACCAGTTACTCCCGAAGGGTCCATTCTTGTCCTCTGAAAATCCCTTTGTTTCTGAACGCAAGGGGAATAAACCAAGACTGAAATAAGCTCTGAAATGTGGAGCTGAGAGGGTTGGCCACAGCACACCTCCTTGAACTGGGCACAGCGTCCCTTCCACGGAGACTGGGATGGTCCTGCAGAACATGGGAATGTCTAGGTCTCATCTTGACGTTCAACCATCAAAGTCTGCCAAGTACTTTTGAAACATGCAACTTTAACAGAACCAGGATCTCTCTTTGGGTCTCCCAGACTGGCACGTTTTGCTGCTTTTTCCACAGACAAGCTTTTTTGGCATTTCTTCTCCTCTCAATATGAGAGAAGCTACTCTGCTGCCTGCACCGAGCAATACTGCAACCTTTTATTTGTTGGAACAGTTCCAGCAGCATCTGTCAGACAGTTTGGCTTAGCCCTAGCTTTCTGATGAAAATACCTGTTTTGGCAAGTAATTTCTGTTTCCACAATTGCTTAGAAGGGGGTGTCCTTGGTGCTTTCTCATTTCTCTGCAGCAAAGTAGTACATACTTACACGAGGCTTGTCTCAACCAGCAAACGCTGTCCCAGGTGCTTTGAGGGACCTAAATGGCTTTACTTCAAATAACCCATGCCAGAAAGAAAGTAGTTTACCAAGTTGTCATTTGTGGTCTTTACTATTTGAAGCGCCTTTCTGACAATGTGATTCATCTAATAACTGGAATAACTGTGACTCCTTCCTCAAGTGTCTTAGAACATATAGGGAAGAAAGAAAAGTCTTTGGATATAAAAATTCTACAAGCCTTTGAAGTCCATTTATTTCTGTGGAACTTCATGGCATCCCTCTACTCTTCTAATGACGTCTGTGACCATTTTGCCAGTCTGTTCCTGTGACTATACTTACTTAAGCTACCAAAAAGAGTGGAATTTTTGTCCCACATTTTTGTGTAAAACTTGCCCCCAAAATAAAAAGTAGTGCTACCCAAATTAAAGTTAAACTGCCCACCATTCCTCCTTCCGTGCTCCTGTACTTTTCACTTGTGTCTTTGGAATAGCAAGGAAATTGAGTCAAAAGGAAGCTAATATAAGGCCTTTTATCAAAAAGGATAAATAGAATGATTTGATTACTGAGGTCTATTGAT
>JAOQGH010000012.1:123700921-123731544 GCA_025769975.1 Gallinago jamesoni
TCGACAGCACCACACAGCTTGGTGTCATCTGCAAACTTGCTGATGTTGCTCTCAATCCCTCTGTCTCTGTCATTGATGAAAATGTTAAACAGTACCGGTCCCAGCAGGGACCCTTGAGGGACACCCCTTGTCACAGCTCTCCATCTGGACTTAAAGCCATTGGGTACAACCCTCTGGATAGACCATCCAGCCAATCCCTTACCTACTGAACAGTCCACCCATCAAATGTGTATCTCTCCAATCTGGTGAGCAGGATGTCATGGGGGACAGTGTCAAAGGCCTTACAGAAGTCCACATAGATCACATCCATAGGTCGTCCCTTATCTAGTGGCATGGTCACTCCATCATAGAAGGCCACTAGGTTAGTCAGGCAGGACCTGCCCCTAGTAAAGCCATGCTGGCTGTCCTGAACCCTGTCTTCCATGTGCCCAAGCATGGCATCTGGAAGGATCTGTTCCATGATCTTCCCAGGCACGGAGGCGAGGCTGACAGGTCGGTAGTTCCCCGTGAAATAGAAATAGACTAAAGACAAACAACAACAACTAAGATGTATTTCTATTCCTTTCACGTACCTGGAGAAGATAGGGCAAGCACACAGCAAGGTGCGAGGTATGTCCCTCGCTGTGCCAGCACAGGAGGCATGTCCTGGGTTTGGTGAGGAATACCACTGGGGTTCTGTCATCCTAGAGAGCTGCCAGAGCTTCCCAGTGACCACTGCCTCGGATTGTGGCAGTAACATCAGTGATCCGTTATAAAGAACCAGTACAGTATTCCTGCTGGAAACCAGTCTAAAAAAAGCTCGTTTGCGAGGATTATTTCGGGAAGGGCTAAGTAGGCTGAGCTGTTGCCTGGCGACGGAGCCAGAGCCCTTCCCTGCAGCCTGCACATGGGGACGGGATGCAGGAGGGATGGGAACCTCCAGAGATGTCAGGCTGAGACCAAGGGGAAACCGAAGCGAAATGGCAGGCGATAGAAACCCTGAATTTATTGCCCGAGATATAATAAATGGAACTTCTTTTAAGTTGCAAAAGCTGAAATGCTGTCAGCCCCATTGTGCCTTTTTTGTGTAGCTTCTAGATAGTAATTAAAAGAACGGCAGAATGTCTGGTGGCTGGGAAAACTGATTCAAATGTAAAGTAGATGTTAAATGCCTGCCACAAGAAAAAAAAAAAATGCATGGAAAAGTTAATTTATTATTGATGAGCCAAAACGTTGCCCAGATATGCCATGAATGAAATACAGATGAATGTATTGTGGCACAAAGAGGTGCCAATACTTGCACTGTTACAAAGCTGCCTGTCTCCTGTTGGCGGGTGGGCAGGCTGGCCCAGTGGTGTTTATCTCGGCAAATACCGAAAAGGATGGTGTCACTGGGTAGATTCTTGGCAAGCTCCAAGTTTGCATGTGAAATGTGAGATCTTGGCAGAAGCAGATTATGCTACAGCAGCGTTGTTTTTGCAAGAGGTAATCTGATTTTAATCAAATCAAGCACAGGAGCCAATAGTTAATATTTGGCAACATACAGTTGTGGATGATCTTGCTACCAAAAAAAGGCAGATCCCTCCCTTCCAGCGCTGTGCGTGCCACTGCCCGGGAAGCAGCAGTGATAAGGTCCATCTCTTCCATTGTGGATGCTGCAGCACACATGTCTGTGGTGAGTCCCCGTGTGTCACAGGGCTGTTGCACCAGGGCCTGCTGAGATGGTTCGGGGTACGGCAAATGCTGCATCTCCCTCGGAGCTTACAGCGTCCTAAAGGTGTGAGGAGAGTGCCTTGGAGGGGGACAGTTGTGAGTTAAGTACTAAGGAAGAGTTCGAGGATGGGTAAATGGAGCACTGAGGTATTTTGAACACTTGGTCACTAGAGTTCACGTTGCACTGAATCACTGAAGAACCCTAGCAGGTAGGTCTGGAAGCAATCCTAGGGAAGTGCTGGTGCATCCTCCTGTCCACCCAGGATAACAAATAGCCTGAGTTTCAAATGCTGTCACAATACTGGTACCTAGACATCTCCTTCTTGCTGTTCTGCCCGCACACTTTCCCTTCGACGTGCCGTTGTTACCCGCACGCTGCTGCTGGAGGTGCTGTAACCACATCCATCAGGTGGGCACAAAGTGCAGGCTTCAGTCAGCTTGGGAAGGGGAGCAGTGTAATCGGAAGGATAACTCTTGCACTGAGATAAGAAGAAAGAAGGTCTTCTAAGACAACCTAATCTATTGCAACCTCAGGGAAGATGGGTATTATGATAGGAGTATTGCCTGGAAAATAAGTATGCACCGTAATTGTATTAGGTCTTGGTCCAGCAGGAAGTGGTGGAAATACTGTGCATTCCAATGATGAAAAATAAAAATATTTAAGATGGAATCCTCTATAAAGATGAAAGTGACACCTGTGCTCTTAGTAAATAGGATCTACGATGTTAAAGCAGTCTTTTTGGTGATAGTAAATATAAGGATGCTATACAGAAAAGTAGTAGAAATATTGAGCAACCTGGTCTGGTGGGAGGTCCCTGCCCAGGGCAGGGGGTTGGAACTGGATGATCTTTAAGGTCCCTTCCAACCCAAACCATTCTGTGATGGTTACACACCTGGCCAGATTATCTGTCTATCGGAAAATGTCTGAGGCTTTCCTTACCTCCCATGAAATGCCTTTTCAGTGATCCAAACCCCTGACTCCAGTCTGTGGCCCTGTGTGAGGTCCTTGGGTCAGGTTAGCCTGGGGGCACCTCTTGGCAGAGCAGCCGGAGGGTCCTCTGCAGTGGGAGCTGCCTGTCTGGTCATACTGGAGGAACTGGCTTCTCCATCTCAGCTCCGAGTTCTCTCTGGCAATTCCTGCTTCCTCCCCGTCCCCATCTGCTTTGTTTCTTTCCTGGTCTTGTCCTCTAGACAGAATACCGTGTTTCATATATCCCCACCTCGAATCTGGTTCTTCACACCACGCGGTGGCTGTGTGGTTCCGTGGCTCTAACCCAGCTCCGTGGGCAGCTGAGCCTGGGCAGCACTGCTCGTGCCTTCCAGCCCCCCAGCTGAACCAGTGGAGAGGGGGGCTCACGTCAGCCCTTGCCCCAGCACAGCAAAGCCATGGCTTACCACATGGGGTGTAGGTCTAGGTTTCTGGGCTTGTCACTGGCTAAAGGTCGTTAATCTTGGCAGGTTCGTGGTTCGCTCTTAGGAGTTGCAGCAGCTATGAATGGGCTGCCCAGGGAGGTGGTTGAGGCACCATCCCTGGAGGTGTTCAAAAGACGGGTTGATGTAGTGCTGGCAGGTATGGTTCAGTGATGGTGATGCTCCTTGTTTGTTGTGTGGGTGTCTATTTTTGTCAGTTAGGTTGACGGTTGGACAAGATGATCTTTAAGGTCCCTTCCAACCTAGAAGATTCTGTGATTCTTAGAGCTGCTGAGCCATTCCAGTCTGTAGCGCAGCTGCGTATTTCAGCCCTTAGACGTGAACGGAGGTTGCCTTGCTATGGAGCTATGGAGCTATTTCTTAAAAAACACAGCTGGTTCCCATTGAACTGGAGAAGTGCACAGCAATGTACTGCATGCTGTCTGTCTGCCACTTCTTGTGTGTTCTGCTTTGATTTCAATGGCAATTAAGTCTTTCTATTTATTTTTTTTGCCTTAACCTCGAAAGCATTAGGGCTAGAAAAGAAATACCGAGCAAGATGTATATCTGCAGGGGAAAAAAGATAGGCCTTACGTGGATAATAATTTTATAGATGCTGAATTTAAAAATGTAATGGACCGGAATCTGTTTAGGCCACTTAGAGTATGATTAATGTCACCCAACTCAACACATGGATAATGAAGATCTCTGCTCACCTTCTGACTTTTTTTTTCTCTTCAGAAGGAAGAGATAATCACAGTGAAGCTGCAAGCTGTATTCATTCTAAAACAGATCCTTCATATGGATCAGATGAATCACCTCATGTAGGTACCTACCTACATATGTGTACACAGGCATTTAAAATTAGTCCAATGAATCTCATTCTCAGCCGCTTCCACAGCATTAAGCTCCTGCCCAGAACTGGAAATCTGTTTGATAGAAAATCCTTTGTCTGAGTGGGTTCAACATTATGACCCTTGCACTACTGGCACAGCACGAGAGGGCTCACACTGGTCCGTGGGTAGATCACACAGCTATTTTGGTATCAGGTGAAAGTTGGCTAAACCTGTCATTTTTTTCAGTTGAAATTGTCTATAAGGATTAGAGCAACTTGGCCCAGAACCCAGGCAGAGTGACTGCTGCTCCTTGCTGTGTAGGGGGTTGTGCTCTTCGTTGGGGTGGTTTCCCCCATAAAGCCATGCAGAGGCTGGTGTGTGTACGGTGAATAGAGCAGCAAATACAGTCCCTGTAGTGCCTGTGACAAGTTCTCTAAAGAATAGACCTTGGAGACTCAGCTGTGATGCCTGATGAGAAGCTTTCTGGTGGGGAGGTGCTATAGCAATAGAGTCTGTAGTCCATGGAGACTGTGGGTGCATCCTGAGAAGTGATGCAGTGTGGGCCTCCTTCCCTTCAGGAGCCCAGAGATCCCTTCACCGGCTGCAAGTGCCAGTCGCAGGGCAAGAGGTGGCCTTCTGCTGTTGGCCATCCGGGGTTCTCAGGTGGGGAAAGGACAGGTGATAGTAGATGGCAGCTCGCCCGTTCCCATTCCCTGCTGTAGAGTCCCCGTGTGGACACTGAAATGTTAGGATTTGTTTGCTGCATGGGGTGTGGATTTCGAAATATCAAACCATTTCTTGTTATTTATAATACTTCCTATAGCCTCAGTAGGGGTCTGTGGGCCTGGCAGCTCCTGCACTGGGTTCTCCCACAGAGCCAGCCTCTCTCTAGTATCGCCTCACTCATTATGTGTGGGGCTTTATTGGCTGCTGCTATTTAACTGCCCAATTTAGGGAATAGTGCAAGGTAAAGCTGAATCTCTACACCGAAATTAAGTGGTAGATGAGAGACCAAGTCCTTATGGTCACGGGCATCAGGAAATTTGCCTGAGAAAGGACGTAGTAAGAATTTAACTGTTTGGCTTTTAGTTCTGTAGATCTCTTTAGGTAAAATATGATTTAAATAAGGCAGAATGAAAACCCATTAACTGTCTTAGTGAATGATCTCTTTGTATAGGTCACGAGCTGCAGGATGTCTGACTCCACGGTGTTTCAGATTTAAAACAGCTTCTGCATTTTTTTTTCTGGTTCTTTCCTTTCATTGGCTTTCCAGAGTTAGTGCTGTTTTCTTGCTCGCCTCTGTCTGTGCAAAAGCAATCCTGCTGCATAGTGTGACAGATCCAGTCTCTTGTGGCCAAAGTGTGCTTTTGTGAGATTGTCCCTCTGGTTCTGCTTCCGACACAGAGCCCAAGCGCAAAGTGGGAATCTGTGTCCAGGTTCCTGGGGAACAGAGCTGTCTCCTCGATGGAAGGAGCCCTGTCTCTAGGCTAAGGCTGGATTTGGAACCAAAATTTATTTTAAAAGCATAATTATACACCTTCTCTAAAACAGACAAGCTATTAAATGACAAGTTATCTCTCTTTTTCTTTCTTTTTTTTTTTTGTTCCCTCTCTGAAAGCTGAATATAGATAATTATATTTAAATAATGTGCTGATCGTGATACAACATTTAGCAGCCAAAGCCTGGAAGAGTTTTATTTGAAAATCCCTTATTCAAGGCCATCATTAAGCATATCTGAAGGAAGAACCGCTGAAGGGTCATATACACACGCACATATATATATGTATATGTGTGTGTGTGTATCTTTAGGGTCTCAGTGTTACACAGTGCTGGTTTGCCAGGAGCACGGCAGCTCCGTGTGCCAGCCCGTGCCTGTTCCCATGGACAAGCCATGCCTCGAGTGCCCTTTCTTACTCTGTCTGCCTTTCAACATGGTAATAAATACAAATTAGTGAAGGTACTTTAAATGTGTTTGGGCTTCTTGTAGGTAGCTAGTCCCTTGGACGGGCTAAATTCAACAGCCCTGGGTACTTCTAGACCCGATCTGTACAGACAGAGGTATTTCATTCATGCTGGTGTGCCCTGTAACTCCTGCGTTTTCCCCTCCAGCCTCCCGAGAACAGAACAGTGGCTCCACATGGCACGTGCTTCCACGGGGTGGTTATGGAATGCTGTCAGGTTGGGATTTCATTTGTGAAACCATCGCCAACTTTTTAGGGATTTTTTTTTTTTTAAAGGATTATTTCAATAAAACCAAAGTGTGTAAAAGAAGAAAAACAGTTGTAGAAAATTGACACTTACCTTCAGAAACTTGGGGGATGAGATTCGTTATATATAGTGTGAGGATGGAAAGTTTAACACAGAATTGGGCTGTGGAGATCATTAAGTATTCTGGGAGCCTCCTGAAAACACAAACACTGATTCTTTCTGCACCCCTTAAATGACACTGCTCTTGCCATCTTTCTTTTCTCCCCCGTGTTCTCTGGATGCTGTCTCTGCTCCGTATGGTGCTCACCCCTAAAACCTCCACCGGCACGGGGTGACCCCCTGCAGGCACAGCGGTGTGTGAGCCGGGGGGTTCGTTAGTAGCACTGAGATGTCTCTGGCTAAAGCTCCAAGAGAGCAGCTCTGCCTGCCTTCCTCAGCCTCCCCAGTTCTTTAAGGACCTTCCGCTGATTTTCAGCACACCTTTCTCTGGGGGGAAGGAGGAGACACAAGGCTCGGCCACGTGTTCTGGAAGGAGGGAGCCGAGGGCAGGAACTCTGCCGTGTGAAACCCCCCCTCTAACCCATGATGGGGCAAAGTGACTCGGGCAGGGGGGAGCCAAAGCAGAGCTGGGGGGCTTCAGAGGGGACGTGTCTCACAGCTGCCGGGGAGCCATCCTGCACCAGCCTCGTGCTCGCGGAAGGACCTGGGCTGGTTGGAGGAAGGGAGATGTGCTGCCTTGTTTCGGTCCCGTGCCCTGTAGCCGAGTGCAACCTTTGCTGCAACTCAAAATTAAATTTAAAAAAATTAAAAATACTAGAACTAGTGGGACTGTGACCACAGTCTTTAATGCAGGAATGTCTGTTAATGCAATTAGTTAGGAAATTCAAATTATGCTTCATAGAATTATTAGCAAATTCCACTCCTTCCACAGAGACTGAGGGGGGGGAAAAAAAGAAAGGTTTTTTTGGAGTGAATGGTAATTCCGTAATGAGTGGTTCAGTGAATAATTGCAGAGTGCTGGGCATTGAGCCATTCCCTGGAAGGGGAGCTCTTGGGTGATGTAAGTGGAGTGCCATATTTGTGCAGTAATGTCTTAAGATAATGCCAATACAAAACAGAATGGTGTTTGACATTTAGGAGAAGACAGGCAGGAAAACTTGGACGTGCTAATAAGTGTGTTTGGTAACATTCTTTTTTGATCAGAATGTTGTTAGCAATGCCATATTGAGCCTATAGAAAATATACCTTTAAAATTAAGTTTTCCACAAGCACGTTTTCCTTTATCCTTGTTTCATAGCTAAAATAAAACAAGCTTGAGATTTGCCCCAGTGCTCTCTGTGGCTTATGGGATGTTTCAAGAAGAATGCAGTCCTTGAGAAGAGTGCTCTGTGGAGCAAGGTTTGTATGGAGCAGCCCTGCAGCCCCATCCCATGTCCTTCTCTGCCCCCTGTCTCCCCCAGGCACTGCAAGGCAGTTCCCACAGCCCCACCAGGAGATGGAGACGCCTTCCCTTTCCCGTGGTGTTTGTTCCATCTAAAACGAGAGGCGTGTGGTGGCAGGGGTGATGGCTTTGGTGCCACACTAGTGACAGAGCCCAAGCCTCTACGTTCATGGCATTCAGGCTCTGCCCTCCCTCCCGCAGGCAGGAACAGACATCACTGGTGGAGGTTACACTTGGAGTCTGTCATCTCCTGACCTTGCTGGGTGATGCTCTGCAGTGAACAGCTCTGGTAGGGCTGGAAATTTATGCCATTTTCTTACTTTATCACAGCTGTCCTGGCTGCCTTTCTTCCCCTTCACACCTTCTGTGCTTTGTTACTTTGTGGTGGTATTGGCTTTTTGGTTAGTTTCAGTTTCGGGGGCTTTTTTATGTTTGGTTGGTTTGGGGTTTGGTTTTGGGGTTTTTTTTAAGCACTTTCCTGTTTCTTAGTGGTTGATAGCAAGGGGCTTCTGTTGCAGTCAGTCTGTCCTGCAGCAGCACTCGATCTCTTTGGAGTCAGTGAAGCAGGGTTTGAAGCCCTTCTGGCTGCGCAGAGCCACGGTGTGTGCCCCCGCGGCGCGGGCTGGGGCTGGGGGCAGGATGGGGGGGTCTGGGCAGCTACTGGGAGCGGTGTGTGGGGAACGGTCGGCCAGTGGCTTCTCTGGGTCTACCTTTAAAGTGGAAAGTGTTTATGAAAATGAGGTTTTTTTTCTTTTTATTTGAAGAGAGAAAGCTGAATGAGGTGCTGCTGTTAGCGATGCCATCAGGGGTTCTCCAGCCCCCATCACCTGGGTGGGCACTGGCTGTGAAGACCTGTGTCCTCTGCAGGGGTGACGCTGGGGATCCCTTGGTGACTGGACACCGAGCTGTCCCTGTGCAGGGACGGTGCTGCTGGGAACCCTCCACACAAACACCCCTCAGAAATGAAGCTGGGGGGTGAGGGGGGTGCTGGGTCTGGCTAATGATTCTTTCCTCTGGACTACTGCTCTGGCAGAGACCGGCCCCGGTTCCCGTACAGCAGGAAAGGTTGGGGAAGCCCCACCTGAAGCACGGCTGCCCAGCTCTGCAGAAAGCCTTAGAGATTGCAAGTGGGAGCTCTGTCTGTGATCAGCAAGAGAAAGTGCCTTCTCCACCCCCCTCCCCAGGCTCTGCTTGCCATGATGTTATTGGGTTTTTTAAATAACGTATAGAACTGTAAGAGGTTGGGTCTATAGCAGATAGAGCAGGTTCTCCAGCAGGGATGCAGAGCTCTCTCTCTCTTGCTGAGTTTGAACTAGGAGTTCCCTTGTGTCTTTGGCAGATCCTACATTGACACGCATCATCACAGGGTTCCATAAGAACACGAGAAGTAATTCTTTTTGAAAGAAAAGGAGTTTCTGGGTTTATCTCTAGGTTCCAGAGCATAGTTTCTAAGGTGTGTGTTAGAGTGTAGCTCCTCTCCTCGCTCTGTCAGCGTGTCCCTGCTCCTTGTGGTGACTCTCTGGTGATAGGCTCCCCGTGCTGCAGCGGCCCCGTGCAATAGATGGGGTGAGCTGGGGAGGTCTCTGCACGGAGCCCAGACCCAGCCTGCTGCAGGGGGAGCACACACCAGAGCTGGGCCTGGGGCTCTGCATGCACCGTCAGCCCGTTGTTACTCCTTACACTCTGCACTCTGCAGAAAAGAGCTTTCTTCCACCCCCTACCTACCTCCTACTTCCCAGCTAATATTAAAAGCAGAGACAGCTCTATAAAGAAATTATGTTGCTGAGGTCATTGCTTTTATAAAGTACTTACTAGCACTTTATGAAGTATGAAAAATGACGTTGTTTAAAATACTGTTGAATAGAGATTGCATATAATCCACACACCTTTCTCACTTTCTCTTCACCAGTTTCTCCAAATTTTGAGATTGATGTGTGTCCTTTTGCTGCTTACTGCATAGCCAATCTGCTCCCTAAGGAGAACCCTCCAGTTCTTCTCTTCCCATCCCATAACACCATCTGGCTTTCTGGTGTTCTGAGCGTTGTTCTCGTTCCTCCCCTCCAGGTACTGCTATGTGGATATTTGTTAGCAATGACTGATGTGGAATCTACATATGCAGACTTCATTGCTTCGGGAAGAACGGGTAGAAGAAATGCATTACATGACATCCTCGTGTCCTCTCCGGGTGGGAACTCCAGTGAACTAGCCTTAAAGTTATCAGAGCTTGACATCAACAAAGCGGGTGAGTACCTTTGGGGCTTCTATTATCAGTATTTAAAGCCAAGGGTAGCACAGCAAACACACAGAACATGGTGTGTGTGTGTGCATTATTCCCTTGCCCCTCAGCAGCAAAATACAGGAGGCACCCTGTGCGGTGCAGGCCTTGCAGAAATGAACGCAGGGACCTGGACGGGGCCTTGCCGGCGTGTTACGTGGGGGAGCCTGCAGATACTTGAAAGCCCTTTTCAGATGTCAGAAGGGAGCCCTCATGCTTACTTTAATAATGTGTTTCTCTGCGAGACACCAGCCAGGGCTCTGGGGGCAGCCTCGTCCCTGGGAAAGGGGACATGGCAGCTCGATGTCGGGCTGGGGTGGGCTTTTCTTGGCTTTCAGACTAACGTACATCCTTAGTCGTTCCTTCTGCAGCTGCCAGTCCGGGGCCTGTAGCTTCTAGATGCACGCAGTTCTAGCTGGGCAGGGCCTTTTGGATTTTTTCTCTTTGAAAAGACAAGCTTGATTAGTCTGTGTGTAGGTGTGTCTACTTATTTTAATGTGGGGATACGTGCAAAATGTTGGAAAAATAGAAAGTAGGTGGTATTTGAAATGCATAATACCAGCCTTCCTGCTTGTTTTATTATTTTTTTTTGGTCTCAAATTTACATTTTTCAAAATTGTCTTTGGTTTTGTCCATTTAGAAGATCCAAGCGATCGCTGTTCGTAGCGCAGCTGCTGGAGGGATCGTGAGCCAGAGCTGGGCTGCGTGTGGGCTACAGAGACATGACGGGGTGCCTGGGGCACATGCAGTGAGCTCTGCAGTGATGGGAACCGTTTAAATAACCGTTAGCCTACATTTTCATACAAAATTCAGGAATCTAGTTTTTCTTGGAGGCTGTTTTTTGCAGTTTCAGTAACTTAATCATTGCAGAAAAGTGTGTGTGCAGCTGCTGAGGAGCCTGCCTGGGGGAGCAGAGGCAGAGCTGCCTGCAGGCTTCTGCAGCAGGCGCTGCACTGTGGATTGCATGCACTGAAAATAAACTTAGTATTATTAGTACACCTAGATGCTGTAAAAGCCTCCAAACCACAAATATTGGAAAATGCACTGTATTCTCATTGGTACAAATGTTAGTGTATCATCCCAGCATGTCTTTCCAAACCAAGGAGAGGCTCAAAAGCACATTGCACCCCACATCCCAGCTCAGACTGTCCCAGCGCATCCCACCGGACGGGATTCGGGGAGGAACCCAAGCGTGGGGGTTACATCTGATTGCTGTCAAGGTGCACGTCAAACCGTTTATGCCAAGTCTTACCTTGTTACACAAATACAGACATGCAGGTTTGATTCTTTTATTCTTATGACAGCGGTATGCCTTTGCTTGCAGTAGTGCAATCCATTTGCTCTCAGCTGCAGGGAGTAATGGTGGAGTAGGGTAATGCAGGTTAAAAAAAAAAAAAAGGGGTTATTATAAACCCTATGTAAATGAAGCCACCCGAGCATATTTAGTGCATTCGCTTTGCAAAGCCTGTAGATGATGCATTTCTAGGAACAGCTTTGGGAGGCAGGAGGCCTCGGTCAAGCCCACAACAGACAACCAAGCATTTGCTGCATAATTCTTTATAATACATATAATTCCTGTATAGTGCTCTCCCTTCAGAACAACTGTCCCAGTGCTGTGTGTCCACGATGAGCTAACAACCCACAAAGAGCTGTAGAATGGACATCTTTGCCAGATTTCCAAATAGAGGTTTCAAGTACTCTGAGGCAAGGTGTTCCATCTCAGTTCAGTAACTCTGCCAGGTCTGGGAAGCAGAGAGGTGCCACAGACATCCCGGGAGAGGAGGCAGAAGGAAGCTGTTGGCAGGGAAAGAAGAGGTAACTCACCCCCCAGCGCTCCCTCAAGGGAACCAGCGCAATTCCGAGAAAATTCATGGTCAGTCCATCTTACAGGAGAAAGACCAATCCATAAGAGCAAGGAACAGCCTCTGGGAGTCTCATCTCTAAACCAAAGAGCTGGGTGTACAGGTGTCTGCGGATACACCACGGGACACGAATCCAGGGCAGAAGTGGAGAGGAGACTTCTTTTGAGAGTGGCAGTGTCCGACCATCCCGGCCATCTGCAGCAAACTCTTAGGGAGCCAGGAATGCTGCCAGTGTCTGGGCGCTGAGGAGTCGGTGGCTATGGCGTTCCCAAGGAAGAGCAGTGCAGGGAAGAACCTGGGCATCCCTGGGAGCCCGGGCACAGCTATCCCCTGCCCGCGTTGGGAGCAGCGGGGCAGAGGCTGTGGTACCAGGCAGCTCCCGACAGACCACATGCAGTCAGACCGGTCAGTTTTTACAGTCAGCTGAGAAAAATCTTTTAAAAAGTGGTATTTTAGGACCTTTGTGCTCTTTCTCTGACTGTGTGCCCTGTGTTTAACAATTAGCTGGTGAAGTGTTGGGGCTTCATGTCTGGGATGATTTGTCTTTTAAAAACAAATACCTTGTAAGGTTTTTTTCTCTCTTAAGTTTTGTCAGGTTTGTTTGTTTGGTTTGGTTTGGTTTCGTTTTGTTTTTTAAATAGGAATTCTTTCAGGAAAGTGTGGCTTGCCCAGGTAGTATGAGGGATGTTAAAGGCTCCCTCGTCGTCAGAATGAATGGGGTACAGAGCAGGCAAAAATGAACTGCAGAGATCAGATTCCCCTCGTCTGGATTTTGCAGTGTGGGAACCAAAGCAGGAGGCTCTGCAGAAAGTGGACAGAGAACTTGGTCCAGGAGGATTTCTGTCCCATAGGAAATAATAAATAATGGTGTGGGATCCATCCTGATGGAATCCTCTGTAACATGGGAGACAAAACTGGGAAATAATGAGTTTTCTGAGACAGTGTCTTGCACAACAAGTTCTTATTTATTACTCAGCCCATAATGAGCAGAACAAACCTCACTGTTTAATAGGTTAATCAGCCTTCCGTACACCTTTTGATCAGGCTGAATTTGATAGTTAGCAGTGCCCTGGGAGGCATTTTGCTGCACAGGACACAGCCATCACGGCTGAGCTCTTCCCAGTGCCCTCCACAGCACAAAGAGCTTGCTCCTGCCAGTGGTGATGTGCCATTTCTGCCGTACAGGACAGAGAAGGTGTTTATGGTGCTTATTTCTATAAACAGAACTAAACCTGCAGAGGTACAGTGTGATTTGCAACGGGCAAACAGTAATTATCCCTATTGAGAACGCTGCCTTTTTTCTAAAAATGGCTAGATTGAAGTTAAGAGGCACCAGTACTTCTGCTTAGACCTCGTTAGGGCTCATTCCATGGAACGTTTAACTACTGGATGGAGCCAGCTCCCTGCAAGTTACTCGGAATCCTTGCAGGGTACAAGAGGCGACTTCTATCTTAACATTATTCCATACCTAACATTACTCCTTATTGTGTACCTGTCGGTAATGAGGGCAGCGTGCAGGGACTTCCCTCTGTCCCACTCTCAGCTTCCAGCCGTCCCACCCCGGGGGGCTGTGGCTGTCGGGTGAATGCAGCACTTTGCCTGGGGCACTGCCCTTCCTGTGCCCCAGAGGTGTTCCCCGAGCCTCGTGGGCTGGCCGTGGGGCAGCCGGACCCAAGGCCGTGCCTGTGGTATGGAAAATGGGCTCATGGCACCAGCCCAGCCTCAGCAAACTGCTGCTTGGCTCCGAGGTGCAGCTCTCTGTAGTGAGCTCTGGTCAGACTCGGTGCCCTGAGGCTTTCTGTCTCATGCTGTCATAGCATCACAGTGAAGAAATTGTCAAAAATACCCCGCTGTTGTGGATGAATTTTTTCACTTCTGGCTACTTGAGGTGTGTACGTCAGATGGGGGTGGTGGTTGTGGGTGTTGGGCTTGGGAGGTGTCTCTTGAGGTGCAGAGTACGGGTCTCTTCGTAGTAAAAGGTCCCCCAATTAATGCGAGATTGCAGTTCCAGTCTCTTTTTCCTTTGCTGGATGATGGAGGGGGGGGCTGTGGGAGCCAGGCCCCTCTGCTGGGGGTCTCACCCGTGTTTCCCCGTGTGTTGCAGAGGGAGAAGGCGATGCGCAGCGCCAGCCCAGCGAGCAGAGCGGGGAGGCGCAGGGGGAGGCAGCCAAGCAGGAGAGCTGACGGCCGGCCCTGAGCGCCAGCTCCCCCCCCACGCAGCCCCCGGGGACCCCTCCGTGGCCTCGAGCCGGCCGGGGGGAGCGCCCGCACGCGTCCTCGCTGCCGGGACCCCCCGAGGCAGCGCGGGACATGGGGGCCGGAGCCCCGGCGGGAGCCAGGATGCCCCCTGCCTCTGTCATCAGCAACGGCTGAGCACGGAGAGACCCTCCGGGATGGCGTCACGGATCCCCTCCTGATGGCTGCTCGACGGGAGCGCCTCTAGAAAGCAGAACAGGTAAAGCTTGTAGCAAACGGCCTGCGAGACGCCAGAGGATGTAATTGTGTGTCTTAAGAGAGGGCTTGTGTCACCCTCGGAGTTGAAGGTTCTCCGGCCGGAGCGTTGTCCCGTTAGAGGACTGTAAGGCAAGCGCCGTGGTCAGAACTGTGCCTGTTTGCCAGCTCTGTTGCGGGGGATGGGGTTTGTATCTTAGGCTCCAGCGCTCCACACTGCCCCTTCTCCACTGCTTCTCAACAATAGCTCTCTTACTGTGAATTTTTCTACCACGCGTTTTGAAAGGGCTGGTTTTATGCATAATGTGGTGATGTGCACACGATAGATTGACAACGTCAGCCGCTGAATTGGTTATGCCTAAACCTAAATGACTCAGCAACACCCGAATTTGTTACTAGATGAGCCTTCAAAACGATCTGTTAATGTGAATTCTTGGGCGTGTTTTGTGTCCTCGGTAGGGTTTTGCCACTTGCCTGTAGTTAGTTGCATATCAGAGACTCAAATTGAATCTTTTATGTTATTCTTCCCCGTTTTTCTAATTTTGCTCCCAATTTCTTAATCTTTCTCCGAGATATTTTTTTAAGATGTTAGTCCAAGTATTTTATTGTTGCGGTAGTTCTAAGAAAGCGTTTATAACCTTTCGTGGGTTAAAATTCAGACAAATCCCGTGGTGCTAGAGGTGTTGCTGGCTCACCTTGTTGGGGACGGGCCTCGTTGTCCCCCGGCAGGGCAGCCGGCGTCGCTCAGTGCCACGAGCGTGCCCTGGGAGGGGGCTTGGGGGCAGGAGGGTCCCGCTGGTGGGTCGTGGGCCGGGTCCGGCCAGGGGGGGCTGGTTTCTCTGTGTCTCACCGCGTCCCCCGCGGCTGGGGCTGCTGGGCTGGCACGGCCAGGAGCCCGTTGGCCATGGCACAGCCCAGTGCCTCCTGGCGGGACTTGGCCCCTCACACCTGCAGGCGGGGGCTGTTCCCAAACCTGGCGGGAACAGCGGGACGGCTCGTGCGTCCGTTAGTCACCGGTAGCCCTGCCGGGGGAGTCCCCTGCCCCGTCCCGCCCCGCACGCCAGGCTGGACCCTGCAGAGCCCCCCCGTGCCCGCGGGGGGTGACCGGCCCCGGCGATCACCCCAGCACCATCACACAGTCAGGAGAGCCCTTTGCTTTTATTAACGGGAGGTGAGGTCACTTTCTTTATATATAGTATATATAGTATATATATTTTTGTGTTGTTGTTGGTTTCCAATGTTATGCACTTTTTAATGTTTGTAAACTTTTACTAATGAATAGTGTGATTGCTTCCTGGATATATTAATCATCAGTTAAGGAAACATCCTTGTGGCCACAGCTGTTTGTTTCTACCACGTGTATCATAGTACTTGTCACCTGGAATTCTTTTGTGAGATGTGTGGAGAAAAAAACAACCCACTTCTGATCAGTATTATGAGCTCATTTATTAGTGTTAATAAAACCCAAGGCAGCAGTATGCTTGTGGCTCCGTAGTGGAATATTAACTCACCCTTCATTGTTTGGAAGCGGAATGCCTTGCTGTCTCACTCCCTGTCAGAAGCCCTGTCCTACTGGTAACAGAGGTATCCACTCGCTTTGAAAATACTATTACCCTTAAACTAATTATTTATTCATTTGTTTCACTCGGTGTTCCTTTCACAGTTAACACCTTATTATTGATCTGTTTGTAGTTTTCCCCCCTTGCTCTTCCATCAGGTCTTCAAGCTGAAATGGGTGCCCCTTTGCCGTGGACTAGTTACTGTCAGCGCAGCACAACCACCAGAAGGGAAGCAGATTCTAGGGCTTTTTATAGTGTTACTTTATTGATGATGCACGAAGCATCAATCAATAAAATGTTGTGGAAAGAGGCAATAGTGGAATAAGTAATCACAGTGCATTAAAGTGTTGGGTTTCCTTATTTTGCTTCAGAGCTTTTCTTTATTTCGGTACGTTTTCCTCCTCCTTGATTCTTCTGTGTTGCGAAATAAAATTCACTTCAGCCTTTCCTCTCTTCTTGTACCCGTTTCTTCTGTTTCTCCTCTTGCTTCCTTTTGGTTTTAAAGCAGTTACGGAGGTCGCAGCCCCCTGGGGCAGGGTGAGGGGCTGGGTGCTGCTCTGCTGCTGGGGGGGCTGCCGCCTCTCGGGGGATCGGGGGGCTCCTGTGGGCTGTGCCGTGGGCCATGGGCTGTGCCGTGGGCTCTGCTCCTGCCCGGGCAGCTGCACAGGGGCTGGCTCGGGTCCCGTCACACCTTTGTTCCTGTGTAGTCGCATCCCCTAGGAGGGACGGGATGTAACGGGGGGATGTGTTCTGACACTGCTGCCCGGCCCAGGCCCTACTTTAGAGTTCACTCTTCCCGGGATAGGCAAAATGTTTAAACGCTCATTTATTATTTATTCCAGGATTATTTTAGAAAAATCTCTCCAAGAACTCTATAAACTCAGCAAAGTTAGGTCTGGACTATCGCCTTAATCGCATCGCCCTTAAAGGTTTGGGGGTTTGGGGGGTGGGATTTTGTTTGTTTTGCTGTCTCTTTAGTTGGGTGTTTTTGGAGCTCCCCCCACCCTGCCAGCCCCAAAAGCAGTCTCTGCACTGGGGTCCCTGCCGCCCATAGCGAAGTCCAGGACCGTGTCTGCCAGCCTTGCACTCCCGGGGCTTGGATTCTCCATTTCCCTCAAACAAAGAATACAGAGCTGGAACTGGTGGGGATATTGGCATTTCTTTCTTCTGGAATTCCTTTCTTATTTCCATTAATCTTGCCCGTGTGCTTCCAAGAGCTTCAGTGAGCAGACAGCAGCGAGCGCGCACATCCCGTCGTTGCATCCAACGCTCGTTTTAAGACAGAAGTTGACCGTGACCTTCCGTACAACAGCCATTACAGAAATACAGAAGAAGAGTCTCCCCCTGCTGCTTGTCCCCGCTGTCTGCCTGCCCCTGTCCTCTCACGCTTTAGAAACAGGAGGAATTGTGTCCCGGGGTGCGTGGCGGGTGCCGAGGGGCTGAATTCGTGGCGCTGGGTACTGGAGCCAGCAGCTGGGCTGGGGTGGCACCAACCCTTCCCACAGCCCCCACGGGTCCCCGGCGGGTCCCCTGAGGTTGTGCTTTGGTTCAGGACCAGTGAGTGGGGAGGAGGGGGGGCTGCTGGTGAGGCCGAGCGTGTCCCCAGCCCATGGGGTGGGGTGTGCACCCCAGCACAGCTCCCTGTTAAACCGCTCCGGGTTTGTCCCGGCTGGTTCCTTGGCAGGGCTGGGCATATTACATCAACTAATGATTATCTCTTCCTTCTGCTGTTCAAACGAAATCGGGTTCCCTCTTCGCTCCAACGTGTGCACCCGAGTCTCCCCGTGGTGACAAACAGGGCACCACTTGGGGCTGGAGAGCAGGGGGTGTCTCGTAGCCGTTCCCACGTCCCGAGGGTCGCTGTGAGCCTGTACGTGCTTCGTGCCTACGGTGGCACTGAAAACACCAGATATTTTCCAGTTAAATGTCCCCCTCCAAAGGGGAATATGCAGCATGAAAACAAGGTGTGATTATTTAGTTTCCAGTAATCTGCTCGTCTCTCCTTGCTAATCCTGGGAGGTACACCCAGGCACACCGGCCACGGCGGTGTGTTCCAGCAGAGGAGCTGGGTTTCCAGAGCCCTGCCTGCTCCTGCAGTGCAGGCAAATGCAGCCCCAAACACCTCCACACAGTCCTCATTTCCCCAGCAACAGCCTGCTGTCCCCGAGCCGCAGGGATCCACGGTCCTTGCCGTGTGGAATTCTTCTCATCCGGGGAAAGGACGGGGGACTCTCCCTGGACACACTCACAACATCCCCGTGTGTTGGGCAGGGCAGACCCCAAGGCTCTGTGGTGCTGCTGCAGTAACTGCCCTGGGGATGGCCTGGAGCCCTCCCCCAGACAGACAGACATGCCAAGTGAGGGACAGATAGCGCAGGGACACCTCCTGGTGCCACCTCCTGGTGGCATCCCTTTAAAGAGAAGGATTAGAGCTGTAACCAGCCCATGCAGACAAAGGTCCGAGGGGCGGCGGTGCCCTGGGGTCACCGAGGGGATGAGGAATTCCCTTGGAAATGGCGGGGCACAGGACTCAGTGCCCCTTGTATGTGACCAAACGTAGCCTTGGCTTTTCTCCTGTCTCTCATACGTGTCGGAGAGCTTTTCTTCTGCAGGTTACCAACACTGGGCAGCAGTTGGAGCCCTGCCACCCCTTCTACATCACCCCCAGGCCGTGCCCTGCTGCTGATGCCAACACACCGAGGCTTTGGATTGCTCTTTCTTCAAAGAAATACAACTTCTCAACATGTTTTTACCAAAGGCCAGAAGAGTCCTGAGGCTGGTGCTGAAAACGGATCAGATGCTTAAAAAATCTCAGGGAGAACCCTCTTCACCAGCACTGGTGCCTGGTTAGATACATACAGCTAAACAGACACCAGTTTTTCTGCTCTCCCATCCAGCACGGCTCCCTGGGCAGCACTCAATCCACTCCTTACTGCTTCTCCCTGTGCTGCAGTCTGCATCCCAACACCTTTCAAGAGGGTTTGGCAGGCGTTAGAAGCTCTGGAAAAGTCCGCAATCAAAACCACTCTCCCTTCTAAAGGCAACACTTGCCAACATAAAGGTTTGCCCCCTCCCTCTGCCCCGTGCCCTTCGAGTGAGGGAACCCTCTTTCTGATGCCCGGAGGTGCCCCGGGGCTGCAGTGGGTCCCAGTTCACATCAGCAAATGCCTGGTTGTGCCGCCTGTCATGTGTTCCCTTCCTTCTTCAAAGTCCAGCCTTTGGGTTAGGATCAGGCGTTTTTAGGACTGTGAAAGGGTTCTGCCCGAGAGGAAGCCCCGAGACACCGCGCTCCCCCCAGAGTGCCCTGGCTGCGCTTCTGCCGGCGGGGGGCCCACGGGGGCTGCAATACTGGGAATTGTGACAGGGACGGTAAGTTCATCTGCAGTGCTGCTCCCAGACGGAGCAAACACGTTCTGCCTCCCTCACCGAAACCCCAGAAATTGCCATTTAACCCTTGCAGACCCGGCGCTGCCCGTGCCCGGCTCTCCCCAGTGCAGTTCCCCAGGCGCCGCAGGGGATGGAGCTGCTGCACACCGTGTCCTCTGCAGTCCTGCTGGGGACACCGTCTTCCCTAAACCCTCCTCCCTGCTGGAACCTCAAAATGATAAATCTCCCTGATGAAAGCTGTGTACGTTCCTGAGATACATATATATATATATATATGTATATACATACACACATATGTGGATGTTCGAGTACTGGAGGAAAACAGGCAGCTGTTCCTGTCTTTGGTGTGCCTTGTGCTGCTTACTGGCCCGTGAGAGTCAGAGCAAAGCACGTTCCCATGTTTAATATTACAGAAAAATCCACACCCTTTAGTAAATAGCATTCTTTCTTTGCAGAATTGCCCACCCAGTCTCTGGTGTTTACGCCAGCTCTCGCATTGTCACCATATTGCCCTGCAAACGCTGCTGGTTGGGGCGACAAAGTCCCTCATTTATTCTGCCGAGGTGGTTCTACCACCAGAGCTGCCGCTGCAGAGCCCGAGCAGAGGGGCCTCAGCACCCCGTTTCCAGGGGGTTTGGGGCACAGGAGCCCCCTGTCCGTCTGCTCCCCTTGAGGCCCCTGGGGCTCCTCTCCTGCCTCCCGGCAAAGGGGCTCTGCTGTCCCAGCCCGCGCTCCGCTTCGCTGCAGCCCTTCCCCGGCTGCTGCCCACCTGCTGGGGAGCCAGGGAATGCTTGGAACTTAATACTTCTATCTCCCACGCTAAAACTGATGGTTATTTTTTCTCTGCTGTTTTCATTTATATTTTATGTTATTTTATTGGTGAGACTGTGCAGTGTTTTATTCCGGTTTTCTAACCATTTTCACGGTGACAGTGAATGTAAGGGAATGTAAAGAACTGAGCAGTTAATTTTGGGTCAGAACCACAGTCAGAGTGATATGGGGTTGGAAGGAGCTCTGGAGATCATCTAGTCCAACCCCCTGCCAGAGCAGGAGAGAAGTGAGTAACTACTGTGAGTTCTACAGCACACTACCTCCATGTGAATGGTAAGTACCCTGTGCTAGGTACGTTCTGGAAAAAAAAAAAAGTTTTAAAAAGAGGGCTATGATTTATACAGATTATAGAGCAACCTCATAAAAACCCCCTTCTCTGAAGAGAACAGACTCGGGTGAGTATCGAGCTCGTACACTCCAACTGCCAGAAACGTGTCCAGCTGATATATTTCTGGTGAGGGTTGTAGTCCCAGGGAGAATTAATGGAATATTTTTTTTCCCCGAGGTTTCAGTGACTAAATTGCCCCAATTTAAAACCAGTCCTTATCCCTCATGGGACCGAGTGCACTGGTTTGGGCTGAGCCAGAGGCAATTTTCTACGTGCAGAGTCAGCAGAGAGAGAAGCTTCTCCAGGGGGTGATTAAGGAGCACAACCCAGTTCAGGTTCTTTGCCTTGTCCCCTCCCTAAAGTGTCTGGGGACACCCCCGGCTTGGTGACACAGCTCCCTTTGGTTCCAGAGAGAGTGTTTCCTTCCACTGAGCCCCGCAGAGTCAGGACTCACAAACTTGGCTTTTCATCTTCATCTGCTCCTTCTGCCCGTCCTCGTGGGACAGCCAGGGCTCGCAGCCAGCGCGGAACACGCACCCCTTTCACTGCCCTCATCCTTACCTTGGGGGAACCACTTCAACTGCTTAAATTCTTGAAGTGGGACTTCTGTATTTTCTCCCTGGGTGAGGGAGAAGTGTTTTGTATGGCATATAAAAGTGCGTCACTGAGCTGACAGTTTAGTGCCTTCAGTGGGAACAGACAAACTGCAAGTCCCCACTTCGAACCCTCAGTGACATTTGATAGCAATTGGCAAATTGCCCTTGCACAAGGACTTGAACACGTTTTCAGACCTGAAAAAGCCGCGGTTTGGGTTGTGATTTGATTGTGAAGGGACAGGATGAGAGTGTATTTCATACTGTGGTGTTTGCACTTACACAACAGAAGGAGGAGGGAGATACGTGTCACTTCCAAACATACTTCTTTCCATCTACTACCGTGTTCTTTTCTATTTTAAGATGTGAGTAGTGCTGCAAAGTGACTGTGACAGAGGAACCGCCGTACAGCGTTACAGCAGGGGTGGTGTCCGAACTGAACACGCTGTTTAACAGAATTGAGTGTTGTTACATGAAACAGCTGCTTTGTGACAAATTCATGGTTTGTTCCCGTTAGTGACCTCATCTCCTGTTGGTGAACTGATCCCTTCTTCGCTGGTCAGGTACCACATAGTGACACGTCCCTGCGCTCTGCTCTGCCATCTCCTGAACACTGGATACAATCCTTGTTTGAGCCTGAGACATCTACTTTTAACACTTTAAAGATTAGCCTATTTTGGACCCTTTGAGTAAAATAAAAAGACTTTTAAAACATTTTTCCATAGGAAACGTGCAGGCCCAGAGATGCGTGTGCCCTCTGACAGCTTCAGCGTGAACGGTCAGAGTTTGTTATGTTGCTGTTTTGTCTACAGCCCAGAGAACATTTAGGAAGGTTTCAGAAAGATCCTGATGAGTTTTGTTCATAATCTGGGGATGAACCAACTAAGAAAATGACCCTCTTCTACTGCTCGTCCAGGAGTGAGATTTTCTCCACCCAAGCTGTGAGTTCAGAGCAGTGAAAGATCCCTTCCTTACTGCTTGGTTCTTGACCCACGTGGCTCATCAATAAAATACCCGTGTCTATGTCTGTGTGTCTGTGTATCCCCATCAAACCATACAGATCAGATGGAGCTGTATGGAGGTACAGCGTGTGCTGGGGGCTGCGGGAGCGAGGCCGTTGCTGTTCCCCACGACAGGACAGTCCCTCGTGGGAGAAGGACCTGCCGTCCCCTGTCCCCCAACGTTTCAGGAGCGCCCTCAGGAAAGCAACATGGGTATTTTCAGGAAGTCACTTGGCCACATCCCTGTGCCTCGCTCTGCTCCTCTCAGGATTCCTCGCCCAGCTGAACCTGCACGGCTTCAGGAACCAACCCGTGAATAAAGCACAGGGGCGTTTCTGCACAGCTCCTCCAGGAAAAATCCCTTTGGGACGAAGGAGAGGTTTGCACAGCAGCTGTAAGAGGAAAACATAATGATGAGAGAAACTTTAAGAATGGGAGGTCAGGTCTCAGGCTGGTGGTTTTGGAAGCACACACTGAACACACAAAAGGATAAAAAAGAGCTTTAGCATCTACTAACAAGAAAGGGGCACGTTTTTTCTACACCGGTTCTGGGGGTGTAACCTCCTTCAGTGGGGAAGTCAAGCTCTGAGGTCAACACCTTTCAGCAACCAGCCCCCTCCTGCAGTCACTAGTAACAAAGGAAAAAAATCACGTCTTGCAAAATGAAAGGCAGAGCCAAATAATAGATCAGTGCTCTCATTCACCTCTTTAGAAAGTGAAATAAATAAAATTAACTAACTATACCTTTAGCAAACTCCACAGCATTTCTGTGTGTCACAATATGTATATTATATACGTCACATTAGGTATATATACCTATATGTATGCCATAATATGCATATTATATACATATACATGTATATATGTAACATATTTGGTTCTTTTCTACAGAGCTGACGTAATGCCATCAAAAGAGAGAGCTATCCTCATGAAAATCAAGATTTCTGCCTGTTTTCCTGCCCAGTGAATAGCCGTGAAGGAGTGATCCAAACACACTGAACTGGTATTTCCCACCAACTCTGCACACAGAGGACAATCCTCACCCTGGTATTACTGGTGTCCCTGGCCTGGTGGCATTGCTGGGAGGAAAGGGACCAGTTGGCCTGGTTTATTGTCCTGCTGCCCAGTGAGGTGCCCGCTCTGAGCCTCCTGGCTCTGCCTCCTGGCTGGACAGGACTTTTCAGTCTTTGCCATGTAGCATCCAGCCGGACCGGGAGGTTTTTCCGTACCTTTAAGGATGCCCCAGTCACACAAAGGCTTTCTGCTGGCCCTTTCAGAGAACTGTAGCTAAAAATGAGTCCTGGCAGAGGAAGAATGAAGCCGAAGGGGTCTCCTGGCCTGGGCCAGCGATCGCTCCCGTGGTTCCTCTGCTGGCAGAGTCCTTCCTCCTGCCAGTGTCCTCCCCGAAGCGGTACGGGTAAGGACATCAGTGCCACAGCAGCACACGGTCCCACCTCTCTGCTCTTTTCGGGTGGTTTAATGATCCCCAGGAGTAAGAGGGATGTCTCATAACACTGTTTTCCATTAAAATGGTGTTTCCTCAAACTGGGGACAGCTGGTGTTTTAGAGATGCAACCACAAACCGTGGGACGGGACCTGGGAATAACTACTTTCTTTTAAGCAAGCAAAGGGGGAGGACTTGCCGTGGGGGGGTGGGTGTGCTGTCCTGGCAGCAAGGGCAGGGCTCTGCGCCCCCAGCGTGAGGAGCAGCAGCACACAGCTCCTGGGCATCCCGTGCCCGCCGGGATCCTGGGCCATGGCTCCTCGGATACGAGACGGGAACCACAGCCCCTCTCTGGAGCTGGGAGATCTGTTACACACAGGAACAGCTACACAGAACTGGATGGCATTGGCAAGAGAAAACCAATTACCTCAGAGAATGCCAGAGACAGCATTTGCTTCTAATTTTTGTTTCCGTTTAATGGCAAAAATAATAATCATTTTGTTAGCAATTACCACATGTTTGTGCATGGAGAGCATCAACTGAACTGGCACAGACAGCAGGGTAACGCACACAAACGAGGGCTGATTGAGATAATTGCTGATTAAACACATCAGCTGGTGGGAATGACAGTTGAGATCTCGGTGGAGGACTTGCAGGGAAGCGCAGATGGGGGAAGAGCTGAAGCACTAGCTCAGACCCCAGGCCCAGAAAGCCCGGGGCAGGGACGTGGAATGGCCCAGGAGAAACCTGCTCATCCGGGACACGTTCCAAGGGCAGATGCACCAAGGCCCGAGGCAGGTGATGCTGCACCACGGCTCAGCAGGGAGGGATGGCCAGAGCAGCTGTGGCTGCCCCATCCCTGGAGGGGCTTGGAGCGACCTGGGCTGGTGGGAGGTGTCCCTGCCCAGGGCAGGGGGCGGCACTGGGGGGGCTTTAAGGTCCCTTCCGACCCAAACCAGTCAGCCGAGGGCTGAGTTTTGTGGGTGCGGAGTGCTTGTTTCATAGGTTAAAGGCTAAGAAGAGGCACATGAGAGATGGGGATGTACATGCACACAAAATTAAAAAATATTTGAGGAATTTTGCCATGCCTATTTTACCTTGAACTTGTTTTATATATTGTCTATTGAGAAAATAAAAATGAATCCCGTTTAAAATCAACAAACTTCTGAAGAATAACATTAAAGTGGTATAAGGAAAAAAAAAGATGTTAAGATGACAATGTCCCACGTTGATTATAACACTGGTCATGACTGCAGCAGGACAAGCTGGTGCCCCACACGCCAGGCTGGGGAGTGGAAATGTGCTGGAAAGGAAACACAAACAGTGCAGGGGATTTATTAAAAGTCAATCTCTTGGGCTTACACAGAGTGTACCCCCATTTCCCCACTCAGCTGTTAAGAATTACCCCGCTAATAGAAGTGTGAGGACTAACCCCCCAACACCTGGAGGCTGGTACGGAGGCTGCAAACGCCGATGCCTGGCAATAAGGAAACAGCAGAGGTGCTACAGGGCACGACGTTGTCACTGTGTCTCTAATCAGGATGGTCTTGAAAGCACATTCTGTAGAAAAGCTGTGTGTGTTGTGTAATTTGAACGCTCAGCATAAAAATGCAGAGTCATGAAAGACCAGGATTTTATGCTCAATGCATAAATTTGGAATTACCGAATTAGTCTTGCAGAGTAAATAAAGCTTCTTGAAACAGAAAGGTGCAGCAGGGGCTGCGAGGGGGTGGCACATAGGCAATCCTGCCTTAAAAGAGAAAATGTAAGCAAATATGTAAAATGTAATGAATGCGTAAGCAAAGAACTTCATAATCCTGTTTTTTCAATCCTGAAACTGCAGCTTCTCAGCCCCAGCTCTGCAGACACCCCAAGCACACCTTGGCAGCAGAAGAGAGCCCTTATCCTCATTAGAGGAGACTGACACCGTGCCCTGACCGAGACAGGGTTGGTCTGGAGCTCTGGTTCCTCCCCGTGCTCCGGGCACCACGGGGCACTTTGAGGAGTGGAGAAAGGCCGATGGCAGGAGCACACACAGCTGGGGAAACCAGCTTCTCCAGAAGTTCCTACTGCTCTAACAGTGCAGCGATTCCCACAGCTGCTATTTTGGTCCAGTCTCTATTTATTTCCGGGAGCAAAATCCTTGAAAAGACAAGGAGAAGAAACTTGCAACAGTTCACATTTCAGCCACAAGCAGGAATGCCTGCTTTCCGCAGTTTGTCCCTTCTGCTTTTGAAATGGCTGATAGAAAGCCATGCCAGGATTTGAGCTCATTTAAATAATGAAAAAAATAAAAGGTTCCTGTGAGACTTTTAATGGATCCGTTAGGGCTCCATATAGCACCTTAGGGACAGCACAGCCCAGTCCCTCACACAGGGCTGGATTTTAAGGGCTCGGGGGGTTGTGCTTCTGGATCAGAAGAAACATTTTAATGGGCATGGGATATTAAAAAAAAAAAAAACCCAACCAACCAGCCAAACAACAAAATCAGAGCTCAGGAAGGATATTTAACACCAGAGAGACAAGTCCCCAAACCACCCAAGCACAAGAACATCTGGGCCAGTGCAACCAAGAGGAGAGGGATGTCAGAGAGAAGAGCTAAGGAACGGTGGTGGGCCCTGTGGCAATGAAGCTTTACTGGCCAAGAAGGCAGAGCAGTACTCCAGCGGGAGAGTGACCCATGGAAAAAAAAAAGTCTTTATTTTGTTGTTTGCTGTTCAGCTGCAGAACCACAGCCCTGGATCAAGTCACAGCCCCTGGCCTCCTCCTGTTACTGGCTGCTCGGCTTGAGATAATCTATCTAATCAGTATGGCATCCCAGAATTTCAGCTACCCCTTTATTTGCTCTAATACTAGTTTATACTCAAGTTTATCAATTCAGCCATTCCTGTTTGGAGAGAACAAACCTGCTCGCTCCAGCACTGCTCACCAGTTTCAGTGTGGCCTCTGGTCTTGCTCTGTCTAATCCGGGAGTCCCAGAGCAAACAAAACTACAGAAGTGCCCCGAAAAAACCCTGGGCTGCTGAAAAGATTGGTAGCAAACTCACAAAACTCCAATCCTGAATATAAATCGGGACTATAACCCATAAAAGAACAAAAGGCACTCTTGTAGTAATTCAATCCAGGAATTATTTTAGTACGAGAGTAATCATTCTTGTCTGTAGTCCTCAATTAGGGTTAATTGTAAGAAAAAGCTTATTAGGAATATTTAAATTTTAAAGTGTCCCTGTGCAAGCATATCTGAATTCCCAGAAGGTAGTTACAGTGCAAAGTGTATTAATTAAAATGCCACTGTGGGAAATCCTTCTTTATCCAGTGTTCATTATTAAAATGAAAGGTAGCTAACAGGTTTTGATTTTCTGTAAGGATTTTAGTCACTGTGACAGGAACTCAAATGGTGAAAAGCATTTGAAACGTTAATGAAATTCTGATCATTGTACAGGGCTTGGTCCTTCTCTGACACTTCTACTGCAGGATTTGCAGAGCTTTGCGAAGATCCAGAGCAACGTACTGTCGAACTCCTGATCCCGGAGCCCCTTCCTAGAGTGGCTGAAGATTTGGAGCCCGTCAGTTTAGGGGTTTGTATACCGATATACCCAGTAAGCCACATTCATCCCACAGCCCCACTGTTCCTAGCACCCAGCCTGTTTCCCGCAGCAGCCCTCGCTGCCCAGGGCGCCTGTCACGGCTATATGTGTATTTCTAAATGCCAGTCCTCCCCCCCTTGCCTTTCACAAGGGCAGGGAATGTGATCAATACCTGCCTTTCAGAGGACCCGGGAGTGACTGTCACACAAGGAGCTGGGCCTACACGTGGGAGGTGGCTGGAGTTTGTTGTGTGACCAGGCGGGGTCTGCCGGTCACGAGCATCACACCCAGGGAAAGAGACAACCCATAACTCACAAACTCGTCACTCATCCCTGGGCAGACTCCTCTTTCGCACCAACCACAAGTGAGAATCCACCTCCTTGCTGGCCAGCAGAGAGGGACCTGAGTCTTTGTGGAAACTGTGTGAACCTGAGGTGGCACCTCCACACCCCTGCTAATGCCTGAGCTTCCTGCAGGTTGCCTTTTGCCTCTCTCCTCCGGAATTCCCTCTGGAATCTGGTCACGGGGAGTCGTGCCCATGTTAGTTCTGTGTTTCAATTCTTCAAAATAAGTGTGAATAAGGAAGATGTGGCTTTTGCATTTAGGGCCATATTTACTTGGTCCTCCTCAGAGTTACTGAAGATTCTGAACAGAAGGTGTTCAGATTGTATTACTCTTTAGAGGCAAAAATTCCTATCGTCGTTGCTGGCTCTGCGAAACAACTGATATGGAAAAGGAGCTAAATATAGACGTGGTGCCTACAAGCTTCCCATAGCATACCAGGGGTAACCTAAGAGGCTGCGGTAGAAATAGCCCCAGCAGAGGCAAAGGACTCCAAGCAATGCAGCCAGGTCCCATCTGAGGGGCAGTTTCAGATTTTGGTCATGTATGAAACATGAACTGAGGTGGAGAAGGCGCAAAGGGTGCCACGGTGACTATGGAAATGGGCAGCAGAGCTTCTGAGGATAGTTTAAAAGAGCTCTGCTTTGTTTAGGCTAAAAAGTCAACTACCGAAACAGAATGCGTGCTAATTGCCTGAAATACATCAGAGAGAGAAACACTAAGGACAATATTTAAGCCAGAAACCAATGGCTTGGTTGGTTGGCACAAACTAGTAATTGATAAATTTAGCATAGAATTTGGGGGAGGGAAATCCCAAATGTTATAGGACTGTCATTGCAGAACAGACTTGTGCTTGGAGCAGAATAAGGTCATGTAAGTTTATAAAGGGATTCACGTGGCACGGTGGCTGTGATAACAGAGGGATAAGTCCTCTGTTCCTCACGTGGACACCACAATTAAAAGGCAGATACTTTTCAGCATTGGGACTCTTTTAAGGCATGCTGTCCATATGCAGAGTCACACAAGGAGCGTTCATCCACCAGAGCCAGGAGAACCTTCTATCTTGGCAGCAGATCGGCCACTTGCCCATTCATCCTATCAGCCAGTTCTTTCTTTCACTTCTCAGGTGACTAATGGGGTGCTGAAGTCAATCAGTGGCACTTTTGCAGAGCAAAACTAAGCATTGTTTGTTTTCAGTACAAGATTCAGCCTGAGGAAACCCAGACTGCTCCAATGGGGGTGCTGACTGTTTCCTGGTCTAATCCTGAGACGGGTGTCCCACTTGGCAGCAGATCCCCGCAGCCCGTATTACCTGCAGACAAGGCTCTGTAGGGGACACTTGATGGGCAGCCCAAGGGTGAGCACCACATCATAGACACCTAAAGACGGCTGAGCTGAAGTTATCTCCTGCCCCTGTTTTTAACAAAAATAACCACTAATTTCAAAGAGAAACAACGAACAAAAAAAAAATAAATTGCTCCTCTAATATGAAACCCTTCACCAAACTGAGAACACAAGATAAAAATTCTGTTTATGTTCTCACTAGAAAGGATTTGCCTACTGAGAGGTGCAATTACCCTCAGCTTCTGATGCTGGGTCTGCAGTCCAAGAGCAGAAACAGCACATGAGGAAGTGCATTTCTGATATGCTGCCCTAATGGCCAGTTCCCCAGCAAATGCTTGCGAGCTACGGGCTCCTGTGGGTTTTACCTCAAAGATTTAATGGATAATTTGCAAGGTCCAGGACTCTGCAACATGGTGGAAAACTGGTTCCTTCTGGCACG
Source organism: Gallinago jamesoni (assembly GCA_025769975.1). Taxonomy (NCBI): domain Eukaryota; kingdom Metazoa; phylum Chordata; class Aves; order Charadriiformes; family Scolopacidae; genus Gallinago; species Gallinago jamesoni. The sequence continues at coordinate 123,729,952 of JAOQGH010000012.1, forward strand.
GCCTGTAATTCTATAAGCGTAAGCGCTCTAGAACAAAGGAAAACCTGAAACGTATTTTTAGTATGGTTCTAAACTACCTAGAAAAATTGCAGCTAAAATTACCATATATATTCAAGCGTTTGGTCTCAAAGGATCATTTTAATCATATATATGAATCCTGGTTTGCATGCAGCTGTTTGGCATGCAGCATCTGGGTGTATTTGTCCCGTGCTAAGGGGATGCAGAGAAGACAACATGACAGAATCATAGAATTATTGAAGTTGGAAAAGACCCTTGGGATCATCGAGTCCAACCATCTACCCTACTCTACAAAGTTCTCCCCTACACCATATCCCCCAACCCCACATCTAAACGACTCTTAAACACACTCAGGGATGGTGACTCAACCCCCTCCCTGGGCAGCCTATTCCAGTGTCTGACCACTCTTTCTGTGAAGAATTTTTTCCTAATATCCAGTCTAAACCTACCCTGTTGCAGCTTGAAGCCATTCCCTCTTGTTCTAAGAGGTTTTATGTACTGGGTTTGCTTTCTTTGCATTGTATTCCCAGATGGACCATGGTTGGGACAGTAACTTTGATTCTATGGACAAGCAATTCTGTATCAACTTGTCAAGAATAAGAAGAGAAATGTCTTGCATGTGCCTTTAAAGACAGTGGTAATTTCTCTAACTGTAGTTTACACAGAAAAGCTTTAGTAGTTGCTCATAGAATATTGCCACAAGAAAGATAAAGAAAAGATCTTAGGAATTCTAAAGTGCCTTGAAGAAAAAAATCTTGAAATGCTTTTGTTGCTAAAAATGTGGAGAGCTCTTGTAAAAGGAACAGAAGAATTTCAATACTTATCAAGTATTATTCACATTCATTAGTCAGCAGCAATTTAGTAGTACTGCTTTCCAAACACACCCATTCTTCAAATGTTATCCTGTAGCAGGAGATATCCTCACATTGATTTAGTATTAGCACCTCTCCCATTTAAGAAAAAAGCAGGAGGGGGAAACAGAGGTAGGAATCCATTGCCTGCAATTATTTTCAAGACACGAACCTGAAAACAATTTTTTGTGTTTTTCCTGTGGTTGTCCATATGCCCCTGCAAGCAAGGGGGGCTGCTCCAGCCTCCCGCAGCAGCACCCCAGCAGCCCTCAGTTGGGCTTGTGGGTGCTGGGCCCTGGCACCACCTCGGCTGCTCCCCGAGTCTCCCTGGGGCTGAGCCGCTGTTGCTCTTTCAACAGCACCGACATTTCCACTTATTTGCTTTACTTTGGCCTTCATACACAAATGGAGAGGGGGACCTGGGGCTCCTGGTGGACAGCAAGCTGCCTGTGAGCCAGCAATGTGTCCTGCTGGCCAAGGCGGGTCTCTTGGGGGGCATTAAGAGCGTGGCCACAGGCCAAAGGAGGTCGTCCTCCCCCTGGTGAGGCCAAATCTGGAGTCCTGTGTCCAGTTCAGGGCCCCCCCAGTTCCAGAAGGCCAGGGAACTGCTAGAGAGGGGACAGTGGAGGCTACAGGGATGATCACAGAATGGTCCAGGCCAGAAGGGACCTCCAAAGGCCATCTAGTCCAACCCCCCCGCAGTCACAGGGACACCCCCAACTAG
>JAOQGH010000012.1:123732087-123757277 GCA_025769975.1 Gallinago jamesoni
AGAGGCTGCCCAGAGAGGTGGTGGAGTCTCCTTCTCTGGAGACATTCAAACCCATCTGGACACGTTCCTGTGGGACCCGCTCTGGCAGGGGTTGGACTGAGGGGTCCGCAGAGGTCCCTGCCAACCCCATATCGGTCTGTGACTCTGCTGCTCTTGGAAGACCATCCTGACCATTGATAAGGTCAGCGTACAGCCTCGACGACACGCCAGATTGTCCCAGAGCCGGGCCAAGGCCGCTTTTTTTCCTAGGAAGATGCTCAGACGCGGTGCTCTGAGCTCCCTCCGGAAACAAACCGAGGGGAGGGCGAGCGGGCGGGCGGCACCACCCGGGCGGGTGCTCCCCTCGGGGGCCGTGGCGAGCCGGGGGCCGTGGCTCCGAGGCCGATGGGGCCGGTAGGCAGGCGGAGAGCGGCAGGCGGTGCCCCCGGGGGTAGGCCGCTCCACTCCGCTCGCCGCGGGGCTGTGGCCGTGAGGGGCTGTGGCCGTGAGGGGCTGTGGCTCGCGCCGCCCGCTCGCGCCGCCCAGCCAATGGGAGCGGCCGTTATTGGCGGGGCGGGAGGTGACGGCGTTGCCACAGCAGCGGCGGTGGGGCCGGTGGTCGGAGGAGCGCCATGGAAGGGCTGGAAGGTGAGGGGCGGCGGCGGCAGGGTCTTTTCCTTTTACCGGGGGGGCGCTGGCTTCTCTTCACCGATGTCGAGCCTTTGTGCTGTGGCGGGGGATCGCTGCGGGCCGGGCGCCGCCTATCCCCCGCTCTCGGAGCCCCCTGAGGCGGCGCGGCGGCCTGGCCTGGGGAGTGCCGCTGAGAGGATGGGGGGCCCGGCGGGTTGGGGGAGGCAGGGCAGGGCGGTTTGGTGTGGAGTGATAAAATCATAGGATGGTTAGAGTTGGAAGGGACCTTAAAGATCATCCGTTTCCAACCCCCCTGCCCTAGGCAGGGACACTTCCCACCAGACCAGGTTGCTCCAAGCTCCATCCAGCCTGGCCTTGAACCCCTCCAGGGATGGGGCAGCCACAGCTTCTCTGCGCAACCTGTTCCAGGGTCTCACCACCCTCACTGTGAAGAATTTCTTTGTGGTATCTAATCTAAATCTCCCCTCTCCCAATTTAAAACCATTACCCATTGTCCTGTCACTACACTTCCTGACAGAGTCCCTCCCCAGCTCTCCTGTAGGCTCCCTTCAGATGTTGGAAGGCTGCTATGAGATCTCCCTGGAGCCTTCTCTTCTTCAATAGGACTGACCACAAATAGCCTTTGTTCTTTATGCCTTCTAGCACAGTTGGAGAGGGGAAGTGATTCTCACCACATACCTGTCTTCAGCCTTTAGTAGATGTTACAGCCATCAGGCTGTTCTTGTGCCTAGTGACTTCATCGAGACTCTAAATTCAGACAGTGTGGTTTGGCATGAAAATCCCAAGAGATTCTCTTTTATCTGAATTACTCTTTATGCTTTACTGACTATTTAAATAGTCACTACTTGTTAAATTTGAGAGGTGGTGTCTAGTGGTTTATCCAATAATGCTTTGTCAACGCTCCACCTCTGACAATCCTGTGACAATCGTATGTCATCCATCCAGAAGGAGAAAGCTTGCAGTAATTGTGATTGGGCAATGTGTTTGACTGCAGTTGGGACTGCGTATCTTCTGCAGCTCATCCGTCTGTTGATTTGGCTGTGAGCTGGCTGAGCAAGGCCAGCAATGCCAGCTGTGTTGTATAAGCTCTAGCACCTTTGTAGCAGAGGGTGGGAAGAAAGCAGATCTACAGGTGAAAGCAGAAGCCTGAAAAAAAAATGTCATTTTTGCAGTAGAGTTTGTCCAGCTTCTGACTTTGCAAATTGTTTTACCTTTTGTTTGTATTTCAGTAGGTACTGGGAGTGTGGGGGAAGAACTGCTACATCTCGTGTTTACTCTGTGAACCTTTTCTTGAAAGTACTTTCCAAAGCTAGAGCTTATAAAAGTGTTTTTCCATTATGTTAAATATTCCCTCTGAACACATGAGATTAATTTGAGAATAGCACAGGTAATAATCTGTTTCTAAAACTTCAGATGCCCTTTCATTGTGAACACTTACACCCCACCAGTTATCCAGTATCCTTCGATGCTTAAGTCTTGAAACTGAAGAATATAGTATCTTTAATTTTTGTGAGTCACCTTGTGCTATGTTTTTCTTTCTCTAAACAAATTGCCTCAACGTAAAATACATCCTTTTTTTGGCTTCAAAACATTTGAAGCAAGTGCTTTTGCTTTTATTTACAGTTTTTCAGTTTAAGCTGTATCTTTCTATGTTAGTCTCAGGTGAAGTTTCTGTAGAAAGATGGCCCTAAGACAGGAAAAAGGTAGGCGAACCCAGTAACAAATTATTTCATTGGGTATCAATCAGTTTTACAGTTACTGATCCACTGGAAACTCAGAAGAACATTTCTAGTTGCTATTTTAGATGGAAGCTGTGTTTGGAAGCACATTTGCAGAGTCATATCCGTCTGACGGGGAAGTGTGGCTGCTTTTGAGCTCTGGCTTGGCTGCCTCTCTCCATGAGAGCCCAGCGAAGTCAGGTCTCAGCTCTGGGGGAGGATGGACAGACATGGAGATTGGAGGGGCAAGACGTTATCCCTGGGCAGCACGCAGCTGGTGTACTGCAGGAGACCCCCACCTACCCAGGACACTCAGCCTGGGCTTTCCACCCTCAGAACCTGGTGTTTTGCTTTGCTGAAGCTCAGAATTAGAGATGGGAGATCTGGTCTGTTTCTGTTTACTTAAGTATGCTATTAAGGAGAAAGAACTCTACCCATCTTATGATTCCTTCTGTAATGTGGAGAGCTGAATGTGTATTAACTGGCTTATGGAGCCAATTTTAAATTCGTAAGTTCAAAGTTGTGTGGGAGGAATCAGTGCCCACTTGTCACTACAGGTGATGAATTTAATGTGAAATCTAAAGCCCTGAGCTCAGCGCTGTTACTCTGTACCCTGGGGGCACTTTGGGTGTTTCTCAATTTTCATTTAACTTACTGGAGAAAGTACTTGGAGCAATAGACTGTGCCTGAAAACGCAGTGATCTCCAAGGTGAGCTTACAAGTCCTTTCCTGAGCAGCCCACCGTGTGCAGAATGCCAGGGCTCAAAACCCATTTTGAGTGGATTAACGTGTGCTTGTTGCTTTTCCTGCTGGGCGGCAAGAGCAGAGCTGGCATGTTGGCAGTTCATTGCTCTCTTTTGCTCAAAGGAGATGGAGGAGGGATCCCAGTGCTGAGTTCCTGGCTCTATTTCGGCCGGCACAGTCCAATGGCGGTGTTTGATCGGCATCTCCCCAGTCTGTTGTTTGCTCTGGGAGGAAGCTGGCAGCAGTTGCCTGAGCCCAGCAAATGGCACTTCCCACACTGGTTCCCAGACTGTCCCCGCGGGTTGGGGCTGCCGCTGCCTGGGGAGCGAAGGGCAGGGGGGCAGCTGTGTCCGAGGGCAGAGGTCTGGCTCTTGGTGGCAGGTACCTGCAGTGCTTGCCCAGCCCCGTGCTCCTGCAGCCAGGAAGGCTGGCTGTGGCTGGAAGGGGACGGGTGGCTGCTTGCCCAGGAGCCAGCCTGCAGCCTCACACCCAGAGCTGTCCCTCGAGACGGCTGTGATTGAGCGTTCAGCCTCTGGGCAGCTCGGCCGTGTCTGCGAGGTCTCACAGGAACAGGGCTCACTGTGTGGCATCTTCTGCCCACCGCGTGTGTTCCTATGCTGTCCCATGCACTGATGGCGTGGGAGATGCCCCACTCCCCCCCAGACACCACCAGCATCCCAGTTTGGGGCTTTATATCCCTAATGTGACTGGTGAAAGCAACTGCTCAGGCTTGCTTAATAGAACTACTGAATAAGGTAATGCCAAGCCTTGTTTTTTTCCCTAATAGCGTAGAAAATAATTTCTGTTTTGCCAACAAAAACCAGTATTAATGTGAGTCTCTTCCCCTTGGTGTTCCTCGTTGTGCTGCCTGCCGGGCTGCGTGCAGCAGCTCCCTTACCTTGGCAGCCATTTCCTCAAGTCGGTCTGGGAGAGGCTTCTGCCTCTTTAGGACACTGGGGCTTTTTAAAATTTTTCATAGGTATCTTATCACTCCAACAGAAGGAAGAATTAATTTCACGGTACTGAAACTATTAAAGATCGAAACATGAAACTAATATTAATATATATTGTTTCTAAGAATTCACTTGTCCCTGGTAGCCATTAAAGCAGAAGGGTGACTGTGACTCTGCGTAGGGCTGCTGTGTGTCACCAGGCGAGCTTGTGCTTCTGTGAGGTGATCTAATTCTGATGTTGAATACACTGTATAATTGTGGTCAATGTATTTATTTTTTCTAAAGCAATTATGTCTCTTTTTTTTTTTTGACTACTGTTTAAGTTTTGGGGAAGAAATTGACATAAAATGTTTTGCTTCAGGAGAAGTTGTGAAAGCAAAGTTTAGGCCTGTACACTGGGGGAAGTGCGCTATCAGAGAGTGTTTCTCCTTAAAGGAAGGGAAGTAATCAGTGTAGACAGGAATTGGGGTATTTCAGATTAGTTTCTTCAACATCCTAGAACTGTGCAGAAAATCTTGTAGCCAGGATGTTCACAAAGGAGACAGAGGAGTCCTGAAAAGACTATTCGAATAAAGGGAGAGCCCGCTGGGGCATTCCCCTGTGGGGTCTCTCGATTTTTCTGGAGGATGTACCCTCCATTTATCCTAATTCCCCGGCTGCATGTAACCCTCTTCCCTTGCCCATGGACTGAGGTAGTTGGAAGGTACAGAATTCTCAATCCACCTGTGACATAGAAGTTTAACTTTTGTAGTTTTATAATTGTCTAACTTTTGCATTTTCAGTCAATTCCCCTATTTTTCTGTTATCTCTGTCCTCCTGCTTCAATTAACTCTCCTATTCTTTTGGCTATCTCACTCTGGTAATTTCATTTAACTTCCCTTCTTATCCGTATTTTATTTTATCAGAACGAATAGATTTTACACCCTTTTCTACAGTTTTTGTACAATTCTTGCATTTTTAACTTAAATTGCAGAACCGAGATTGATCAAGTAATTGAATTGAATTGGTTGAACGTAATGGGCAGACGGGTGTATTTTACCTGCGCAGGGAGGTGGTGCAGCTGTTATCCGAAGCGGTGGGTGCTGCGGTTGTTAGCCAAAGCACTGCTTGTGTTTCGGTAAGATGTAGCTCCTGGGGTGTGTTAGACAGTTGGCCTCAGGGGGTGAGCGGTGGGCTTGCTTTTTAAAGAAATTTCAGGGGGCAAGCAAACTAGGAATCAATATGTTATAAATGAACTTTAAATATTTTTTTAAAGACATTATTTTATTGTTAGCCAATTAATACCCTGGTAAGCAAGCCCCGCTCCGCACAGGCACATGCAGGCAGCAGAGTCTGAGTGCAGAGTTGCCGTGGGGGTGACTTGGTTTATGGCTGACCTGAGAAGCTGGTCGTCCCTTGGCTGCTCACACTCACCATGGTGCTGGTGGCCTCGCACAGGAGAGCACGGAATTTCTGGTGCCAAACCAGAATTGTTTAATGGACATAGATTTTGTAGGTCACATGCTTTTGAGTGGCTTTAGTCAATCTTGGAGTTCGTTATTAGAAGACCAGATAGTGTATCTGGAAATCAGATTGATCGAATAGTGCTGCTCACTTGCTTTTGGTTCTGTTGTGTTTCCGTACGCGCTACAGGGAGAGCTCTCATGGATTTTTCCAGATAATCATCACACCCGAGCGCCTCCCTAAAGCATCTGTACATGAACACTTACAGTATGGGAACAAATGGGAGGAATGGGAGATGTGCATGCCATGTCAGGGATAGGATCCTGTTGGGATGACGTGTAGGTGGCAGGACGGGTGACGGGACGGTGGTGTCATGGTGGGTGAGTACAGGCTCTGAATACAGGAAGAACCAGCTGGACAGCAAGGGGGGAGAGCTGTGGGAATGCACGGAGCTCTGCTGCAGGGCCTCCTGGAGCTTATGGATCATGTCAGATCGATGTGGGAAATGTTGCTGTGGGTGTGCTGTAAGCCACCTGATGAGGAAGAAGATGAAGCCTACTTCAGATAATTAGGAAGAGCCTTGTATTTGCAGGCCCTTGTCCTCGTAAGGAACTTTAACCACCTGATACCTGCTGGAGGGACAAATCAGCACAGCCTAAGCAATCTGGGAGGCTTCTGGTATGCATGGATAGCGAATTCCTGACCCGGATGATGGGGGAGCTGACAAGGGGAGGCACTTCTGCTGGAGATGGCAGGAGTCATACCCACCAAGGTGTGAGATGGGGAGGTCAGGGCAGCTGCACCTGCAGTGACCGTGGGATGACTGAATTCAGGATCCCGAGAGAAGGGAGCTGGGCAAATAGCGTGATCTCAGCCCTGGGCTTCAGGACAGCAGGCTTTGACTTCTTCAGGGATCGGCTTGGAAGAATTCCATGACATGTGGCCTTAGAGAAGAGTCCAGGAGAGCTGTTTTTTTTTTAAGGATGTGTGGTGTGACACTGGCATGTTTTCCTATTAAAAGTTATGCCTCATATGGGGAAGGTCAGAAAGAAGGACAGACACTTACAGAGAAGGGGAGGACACCGTGGTGTGAGCTGTGTGTGTGCTGCTGTTACAGCCATTCTCGACTGCATGCAAGTCATTTCTCAGTCATAAAAAAAAACAAACTTCACAGAATCCTCCTCCAGGTTGTCACTGTGAGGCAACGGAACTCTCCTTAAGATGTTATTTTCAAGGAAGCAATACCAAACTTCTGTGATCGCTCACATTCAATGCAGTAACAGTAATTGTGACAACTGTAAAGCACTTGCATTGTCAGGCTGAAGAGCTGATATAAAAACATGCAGAGGTACTATGAAAGTCTTACTCAGGCTTTTCAGCTTGGAGGATTGAAAGCTATACTGCTTTTTGTTATCTTTTGGAAGCAGAAGTGACAGGTTTATACAAGATCAGACTGCATTGTCAATACAGAAGTAGAAGGAGAAGAAGAGTAGAAGAAGGAGTAGAAGTAGAATTCAGGAGGCTTTCGTCTAAAATTAGGGGTAGATAGATGAAAGTAGGTGGGTTTGCTATTTGTTACGCAGTTGTGAATAAGCTAATTGCATAAAAATGTCAAAGTATGTGAGCAGTTGAATATTAAGAGGCAGAGCTTGCTGTGATTTCCCCTCCTTTTCTCTAACTGTCCCCACAACCTGCCGAGCAGCACGGGCAGGCAGGGGTTGCTTGGTGGGGACATTCCCCACGCCCTCAGATACCGAGAAGCAGCGAGGGCCTGCTGTCCAGCAGTGCCAGGCTTGCCTTCTTTCTTTGCCATTTCATAGTGCTTTCTGGCAAAATTATGAAAACTTGCAAAATTGACACTGGTATTAGTGTACTTGTTTCTACTTTTGTACATTGATCTTTTCGTTATTTAATGCTCTTTAAAAACTAATGCTCTAAGTTTTGTTTGGCTGTTCAGAGGAGTGTTCCCTACTTATGTCACTGCATTTAGGTGACTCTTGGAGTAGTCTTTTCAGATTATTGTTAATTAGTGTGTTGATTACAAAACTATAGCTTGCTCAGTACTGATTAGTGGGCATATGCTGGAGACTGACAGTCTCTGAAGAACTAGCTGCTGTGGCTTGATAGAGATTCCAATTAATGTGTTTTTTTTCAGACCTGAGGTATATGGAACTCTTAAGTGGAAACTACCTTGCTTTTGGAGATGAGAGTTATGCTAAAAGCAATACATACAATTTTGCAGAAGACTTTGGCAAGCACTCTTCTGGTAGATGTAGATGAATCACTGGTTTTAAATAGGTACCTGGTCTCAAAGCTGGAGCTCGTACCTGAGTGCTGCTCTGTGTGTGGATTCAGTGAGGCTTGATGATTCTGATTAGCACAGTTGTCTGGCTCAGTCATTTGGCACTGCCGCTGCTGTAGAGAAATGAAAAAGGTTTGAAGGGCAGTCGGACAGATTTTACAGCGTGACAACGTACTGTTACTGAGACTAAGTGGAGTCTTCTTTCTTTGAAGCCTTCTGCACTCTGTCTCTGAGAGCAGGCACATACCTGGCTGTACAAAGCTCACCAGAAGAGAAAACTGTAATAAAACATCAATTGATAGCTGTTAAGCAATACTGAAGACTTCTCCTCCCTCTAGGTGTGGAGTCTTTTCACACAACTGCGTGATCTGTGAACACAACCATGAGAGTGTGGTGCCTGTGGCCGTGTCAGGTCCCCCGTGTGTGTACTGATGGGTGTCCTGGGAAAGAACAACCTCAGAACTGGCAGCTGTGAATCACTTGCTGTGTTAGAACATGAGAAGAAAGGAAGGAAAAACCAGTCATCCCCTGGCAGTGTAGGTTTCCAGGAGGTGTAAGCCCACGGGTGAGAGCGTGGGAAGCACTGTGCTGCGTCTGAGGGACTGACTGTACCGCCCCAGGGGGGCTCTGCTCAGACTGCCCAGCTGAACTCCCACCCCGAGATGGGAAAGCCTGGGTATCGGGGCTGCGACCGTGTTCAAAAGGGGGGTGTGCAACAACTTATGTGTAGGTAGGACAAAACATAATTTGGAAGGTGGTTCTACTCTGGAAGTAGCTGGAGAGGGGGCAGTGCTGACAGGGACAGTGTAGAAACAGTGCTGAGGTTATGGCAGCGCTGCTAATAAACCTTCCAGTCTGGTGCTTTAATTCAGAAACCTGGTGTCTCAATGGGTTGAACTCTGTGGTTTTCATTTGAGACCTGCTATCTGGCAGACAGTGGGAGAGTAGGGTGTAAAGCTGTGTATGTCTTGGCATCACTTCAACTGAAATACTGTTTTATTTGGTATTCACATAACCATTTTCAACATATTTCTCTTTTCCCTAAGTGTGTTTAGATTAGATAAACAATAATAATTATGTCTGTCCTTTTCCAAGTTAACTGTATTCATTCATGTTTAATGCAACGATGTAGCTGATGGTGATTAGTGGTATTAAAGATAGTAAAAGAAAAAAGAAGTGTAGCTGCTGGATCTTGGGGTTTCTGTGGTTGTGTACCTGGAAGGATGTGTACCTGCATTGTTCCTAGACTTAAAGAAAACTGAAGACAATTGCCATGACATTATCTTACTACTGACTGCAATTCTCAGACTCCTTTGCCAAACACCCTTCATCTGTTCTTTTGAGTGTTCCCTTTTGTTTTTGTTTTTTTTAACACCCCCCTTTCCCTTCCTGCCCCAATACATCCCAATTTAACAACCATTTCTATGAACTTTTTTTCAGGAAAAAAATTCAGTCAGTCCATGAGTGACGGCATTAGATCATAGAATCATGGAATGGTTTGTGTTGGAAAGAACCTTAAAGCCCACCCACCCAGTGCCGTCCCCTGCCGTGGGCAGGGACACCTCCCACCAGACCAGGTTGCTCCAAGCCCCATCCAGCCTGGCCTTGAACCCCTCCAGGGATGGGGCAGCCACAGCTTCTCTGGGCAGCCTGGGCCAGGCTCTCACCACCCTCACAGCAAAGAGTTTCTTCCTGAAATCTCATCTTAATCTCCCCTCTTTTAGCTTAAAACTGTTTCCTCTCGTTCTGTCACTCCCCTCCCTCATCCAGAGTCCCTTCCCATCTCCCCTGGAGCCCCTTGAAGGACTGGAAGGGGCTCGAAGGTCTCCCTGGAGCCTTCTCTTCTCCAGGCTGTAGCCCCCCCAACTCTCTCAGCCTGCCCTCACAGCAGAGGGACTCCAACCCTCCCAGCACCTCCATGGCTTCCTCTGGCCCCATTCCAGTAGGCCCATGTCCTTCCTGTGCTGAGAGCTCCAGAGCTAGAGGCAGTGCTTCAGGTGGGGTAGATATCATGCCTTAATAAATAAATAAATATTAAAAGAAACCCAACCAATGGTAAACCCAGTGGTAAAAACTCCCTTTTTATCCACCTTTCACATTTTTTTCCTATGTTTTATTTTTAAATGGCCAGATTTCATGTTGATGATGTTGCTCCTAGAGAGAAATGCTAAGGCTTTATGGTTTTGTATTGGTGGTTTTTTGCTTTGTTTTAGTTTTTATTAACTACAAAGGTGAGGAATGATTAAGAAATGGAAGAGATAAGTGTGCAGATCTGAAGGACTGCATGCTTCCTATTTGCAACAAAACTTAAGGAGCTTTCAAGTTTTGAAGTAACTTCCTGTTGTGTTTTGGGTCAGTGATGTGTGTGACAGGGAGGACGAAGAGGTGTTGGCAGCAGTAGCTCTCAGCAGAAGTGGCCGAGTTCCTGCTAGCAGCAGAGGGGGCAGGAATGCTGCAGGGAAATCAGCTCGGGATCTGTAGCTGCAGTGAGTGCTCGTTGGCATTCCTTACACATTGGTATGTTGTGGGCAAATACTGCTCCAGCAGGTGAACTTCTATCAGCTCTACTTCTTTGAATGGGGAATTTAAACACAGGCTCGAATTCCAGAGTTCAGTGAATAGGAGAAAAAGCTGGAAACTGTAGCTTTTCTTCTTTTACTAAGGCAGATATTTGAAAGACTTCTTCTCTCTGTGAAATCCTTAATCTTATGCTTTACACCTGATTTCAAGATCACTAATTTCTTAAAGACAGTGTCACGTAGTATTTCCATTAAATGCCCCTCTCACTTAATTTCTGCAAAACTGCCAAAGGTGTATAGTTTTGCACCGTAAATTATCAGAATTGATGGGGACATGTTGCTGGCCCTGACCGCTTCCTGAAGGAGATAAGGACTTTGGTGTCGTCTCTTCCTTTCTGATCCACATAGTCTGTGCTGTTCCCAGAATATACGCTTGTACAGCAACAACTGTTGTTATTGCTAAGTATGGGGTTAGCAATCTAGGAAGAAACTTTTATCACAAATTTAAACAAACTCTCTTACAGAAGTTTTGTTGTTGGTTTTTTTTTAAGGTGAGGTTGCCGTGCAAACTGGAGACCTGTTGCCATGTAAGATTTGTGGGAGGACGTTCTTTCCAGCAGCACTGGTAAGTTGTATGACCACGTTTTTGCTTTTAGCTCTGACAAGTTGGGATGAGAGTTAAGCGATGGTCGCTATAGCTAAATAAAGTAGATGTGGATACTTGATTTTGGTGGGTTTTTTTCCCAAATAGTTATTGATTCCAGTTGTCTTAGATTTCAGGCTCCTTAGGAGGAGGTTAATTTTATTTCAGCATCCCATCACTTTTGAAAATATATGCTTATAAAAGCATCTTCTCTCAGGTCAGAGAATCCTTTCTTGCCTCTGCAGATGGAAGCCTTAGCATTAAGCATTCTCAGCTAGTAAATGAAGGGCTTCGATGGCCATCTTCAACATACTGTGCTCTCCAATCTTAGTAGACCTTGGTCTGTCCTTAAACATGAATATGGATTTCAGACACCTCTGATCTGTCTTACCACTCAGTGTGAATGCTGCCTGCCTTCTATCAATTTTTTATTTAGAAGGAGCCACCTGTTTTTATTCTTCATCACCCAAGTTCTGGTGACCATGTGTATGTGTTTGTGAATTCCTGTAGTTCTGTTTTAAAAGTAATAGCTGGCAGAACTGTTTGGGTGAAAGCAGTCTCATCTTAGTCATCAGAGAGCTGGGCCTTGATTGCTGATTGGCATACTGAGAAAGAGGGAAATAACATGTTAGTAACTTATGTTTTCAGAACTAAGTTTTATATTCTTTTGTTTTTCTACCTGTAGAAAAAGCATGGACCCATTTGCCAAAAAACTTCTGCCAAGAAAAGAAAGACATTCGATTCCAGCCGACAGAGAGCAGAGGGAACTGACATTCCCACAGTCAAACCTCTTAAGCCACGGGTATGTTAGTATTTACCCTGCAGGGGAATGTTTTAGGCAAACTGTGTATGCATTATAATAAAGATTCTTTCTGCTGGCAATTTGTGATAATTAGATCAGCCGGGATCTGGAAGAAATCTAATGATAATGTTCTTTATTGAAATAAGGCACGTACTTAGTTTGAAGTAAAAGCTTCAAACTTACAAAGCTCTTTCTCTTTTGGCTCCTTAGCCAGAACCACCCAAAAAACCATCCAACTGGAGGCGAAAGCATGAGGAGTTTATAGCAACTATACGAGCAGCCAAAGGACTTAATCTTAAAGATGGTGGAAAACTCCCTCCACCACCTCCGCCATCATATGACCCTGGTATGTAAAACAAACATTTTTTAGAGATTTTTTTTTTTTAGCTTCACAAGTTGTCGAGGATGACTATCTGATGATCCCTGTGCAGATGCTGGTTTGTGGTTGGGGCTGGCTGGCTAGCCTCCTCTGTAGCTTTCCAAGCCCACAGCTTTGTTTCTAACACATGGGAAGGCAGTTGTGGTGACCTTGCACCTTGCTACTGTCTTAGAAACCATGGGCTGGACAGGCTGTTCCAACACCTGGTTTCCGTGCGGTTTGGGTCTGTGAGATGAGGGGTTTGCATCCACAAGGGAGGGACAGTCCGTGGGTGCCCTTACAGCTGAGGCTGGGGAAGGCCTTGAAGCAGCCTGATGCGAGGGAGCAGAATAGACTTTTCAGTTAACTTCTGTGATGTGATAATAGGTTGGAGAATGTATTCCTTCCCCTTCTCCTAAAAGCTAGACCATTTGATCCAGCTCAACGGCTATTTTCAGAAAGACTGGGAAAAACAGAAAAAATCATCTGTTTGCTTCTGCCTGTCTTTGGTTAAGTAGGGATGTGAGCATTCCCTACCCCGTTTTGGAAGGGGAAATGTGTTAGTCCAGTACTAGGACTGTGACTGTAAGAGGTGAGGTTGTGTCATTCAGCAGTCAGTACACTCCTCAAATGCCATATGCATTTTAGAGTAAACCACAGCTAATGTGACAGACAAGAGACATAACGCTCAATTGTGGAAAGGGTTGTTAATAATCTAGTTGTATAGATTCTAAGTTACAAGCAGAAGAGCCCAAACTTAATCGAGCTTGGAAAAAGTACTCAAATGGTGCTCCCATGGTTCCAGCGGCCACAAATGAGTTTCAAGCAAAGGAAGTGACTATTCAGCTGACCTGGAAGCAGACAGGACGTGAAGGGAAGAGAAAGCCATTATGCTTCTGTTTCTCTTCTGTTTTTTACTTTTCCAAGCTGAATCTTACTGTCCGTAGTCTCCTGGCTTCATCCTCTCACACACACTGCAGTGTGTGAGACTTAGGAGGAGGGAACCAGGAATGAAGATAAGATGTACAAATTGCTCAGTGGGTTCTCTTCTCTCAAACAGAACAGAACAAAAACAGAGCAGGGGCAGCTTTTCCACTGTCTGTGTCGGAGGGAGGGAGAATTCTGCATGGTGTCATGGGGTGTATCCATCCCCTTTTCCTCAGCCCTCTCTCTGGCATGTCTAGTTCTAACTAGCTGTTATTCTTCTTCCCTTAAAGAAAAAGAGTTCTCTATTAATATTTCCTACTTAATTGCGTGCTTTGGGTTTGTAGACAAGCAGTGTAGCTGGTTCTCCTACCTTCTGTTCCGCTTCTCCTTAGGAGTGCAGAATAACCTCATGGTATTAAGAAGGACCTTACATCACTCTGTTAGTGTTGTGGCACATGTGTACTGCCACCTACTGTGGTTAGTTTGTGTTCTATAAAGCTTGCATTGAGCCCTTCCAGTTCTTTGGGGCAGTGTGAGCAAGTACTTCCAGACAGCCAGGTGGCTGACGGGTGCCAAGCATTTTACAGAAGGATGAAGGGACAATCCCTCATTCTGAAAACAGTGTACATTAATCCTCTGCAATCTGGTCCTTTTACTTCAGCGGGCTTGGAAAGTCTTCTGTGGGAGCTGAGCTGTGCTCCAGCTAGAAATGTCTGTTATCTAGGGGCTTCCAGAGCTGTTTTATTAATCTACTTAGCTTTTTATCTTTTTTTTTCTTTTTTTTTTTCCCTAACTTTGTTTGGGACTATCTTGCCTTGACCATACAGGTATTATAGTTCTTTTTCTTCTGAGTTTGTATCTGCTGTGCTATAGTTTATGTTTGAGTGTTATGTTTTATGTGAATGATAGTGGTGGAGCTTATGTAAAATAAATAAATAAAAATATATTGCTGTTATCACATGAGATTCCCACCACGCTATCACTTCTCAAAGAGATTTCTGTGCTGCTCTTGTGTCCTTTGTTCACACTTCTCGGGCAACAGTTCATGCTTTGGTGGCTGCTACATCATTTGACTTACTCAAAATTAATTGTTAATTTAAGGGGATAACCATTTAAGGCAGGTCTGCTGCATTTGGGGTAACATGTAATCCAGATCGAATCATATCTAATGGGAGTCTTGGAGGCAGTGACTGTTGAATCTCTCCTCAATTTCTTCAAAACATTTCTACAATCACCCAGGAACACACTAATGTAACCTGCATTGCCAGTGCCCAGCCCTTCAGAAGTTGGTATTTACGTGGCTTTGAATACTGCAGTCTGAGGAATTCAGCATCCGTATCTCCAGACACGAAATGTCTGTCTGAAACTGCATCCAAACACTTTACTTCCCAGGGCCAGTGGATTTTATGGAGTATATTTCCAGCATACAGATGAGGGATCTCGTAGTATTCTGAACACCTCCATAGCCTTTCTGGGTTGTCCCCAATGTTAGTAATAATATTTACTGCAAGTACTACTGCTTGTAATGTGACTAAATTCATCTTGAAAAATAATACAGCCACCAATTATCCTGTTTTGCACGTCTCTAAAGATATCTCCTAATTTTGGCTGGATTTCCTCTGGGTTTTTTTTGTTAAATTTTCAATTTTTATTTTTTTATTTTTCAATGATCAGTTGTGGTTAGTATTTCCTAGTCCTTTCAAAATTGCCAGAGGAAACAGATTTTGGTGTACTTTGCTATTTGTATGGGGAAAGGGTTTAATGCATTTTCATATCCTGAGCAAACTGAACTGTGTTTGTAACTTCTGTTTAGCCTCTTTTCTGTATCCTCCCAGCTGATAGCCCTGTCACGTCCATACACCTCTTCGTCCATCTTCTCTGCTGAACAGCACCTCTCAAAGTGTTTCTGTTTGCGCTTAGGTTACTTCTGAGCCTCAACCACTCTTCTCATTCTTAGCCATCAAATAAGAAACGTATTTTGCCCTGCATGTGTACAAGGTTATTTTCCCCAGAAATCTGTATTTCTTTTTCAGATTCAAGAGGCCTTAATTTTCTCTAGGGGTGGGGCTGGTCTTTAAGACACTTTATTTTTAAAAACCCATTATTAATGTTAGGTTTTTGTGTTTTTTAAGATTACATTCAGTGTCCCTATTGTCAGAGGAGGTTCAATGAGAACGCAGCGGACAGACACATCAATTTCTGTAAGGAGCAAGCAGCCCGTATTACCAACAAGGGGAAGTTGGCAGCTGATACCAAAGGGAAACTTCCTACTCGAACACAGGTGAACTACCAATCGTTTTCTTAACTTGGAACTTGCATTTGACATCAAACCAAGCTTGTTAACTAGTGTGTTGCCCTTAAATGGATTTAACTATTTTATTCTGTAGTTGTGTTACAAGTTGTGCTAGCCTGAAGTCAGACATGGGAGAGGGTTTTCCTCTCTTAGGAGAGTAGCTGAGATCTGTAGATCAGAGGGCAGCAGCTGCAAAGCCAGAATCAGTCCTAAAATGTCATTCAGAGATTTGTTGAAATGCCAAGTAAGGGTAGCAGCAGGAAACAGAGATGCAGTGTTTGTAAAGAAGGTTGATTTTCTGTTGTTGAAGTCTTCTGAATCCAATTCAAGACTATTCCTTAGGTGGCCAAATAAAGGTGATGACCATAGGAGAACTGACAGCAATATTTTGGCTAATTATAGGAATTTAGGCATGCTAAAGTAAGAGCTGCAGCAGTTAACTTATGATGGAAATGAATGATTAAAGTCTATGTGGTTTTGTTTTGTTTTTGTTTGTTTGTTTGGTGGTAATGCTCTTTTTTTTCTGGAAGCTGTGAAGAGTTAAACAGCCAAAGCAGTTCCTCAGTGATTCTGGCCCTGTGTTCCAGCTCAGCGCTGGGACTGGTCTAGAGGGCACAGGTGACAGTAAGACTTGAAAGACAAAAATTATTCCATCCTTGAATATTCTTTTTAAAATTAACTGGTAATGAGGTGATAATGTTAATCTCATGAGACAGCTATGGGAAAAGATGAGATAAGCTGTAGAAAAGTGGAAAACACATCAAGACATACAGTTAAACAAAAAAACCCAAATCCACTGAGTAAAGTTAGAGAATATTTCTTCCTGGTATGGTCTGTGTGTGTGAGAAAGCAGACTGGGGGAAACCGTCTGCCTGAGCCCATACCAGAAACAGTTCCCTCCTCAGTAATCACAGGCTGTTCTCCCACAAGCCTGAGTTAACCACCTACCGTGTTATAGAGATAGTTTGATTTAATTGCTTAAATTTCTAGGTTGTATTTTGTTACAGTACAAACCTGCTGCAGTTAAGAAGATGCCTTCTGTAGGATCAACACCACCATCATCATCATCACGTTTACCCCAGCCAAGTGGTGTTACCAAAACTGTTGTAGGTAGGAAATGAATGTTATGAATTTGCCATTTCCTTTCTAAATATTAGATCTCAAACTGTGCAGTAAAAGCAGTATAATTTTAATAGCTGGAAGAAATTCTCCATCATTGTCCAGTGATCTAAGCTGACAAAGCACAGATATCCACAGGAGGAGCTCAGTGTTACATGAGTGGATAAGATGGGGTCTCGTTTTCATAACACAACTTTTTTTAGTCAGTGTTTTCGTGATCTGATTTTCTCTGACCTACATGTATGATGGCTGTATACTTTATTGTTGAAATTGATATAGTGGTTTGTAAGAATTTATTTAAAGTAAAGTTGGAAGGGGAATTAATTAGCATTTATCCAGCAAGACTCTTGAGCACATGAGTTTCTTCTGTTTTATATATCCTGTCAAACTAGTTTTTTCCTGAACTGAACCTGCAAAATCATTCTGTAGTAATGCATAATGGTAGTCAATACTGATTTCTTACCTGAGATTTTTCTGTTGCTTAATTCTGTAACTAATTTGTATGCTGAACATGATTGTGAATTGGTGACAATACATAATCAAGCCATGTATATTGTAATTATGCAAACACTGGTCTTACTCTGATTTCAGATATCATACATGTTCTATTTGTACATACTTTGACATTCTAGACTTCTTTCCTTTTTCTTTCTGAAGAAAGTAATTGAGATCCAACATTTTTTAGTAGAATACAACATTATGTCTTAATTGCATATTTTCTGTAAATTTCTGGAAATGTACTTGCTTTTTCCTTTTATCTTGATGCTTGTTCACATCTTGATATTTCTAAAAGTCTTGTTTTGAATTTTATAATTAGAACATGTATAATTAATTGTATCATTCCGGCAGCAAAATCTTACATTTTCTCATAGTTCCATGTTTGCTTTCACCTGCAAGGTGCCTCTTCAGGTAAAGCCCTCTCTTCCTCTGGATCCGGTGGCAGCAAAATTCAGACGTTGTCACCAGCTCATAAGAACTCCCTGGGAATGGTGAACCCCCAAACAGGGTAAGTTTCCATTTCCTGGTGTCATTTATGCTTTATTTCGTATTTGTGTTGTGCTAGTTCTAGAAATGTCTGTGGTCTGTTTCACTGGCGTTCTTCTTTTCCTGTGAACCTAGGAAGTACAGTGTTTGGAATTTATCCTTTATTTATAAGCACAATTAACGTTTAAGGAATGTTGGAGTAGGCAAAGATGCATTTTCTAATGTTAAAATAACAGCAAAGGGGTCAAGAGATAAAAATAGATACAAGGCAGATTAAAATGTTATAGAATATGCAGAAGTGGTTGGTGCTATAGGGTGTTTTTTTTTCTCCTTTGTAAGAGTGAAGAGACTTTAAAAATGAGAAAATATTAGGCAGAATTTCCTGCAATTTGTGGGAATAAAAGAGAGAGACCTCTGTCAGGGTCCCAAGCCTGTTGTGAGAGAATTTTCCCTCTTAACCACAAAAGGATGGATACTTTCCCTTGCAATACGCAAGAGACAAGAAATTAATGAGCATAAATAAGGCAATGGAGACCAGTGCTCTCCACCAGCAACACCAGTGGTAAATGTGGATTGCTGGAGTTCAGTGGAAGTGCTGGTGGGATAATGCTGCTACTGATGTTTTGCTGGGGACAGTCAGCACACACTGTCTCAGAAGAAATGTATGGAAGGGACTGAAGAAAAGTAGTGCAATTGTACAGAAGTTTGAGGAGCATCAAGGAGCACTGAGTGAAAACATAAAACGTTCAACAAAGTGACTGCAGTTACAACACTGGTGATAGATACTCCTATAAAAATGAGTATCAGATTGGGGAAGGCTGTATAAGGGGGAGAAAAACAACTGCTTGAGCTTGTGAGGAAGAAAAAGGGCATTTTGAAAGATCTCAGTGGGCTGGAGAACTTTATTTATGACACAAAACTAGTGTTTTTTAGTTTATCACTCTTAAGCCTTACATGCAAGTATGGATTGCAGCTCTGTCCCACCTCCCTCCTAATGCCACATAGCACAAGGATGCAGTTTGTCCCTTCCTGCTCTACCTACTCCTATGGAATCTTCTCAGACAGACCTGACGCAGAGTCTGTGAGTAGTCAGAAAATGTATTGCCTGCACCACACCATCCCAGTGGTCTGGTCTGCAGGTCAGCTTCACTACTGCTTGTAGGCATCTGCTGCGACTGTCAGAAAACCCCAGGCTCTGTTAGTCACTGACTGGTTTTTATATTGCATTTCTCCACTTTCAGAAGTTGAATTAACACCCGCTGATGAGTGGCAAACAAGTAGGTCTGCAAACCACAGTACAGAAAGTCAGCTGAGATGATTTGAAGGTGTGTTTCTGACCATGGTGGTGAATCATAGAATCATGGAATGGTTACAGTTGTAAGGGACCTTAAAGATCGTTGTGTTCCAACCCCCCAGTGGTTGGGAAAGGCTTTTTCCTGTTGATGAGTCTCTAATTGCAGTCTGTACTGGTTCGTGAGGGAGCACAGGTTTTGGCCTTTACTTTTTAACAGGGAGGTTCTATTTAATTTTACCAGTGGGTTGCTCACTGACCTCAGTGCTTCGTGTTCTGTAGTCTTCTGTTTCGCCTTCTGGAGCTTGGCGGAGGAATTGTGAGGGAACCAAACAGCAGTTGATGTTCTGAGAGGTTCCCTCTGCTCACGTACGCTGTAGCTGCCAGTGGGTGACTCCTGGCTGGCATTGCTCTCGGATAATGGTCTCTGCTGAGAGGCGGTGGGTGTTAGCTGGGACTACACCCTCACTTTATTGTCTGCGCAATTTTTAGGAGTATGGATGTGCTGAGTGTGTTTCCTGCAGTCCTTCTCATTTCTCTGTCCCCCAACGCTTCTGCTCCCTTCTGGTCTTTGCCAGCCAGTCCTTGTGATTTCTTGATGGCCATACTAACCAGGCTTCTCACGGGGAGCTGTGAAACACGTCTCTTTCTGAAGCGTTACACTAGAGACCTGGCCGTTCTGCCTTTGTCTTTTGGCTGCTTTGTGTTCGCTTCTCAGGAGGAGTTTGCCAGGAGCTCTGCTGAGGCACAGAGGTGTAGGAGCAGTCACAACATGGAACAGTTCTGTGCCGCACATTGGTCGCTTGGGACAATTTTGGCCTTAGTATTGGGGCGTGAGGGGGAAATCTGTAGGGTCGTGTTGAAATACCTACAGTTCTATCGGAGCAGGGACTGAGACACTAACAGTTGACTCTGAAGTCAGAGAGCAAAAATAGCTAATACTGTAATGACAAAGATTTTAAATGTGAAAACATCTTATAATTTAGGCTGTAGCTAATTGCAGCTAGAATTATTTTATAAAATAAAAGGGCTTTTAAAATTTTATAAAAATAACCTTCATTAGGATGAAACGAGATGTATTTCCATTTAGGATTTGAATGAGCTGAAGGGTTCTGTTGTACCCAGGTGAGGCAGAGCTCAGGCTGTCGGTGTCACCTCCTCTTTCCGAGTGACCGGTGCATGCCTTACCGAGCACAGCGTGGCACGGGGATTGTGTTAAGGGCACCCTTTCCAAGGTACCGTTAAGAGATCACATGATTTTATTTTTTATTTTTTTTCTCCTTGTCAAATATTTAAGGGCCTACACGCTTCTTTCAACCAGGTTAAATTCCAGGTTTTTCTGTAAGAAGCTCCCGTTGTTTGCCATAAGGCAAACTGTAGTTTTGGGTGGGTTTTATATATTGAAGTGAAAGCCCCTAGTTTTGCCTAGGTTGTTGTAATTCCGGATGGGGTTCTCTGGGGTGAATGCGGTGGGGCGAGAAGCGGGTGTGCGGGGAACGGCAGCACCGCGCAGAGGGGTGCAGTGTCCCCCGAGCTCTGTAGGTGGCGCCCTTGGCCTGGGAGCGGCGGGGGAGCCCCTGGCGCTGCCGCGGGCCTCGGCGCTAAAGGTGGGGGCTGAAAGGAGCCGGGTCTCGGGGGTGTTTGGGTCTGTAAAGGACAGCTGCTTGAGCTTCGTTTCATATCAAGTTCAATATTGCACTTTAAATTTTTATCGTGTATAAGAAGAAATGCAACCAAATGTTATGAACTCCCTTATTTTAAGTCACTTTTGCTATGGTATTTCCTTTTTTTGGATTTTATTTCTGCTCCCCAAGTAAAGGACTGCTGAGAGAGCAGCTCCCAGCGTCACCAGGAGCTGGGTTAGCGTTGGTGGGGCTCCCGCTGCAGACGCAGAGCGGGCTGCGTTGGTGGAGCTGTGCTGTGAGGGATGTCCCTGCGGGGACAGAGGGCCAGCCCAGCAGTGGTAAGCACTGCCGGTCCCTTCCGAGCCCTGCAGGAGCAGCACGGGACTCTGCATCGTGATCGGTAGGAAAACCTTCCTTCGCTTGCCTGAAAATAGGATTTCATCTTTTTGATTTTGAAGAACTGGGAAAAGGAAAATTAATTCCACAGAAGTTGTAGTTAGGCTTAGATTTTGATAGTGAAACACATTAAGATCCTAATACATACTACATCCTACATACTCATAAGAGTACAGAGTTTAGCGCTGTCTTACGTTTCTGGAGGGGCAGGGTGGTTCTGGTAAGCTGTCAGCAGTAAGGAGCTCTTCAGGAGACAGCGTTGGGTAGGTGGTGGTTCTTCCTGCCCTCCGGCCATGCAAACAGGGTAACTCCACCCCAGTAGGCCAACTGGTTTGCCCAGCAGAACCCAGCACTGCTGCCTGTCCCCAGTCAGAGCTCCTGTCCCTACAGACCAATTGCCTATGCCTGTTCCATGGCAGAACAGGAGTTATTTGTTATTTTTTTCACTGAGATTTGGAAAATTATGTGATGTTTTTCAGTATGGCAAATGAACTCTTAAAGATTATTTTGTTGTTTCTATTTTATTTTGGGGTTAAAACATACTATTTAATGTTAGGCTGATCAAAGTTATGGCTCCTGGGACCCGTGTCTGTTAGTGACACATCCAGTACTGTCTTACAGCCAAAATGCAATACGAATGGTGCACCTAACCAGTATCAGTAAACCTTAAATCCCACTTATATATTTGCCATACAGCATGTGGAGCCTTTAAAAACGTTATATTTTTTTAATAGCTTGTTCCTTTCACTAAGCCTGTAAATGACACAACTTTGTGCAATGAAATCAAGGTCTTGGTGGTCTTTGCATTTCAGAAGATTCTTAGAACTGTGCTTTTTTTTTTTCATTAGCATATGAAAAAGCTCTCAGCTTTGGGGTTTTTAGTTTTCTGAAGTGTGGAAGAACCCTGTAGTTCTTTATATGGGCAGTGTCGTGACTGCTTCTAGGTTATTGTCTTCTGTTTTCTACAAAGGTCTGGAGTTCACAGATGAAGTTGATAAATTGTGAAAGGTTCAGTCAGCAGAGAGTTGAGAAAATTGTGATAGGCTGGAGTATGTGTGTCATGGTGTCAAAGACCTCAATCTCTCTTCTCAGTATGTATGTGGTCAAGCAGGAGTTGATTAAGCATTTCCCGAGTTAATTAGTTTGAACTAGAACATCTGTTTGGGAGGAGGAGTGGGAAGAGGAACTCAAGGGGAACTTAACTCACAGCCTGCATTGTCTGGGGCTGAATTGTCAAGACTGAAATCCTAGCGTTCCTGGACTAGGAACTTCATGATGAGTGACTATCACAGCATTGCTGAATGCCTGTGCCTTACGGGGAGATTTCCTCTGGTGCTTTACAAATGTGATGTGGATTTTGAGCTTTACACCAGAAGCTTTCCAAAAACGAAGTCATGTTGCAAACTTTATAGGTTCTGTGCCTTTTAATATGATGTTATTTTAAAAGGAGTAGGTAAAGTAGTATGATATGTGTAATGGAGATACACAAGAGCCTTTATATATATATATATTTTAAAAGCCATATTGAAAATACCATGCTTCCTTGATAGCAATTAGCTGTTTAGTAATTTTCCAGGCACTGTGATTTATTAAGGTTGTATGACAAGACTCAGAAAACTGCACAGTAATTTTAAGAAATAATTTCTCTCGGTATGATGGTGTATTTTGTTGGGTTTGCTTGGTTGGTTTTTCCTGATGACATCCCTTTAGGGGTGGGAAGCAGAGAGCTAAGATTCAGCTACCCACCCATTTCCATCAGTCTGGCTTGGTTGGTTTCTTTAGAGTTCTTGAATTTCAGAAAGATCAATAGAAATATTCCAAATGTCATAATTTTCCAATGAAGGCTTAAGTTACTAGGCTTTTCTTGAGAATAAGAAGAAAATTGTGTTATATAATTGAGGTGAGAATAATCACAAGTTGTGATTTCTCAAAAGCCACAATTCTCCTTATGATGATATGTGGAAGGGAGGGATGGGATGGTGGTGTGTTTTATTTTGTAAGGGTTTCATTTAATTAATATTTTTTTAATTTGATTTTGGTTTTATTCTTTTTGGTTTGGAAATGTTATCCGTAATAGTAAAAAAGTATTAAAGTATTGCCTGTGTGTATAGTATTGTCTACATGGGAGCTGATGGTGGTTTGATATTATAACAAAATTGTTTTTCTTTCAGGCTTTCCTCTGTTCTTTTCTTTTTTCCATAAAAGAAAAGAGAACGGGAGGCATGTTATTCTCTCTGCACACAATGTTCAGCATATAAAAAAAAAAAGTGAAAGAGGAAAACTTTTTTCCTTCTTGCAAATTCTGAAGTTAAGGAGGCTTGTACTTACATCTCCGTTATTTTCTAACATCTTGATGAAGTTCCTGTGACTTGTAATTATGAGCCCCCTTTTCTACATGTGATGAGTTTGACATTGTGAAAGCTGTTCTTAAAAGGAAAAAGGCCAAATGCCTTACATTGTGCAGCTGGTGAGAATAACTGGCATTACAGGATTTCTTTTGTCTAAAAAAAGAATAAAACAGAATGCATTGGAAACCTAATCCAAATCTATTAAATCCTTTCCTCTTAAAGTAAGAAGAACCCTTTTGTTTGATGGATTATTATTATTATTTGTACATTTTGTGAAGTCAATGGGAATTCTTTGGGAATATAAGTATTTAATTATTAGTACATTAATTATTTAATTACTTTTTTTGCAATAACTTAAATAGCAGTTGAGCAATCTCCTTATGAGTACCCCTTTGTATATTTTAGTAGTAAGATGGACAAGTTAGGCCCACCACTGCGAACTGGAAGAGATGTGCAAAGGTTTTATGACACTGACACACAAACAGACAGTACCATCAAAAGACCAAATGAGTTGTTGCCTATAAAGAAGTAAGTATTACAAACCAGCGTGGTTTATCTCTCTTGCAGAAATACTCCTCCAAAGCATTGGAATAGTAAAAGTGTGACCGTG
Organism: Gallinago jamesoni; assembly: GCA_025769975.1. Taxonomy (NCBI): domain Eukaryota; kingdom Metazoa; phylum Chordata; class Aves; order Charadriiformes; family Scolopacidae; genus Gallinago; species Gallinago jamesoni. The sequence continues at coordinate 123,755,793 of JAOQGH010000012.1, forward strand.
ACAGACATCTGCTGCCCAGTATTTCTTCAATATAAATGCTATGGGAGAAGAGTGTTTAATATAATTAGTATAAGTACCTGGCACGAATCAGATAACCAGCTGCATGGTAGAACAGGAAAGGTGAAGTCTTTTCTCAGATTTTCTGTATTCTGTCAGTGACTGATTATGGAGTAAGAGTAATTGAACTTTTATCTTTGTAAAACTGAGATAAATCTGAGTTTGCATTATATAAAACTGAAGTGAGCATTTAAGCCTGATACTGTGCAAATATCTGCCTTACAGGCAAATGTTCTATGACAAAGTAATTTTATTCTCTTTAAAGTCAAATATTTATCTATCTCCTGCTTCTGGAAGGTAACTATGGTGGTCCAGGAATGTAAGCAAGGCAGGCTTGGTAAAGAGAGGTGAAGTCTTTAAGTCCAACTTACCTGATATAAGGACTTGTGAATATTTAGCAAGTTTAAGCTCTAAGTTTGGAAGAAAGGGTATTCCAATCTCTTAGAAATGGAACAGATCCTATATTGTAGTTAACCCTTTGATGTCATTTGGAAGATGCCAAATTCAAATGGGCTACTTCTTCATAAACAATACCTTAAAGCATATTGCAAAACAGAAAATAGAAATGAATTATATGGCACATACATGGAATGTAAGGCTTTAAATTGTAGAAATGTGTCTAAATCTCTTACTGCTATTTTAGGGGTGTAACTGAAACTGAAGTATCTTTGAGACAGGGCCAGAATATTTGAACTTGGATTTCTATTTGAAGAAGCAGAAGAGGGGGAACTCTTTTTAGACAAAGAGAGTTTTTTGTTTTGTTCCTCTGCATGTTCAGTTAGAGCTATAAATCCTGGGAACCATCAAAATTAGGTCAGCTTTTCATTTTATAATACATTACTAAAATGTTGAGAATTTGGTATAATGTGTTACTAGATGTGCTTACAATAGCCCCTCTCCATAGAGGAGGGATTTGATCTTTCTTCTCCAGAACTCCTTTAGGAGGGTGGGTGCTCTGCTCTTGATAGATGATGAATTAACTGTGCTTTCCCTGTGGGAGGTTATTGGGTGTGATACGTGCCAGCAGCACTGGCCACATGCAAACAGCTCCTAGCCATGGTTCAATGCAGCACGGCAGCGTGGATGGGCACAGTTTATGGCAGAAGTGGCTGGACTTTGGCATGCCTATCGTTAGTCATAGGGAGCTTATTTATGATTTTGCACAGAACTATGAGCTGCTGTGGGTGAGAGTGATAGCTGTCAAGAACGTCTGAAAACGCCCTGTCTAGGAAGCAAGTTTGATATTTCAGTGTTCTATAGCCAAATCCAACCATGTTGTGAATGTGTAAAGAGAAAAAGGCAAGCTGCTTTTACAAATTTCTTTCAGTTTTTCATTTTGCAAGTAGTGGTAATGGAATGTACCCTCAGCAAGTTTGCTGATGACACAAAACTAGGAGGGGTGGCTGACACCCCAGAAGGCTGTGCCAC
>JAOQGH010000012.1:123758049-123770721 GCA_025769975.1 Gallinago jamesoni
CAGAGAGGTGGTGGAGTCTCCTTCTCTGGAGACATTCAAACCCACCTGGACACGTTCCTGTGGGACCTGCTCTGGCAAGGGGGTTGGACTGGATGATCTCCAGAGGTCCCTTCCAACTGCATATGACTCTGTGAGTGTTCGGCATCTGTGCTGGTGTGCGTACTTAGAACAGTGTGATTTAGATTACGCTTAGAACTTTTATTCAAGTATTCTGTAACTTCTGAAAGACTGCCATAACATTTAATAGGTTTTGATTTTGATGTTACTTATGTAGTGCTTCTCAGTCTACAGGCTTTTTTTTTTAAAAAAATAAAACCATATTTAGAATCTCCTTGCTAAAAAAGAGGGCAGGCATGAAAACTAAGAGAGAAGGCTGGTGTCCTGCCCACTGAGCCAGAATCGTTGGTGGTTCCTCTCTACCTGTTGCATGTAGAAGCAATTCTTCTTAAACTTGAATACTTTAGTTAGATACATTTTCACTTAATTTGAATCTTAAATTTAGGTCTTGACTTCCACTTTTGTGCTCACTTGATCACTTTTCCACTGATGTGTTTTAGGTGATGGGGAAAGCTGAAAGGCCATCTTTAGCATACACTCAGAACACGAAGGAAGAAGGGCTTTATACAACAAGTCTAAAATTCAGGAGTTATGTTGTTCCTCAGTTGTGTCAGTGTTGCAGTTGAAGTCAATGAAGTTGAATGTGTTTCCTTATACATACTTTGAAAACCAAATCAAGACTAAGTTGTTTATAATTCTGAAAGGAGCTGTTAAGTTCATCTGAAGGGAAGAAACAAAATAAAATCAGTCTTGGTTTTTTGCTGCTGGCTGGGCTCTTGGTGACTAATAGTTTTAATGGAGTCTTGCTCTAATGTTTTTTTACTGCCTATGAGCCACTCCCAACTTAAATTCATTTATGCATCGGTGTTCAAGAATGAAAACAGAAAAACTTGGTGGGTTATACACAAGAAGTGATAGTCACTGAAGTATTGCCAAAGCAGAAGAAATCCCAGTGAATGGCAATGCTTTTGAGCAATCATGAAAAACTCTGTCCTTGGTGGCTGATGATAAAAGGATGCCCCTTTCTATCTCTTTTTCTTAGTGCTAGTCAGAATTCTGTGACAGGCTAAAACAAAATTAGGCTTTAACACCCAGCTGGGTAGACTGTCTTTACTCTCTTTCTTTTATTTATATTTATAAATAAAATATTTATGCTTTAAAGAAAGAGGATCTATAGCATTATGTTAGAAGTATGCATCCTAAATAAAGTCTGTGAGGCTATGAGGAAAAAAAGCCTTGTGTCTCACTTCATATTGGCTATAAAGTATTGAGAATATGTTATACTTTCTACGTGGTTTTAAACCTGAAGGCCTGCAGTCAGCACTATCTATTTCTCAGAAATCCCTGCTAGTCCTAAAAGGTGACATGTAGGCTGTCCAGGTAGACATTAGAACAAACTAAACACCAGTGGTGCAGGATCTGCCCGTGTTTTGGTGTGAGAGCAGGTGAAACTCATGGACAGGAAGGGATCTGCTGGTCCTTTTCGCTTGTCACTCTAGGATTCAAGTTGTATACAGTCCAAAGCAGGCAAGTTTGTGCCAAAGCTCTTCTGCCTGCTCTTGGTAGAAAATAAGTTATATTTTTCATAAATTGATGTGTAGATTGTTGAACTCATTTTATGCATATCATTTGTAATTTCCTATTCTTGTCTGTAATTCTTCAAATGTTTATTCTGTTTTAGAGGTGCAACAAAAACACGGACGTCAACCCCTCCCAGTGTGTCAAGGACCATGAGCACGGGTGCTCTAATGAACAAAAGGAAAACCAGCAACTCAGACAGTTACTCAAGGTAGCTCTAACCTAGTGGATTTTTTCAGAGCCTTCAGTAAAGGGGAGTACTCATTGCAGAAGAAGTTGGGAAAAATACGGTCCTCTGTGGTTAATGGATAACTCATGGTCAACATTATTGGGCATGTTTAAGATATTAATATATTTTGCATATTTATCATCTAACAGGACATCTTTGTCATCAGCTGTTTCAGATGTGTACAGAAGAGTGTTAGAAGGGTCAAAAACCCCTTAGAAGTTGTTGGGGAAAAAAGTGGATGATCTTTCAAATGGGACAAATGGGAAGTGAGGGCTTCAGTTGAATGACGCGAGCATGCTGAGCGCACAAAGAAATGGAGAAAAAATATATTGCTGATTTAGCCTTTCTTGTTTTTACAAGCTCAGTTTTAAGTTTTTTAACTGTAGTTAATCAAAGTAGAGAATCAAATATTTGATCCTGCCCCTAAAATTTTGGGGTTTTTTGTTTTCTTGCAGGGAGGGGAAGGTGGGTGTCTGGAGATGGGTAGGGGAGCCTAGATAGAGTTGTAAGTAGAACACTAAATAAACAGGAAGTGTAAGCATGAAAATGACAGTAGCAATAGTAATTCACTACAAGGATTATAATAATTTGGCATCAAGTTATACTGAACTGAGTTACAGAGAACGTTCTTTATCTGGGGCTTTTCAGATCTGACAGTAAAATTGGTTATGACCACCCGTCCTCAGTCAATGGAGGCAATGCCAAAGGCAACGAGGGAAATTCTCCTATCCAGTTATCAAAGTTCTGCCATGAGTGTGGAACCAGGTATCCCGTGGAATGGGCCAAGTTCTGCTGTGAGTGTGGCATTCGAAGGATGGTTGTGTGAACACACTCTTAAAAGCAGAAAGAAAATGGGCAATGAGAAGCGTCTGCTCTGTACTGCTGCATGGAAAGCTAGAGCACTTCTTCAGTTACACCTTATGCTGCAAACCTCTCGAAACATCACGTTGTCATCTTCTGAGTGCAATCTTCTGGTTACACGGTTATTTATAAACATATATACTGTATATAAAAATAGCAGGTACTTAAAACTGTGCCATTCAATGAAATGCTCTTTAATCTCTGATGGAAATATTTAAAGTTAGGTAAAAATGTGTTAAGTAACTTCAGTAGCAGAAGTGGTTCAATGTTATTTTTCTTGTAAATCCTACTAGATAAATGATTATTTAAATAACTTGGCAGGATAATATCTACCCACAGGGAAATAGCCATGAAGAACCTGGCCTTCAAAAGTTTCTCTGTGGAGACATTTCCTTCATGTCACAGTAAGTCGGATACTGTGTTCTAAGGGGAAACAGCACGAGGAACTTATAGATTCCTAGTTAAGAGTGCAAAAAGTCTGAATCCCTTAAACTCTCCAACAGTAATATCCAAACTGGACTTTCCAGTTACATCCTAGGATTTTTTAAAGAATCAATTTGAAAAACTATATGAGAATTCTGTTCGCATGTACGAAGCAAAGCAAGATTTTTTTTTAGTCTTTCCATGTCCTATTTTCCAATAAGAACATGTTAATCTTTTTATGTATTTATAAGGAAAAACATGCTATCCTATTTTATTAAGTTCCCTTTGTTCAGAAGTACTTGTTGTCTTCCTCCTCTGCTCCACAGATCTAAAAGTGTTGTGCTTTTTGTCTTTAAAGCTTTCCAAAGGTCCTGCTCCTTTTTTCTCTTCCCTCATTTCCTGAAGGAGAGCCAAAGTCTATGTTGTCCTACCAAAATGTTGAGCTCTTATTCTGAAAACAGCCTTCTTGATGTATCCAATACAAAAAAAAAAAGAGAAAAAAAGTTTAAAAAAAAGTTCTATAAAAATGTATGTTGTTAGAGCAGTAGAACTTGTTGTAAGTAGTGACTTTTATTCTGGTTGCTGTGCAGATAGCAGAGTTACAGATGAGCGCGTAGGGAGTGACTGCTCCACAGCTTTATAGGTTATTACCTGCGTGGGGTTTGCAACCTTTTGTAATCTTGGGCTCTAAACAGCAGCCTTTGGAATTAGTAACGACTTCACATTCACTTGGTGTGAAGAAGGGTCAGGCCCTGGAAGGTGTTGGTGGTTTTTATATAAATTATGCAGTATATTAAAGCCATTCACAGGCCAAATCACTTAACTTGTAGGTGAATGTAGTGATGTGTTCGGTGACGTTTGGCTTTGAAGCGCTGGCACCCTTGTGGTTACGTGTGACAGAACAATCGGAAAGAACTGAATTGTGCCTTTCCCACAATAAACAGACTCTTATGTCTGGAATGGTTACTTTGAGCTCACAAACACCATTGGTGTCAGTCTGTGTAACTTCTCTGTAGCTTGTGCCACATCGGCTGTAGCGCTGCGTGGCTGGGCTGTGGTCACTGTTTACATTCCCAGCACCTGGGGGCACTGTCGGTGGGGCCAGTTCTGAAGAAAGCGTGATTGGAGAAGAGCATCTCCAGAGCAGGTACCACTCTTGGGGGGTAAGAGGTCGAGGAGACTTGAGGTAGTCATGTTGCAGGCCATTGATGGTTTGGAGTTAGTTCATCAGTGTGCAATTGTCTTACACTTTTTATCCGCAATTGGTTTTAGAAATGATCCTTCATTCGGTGTAGTCTTGTCTTACTATAATTTATTTGCCTGAGCTGGCTACTGAGCTTGGTGGAGCGGATGACTGGTAGTGATAGAGCTGACAAATCTTAGCCAAATCATGTTCTAGGTGATTTAGGTTCTAGGATCCCTATTTTGGCACATTCGTATCAGCAGCTGAAAAATCAGAATCCCGCATCCCTGGCACAGAGAAGCCCGGTTTAGGCAATGTGCCCTAGAGGTGGGTTATGAGAAGCAGAGCGCCCCTCAGCAACAATCTGAGCCCAGAGTGGGTCTGATCAGTTCCTCATCTGCTGAGTCGTCAGTTCCTTCATCTGACTCGTGAATTGCCAGTTCTTGTTTCTGCTGGGAAAATGCATTTTACCATTTATTGAAAACGCTTTTTACAAAGGGAAGTAAGGAAATAAATCCGGTCCAGGATTGCTGTAATGATAGAAAACACATATTGGCCATTTCTCCTTTGAATTGTAGTGGCAGTTTCACTGGTTTCTGGTCAACCCCCGTACAGTTACCATAATACCTGCTTTTGGGGCTGTTTGTGAGCTCTCTGCTTCCAATGCAGCATTTAGTTAATTCCTGGAGTGACATATCCTTTACCTTGTTTACACGCCTGTGATCTATACAAGGACTGGACAGGATTAATTAATTAACCTGAGCTGAAAAAAGAATTTTTAAAAGATTCTCTGAACTTTTTATTAGGCCTTACAAGAAGGTCTATTGAAACACAAGGGGCTGCTGATAGTAATATTTGGCCATGTGCGTTTGACCCTCCAATAAATACAGGCAGAGAATGAAAACATCCTAGGCTGTGCAGTTGAGTGTTGTGCAGAGGGACTGTCAGAGGCTGGGAACACTTCCCCTCCCTCAGCTGGTTTGTTAGGGAAGGGCAGAGGTTCCTCAGCTCTTCTGGTGCTCCAGAGCACAGACTGTGTGTGACACACAGGTTGTCAGCACTGATCCCTGGGAATCAGGGGAATGCTGTTAGAAATAGCCACTTCTTTTCACAGTGCCCCTACAGAACTGAATGTGGGAGACAAATCTGTTACATTTAAAGAAAAAATAAACTGTTAAGGGAGGTGACTTTTTTTTTTTTTTTAATCTTTAGGTGTATTACACCCAGTTTTAATTTATTAATGACATAGGTCCAAACCCTAGCCCTCCCCCTTGCCTTTATGTTTTGGATTTTGTGGGAGGGAAAAACATGGTTTTATATATATATCCTGAAAGGGGACTGTTCCAAAAAGGCTGAAGACGTTGGCTTCTGTGAAGATAAACCCCTGAGATGAACCATGCACTGCTGATGTGCTTCCCTGTTGAGTCTGAACTGAGTGAGCGTCATCCTCTGGGTGCCCTCCTGACAGGTATTTAACTTAAAAGCCTAAATTCCTTACAGTTCATGTGTAAAATTAGGAGGGTGTGATTATTGACGAGGCCCTGGGCAACCTGGTCTAGTTGGGGGGTGACCCTGCTGACTGTGGGGAGGCTGGACTAGATGGCCTTTGGAGGTCCCTTCCAGCCTGGACCATTCTATGATGCTGTGTTTCCCATCTGTCTTCCCAGTTCTCTCTGTGTGTGTGTGTGTGTGTGTAGGGTGTGTGTGTGAGCACACTCGTGTTTTGTGACAGCTCATCAGTTACACAAATGCCAGAATCGTTAGGTGACAGCAGCAGTGGGTGCGGGTGGGGGCTCTGCAGCCCCAGCCAGGGGACTCGGGTGCTCACTGTCCAGTTAACGTGACATTTGTTGATGGGGTTGAGTTAATGATTTCTGTGCCCATGTCTGGCACTATCAGACTGTTTTACCGTGTGCCACTGGGTCTCCCTCACGTGCTTACTGAGGTTCTGCCATTCAGCTGAAAAAAGAAAAAAAAAAAAAGTAGTGAAAGGTAAAATTCCCTTTAAAGAAATGAGGCGAAGGCTGGTTTTGGTGTCTGGCCTGGGGGGAGCCCTGCGTTCCCGTTACGTGTGCGTGCATCTGCCAGGGCGGGGCTGTCTCTGCGGGCAGGAGTGCGGGGCCGCGGGCAGTACCGCGGGGGCGGTAGGCAGTTCCCGTTCCCAGCGGCGGGAGCAGCCTGCCCGAGGGCTCGGGGTTTGTGCGGGGTTCCTTACGCCGTCCCCGCCGGTGCGGGGTGCGGGCGGCCGGGGTGCCGGTGCTGATGGCCGCGCCTCCCGGGCGGTGGCGCGTTGCCCCCGCGGGTGGGAGTTGCGGGCGGGGTGTTCCCGCAGCGCCCCCCGGGAGCTCTCCGTGGTGCTGGGCGGGGAGCCGCCGCCCGCCGGGCGGGACACCGCAGCCCACCGCATCTCCCCGCCTCGGGGAAGGGCCCCGGCACCCCGTGGCCAGGGGCGCCCCTGGTGCCCCCGGGAGCGGGGGGCAGAGCCCGGGATGCGAGGAGAGGGGCTGCCCGCACCCGGAGCCGCGGGAGGCGTGCGGTGGTCGAGGCGCTCCCGGGGCCCGTGGTGGCACACGTTATCTGGGCACACAATGGGGTGGTGGTGTCCGTGTGCCACAAAGGTCCCGAGAACTGCTGCTCGCCATCACATAGACTTTGTATATACGCAAAGAGCAAACTTGTTTTGTGGGGGTTTTTAACCTTGGCTGACAAAATGATGTTTTGTAAGAGCACTTTTTGCAACTTTGATTCTTTTCAGTTTGACTAAGCTATGAACAACTCTTGGGTTGTATGGTGGGGTAGAGTCATCCTTGGTGAAGTTTGTTTTGGTGACTGGTGAAAATAGTTTCGTTGCCTTTCGTGAACAGCTCACTCCAACTTGTGATGGTTTTGTTGCTGGGTTGGTTTTTTTTTTAATTTGCTGCGTAAAGTTTGAGTTCCCTGATTGGCTGGAAGAAATGTTAGGTAAAAGATTCTGTAGCTATATTCAGCAGTTACTTGGTTGGTATTTTCTTTCCAGTATCCACAATATAAGAGATTACTCTTGCATACTATTTTGGTGGTTTGGGTTTTCTTTTTTTGTTACGTCATTCCAGAATACACATTTCTGGAGGATCCAATTTAGCCCCATTCCATTTCATGTTGCCAGAAAACAGCTTATTCTGATTTTCTCTTAATTAGTGTTTCTTCTTTACAAAAACAATCAATAGGGAAATTGTACTTCTCCAATGTGAACATCAGCTGTTGAGTCAGCAAATCCAATATTCAGTTTAATGTAGGCTCAATATTGAACTTCAGTTCTAAATCATAGTGTGTGCTTTGCCATGGTCCCATATTTGTGTTTGGGTTTCTGGCAGAAGTGTGAATGGATTTGGGTCTGATCTGTAAAGTCCTCGCTATTCTACGACTGTTACCGTACCTACCTGATATTATTGTTTTAACTCTTGGTGTCCATCCTTCATATGATACTTAGTATTGTATCTTCATAACTTTATTTATTGATGTTCCATGTTTTCAAGTGAAGTGTTCATTGGAGTGTTTGAGGTGATTGTCAGCATTGCATTTATGATGTTTGCCTTGCCCTCAGTACACAATATTTCTGTTTATGATCATCCAGTATTTTTTTGCAGTATTTCTGGGTTTGTTAGCTTCTTATTCGGAATATTATGTTTATTTAAAATGTCAGTTATGTTTTAATTAATAAACGTAAATCACCACCTAGTGCTAATTTGCCACTTGTTAATAATAAAGCAAATACACCAATAAAACTTTCTGTGATGCACACGTTTTTGTAGCCAAATGTGAAATTGTCTTAAATGAAATGGCACATTGGTGGGTAACAGCATTTCAACCTCATGAATATTGTGATGACTTCGGTCTCTGGTACCCCACACCTGGTGTGAGCACCATCCGCTGTGGGAGAGAACTGCTTAGTTATTCTTCTCAAAGGACAGGGGTTTTAATTGACTTGCAAAATGAGATTTGGATTCCTCAGTCACCTTGAAAAACACTGTGTACCAGATATTTAAATCAGCGGGATCTATTTGTATGAATCTAACTTTGTATCTCTTCTTTTTCCCAACTCCACGGAGAGTTTAGTTTATACAGAGCCTATCACTGTCATACCTGGAATAAATGATTCTTTTTTACTAAGGCCATAGATGTAATATATAACCTAAGCTTGAGCTGGGTTTGTTTTCCCTTATGAGGTTAGAACTCTGTTTTGTTGATGAAATGATTAAACAGGAAAAGAAGCAGAAGTTACATTTTTCCTGTGAAGTTTTTTTTAATTTTTTTTTTTTGCTAAATATGAGTGAGTAGAGAACAATACCTCTCTTTCCTCTTTTTAGGGGAAGGTTCCTCCTACTGGGCTGTTTTGTTCCTCTTCAGAGGAAGGCAGACATGTTTCTCTTTTGTTCTGGATGAAATTAATTTCTGTGCCAAGAGTCTGTAAAACCTGTTGTCTCTCCCAGGTCTCTGTGACGTCCCTCCTGCTGGCTCCCTCACTGCTGTAGTTCACAGTAGTTCTAGGTCACGAGTCCAATCAGATATAGCAAGAGGAAAAAGAAAACCAGCAACGAAAAGAGGCCCAACAAAAACAGAAGCGGCCGCTGAATGGAACTCACCATGAAGTCAAACTCTCTTTGCTCAGCAGGAAGCTGAAGAGATGACCTGGAAGGAAACACAGAACCATCTGGGAGAGGGTCACTCCTGCACCTTTCGCTACAGAACCATCGCTGCCAGCTCCTCCTGGGTGGTGGAAAGAGATATTGGAACATTCTTTTCCGGTAGCTTTCCTTGACCTGGCTTCCTCCAGAAAAGAGGAACAGAAATTCCTCCTCCTCGGTATAAGCCACAGAGCACGGGACTCGTTCTTGCCGTTAGAGATGTGCAGCATTAGAGATGTGACCAGCTCACGGGGTCACTCACCCCCTTCTGCCTCCTCATAATCCTCTGTGGCCACGCTGCCAAACTTCTTCCTGGTAACTTAAATGCCCAAGTCATTTTCCCTTGACGCTTTCTTGTAAGTCCCATGTATTTCTAAACTGGGGCTTTGGGGCACTCCTGTCCCTTCTTTGCTGTGGCCAAATAACTGCCCGCCTCGCTGGAAGCGGCTGGGTGGCAGGCGTGGTGGTGACAGCCTGCAAGGCTTCCATCCCTTCGCCCCTTCCTGCAGAACAGTTCAATGTCGTCACGTTTGTCATTTCAGGAGAGACCAGGGCAGGTTCTCAAATGGAAGGAGTCAATCAACGGGCACAAGTCACCGCGCTGAGCAGCTCGTCTCTACATGCCAGGGTTGACTCAGGAACTGGCAGTAAGCATCAGGGTATTTATTAGGAGAAGCGATCATAAAAACCCCGCAATTTCATAATCACTCGGTTTAAAATTCTGCTCTGGATCTAACCTTGATCTTCTCCCCAGGATGGGCCTGAAACTGCTTGATTTGCCTCAGGATTGAAGTCCTGGGCTGCTGCTTGAGTCACTTAAACTGACTAAACTCGAGTTCTGTTCCACATGACTTTCTTTTACTTCCCACTGACTTCCTGCCAAGCGGTTATTAGGAAATAAATCCTGGCATTCAAACTACTCCTGAATTTCAAAAAAAGGCAACTGCACTTCAGTTTCAGAGAAAAATTTAATGCCCAAGTCTCCAGGGGTTTCTTTCAGTAGAAGGGGTTTCCAGAGAAGTCCTTACACCAGTGGTTCCATTCTCCACCTCCCGTCTGCAGGAGGACATTAGGAAATTGTTTCCCTTTCCTGTGACATAGGCGTTACAGGTCGGGTTGGTTGGGTTTTCCCACCTTTGGGAGTTTCAGTCTCTTCCATCCAAAGCTGAAGAGAAGGTGTGAGGGTCCCAGTCACAGTTTTTCAGACACACTGCCCCTGCCTCAAGCCCACAAGTGATGGGGGAGGCGCAGCAGAACGCTGGCTTGGCCTTCGCCCTCCTCCTCGCCGGGGGGGTAAGGATGACTTCGGTCTCCTCCCCCTCGCTGGGCGTCCAGTTACTTCACTCTGAACCAGGGAACAACCGGCTGACTCAACAAAAGATTCCCCAAAATATTTACTCCAAGGAAGGTACCTGGGATGGAAGTCTCCACCACAACTGGCCAGGTTACAACCAACCAAGAAAGAGGTATGTTGTGATGGGAGGTCCCACGCAGCCAGAGGTTACGTTACCAGCTGTGCTTCCAATCACTCGCTGGGAACAACGCTGAAAAAGGAGTAGTGACACCCAAAAAGTCAACAGCCCAATTCCATAGGAGACAAATATTTTATTACCAAAGAAGTTATAATATCGAAGTAAGAAACTGCAAAAGAGTTATAAACAACTATAAAAATACTTCTATTTATCCAAAATTAAATATGAACACTTTATTAGTTAAATGCCAATATATTATCCTCTGAAAATATTCACACATTTGGTCATGTTTGTCTAACACGTTATATAAAATAACTGCATGTAAGAAATGACAATCTGAAGGTAAGGAATCCTAGCTCCTCCAGCAGCGGCCTCGAGGGTGACCAGAGAGGTGAGGCCGCTCTGCTCGGCCAAACAGACCCCCGTTCAGGCCTCTCCTCCTGTGCCTTCCATGGTTCTCCTCTGCCCCAGCCAGCAGAAGTGTGCTACATCACTCAGAAATCAGTTCCCTTCCAAAGGTTCTCCAAGAGTTAACCTTTTCCTTCCTTTCCCCACCCAAAGCAGTTTGCAGAGCCCGGGCTGGCAGCCTTACTGCACCAGCTGAAGGGACCCGACACCAACGGCTCAGCTGGGACGTTGTTCCTTTGGGGCCTTGATGAGTTTTATACAGACAGAAAGAAACCAGCTGCTTTTCCATGTTTTCTTCACCTGCAGCTTCTAAGATGGTTTTATAAATTGCAGGAGACATGAGTAGATGGCTCTCGTGTGACAGTACTGTAAAGTTACTCCAAAGAGCAGAGTAGTTTCCAGAGCATGAAGGTGGGACAGAATCTTCTGCAGTTGTTTGCCTCAAATGCTGGGCTTTCACTCCCACTGCTTGTTCTTGAGCAGCCTGGTTTAGCCATTTCTGCACGTTCCGTCTCAGGAACAAGGTACCGTAGCTCTCCATCGGGATTCTGGCATAAAGTGTTGACGCAAGCGAGCACAGTTACTCCAAGAATGCACATAAAATGCAAAGATACCAAGTAATGCCACTTCGAAAGGAAAAGAGCAGGATGCACCTGGAATCACCTGGAAATTACTTTTTCAAATTTATTCCAGCAGGATCGAAGGCTAGATATATTTTCTTTCAGTTCACAAAATTCTTGGTTACATCTCTTTTTGGACTGTTCACCTGTTTCCGTATCCTCTTTATTGTATGTGTTCACCTGCACGCACACCTGAAAAGGAACAGTTCGTGCCGTCAGCTGAGAAGGGCTTGTTCTTTCCCTGTAGAACATCTTTTAAAACAAACGAAGTCCCTTACATCCCAGCAAATAACAGGGGTACCTTCCTGGTAGCTAAGGCAGCAAGCCGGGCTACTCACCAAACGTGCCGTGGTGGCCCATGGCCCGCGTGGCTCTGATGCCCCGCTCCGAGCACAGCCCCGCTGCCCCCGGCAGGAGGGGGCTCTAGCGTGGGCAGCTGGAACCAGCCTGTGCAACGGAGAGCATGGCCCTGGTTTAGAACTTATCCTCTGCTATTGGAAGGACCGGCACAACAAAGCCAATGAAATCATGAGCCGAACTCCGAAAGGTACGGCCACATCATATGTGGCACCAGACAGACCTGTCCCCAGGGGCTGGAGCTGGGATCTCACCCACAGAGGAGACCATGATTCTTGTCCATACTCAATAACTGTTCATTATTTTTACCAAATGACTTCAATTGGTCTGTAAATAAACCCAGGCACCCACGAGGCAAGGCAGGAGCTTCAGGGGTGACACTATTTGACTTCTATGACTTAACTGGGTGCCCTGGTTTTGGCTGGGAAAGAGTTAATTTTCTTTCTAGTGATCGCTGTGAGAGGAATGCCAATAAAACCTGTTGGGTTTAGTTGTTGCTAAGTGATATTGACATGACTCAAGGACTTTTTTCAGCTTCCCACAGAAGCACAGACAGAAGGATGGAATGGCCCATGAAATGTCCCGTGCCCTGGACGTCCCACTCACTACAGAAAGGGGGCTGGCTGGGGGGCATCTGTGACCACTGCTCGGGACGGTGAGGGTGACCCACGGCATTGTTATTCTTCTTATTATGGAATCAGGGAATTGTCAGAGTTGGAAGGGACCTCTAAAGATCAACTCTCCTGCTAAAGCAGGGTTGCCCAGAGCACATCACTCAGGAGCATCCAGGTGGGGCTTGAAGATCTCCAGAGAAGGGGAC
>JAOQGH010000012.1:123775955-123788700 GCA_025769975.1 Gallinago jamesoni
AGTGCCCACTGCCTGCTCATAGCCAGCTTCTCCTCCATCAGCACCCCCAAGTCCCTTTCCTCAGGGCTGCTTTCTAATCCCTCATCCCCCAGTCTGTATTGATACCGAAGATTGTTCTGGCCCAGGTGCAGAACCTTGCACCTGCTCCCGTTGAACGTCATGAGGTTCACCTGGGCCCACCTCTCCAGCTTGTCCAGGTCTCTCTGGATGAGATCCCGTCCCTCAGGTGTATCAACAACACCACACAGCTTGGTGTCATCTGCAAACTTGCTGTTTATCTATGGAGAAGTACTTTCCTTCATAACCTCAACAAACACAACATGATCAGGATGGTTTTGAAGATCAAATGGCCCTTCCCTGACCCTAAAGGTATTTTGCTGCCAGATAAGGGCTGACGGCTCTCAGCCAAGAACAGCTGGAAACCATTGGCATAATGCTCTGAAGTGTGGAGAAAGACAATGGCTCCTGATGTTGCCTTTGGAAAAGCACTGTGTGTCACTTGTATTTCATGCAAACAGATTTAGATTTCACGACTGCAACAGAATGGGGGGGGTCTCATTTAGTGACAAACTGCCAGAAAAATGACGTTTTTGTAGAAATGCCTCTGCTAATCCAACCATGGAAAGTGCCTTCTCCCATGAAAGTGTTCTTGACAGATGAATTTAATGGTTGATAATTCATGATGAAGAGTTGGAAGATAGGCTTTGGGCATGGATCGGCAAACTATTATGATACTTTTTTGCCAAACTGTAATAAATCTGGCGGATAAAGCCATAAGGGAGGAGATTTACACTGTGAAAGTTAAGTGTTTCTCTGCTGCCATCTAGAAAAGTTGATGCTTTGTTGGTGAAACAAGAGATATTAATAGGTAAAATACAAAGGCAGATTTATTGTTGGATTAATTTTATGCCTCTGTGCATTTGTATTCAACGGGCATCATAAAACTTCAACCAAGGAGTCTACAATTAGCAGAACAAATTACAGGCTGTATAATGCCTTCTGCCCTTGATAAGAAGATATAAATGGAAGTAGTAATGAAAATACTTCAGAAAAGAGTGCTTTGAAGTGTAATACACGATGTGGGACCAAACGGTAGAGGTGTGGAGCTCCGTGATGCACAGGCACAAACCCCTGTGTCCCGGTGTCTGTACGTGCAACCGCCAGCACCCACAGATTGCAGAGATTTCACAAAGACTGAGGTGTTGCACCCCCTCAAATAAAGCCACCATTCCAGGACAACGTGTGATTTTGAATTGGTCTTTTATCATATGTTAACATTAGAGCTTTTAATTACTATTATTTGCCATAATCTAAAAATAACCAACATTTTCTGAAAGCCCAAGAGCTATTGCTTACCAGCTCGTCGATGTCGTGGCTCAGTATATTCTCATACTTGACACGGATCTCAGCTGTTCTATTTCCCATTGCACAACCAGATGAATTCACTGGAGACAGAACGAGGAGCAGTGGCAGAACCCGAAAGATAGATCTAAAAAAGGCTGGATTACAACAGGAGCAGTTAAGTACACATTATATGCCACAGAGTGCACGCCGCACTAACAAATACATCCTGTAAGCCTTTCAAAAGGTTTAAAAGAGATCTTTGTAAAACCAGATGAGTTGCACCCCGGGGGAAGGACTGGGATCCAGGCTGAGACACTGTTTGGTGTCAGGTCCCTCCTGCGAGGGGCGAGGGGCGGCTCAGCCGGCGTGGTTACAGCCCACAGCTCTGGAGCCCAGCGGGCACTGGGTGTCTGCTGGGGCTGGATGGATGCCCCGGCTTCCCTGCAAGCCTCGACAGGCTCTCCACTGACCATCACCCCACCTGGACCATCACTGGACCCTAAACCCACCGTAGCCCCCAGCACAGCTGTAGACAAGCGTCTCAGATAGGTGTAGACATTCGAGTGTCTTAATCTGCATCTGAATCCCATCCCGACTATCCATTTTTCATACGAGAAATTCCACAAATGCCCACGACCACAGCTTTACATCAACAGTGTGTTTAAATACATTTTCGGGCTGAGCAAAGGTACAAATCCACTCTAGTGGCCGTAAGAGGAGACAAGGCAGCCATAATACACCCTGCTCTGCGAGACTTTTGCAGCCTTTTTGAGCAAATCTCACTGCCCCTTTACTTTGTTCCTCCCTTCATCTTGCTTTGCTCAGCCCCCCCATCTCTTGTCTTTGCATGACGTGGGGAAAATACGACTTCTGTGGGGATGGGCAGAGAGACAAGACCAAAATAACAAAAAAGAGCCTGAAGGGGCTAAACGGGTAACTGGGGCTGCAGGTGACTGGCCTGATGCTGGGAATGAGGGAGACTGGGTGCAGGACGGCACCGGGATTAGGAAGCTCGTAACTGGACTCTGGCCTATAGCCAGACTGGCTGGGATGATGCTTAAACGGAAGGTTTTGGAAAAACACAAAGCTAGAAATGTAGGCTGGAGGATCAGCAAAGCTCCCAGCAGCTTCCCGGACCCGTTTCTGCCCATCTCTGTGCCTCAGGAGGAGCCCCAGCCCCACGCAGAGCAGCCGTGGGGCTGCAGCCAGGAGAGGCTGAGGGATGCCCTGACCCCCACGTCCTCTCCTGTCCCCGGGACAGGGGGTGGGAGCACCGAGCACAGCCAGCCCAGCGCCGGGGGGGCATCTCCTGTAAACCCAGCCTCACAGAATAACTCATCACTCTGAATAACTAAGGAGAAAGCAAGGACATCATCTTTCCTGAGCCACCCCGACCTCTGTGACGCAAGAACCGCCGTCACGCCGTCCACAGAACCGGGGTCCCCCAGCCCCACCGCCCGCTGTGTGCCCACCCCTCTCCCCGGCCACCAGCGCCTGTCTCTCCCACGGGGCGCTCGGGAACACGCCGTGACCTCTCTCTGCCCTACAAACAGCACCAGAAATATTTTACCTGCACACACTGAATTCCCAAATCCTCCTTGTGGCGAGCTGCCTGCCGAATTGTAATGGGAAATCTGATGGCCTGAAAACCGGGTTTTCTAACCTTTTCAGATACGGATCAACAGATGTCTATCAGTATCTCAAAACATCTAAAGCTAAACGGATCCTACATGCATTAAATATGAAAATGAGGTAAGGCAAATCTATTGCCATCTTCAAGATCCAAGCAAACACCTGCGCTGCACAGAGCTCTCCCTTTGTAAACCTCCCCACTAACCACATCCACACCAAGGGAATTGTCAATTTGTAGGGCTGAGATTTAGTATTTTAAAAGAAGTTCACAAAAAATTGCAAGAACTCAATTACAGGACAACTTTCTTCCAATACACCGTTTCACCTCTTGATTCCAGTGCAAACAAACAAAAAAAAAAAGAACTGCAATGCTTGTTTCCAAATAACAGCGACAAAAGCAACACAGATATGTTACACCAAAAAAAAACATGCTTCACAACAAACAATCTTCTAAAATAAAATCAATCTTACGGATTCTATCACTTAAAAGTTTTTTTGTCCAGCAACAAGTGGAGACAGGAGGTGAAAACTGCAAGGTCACTTCTATGTCTTTATTTTTACTTTCTCTGTACTGGACAGACTGTGAATCTTTTTTTGAAGGAGGAACGTACAGAATGACAGCAGATGACTCTGCGAGAGACGCTGCACGAGACACTCATGGAGTCCCTTGACCCATCGCAGGGTCGCGCTGAAGCTGTTCCTAAAGGAGTTCTCTGGGACACACTGGATGAACGTCCTAAAACGTTTCAGGAGCTTTCGACTGAGAACCGTAAGGATTTTTCTTAAAATGAGTAATTTCAAGAGAAGTGGAACTGACAGTGCTCTATCCCACCAGCGCTCCGTCTCTTACTGGTAATGCCCATCCTTCCAGTGAACTCCCAAAAACTCCTATCTGGAAAGCCCCAAAAAAGTCTCCGAGAAAAGCCGGGAAGAGTTACCATTCCAATATTTCCCAACGCACAAAAAAAAAAAAAAAAAAAAAAAAAAAAAAAAGCCCCTCTCCCTCTTGGCTTTTTTTTTTTTAATTAACCCCCCCTTCTGTCTGTGCAGCCTGCCAGCAGCACCCCCGGCCCGCCGCCAGCCCCGCCGAGCCCTCGCCGCAGCCTGACCCCCGCAAACCGCCCGGTGCCCCGCAAGCCACCCGCACCCGGGCGTGCGGCACCGGCCGCCCAGCCCCGCTCCGCGGCGCGCAGCCCCCGCGGGCAGCCCGAAGAGCCCCCTTTCCTCCCTGCCCCTGGCTGCACCCCCGGCTCCGCGGGCGCGGAGAAGGGGCTCCGCCGGCGGGAGGGGCGGGCGCGGCACCTGCCCCGCGGCTCCCCAGCCCCGCACAGCCTCCCGCCGCCCCGCGGCTCCCCCACCCCGCACAGCCTCCCACTGCTCCCGCACAGCCTCCCGCCGCCCCGCGGCTCCCCCGCCCCGCACAGCCTCCCACTGCTCCCGCACAGCCTCCCGCCGCCCCCCGGGCCCGCTTCCCGGCAGCGGGCGTGCTGGGAACCGGCCGCTTTTGCTTTCATTCTGAGGGGGAAAGGGAAAAAAAGACCGAAACCCACCCAACCGCAACGAGCCGCAGTGGGAATTCCCCCGCTCGTCACCGCGGCTTTAAAAGGGCACC
The DNA here is from genome assembly GCA_025769975.1 of Gallinago jamesoni. Taxonomy (NCBI): domain Eukaryota; kingdom Metazoa; phylum Chordata; class Aves; order Charadriiformes; family Scolopacidae; genus Gallinago; species Gallinago jamesoni. The sequence continues at coordinate 123,780,544 of JAOQGH010000012.1, forward strand.
GGGCGGCACCGCGCCGCCGCAGCGGGGAGACGGCGGGGCCGGGAGCGCGGAGCCGGTAAGGGAGCGGCGCGGCCGGGACTGCGGGAGCGGTGCGGGGAGCGGAGCCCGGCGCAGGTGGAGCGGGGCGCCCCGCGCGGCTCTCCCCGCCGCCACGCTCGGAGGGGCGCGGTGCGGTGCGGGACGGTGCGGGGCGCGCTCCTTACCATGGGACATGGTCCGCGGGGAGGGCGGCGGGGCGCTGCGGCGGCGGCTCGGCGGTCATGGTGGCGGCGCCGTCCCGCCCATGGTGCCCGCGGAGCTCCGCGCGAGGAGGGTGCGGGACGGGGCGGGACGGGACGGGACGGGACGGGGGGGGCGCTCAGCAGCCCCCCGGCGTCCGCCTGCCCGCGGGGGGCCCGGCGCTGCGGGAGGCGGTTGCGGGGCGGCCGGACCGTGCCCGTCCCATGGGGCTTCCGCCGCCCGCCCGCACTTTCGCTTTCCGCCGCTCCCCGCAGGCTCAGCGCGGCCGCCCGGGAGGCATCCCCCCGCCCCGCCACCGCGGGGGGGGCCGGCCACGGACAGCGAGAGGGTCGCGGGGGCGGCGGAGGGCGGGGGCCGGTCCCGGCGGCGGGGGTTACGCGGAGGGAAGGACGGACCTTGGCGGGGCCTGTGGAAAGAGCCGCTCAGCCGCGGGGAGGAGAGCCTCGAAAAAATTAAAAAAAGTTTAAAAAAAAAAAAAAAAAGGTGAAGAAACTCAAGAGCCGTGTCCCGGAGCCGCTCCTGGGGAGGAGGGAGAGCGGGTCTCGGGCTGCTCCCGCACCCCGCGGCGGGCTCAGCCCCGTCCCGGGCGGGAGGGAGGCGGGAGGCGGGGCTGCCCCGATCCCCCCCCCGGGCACGGGGGGCTGCGGGCTTCGGCACCCCCGCTCCCCTCCCTCCCCCCCGCTCCATCCCCGCACCGCGTCCCGAGAGAGCGGGGAGAAGGCGGGGACCGGCTCAGGGAGGAGGTTCGGTGCAGCAGCAGCTCCCGCGCTCAGGGGCAGAGCTGGGCTGTCCCCGCTGCTCAGAACGCAAAAAGTGATGCTCTGGGGCCGGTGGAAAGGCCTGGGGTCGCACGGGGGGTGACAGGCCTGGGGTCGCACGGGGGGTGAAACCCCTCTGTAGATCCCCTTGACGGCTCCGAGGTGCCTTTTGAGTTCTACGTCACTTCTGGTGCCCTGCCCGAGCACCGAGAGCGCGTTGTGTCACCCCTCTCCCTTCTCCCGAGGGTGTTCATGCAGGGGGAGACGTGGGGCGGTGGCCACCAAGGAGGGGATCCGTGGGGCTGGCTGAGGTGCAGAGCACTCAGGGTGGTTGTACCCCGTTCTCCTGAGCCGTGCCACCGCATTCCCACACCGGGAGGTGCTCGGCCTCCTGGTCTCAGGGCTACACTCTGCCCTGGGCTGGCTGGACAGTTCACATGAGTTTTTCTTTGGAAAAAATGGAATCGATCCTTCCGCGGGAGCATTCCGAGGGGGTTCAGGAGAGAGGGTGTTTCCCACCTCTTCCACCTGGAGCGGGCTGACTTTGGGAAGACTTTCCCATCGCTGCTGTGCTTGTTGGGGCAGGGGACACAGCGACACCAACACAGCCCCACACGAAGGGCAAGCACAACCTGCTTCTTAGATGGGTCTCAAGCAGTCACTCTTTCTTGTCGTTTTTCGTCTTCTTTTTTCTCTCTTCTGCCAAATATTGTCTGCAAACATCCCTCGGTGCACGGCTGGATTTGGTGGTGAGGGCTGGCCAGGGAATGCCACGGGCTCTTCCTTTCCCTGGTGTAAGGCCAGCAAATTTTCTCAGGTCTGGCACTTGGAGACAGGCATTTTCGAAAGCCAGAGGTTTTGACAAAGCTGCTCTATAAAGCTCCCCTCGGACAAAGCCTCAGCCACAAGATGAAGTTTTCTTCTGGGCAAGAAGTTCTTCCAGTTCCTTACGAGGGTGCGTGTGTGCCCACAAGCGAGGTGCTCTAGGCGGGTGCCAGTAAATGGCGGGGGTGTACAGTGAGCAGGAGCCCTTCTTTAGGTGCTGGTTACCCGCTGGCTGTGCTGGTTTTCTGGCTGAAGCACCCAGGAGGCTGGTAATGGCCTCGACACACGTTTTCCGAGGGGGTGTGATTGCTGGGGGAGGCCAGCGCGGGGGCGTTGCGGGGAGCGTGGCGCTGAGGGGGACGCAGGACCGTCACCGGGAGGTTTGCTCGTGCCTCCGGCCGTGCCAGGGTCTCGCTGGCTGCTTTTTAAGAAGGTGGAGGGTCTGTGCTTTGGGTGTACGTGGAACTTCTTCTTTAGTCCAAGTGACAAACAGATGGTGAGGTCTGGGTCCTGTGTTGAGATCCCAGGCAATCCCTGTTCCGTGAGCCCGGGACTGCGGCACGCACTCACCAGAGAGGTGGGACTTGATGTACATGTGAGTGGAGGGGGCTTAAATATTCAGGCCTTGTCTGGAACTTTCACCTGCTTTTTAAAATATTCTGAATCATTATGTGCACTTTGTTTTCAAAATACTTCTTTTAGTGATTTAGCACTGATTTTTTTCTGAAAAGATTATCCGCAGAAAGATGAAATGGAAGCTCTCAGAAGAGCACGCGCAGCAGGCGTAGTTGCCCGGTTTTTAAAGAAAGAACAGACACCAACGAGTTGAAATATCAAAAGAGAGAATTTAAGACTGATTTTATGAATATCATCTTCATAGCCCATTTTAATCAAGAACTCGTGAGAGGAGTCTTGCAGGACTGTTAGAAAAGTCTTGCCCCAGGCTGAATGGCCCCTTCTCCCATGAGAATAACGGCAGGAGCAGAGGAAATGGTATGAAGTTGGGGCAGGGGAGGTTTAGGTTAGATTTTAGGAAGAATTACTTTACTGAAAGAGTGGTCAGGCCCTGGAACAGCCTGCCCAGGGAGGTGGTGGAGTCACCATCCCTGGAGGGATTTAAGAAATGTGTAGACGTGGCTCTTCAGGGCGTGCTCCAGTGCTGAGATTGTTGGTTTGTGTGGGGGTGTGGGTGTGGGGTTTAGTTGGTGGGTGCTTTTTTGTGTGTGTTTTGTTTTGTGTGTGCTTGGTTGGTTGGTTGTTTTGTGGTTTGTTGGTTTGTTGTGGTTTTTTTTTTTTAATGTGGTTGGACTCGATGATCTCAGGGATCCCTTCCAACCACGGAGATTCTGTGATTCTGTGACTGGTGCCAGTTTGCCCCCTGTGCGAGGTGCAGCTGGTGCGGGGCTGGAACGGAGAGCTGTCCCTCGGAGCTGCCCTCTGGGTGTGGGGAAACCCTCGGGGAGAGATAGACCCCAAAGAGTGCTGCAGAGCTCTCCACTGTTAGTGGTCCCACTTCTTTACAGGGCCTTGACCACCCGTAGGGCTGTCTGCCTCACGAAGGGAGGTATTAGCTCTTCTGTGGAAATAATGTCGCTCAGTAAAATCACAAATAAGTGACTTCTGGAAAGATGTGTTCTAAGGCATTAGGGCAAGTGTGTGCAGTTCTTTCCTTCACCCTGCTTTCAAAAATATCTTTAAAAAACGTAAAAGAAGGTGCTGCAAATGGCGTAGCTCCCAGCTGGAAGGCGCCGGTAACGCTGTTCAGGGATGAACGTGCCCCGTGGTTCTGTTCAGACCGTTCTCTGAGGACAGTTTCTCTAAACAAGTTTAAATTTAAAGACCCACTCGTCTCCTGCCCCGGTCAAATGTATCCTTAGAAAAGGAGCTGTTTTGGCACTACGTATGAACCTCCGCTGGCATCCAGCACTCCTGGGTAGTGTCAGGATTGCAAAGCACATGATTTCTCGTCAGGGTTGTGTTGGGGAAAGCCCAAGCGCTTCTGAGAAGGTTCCTCTGCGGCTGCTGCTCGTGAGCTGGAGAGCATCTCGTGCTCAGGACTGGGGGTTGGAGGTCAGGCTGCTCGTAATCTTGCACTGCCACGAGCGAGCGAGTGTGTCACTGGGTAAAATCACTTGAAGAGTTATGCATTTTAAATTTTATTTTGGAGTAAAACCCGTCACTGAGATTCCGAGTTGAGTTCATTGTGCAGCCAGACCTCCCGTTGGCACTCAGCTCCGGGAAGCTCTCATCTGCCGGCGGGTTCAGGCAAGAGCAAGGCACCTAATTTTGTCACTGCACCACAACACCCATTTGTTGAATTACTGTTGTTACTATTTCTGCACAAATCATTTGTCCCGACAGGGTGTGTGCAGGAAAAAAACATGAACTGACTGATATTTTGGTTTTTAATGCAGAATTATATCTTCTATTCACTCAACTGTAATGTGTATGTCTCTTTTCTTATTTTTTTTTTTTGTGTGTGAGAAATGAAGGTAATTTTTGCAATGGAGGTTAGGAAATTAAAAAAAAAACAAATTTATGGAAAACTGTTAAGATGAGAATTGTGGAAGTGTGAGGAGCTCACGGGAAATTCTTATAATCGAGCTGTTGAAAAGCTCATTCCTTCAATAGAAAGCAGTAATGATTTTATTTTCCTGTCTTGCCGTCCAGGAAGATGCCAATAAAGATGTTATCAAGACCAATGTCCCAAACAAAGGGATTCCTTCCCGTAGAGCCCCGCCGGGGAGGGAGCGGGGCTGCGGGAGCGGGGCTGCGGGAGCGGGGCTGTCCCCGCCGCCCGGCGGAGGTTCCGCAGCTCCGTCCCGCGGTGTCTGCGCCTCGGACCGGGCTCTGCGGGGGGAGAAGGGAATATTTCACCCGGGACAGACGATGAAAATCCCGCTCCTGCTCCAGTGACCCCCAGCAGAACGGAGGGGTGGGGGAGAGGGGTTTCTCTCCCGCATTTTTCTCTTGCTTTTCCGACTTTGAGAAGGTCAGTTCAGGGAGGGGGAGGTTTGGGAGCAGCAGGGGTCTCTTGCAGACGCTCATGTGGAAATTAGGAAAATGTCATTGCTTTTCAGGGTCTTGAAGGTTCATTTGGTTGTAGTGTTGTGCTTTTAGAATTGTTTTTCCAAAATTGTAATCAATTGTATTTTATGATTTCTGTCAACTTACGTCTTCTAGTGGTGGCACTTTTGTACATTTGACATCTACATACATATGCATATACAAAAAGGCATTTATTGAACTTTTTTAAATTTTATTTTCTCCTCTCCTCTCTTTTCCTCTCCTTCATTGCCTATTATTTATTTTGAGAAAATGTGGTTGGTGAGTAATACCCATGGCAAACTGGAGTAAAGTAATACTCCATTTCTTTCTTTTCCTCTTTCCTTTTTTTTTTTTTTTATTTTTTTAAGAGAGCTTTTTTTTTTTTAAAGCAGGCAGAGGGTCACCCCGGAAAGTGACAGCAATTTCCATAGAGCCACTGTGCCAGGGAGTAAATTGAATATCTGCAATTTTGTAGAACCAGAGTCTCCCGGAGGAGTAAGTTTCAGGTCTTAAATCTTGGAAATATACTGCGAGGTGCTAACGGTTATTTTCTCTTTGCTTTGGATGTGTATTAATAATGCATGTGTCCCATTATACCTATTCTGATGAAGGATTTAGGTGTGTTAATTAATTGAAAGACTTCTTTTTTTTTTTATCAGACTTTTTTTTTTTTAATTTGAAATCTCTTCTCTGAATAAATGATTGGTTTAGGGAAGGATATTCTGTGTCTGTCATACATGAAAAAAACCTGACTGGCTTCTCCAAGTGTGAAAACAAACTTAAATGAGGTGACTTCTGTGAACTTCAGGGCTTTTTCTGGTGCTAATGGTGCCTTCCCAGCCTTGACAACTTTTACTTGACTTATTGAGTCCAGCAACATGTTTAAATCCAAGCACATAAAAAAATCTTATGAAATTCGCTCTTTACTACCAAGGAGCTGCATATAAATGCAGCATGTCAATGCATTGCAGTAAACTCTCCTGGGGAGGAAGTCTGTTCTTAACATTGATTTTTTTAAAAAAAATCAATGGATACAACAAAATTGTTTAAAGCAGAGATCCCTTGCTGTAGGTGTGGGCTCTGTGGTCCTCTCCCCACAGGCGTGTGCCCCACGACACGCTCCTTTGGGAGGGAGAAGAGGGAAGGGAGGAAGGGAAAAGAGGAAAAGAAGGGGTTTGCAGATGTGAAGCTCGGCTGAAAGCAGAGCATCTCCACTCTGAGGCTTTGCCTTCTTCCTGGCGTTTATTTGGCTGGAGTGACCCTGGACCAGCCACGAGCACTCCTGTGTCCTGAGGATGCCCGTGACAAACCTGCTCTTCTCCCTGCGAGGCTGCGCGGGGGGGTCCCTGCGGGGTCGGGCTCGGGGAGGGGGAGAGGGTCCGGTCCCAGTCCGGTGTGCAGTCACCATGTGGTGCACAATCACATGATGGTGTGCAGTCCCACGCGGCGCACAGTCACAGTGCGGGGTGCCCCTTGTCCCTGCCATTTATGTGATAAACGTCACCTGGCAAACCCCGAGAGCCGCCGCGTGCTGGGGCTTGAATTTCTTCTTTACTTAAACGTTCCATGCAGAGCTGGCCAGTGCAGTTCCTAGGAACGGGGGCAGGTTCTGTGCTTTCTGTTTTGTGGCAAGCATTTTGAAGGGCTGACTTTGCAGCAGTGAATGGATGGGTACACGGGGGCTTCTTCTGTGCTGCCCGAGACGTTCTTCAGCTTTTGCTGTGATTTGTGCTCTCGCCTCCGGCCCGGGGAACAGCGTCGTCTCAACGACAGCAGGGCACCTGAAAGGGAAGTGTTGGCAGAGCTATACATTGTTCTAACCTACAAAAATGGATCAAGAAATAGTGTAAACTCTAAAACTAAGAGGAAGAAATGAGTAATGAGTGAGGGATCAATAGCCCTTTTGTTTTAAATGATACTCAGGAATTGTTCTCAAAATATTCAACAGTCACATTTTTAAAACGCTGGGGAGGGAAACAGCTGAACACAGGTGTTCACACTCTCTTTCCCTCACGCCACAATTACTTCTGTCTAAATGAATTGCTCTTTAATTAGCTGCTGTGATTTCAGAAACAAGTTCTAGAATGTCCCACTTCGCATTGAAGATTTGAGCCCCTTTCAAGGTAGATGCCTGTAAAAAGGCATCTCATTCAGAGGGAGCAACAGCAGACGCAGCTAATGAGAGGTAGTAAATCAATAGTAAAGGTTTCTCAAGTCAGCAGTTTTTAGCCCCTTTCTCTCTAGAGGTGTTGAAGAAATATTCTGTACATCTTTTATTTTTTTTCCCTGGCTTATTTGTTTGGTTTCTGGGCTGTGCAGTTTTGGGAGGAATAATAACAACTTGGGAGTAATTCCCAGGCTGTTTCACGGGCAGAGTTCATTTTTTTTGCCACCTGGTCAATTTGGTGTGTTTCCATGGGGTGGTGAGAAGCTGTGGCACTCCTGTGTCACACCCAGCCTTGTCTGTTCTCTTGCCTGCCCCAGATCATACCATTTCGTGCCTTTTTCTGTGTGTGGTGGAGATGAGGGCACGATGGGAGCAAGGCAGCTGAGGATGTGCCTGGATAAGGCTGTGGGGCTGGGACCATGAGGGAGAGGGGTGGGGTGGCAGGAGGGGGACACGGGCAGCGCTGGTCCATCGCTGGCAGCCTGGGCTCCTACGTGAGGACTGGGTTGATAAGGTGGTGGAACTGCCCCATCTTCTCCCATGGAGGCAGAGGCCTGCAGATGTCATGGTGTCACATACATCGTCTTCAGTGGCTTCTGAGGAACACCTCGAAGGGCAGCCCTGTGCCATAGTCTCCTCACGTTTCTGTTAGGATCCCGAAAGGCCCTTCTGGTACTGCTGGTGCACCCATACAGGAGCGCTCCTGGGCAAAACCTGAGTCTCAAATCCACGTGGCATCCTTCTTGCACTTCTCCTGCCCCAGCTCAATATTCCTTGGCCCCGCTCTGCTTGTAAGTGTCTTGTCTGAATGTAAATGTTACCCAGTGGTGCTCATCGTGCAGCTGTGAAACCGGGCAGAAAGTCTCCCCCAGGGCTTATTGGTGAATATACTGGCAAGTCAAAAGCTCAAGCATTTCCTTCCATGGGTGTGGGGTGGGGTGGGGTGTTCAGGAGCTCATTGAATCATAGAATGGTTGGGGTTGGAAGGGACCTTAAAGCCCACCCAGTGCCCTGGGCAGGGACACCTCCCACCAGACCAGGCTGCTCCAAGCCCCTTCCAACCTGGCCTTGAACCCCTCCAGGGATGGGGCAGCCACAGCTTCTCTGGGCAACCTGGGC